>CM059437.1:14419324-15619324 GCA_030390025.1 Squalus acanthias
CAAGTGTTTTAACGGGTAAACTTATGGCACAATAGAGGAATGGTGTAGGCCAAAACCACAAATAAAAAGTGAATGCTCTGATATGCGATGTGTTGTAGTAAAGTTGGTTTGTTTATGATAAGAGCAGTCCATCGGAGGATTTCATAGGAACAGGAGGAGGCCATTCAGTGCTTCAATCCTGTTCTGCCATTCAATTAGATCATGGCTGATTTGTACCCCAACTACATTTACCCACCTTTTTTCCATATCCTTACCTAACAAAAATCTACCACTCTTTGTGTGAAAAAGTGCTTCCTGATTTCACTCCTTGTTTTAACTTTACGATTATACCCTATTGTTCTGGATTACCCCACTAGATGAAATTATGGGCGCGATCTTGCCAACCCTGGGGAGGCGGGTATGGAGGCGGGACTACTGGGAAAATGGCAGAATTTGGGGGCGGGTGCCCATCCCGCCCCCAACCCGCCTCCATGCCATCTTGCCAGGAGGCGGGTACCCGACCCGTGCCGGGTCCCGTCTCCTTGGAGGTGGGAAGGGATTAAAACCTATTAACTGCCAGTTAACAGGCAGAAAATAGGATTATCCCCTTTTTGCCCTCACAAGTGCGGGCTTCCCGAGGGCTCCGAAACACGCCAGGTCAGCAAGGCGAGTACTGGGTCTGCGGGGGTCGGTGGGGTGCAAAAGTGTGGTGTGAAGGTAAGTGCTGGATGCAAGAGTGGAGAGGTGAGTATCTGAGGTAAGTGCAAAGTGTTAGTAAAAGTTTACTTATCTTTGTTTCTTCCTGCAGGCTTCAGTCGGTGTGTATGCAGAGAGTCTCGCACCTCCGCGTTGGAGATGACAGATGGCCGTTGCATTCTCCAATGCAACAAACATCTAATTTCTGCAAAAGAAAGAGGTTTGATGAGGTCTTGAATGCAAGACCTCATCAAACTACAGAGAATGTCACTGTTTGACAGCTTCACAATGACAATTCAAAATTTTTTGACAGATGTAATGTCATATGTTGATGTTCTCTGCAACCGGCTTTCCTTTAATTGGCCTGCTAAGCCCGCTGGGCGGGCTTAACAAGGTCAATCAAGGGAAAATAGCGTGGGTTGGCCAGAAATTGTTGGAGGCGGGACTGAAACCCGACAAGTGGGAGTCCTGCCTCCAAAAGCTCCCCATTGAGAAAATCACCCCCTATATCTCTGTATCTACCCTATCGAATCCCTTTATCATTTTAAACAGCTCGATTAGATCACCCTTCAACCTGCTAAACGCAATGGAATACAAGCCAAGTTTATGCAACCTATCCTCATAATTTAAGCCTTGGTATCATTCTCTTGAATCTGCGCTAAACCCCTTCCAAGGCCAATATATCTTTCCTGAGGTTCGGTGCCCAGAACTGATCGCATTATTCCAGATGGGGTTTGTCCAAGGATCGGCACAATGGAAGCATCACTTCCTCACTTTTGAATTCCAACTGCCTTGAGATAAAGGCCAACATTCCATTGGCCATTTTGATTGTTTTTTGTACCTGGGCACTAGCTTTTAATGATTTGTGTACATGGACAATGAAATCCCTTTGCTCCCCCACAGCTCACCAAAAAGAAAATCCTCTCAGAGGGTCGTGAATCTTTGGAATTCTCTACCCGAGTGAGCTGTGGAGGCGGAGTCATTGAATATATTCAAGGCGGAGATCGACATATATTTGAGCTACAGTGGAGTCGAGGGTTATGGGGAGTGGGCGGGAAAGTGGAGTTGAGGCCAAGATCAGATCAGCCATGATCTTATTGAATGGCGGAGCAGGCTCGAGGGGCCGAATGGCCTACTCCTGCTCCTATTTATTATGTTCTTCTGTAAAATATTCTGATTTGTCTTTCTCAGATCTAAAGTAGATAATCTCACACTCCCCCACATTAAAACTCCATCTGTCATAGGTTTGCCCACTCACTTTACAACTTCCTGCTCCCATCCACAGTGCCTCCTCACTGTGTGTCATGTGCAAACTTGCCTGTGGTATATTTGGACTCCAAATGAGGTGTAATACAGACTGAAATTCTTCATTCCAGAATTTCACAAATTCTCTGAGAAGCATTTTCACCCACTTGGCAATGGATACACCAGCAGAATTGTGAAAGAACAGAAGCACTGTCGGCTTGCATTGAACCCACTCCATACAGTCAGTGAAGCCCCGTCCCCTTTAGTGGTCTCCAAGTAGGCAGCTTTCACCAGTCGTGCCAAGTTAGCTCAGTTGGCAGCACTCTCACCGATGAGTCAGAGGGCTGTGGATTCAAGTCCCACGCCAGGGGTAAAGCGCGAGTGCTGCATTGTAGGAGGTCATTCAGATGAGGTTAAAGTGACTTTAGGGGGACGTAAAAGATCCCATGGCACTATTTGAAGAATCATAGAATCATACAGCATAGAAGGAGGCCATTGGCCCACCAGGCCTGCGCTGATTCTTTAAAAGAGCGATCCAACTAGTCCCACTCCCCTGATCTTTCCTCATAGCTCTGCAAATTTTTCCTTTTCAAGTATATGTCCAATTCCCTTTAGAAAGTTATTACTGAATCTGCTTCCACCACCCTTTCAGGTAGTGCATTCCATATCATCATAACTTGCTGCGTTTAAAAAAAAAATCTTCATCTCCCCTCTGGTTCTTTTGCCAATTATCTTAAATTTGTGTCCTCTGGTTACTGACAATGTTCCCTTTAATTTTTTTTTTGGGTGCGCGGCCCTTTAAGGGGCTGCGCGGCCGATTCAAAATAACGCGCACGTGCGGTTTGTCCCATTTAAAAGCCGGTGAGCCGGCTGCGCAGCTTAACGGGAACATTGGTTACGGAGCCATCTGCCGGTGGAAACAGTTTCTCCTTATTTACTTTACAAAATCCTTCATAATTTTGAACAGATCTATTAAATCTCCCCCTAACCTTCTCTGCTCTAAGGAGAACAATCCCAGCTTCTTTAGTCTCTCCACGTAACTGAAGTGCCTCATTCCTGGTATTATTCTAATAAAACTCCTCTGCACCTTCTCCAAGGCCCTGACATTGGCCCAGAAATTCGGCCGAATACGGGAGAGTACGCACTGTGTACTCACCCATATTCGGTCCCGAAGTGCCGGTTTCCTGCATGCGCGGGAAACCGGCACTTCCGATATTGCGAAGGGGGCGGTTCCTAAGTGAACCGCGTGCGCACTACAGGCTGTGCGCACGCAGCGCACTTAGTTTTTTTTTCAGGTTTGAACGCGAAGGTAAGTGTTGAAGATTTTACACATGAAAAAAGCAGGCGTAAGACCCCCTTTTAACAAGGTAAGTAGTTAATTAAGTATTATTTTAAATTTTTTTCAACAGATTTATCTTTTTTAGAGACTTTAAAGAAAGGTAAGTTTATTTTTATAACTTTTCAAAAATTTAAATTTTTGTTTAAAGTGGTTAATTTATTTAACTATAGTTATTTTATTAATGTGATGGTTTTTTTTTAAATTTAATTGAGGTTTAGCTGTTCTTTTGGGGGCAATTTGTATTCATAGCTTTGACAGCTCTTCCTGTCAAAACTATGAATGAAAGATGGTGTGCTGCCATTGGCTCTAACTGGCTCACGTGATCCCAGAGGTCGCATCGAACTAACTGCGCCTCTGGGACACGCAAGCACTGCGCGCCGGCACCAGGGAGAGGCCGAGGAACTGAAGTTCGTGTGGGCCAAAACCATAAAGGCAGGCGCGGAGTGCGATATCGCGGGGGATCCTTACCCCCGCGGCAACCATCGAACTCCAATTTCTGGGCCATTATTCCTAAAGTGTGGTGCTCAGAATTGCATAACCTCCTCGCTTTTGTACTCTATGCCTCTATTTATAAAGCCCCAAGGATCTCATATGCTTTTTTTTTAAAACAACCTTATCAACTTTACCTGCCACCTTTAAAGCAAAGAAGATCGGAGAGTTCGCCTGGTGTATGGCCAACATTTATCCCTCAACCAATACCACCATAAAACAGATTATCTGGTCATTTGCTGTTTGTGTGATCTTGCTGTGCACACATTGGGTGCAGAATTTGTCAAATAACAACAGTGACAATACTTCAAAAGTAAATTCATTGGCTGTGAAGTGCTTGGGACAGGAAAGGTACTATGTAAATACAAGTTTATTTTCTTCTTCCCATGAAGTCAGAAAGATCTTCTCATTATCTCTAGTTTCTCAGAATCTGGAATAGATTTGTAAATAGGACAGTATATAACTGGGCCTTATTTTTCAAAATAGGACTAACCTTGGTAATTAATTCTGATATATGCTCAATATTCACAATTGATCAAGTTTCTGTTCATGTCCTGAACAAGCTTATTTAATATCACCCTGATTCTAGGTTAAAGCACCTCAGTTACAGATTAATTACGCTCTATTTGTGCATATATTATTGTAAAGATGAGCTCTATTTATATCATAGTTCAGTAATTACATCACAGTTGAATTTCTCCACTAATGACCATGATGGATAATCCTGTGTGTTTTATGCTTCTACAGGAAAAACTCAAGTATCTCTGAGCATTCAACAGCTTTAATTAGTTGCAAGTCCTCCATTGCATTATAAAGACATTGAAACATTCATTATTATTTTACTAATATTCAAACAGTTCCATATTTAGCTTACCTAATGCCTAGGCTACACCTAAGAAAATGTACTGCCTGAATCTTTTACAATGGAATGAGACACCACTCTCGCCATGTCCAAGAGGTGACAGAGCTCCAAACACGTTCAAGAAGAGAAATAAAAAACAGACAGTGCTGGAAATACTCAGCAGGTCAGGCAGCATCTGTGGAGAGGGAAACCGAGTCAACGTTTCAGGTCGATGACCAAGAAGAGATAGGTCTCCAGCCATATCCATGACAAAATGGACTACAGCTAGTGCTGAGAAGAGGTAGGATTCCAGTTGTGACTGAGAGCAGATGGGATTCTGGCCATGCTGAAGAAAGATAGGCTGTGTAAGAAAGAACAATATGGCGGAGTTAAAACTGACTTGTGATTGGCTTATCTTTCTGGGGCGTTCAAAAAAAAGAGATTCTTCATGCAGAACTTTTCAGCGGTGGTCACAGATCATTTGAAAGTTCATAGAATGGTATCCTTTCCGATTGGGGTTACCATGAGAGATACAGATGCTTGAATGGCTACTTAAGAACATAAGAACTTAAGAAATAGGAGCTGGAGTAGGCCATTTGGCCTTTCGAGCCTGCGCCACCATGTATCAAGATCATGGCTGATCATCTACCTCAACTCCACCTTCCCGCACTATCCCCATATCCCTTAATTCCCTTAATTCCCAAAAATTTATTGACCTCTGTCTTGAATATACTCAACGACTGAGCACCCACAGCTCTCTGGGGTAGAGAATTCCAAAGATTCACCACCCTCTGAGTGAAGAAGTTTCTCCTCATCGCAGCCTTAAATGGCCGACCCCTTATTCTGTGACTGTGATCTCGTGTTCTAGATTCCCCAGCCAGGGGAAACATTTTGCCAGCATTAACCCTGTCAAGCCCCTTAAGAATTTTATATATTTCAATTAGATCACCTCTCATTCTTCTAAACTCTGAGGAATATAGGCCTAGTCTACTCAATCTCTCCTCATTGGGCAATCCCCTCATCCCAGGAACCAGTCTAGTGAACCTTCGCTGCACTCGCTTCAAGGCAAGTATGTCTTTCCTTAGGTAAGGAGACCAGAACTGCACACAGTACTCCAGGTGTGGCCTCGCCAATGCCCTGTATAATTGTAGTAAGACTTCTTTACTCTTATACTCTAATCCCTTTGTAACAAATGCTAACATACCATTTGCTTTCCTAATTGCTTGCTGTACCTACATGTTAACTTTCTGTGATTCATGTACAAGGACACCCAGATCCCTCTGAGTGCAAACATTTTCCAGTCTCACCAGTTAAGAAATATTCAGCTTTTTTGTTTTTCCTACCAAAGTGGATAACTTCACATTTCCCCACATTGTATTCCATTTGTCATGTTCTTGCCCACTCAGTCAACCTGTCTATATCTCTCTGCAGCCTCTTTGCGTGCTCCTCACAGCTTACTTTCCCACCTAACTTTGTATCATCAGCAAACTTGGATACGTTACACTCAGTCCCTTCATCCAAGTCATTAATATAGATTGTAAATAGCTGAGGCCCAAGCACTGATCCTTGCGGTACCCCGCTAGTTACAGCCTGCCAACCTGAAAAAGTCCCGTTTATTCCTACTGTCTGTTTTCTGTCCATTAACCAATCCTCAATCCATGCTAATATATTACCCCCAATACCATGAGTCCTAATTTTGTGTAGTAACCTCTTGTGTGGCACTTGGATCCTGAAAGGAGCCTGTGGCAAAAAGATTGAGTGCTGTCACTTTTTTAATGCTAAGGTCAGTACATGGATGATATTGCCCCATAGTTGCTGGTCTGGTTCCAAAAGATGTGTTGCCTTGGCTAGAAGTTGGTCCTGGTGGTCCATCTGCTATGGCCTCTGACTTCTCTGATTGTCCAGTGCTGCTGGTCCTCCTCTTCTATAGAAACATAGAAACATAGAAGATAGGAGCAGGAGTAGGCCATTCGGCCCCTCTAGCCTGCTCCGCCATTCAATGCGATCATGGCTGATCATCCAAATTCAGAACCCTGTCCCTGCTTTCTCCCCATATCCCTTGATCCCTTTAGCCTTAAGAAATATATCCAACTCCTTCTTGAATATATTTAATGAATTGGCCTCTACTGCCTTCTGTGGTAGAGAATTCCACAGGTTCACCACCCTCTGGGTGAAGAAATTCCTCCTCATTTCTGTCCTAAATGGCTTACCCCTTATCCTTAGACTGTGACCCCTGGTCTGGACTCCCTGACCATCGGGAACATCCTTCCTGCATCTAGTCTGTCCAGTCCTGTCAGAATTTTATAAGTTTCAATGAGATCCAACAACATGTCCAGCACAGTGGGAGCTGTTGATACGAACAAACGAATAATGATGGACAAGACTCTGGTTCATTGAGCCTGTCCCACACAATTGTGATACCTTATGTATCACAATATACACACTCCTCACCCTACCCGAAACAAGGTGATCTCCTGGGAGAGGCAAAAAAAAACAGATAAAAAACCCTGGCCAATTTGGGGAAAAATCTGGGAAATTCCTTTCCAACCCATCTAGGTGATCGAAACTAGTCCAGGAGATCACTCTGGCCCTGAATTCCCTGCAGTACCTACCTTCTGTATGTTGCCGCTGAGACTGAAACCATTGAAATATTAATTATAATGCTGCTATGCTTTGTGTTGGACCTATGCTGACTCTCCACTACTTTCATGGTGGATACCATGTGGCTGAAAGGTTAGAATGCATGTTCATCTTTAATTGGTATTTAACAACCCCTTAACAAGTCAAAAGCCATTAACATCCGCTCTGTTAAATGAAGAAACATTGAGCCAGATTTAGAAAGATGGAAATATCTTTGAAGCGCTCAGGGAACTAGAGTGAAGGTTGGCAAATCAAGGGCGAATAAAAGGTTCAGCACTTGGTCTATTGCTTATTTGGGCTCCTATATGGTATGGTGAAGAAAGCTTTTACAGATGATACTGCTGCTGATAGAGAGAGGATATTTAGCCAGCGATGCTGTATCCATGTGTAAACTGGAGCAGGCAGATAAACCTGCTTTTAGTCCTTGACTGTATTGAGTAATAACCTGATAATGCAAAAAATAATAATCAATTCAGCAGGTCACATTCAGGTGACAATGACAAAATCAATAAATCAACAATGGAAAATGATGCAAGTTCTTTGAAAGCGCTCCCCTTTTAGAAACAGTTTAAGAGAGCAGCATGGCAACATTGCGCTCTAACAAAGAGGAAATGATTTAAATAATTTTGCTTTAGATGCAGGGCGCAGCAACTCATATATCTGATCTGTGAAGACTGCTATACTGCAACACCATGTCACAGGCAGCAATACAAAATGATAGCTTTATCAAGCAGCAACTAGAGTTTTATGATAAGTTTATGTTGAAAAATTAGATTCCAGAATATCACAATGTTCCATTTTGAATTTCTGCCTCTGACATCATTGTAATGCTTTTGGCTGAACTGATCTTGTTGCACTGCCAGCTCCTTCTAACCCTGTGATCAATCTCTTGCCTCACTCAACTAACGCTGATAATGTTTTCCCATCGATATGACCCATCAATATCACTTACACAAGTGATATACTGTCAGCTGTGGCTCAGGGGTAGCACCCCCGCCTCTGAATCAGAAGGTTGTGGGTTCAAGTCCCACTCCAGGGACTTGAGCACAATAATCTAGGCTGACACTCCAGTGCAGTCCTGAACGAGTGCTGCACTGTCGGATGAGCCGTTAAACCGAGGCCCCGTTTGCTCTCTCGGATGGACGTAAAAGATCCTATGATACTCTTTTGAAGAAGAACAATACCCTGGCCAATATTTACCCCTCAATCAGCTTAACAAACATAACAAAAACAGATTATCTGGTCATTATCAAATTGCTGCTTGAGGGAGCTTGCTGTGAGCAAAATGGCTGCCGTGTTTCCTACATTACAACAGTGACTACACTTCAAAAAGTACTTCATTGGCTGTAAAGCACTTTGCGATGTCCGTTGATCATGACAGGTGCTATATAAATGCAACAACAACAACTTGTATTTATAAAGTGCCTTTAAAGTAGTAAAATGTCCCAAGGCACTTCACAGGAGTATTATAAGAGGTTTAGGGAGGGAATTCCAGAGCTTAGGGCCTAGGCAATAGAAGGCACGGCCGCCAAAGGTTAAGCGATTATAATCAGGAATGCTCAAGAGGGCAGAATTAGAAGAGCGCCGATATCTCGGGGGGTTGTGGGGCTGAAGGAGATTACAGAGATAGGGAGGGGCGAGGCCATGGAGGGATTTGAAAACAAAGATGAAAATTTAAAATCGAGGCGCTGCTTAATTGGGAGCCAATGTAGGTCAGCGAGCACAGGGGTGATGGGTGAACGGGACTTGGTGCGAGTTAGGACATGGGCAGCCGAGTTTTGGATGACCTCAAGTTTACATAGGGTAGAACGTGGGAGGCCAGCCAGGAGTGCGTTGGAATAGTCAAGTCTAGAGGTAACAAAGGCATGGATGAGGGTTTCAGCAGCGGATGAGCTGAGGCAAGGGCGGAGACGGGTGATGTTACGGAGGTGGAGGTAGGCGGTCTTAGTTATGCTGCGGATATGTGGTCGGAAGCTCATTTCAGGGTCAAATATGACACCAAGGTTGCAAACAGTGTGGTTCAGCCTCAGACAGATGCTAGGGAGAGGGAGGGAGTCAGTGGCTAGGGAACGGAGTTTGTGGCAGGGACTGAAAACAATGGCTTCGGTCTTCCCAAAATTTAATTGGAGAAAATTTCTGCTCATCCAGAACTGGATGCTGGCCAAGCAGTCTGACAATTTAGAGACTGTGGGGGAGTCGAGAGAAGTGGTAGTGAGGTAGAGCTGGGTGTCGTCAGAGTACATGTGGAAACTGACGCTGTTTTTTCAGATGATGTCACCAAGATGTAGATGAGAAATAGGAGAGGGGCCAAGGAGAGATCCTTGGGGGACACCAGAGGTAACAAGGCAGGAGCGGAAAGAGAAGCCGTTGCAGGTGATTCTCTGGCTACGATTAGATAAATAAGAATGGAACCAGGCGAGTGCTGTCCCACCCAGCTGGACGATGGTGGAGAGGCGTTGGAGAAGGATGGAGTGGTCAACCATGTCAAAGGCTGCAGACAGCTCGAGAAGGGCGAGGAGGGATAGTTTAGCTTCGTCACAGTCACAAAGGATGTCATTTGTGACTTTGATGAGAGCCGTTTCAGTACTGTGGCAGGGGCGGAAATCTTTCTTTTCTCTCTACCTTTATGGTGCTGAAAAATATGCACATAGGTCCATATTGGAAGATTCAGATGCGGTAATAGATCCAGAAAGTAGGTCATAAGGAAAGATTGAAAATGTGGAAAAAGAATATATCTAGAAAGTTGAGGAGGTTACACAGCATAGAACATTAATGCAAGGTCCAAAATGGAGAGTTATATTGAATAATCAATAAAATAAAGTCCTACAGAAGAAATTCCTAATTCTTTAAAATATCCAGAATGCTGAGCTGTTCTAAAAGAACTAGAACATATGGAAAGACAATTGAGCTGATATCTTTAGTGCATTATCTTGAATAACATTGCTAATTTCATCCCTTAATATTTTAATGAATAAATGTGATTAAATAATGCTTGAACCCACAAAAGCCTTGGAGTTAAACTGTGCCAACATTGACATAACAACACTTAATGCATTTGTGTGAAATTCCTTTGCTTGCCACTTTAACAATGGTTTGAACCCATGGATTAAACAGTCATTAAAATAGCAAACAGGAGTTTTATATGAATGCATCCAGCGTTTGTGTATCAGTATTTGTTCAGCAGCGGATGAGCTGAGGCAAGGGCGGAGATGGGCAATGTTACGGAGGTGGAAATAGGCGGTCTTTGTTATGCTGCGGATATGTGGTCGGAAGCTCATTTCAGGGTCAAATATGACACCAAGGTTGCAAACAGTGTGGTTCAGCCTCAGACAGATGTTAAGGAGAGGGATGGAGTCAATGGCTAGGGAACTGAGTTTTTAGCAGGGACTGAAAACAATGGCTTCGGTCTTCCCAATATTTAGTTGGAGAAAATTTCTGCTCATCCAGAACTGGATGTCGGACAAGCAGTCTGACAATTTAGAGACTGTGGGGGGGGGGTCAAGAGAAGTGGTGGTGAGGTAAGGCTGGGTGTCATCAGCGTACATGTGGAAACTGACGCTGTGGGCAGAATTTTTATTGACCCGTGGAGGCGGGTTTGGAGGCGTGTGGGGGGTTAAAGTTGCAGATTCGGGGGTCCCGAACCCATCCCACCCCCAACCCGCCTCCATGCCAGTTTCACTGGAGGCGGGTACCTGACCTGTGCTGGGACCCACCTCCCCGAGACAGGAAGGGGATTAGTGGCAATAAACTGCCTGTTAACAGGTAGTTAACAGGCAGTTTTCTGCCTAATCCCTATTTTGATGCGTGAAATGTGGGCTTCCTGACAGGTCCGAACCACGGCAAGTTAGCGAGGTGGACCGTGGGTCTGCAGGGGTTGGAGGGGTCGATATGTCCGGTGGGCAGGTGAGTGATGAGTGCATGTGTGCAGAGGTAAGTGTGTAAGGTAAGTGTAAAGTGTGGAAAAAAGTTTTACTTACCTTAACTTCCTCCTGCAGGTGTCAGCCCTTCAGGTCTCGGGAGTCAGAAATCTCACCGGCACAGAAAACAGAATGGCGGTTGAGCTGTCAAAAACTGCAGCCTCTGTTTTCTGTGCTGGATTGATTTCTAACTCAGCCTGAGAGGAAGGACTCAAGTTAGAAGACAGATTGTTAGTGTTTGACAGCTTCAAGGAGCTTTCAAACGCTGATATTTCATCTGTCAAAAGCTCTTGACAGATGAAATGTCAATCTGTGACGTCACCTGTTGCCGGGTGGCCCTTAATTGGCCTGCTGAGCCCGCTGGGCGGGCTCAACAAGGTCAATCAAGGGAAAATCGAGTGGGTTGGCCACAACTCGATGGAGGCGGGACTACAACACAAAAAGTGGGAGTCCCGCCTCCATCACGTCCCCAGTATCAAAGTCCAGCCCTGTGTTTTCGGATGATGTCACCCAGGGGCAGCATGTAGATGAGAAATAGGAGGGGGGCAAGGATAGATCCTTGGGGGACACCAGAGGTAATGATGTGGGGGAGGAGGGGGAGGGGAAGAGGGGGAGGGGGGAGAGGGAGGAGGGGGTGGGAGGAGGAGGAGGGGGTGGGAGGAGGAGGAGGGGGAGGAGAAGGCATGGTCGCCAGAGACCAGAGTCAGAGGAACAGAGCGTTTGGGTGTGGGGGGGTTGTAGGGTTGTAGAAGGTTACAGAGATGGGAAGAGGCAAGACCATGAAGAGATTGAAACAGGGGGAAAAATTCGGTTGACTTGCGCCTCCCGTTAGTGCCCTAAGAGGGCGCTAACGGGGCGCAAAGCAACTAGCGCCTGGGCGCGGTGCCGCCAATGCCTCCCACAAAATTCAGCAGGAGGTTAGTGGCAGCGGTAACCGTTCATGCCCTGTGGTGCTGCGCCGCCGGCGATGACGTCATCGCCGTGCGCAGCGCGCCGCTTGCACCCCGGCCACGATCTCGGTAGCGCCCCTTGACTTACCGCCGGACACTATGTCCGACAGGGTCAGGGGGGCCTACCTGCGGCTGGGGCGTTGCAAATTAAAGGGGAGGTGGCAGGTGGCCATTTTTGTTGCTGGCCGTCTGTCAGCACCTGCCCCCGTTGCTGTCCCCAGCCTTCTCTGCAGCCCCCCCCCGCGGAGTGCCAGCTGCGCTTCGTGAGCCCGGCACTTCTCCTGAGTGCCGGGCTCTTTTGCCGGCACTCCGATCACTGGTGGCCCAGCTGGACCCCGGGTTGCGCTGCGCAAGACCCCTCCCCTTTAATAAGGGGAGGAAGGCCTGCAGTACTGCGGCACGATGTGCCCCAGCACGTGACGCTGCGGCACGTAGCGCTGTGATATTCACTTGAAGCACCCCAAAAGGGAGGTGGGGCGCTTCCAGTGAAATTTGGGCGCGGGGGCGCTAATTTTTCGGGGCACTAAAAGTAGCGCCCCGGCAAAGTTAGCACCCCAAAGGGGCGCGACCTAATTTTTCCCCCAAGGATGCAAATTTTAAATTTGAAGCATTGGGGAACCAATGTAGGTCAGTGAGGACAGGGGTGATGGGTGAGTGAGACTTGGAGTGGAATAGGATATGGGCAAAAGCGTTTCGAACCAGCTGAAGTTTACATAGGGTGGTGGATGGGAGACTAACCAGGAGAGCATTTAAATAGTCTGGAGGGTTTCAGCAGCAGATGGGTTGAATTAGAAGCAGAGACGGGTGATATTACAGAGGTAGAAGCCGGAAATCTATCTATAACATAATTCTTAAAATAGTATATTACTTAGATGATGTCTACTCACTCAAGATTTTACTCATTTATGCAAAGGTTCTGTTGTCCCTGACACATCTTTTAATTCAACACTGTGATTTTCAGTGCAGCCACTTTTGTTGTATGGCACTTTTTCTTGCTTGCCATGAATCTCTTTGTTCTTCTACACCTCCATTCATTTTGTCTTCTTGTTACCATGTCTAGCAGTTTATTAAAAAAAGTAGCATGATTTCACTGTCGCTTCTATGAATTATTAAGAATACTCACACGATCCCAGGAGCCTACCCAGCTTTTTCAAGTGGTAATTAGCTTCCGATTTGGTACAGACTGGGTCCTGTCACTCCTGGCTGGCCTCCCACGTTCTACCCTCTGTAAACCTGAGGTCTTCCAAAACTCTGCTGCCCGTGTCCTAACTCGCACCAAGTCCCGTTCACCCATCAGCCCCGTGCTCGCTGACCTACATTGGCTTCCGATTAAGCAACGCCTCGATTTAAAAATTCTCATCCTTGTTTTCATATACCTCCAAGACCTCGCACCTCCCATCTCTGTAATCTCCTCCAGCCCTACACCTCTCTGAGATATCTACGCTCCTCCAATTCTGGCATCTTAAGCATCCCCGATTTTAAACGCTCCACCATTGGTGGCCGTGCCTTCAGCTGCCAAGGCCCTAAGCTCTGGAATTCCCTTCTTAAACCTCTCCGCCTCTCTTTCCTCCTTTAAGACGCTCCTTAAAACCTACCTCTTTGACAAAGGTTTTGGTCATCTGTCCTAATACATCCTATTGTAACCTATGGTGTCAAATTTTGTTTGATAACGCTCCTGTGAAGTGCCTTGGAACATTTTAGTCCGTTAAAGGCACTATATAAATGCAAGTTGTTGTTGTTGTTGTTATGGTCAGAACCTACACTAGTCCAATTATATAGCTAATACGCTTCATGTTCTTTTGGCACTGCCCGTCATCTTTGCTGTTTTAGTTCCCATTCTTTATTTCTGCTCCTATTCCTTAGTTCTGTACACATCTCATTTTATCATAGTCTTCTGACTAAATTTTCTTCCCTATTAGTGTGAAGGAATAAGCCATATTCAGAAAAATACGCCATTCTATGAAAGAATTCTGGCCTTTGTAACATGACATACTGGGTTTGGAAATCTAAAAACCTAACAATGGAGAAGCTGTAAACAGCATACAGGCTATTGAGATAAGATAAGTTGTTGACACTGAATCAATAACCTTATTGAAACAGGAGGTTGGAGGTTCCTGATAGTCTGAAGCCTTGGAAAGAACATAATGGTACACCCTGTTAAGGTGTCTTAAATTACACCTCGGAAAGAAACACAGAAAATTAAGAAACATATGCCTTCGTAAAAAGACACAAACAGAAGACCTTGGTAAGAATGACATCAAATAGATGCATCTGCTGTCACACCGTTTTTATGATAAGCTTCGCACACCCAAAGGTAGAGACACGATTCTTAATGCTACCAGCTAAACTGACTGTAAGAATAGCAGGGGTCAGGAGAAAAATGACTAGAGATAATTAGCTTACATCAGCAGAAAACTTCAAAAGAAGTACCATTGAGAAAGGATATAAATATTGAACTTTTAAATGGGATGATAGTCTCGCTGTAAGGGGCAAAACGATTCTCGGCTTCAGAGGCAAGCTCTGTAAGTCTACAACTCTTTGTACCTCGGGGATCAAGGTATTGTACTGTATTTGATTTTGGTGGATATCCTGGAATAAGACTAAGAAATGTAAAAATGTAATGAAGTTAAGATTTGAGAATAAGGATCTCTGATAATAGAATTGTAAGATTTCTGTTTTTGGAATTGTTAATGTTGCGATTGAATCATCAACTGTAAATTACATGTCGGTTCTTTAATAAATCTATATATTTTTAGAATTGTCTCACATAATACTTCTGTATCAAACTCGCAAACTTAATCTCTGTACGCTCTTTGGTGAGGAGTTGCAGAATTCTGAGGGAGTTTTCCGGACCCTCATAATATCCGGAAGGTTACAGTCTAGCTAAACTTATTAAAAGTGCTATCTGGAGGAGGTTGTTCCTTTCCTTTAGGGAGAGATAGTCTGGACCTATAGACCCAATTAAGCGTCTTTAGAACTCGGCTACCTCAAACTTTAGTTGAAAGTGAACGTCTGGGGAATACGCCTGATCCGGGGTAGCCCTAAAGGGGCTAAGACTAGTAATTATCCCTTCATTAGAACTGTCATCAACTGAAATAGTTTTATTTCTTTCATCTGCATCTGACATAACCTTGTGCAATGACATGTTCTACTTTGCAGGTGATTCAGAATAAACAAATGGAGATTAATTCCACGCACATTGCTGATTGTTGAACGAATAAAAAGCTTGCATTGATCATCAGGATGCGATTTCTTATTCCAGAAACAGCTTGTAGTATACAAATGTTGTGCTTCTGTTAATTTGGCTCAGCTTTGGTCAATATAATGTTGACTTTTTTGGCCTGAGAGTCAGGTGCAATGGGTTTTGAGCCTGCGTGATTGGAGAGCTGTGCACCACAGTTAGATGCTGTGGCAGAGTCTGAAGTGGTATGAACATGGGTATTTGAGGAGACACTTTGCAGATGCCATCTTCTTTCAGGACCTTCCTGTTCTGCTGAACTCTGAGATTGTTTCTGTGCAGTCAGTTTCTCTCTGATTTTGGTAACAATGGGCTGGATTTTCATTGACCCGTGGAGTCGGGTTTGGAGGCGTGTGGGGGGGTTAAAGTTGCAGATTCGGGGGTCCCGACCCCATCCCGCCCCCAACCCGCCTCCATGCCAGTTTCACTGGCGGCGGGTACCCGACCTGTGCTGGGACCCGCCTCCCCGAGGCGGGAAGGGGATTAGTGACAATTAACTGCCTGTTAACAGGTAGTTAACAGGCAGTTTTTTGCCTAATCCCTATTTTAATGGCTGAAATGTGGGCTTCCCGACAGGTGCCAACCACGCCAAGTTAGCGAGGCGGACCGTGGGTCTGCAGGGGTTGGAGGGGTCGATACGTCCAGTGGGCAGGTGAGTGAGGGGTGCATGTGTGCAGAGGTAAGTGTGTAAGGTAAGTGCAAAGTGTGGGAAAAAGTTTTACTTACCTTAACTTCCTCCTGCAGGTGTCAGCCCTTCAGTTCTCGGGAGTCAGAAATCTCACCGGCACAGAAAGCAGAAAGGCCGTGGTGCTGTCAAAAGTTTCAGCCTCTGTTTTCTGTGCTGGAATGATTTCTAACTCAGCCTGAGAGGAAGGACTCAAGTTAGAAGACAAATTGTCAGTGTTTGACAGCTTCACAGAGCTGTCAAACGCTGATATTTCATCTGTCAAAAGCTCTTGACAGATGAAATGTCAATCTGTGACGTCACCTGTTGCCGGGTGGCCCTTCATTGGCCTGCTGAGCTCGCTGGGCGGGCTCAACAAGGTCAATCAAGGGAAAATACAGTGGGTTGGCCACAAGTCGATGGAGGCGGGTCTACAACCCAAAAAGTGGGAGTCCCGCCTCCATCACGTCCCCATTGACAAAATCCAGCCCAATGATTCTGCTGTTTGTCTCATTACATAAACATTTCCATTATGGTCTGATCCATAAAATACAGGGGAAATTCAGGACACATTGCTGGGAAAGAAAAAAATAAATTCATACACGTTATACACATACACGCACACACATGATCACATTTATACAATAAAATTATGTGTAAAATAAAATAAAATGTGTTTGGGAACTGGGTGAAACATAGAAACATAGAAGATAGGAGCAGGAGTAGGCCATTCGGCCCCTCGAGCCTGTTCCGCCATTTAATGAGATCATGGCTGATCATCCAAATTCAGTACCCTGTCCCTGCTTTCTCCCCATATCCCTTGATCCCTTTAGCCTTAAGAAATATATCTAACTCCTTCTTGAATATATTTAATGAATTGGCCTCAACTGCCTTCTGTGGTAGAGAATTCCACAGGTTCACCACTCTCTGGGTGAAGAAATTCCTCCTCATCTCAGTCCTAAATGGCTTACCCCTTATCCTTAGACTGTGACCCCTGGTTCTGGACACCCCCGCCATCGGGAACATCCTTCCTGCATCTAGTCTGTCTAGTCCTGTTAGAATTTTATAAGTTTCAATGAGATCCCCTCTCATTCTTCTAAACTCCAGCGAATATAAGCCTAATCGACCCAATCTCTTCTCATACGTGTAAGGGGTTCGCGTGGCTCTGTGCTTAGCCTGGGTGCTAGTGCGGGGTTAGTCCTTGTTGCCTGTTCTGGGCTCCAGCCAGCCTGGTAACACTAGACACCTGTGAGTGGTTCGACCCACTCGCCCTTACGGTTCTGACACTGGACTTAGGTGCGAGAGCAATAAAGTAGAGAAAACTCAGGTAGACCCGGTTGAATAGTACGAAATGGAAAATCTTTATTGCATATTATCCAAGATTACGAAATACATGTCATAAGCACAGATTAATGACAGTACAAACTTACATACATTTATGCAACTAGGTTTAGGGAAACGAGGAGCGCACGACACATCGTAAAAGGGGACACACATTATAATTATCCTTAAAACAAAACCCTCCCCTATCAATACCTGTCCTAATCTAGATCTGTAGGATCGAGACTCATGCTCACCACTCGTGATAACTCGGAGAATTCCGAAACGCTGCTCGGATGTTTTCACCACAGCACCTGACTATTCACGTGTTGATCAGGGGTCTCTGTACCCCACTTGTTTACTCGCTTTGCTCCGGCTAGCAGGCTGGACCGTCTGCTGTCATGAAGATCTGTGTTGACCTCGGAACTCTGATAAAACTCAAAGAAGAGTCTTCCTGTGCCCGACACCAGTTGTCGGTAGAACTCGAAGAAAAGTCTTCCAGGGCCAGTTGTGGAGTAGCCGATAGAATTCGAAGAAGTGGTTAATCGATTTTCGGGCGCGGTCGGGGTTTACTGACCGTGGCGGCACGTGTAGTCGTCTTCGTCTCTTCTCATCTCATCTCATCTCCTCTCGGGCCTTCGGTTCCAACACCGTTTACCGACTTCTCGGGATGGTGCGCCCGCTTACAGGCCTTCGCAGACCAGCTCTCCACAGATCTTCGCGGCAAGCCACGAGGTTGACTCCCGGAAAATCAGCGGATCAGAGAATAAGAGTCAAGAGTTCTCTAGCGAGTCAAAGGAATAAGAGAAAGATGGACGTTTGGACACTACAGTTATAGTACTGTAATTCCTTATTTCCCGCCCAATCTTAATGTTCATCTTTTGTCATGTTTTGGCGCTCAAACTTCTTGTATGGGGTGGTACTTGTCGTTAATGGGTTTCGGTGATACTTGTAACTGTCTGAGTACCCGTTAATATTTCTCCCCTTGTGGAACCAGCTAGGCGTCTCCCTGGAGGGGTTTTGGGGGCCTCCGAATTCTTGCTGTGAGTACCCGCGAACGGCTCTCTCATCGTAGAGCCGTGGGGAATTTGCGTATCAATGTCTTTGGATGGGCCCCTTGATTGCCCAGTACAATAGCTCTCATTTGTGCATGGAAAACCCGATTCCAGCACTTATATTCCTTGCTTGGGTGTTAAAATGCAAAACGATCTCGTCTTGTCTTATCTCAATATGCTGAGTCCTGTCCGATCTTGCTGAAATGTTTATTGAAACACCATCTTGTCTGCCTACTGAAAGTCTAGAACCTTCTGCCACGAGGCGTGGCAGCCATTTTACAGGCTGCTTGTGTCCGTTTTGAAACCTGACAGCATTTTGCTGAAATAAAGCCATTTTACGAAACTGTATGTCTCTTTCTCATTATTTTTAAATCGCGATAATTTGCGAATTCTACATACGTTATTCCTGCCATCCCAGGTATCAGTCTGGTGAATCTTCGCTGCACTCTCTCCATGGCAAGAACATCCTTCCTCAGATAAGGTGACCAAAACTACACACAATACTCAAGGTGCGGTCTCACCAAGGCCCTGTACAACTGCAGCAGGACATCCTTGTCCTGTACTCAAATCCTCTCACTATGAAGGCCAACATACCATTTGCCTTCTTAACCGCCTGCTGCACCTGCATGCTTACCTTCAGCGACTGGTGCACAAGGACACCCAGGTCTCGTTGCACTTCCCCTTTTCCCAATCTATTGCCGTTCAGATAATAATCTGTCTTCCTGTTTTTGCCACTGAAGTGGATAACCTCGCATTTATCCACATTATACTGCATTTGCCATGCATCTGCCCAATCACCCAACCTGTCCAAATCATCCTGGAGTTTCTCTGCATCCTCCTCACAGCACACATGCCCACCCAGCTTTGTGTTGTCTGCAAACTTAGAGATATTACATCTAGTTCCCTCGTCTAGATCATTTATATATATTGTGAATAGCTGGGGTCCTACCACCGATCCCTGCGGTACCCCACTAGTCACTGCCTGCCACTCGGAAAAAGACCCGTTTATTCCAACTCTTTGCTTCCTGTCTGCCAACCAGTTCTCTATCCAAGACAGTACCTTACCCCCAATCCCGTGTGCTTTAACTTTGCACGCTAATCTATTATGTGGGACCTTATCGAAAGCCTTCTGAAAGTCCAAATACACCACATCCACTGTTTCTCCCTTATCTATTCTACCAGTTACATCCTCAAAAAATTCCAGTAGATTAGTCAAGCATGATTTACCTTTTGTAAATCCATGTTGACTTTGTCCGATCCTGTCACTGTTTTCCAAGTGCTCTGCTATTACATCTTTTATAATGGACTCCAGCATTTTCCCCACTACCAATATCAGACTTACCGGTCTATAATTCCCCGTTTTCTCTCTACCACCTTTTTGAATAGTGGGGTTACATTAGCTATCCTCCAATCCATGGGAACTGTTCCAGAGTCCATAGAATTTTGGAAGATGACCAGCAATGCATCTACTATTTCTAGGGCCACTTCCTAAGTACCCTAGGATGTAGATTATCAGGCCCTGGGGATTTATCGGCCTTCAATCCCGTCAATTTCCCTAACACCATTTCTTTACAAATACTGATTTCATTCAATTCCTCCCTCTCATTAGACCCTATGTTCCCCGACATCTCTGGGAGGTTATTTGTGTCCTCCTTTGTGAAGACAGAACCAAAGTATGTATTTAATTGGTCTGCCATTTCTTTGTTCCCCATTATAAATTCCCCTGATTCTGACTGCAAGGGACCTACGCTTGACTTCACCAATCTTTTTCTCTTCACATATCTATAGAAGCTTTTACAGTCAGTTTTTATGCTCTCTGCAAGCTTACTCTCATAATCTATTTTCCCTTTCTTAATTAATGATGCAGTGGTATAAATACTGGTCTTGCATCTTGCGGCTGGGTTCAAATCCTGACAAGCCAGATAGGCTGAATGTTACCTCTGGCTGGTGGCTGTAAGGGTCTTGTGAAATGAGATCAGGCAGTATTAATCTAGTGGGTGTGAGTCTAAAGGACAAAATTACCCTTAATTCAACACTAATTGGAAATGTCATTGAGACAGCTTAAGGGATGATTCGTGCGGGAAATGGAAATAAATGTCATACTGATGCAGTAGGGGCTGCTTTACTGAAGTTGATGCTAGGGGGCTTCATTCTGCACCTGGCTGTGTTATGCCTGACCTCGGAGGGCTTGATGCTGGCATTGCAGAGAAAGTGTTCCAGTCCCCAGAAATCACTTGCCTAACCTTGATGAGCACAAAAAACTGAATTGATAGAAATTTCATGTTAAGTTTAAAGGCACTTAATATATATATATATATTAAATGTCTGAACATCAGCTGAACAATGAGAAAGATTGGAAAACACATATTACAAGTAATTTCTTTCTGCCCTTTTTTAAATTGGGATTTTAAACCGGTTTCTTCAACGCCTGATTTGTCAGAGTGAAGTGCCACTGATTGGGACTTTCGCCTGAACAGCAGACAAACAAAGAAGCACCGGGTTAAGACTCTGGATTTACGCTTAATTAGGTTTCCATTCACGATTAATGGAAGTGAAGAACACGGTTATGTGAATGACCAGAACACTTGGCAGGGTACGTTTTCAGCGAGCCGTCCAAGTTCAGGGATCCAGCCAACCCAAATTCCACTCGTTGTAGAGATTTTCTGGGCAGAAAAATCAACCTTTCTGTGTCACAGGTAAATGAAGAATAGAACTTTGTTTGTTCAACTCCCTGCTGCTGATGGTAGCGCTCCATTTTCCATTAGGTTCTAATACAGGCCAATTCAGGGAGATTTATTCTGGTCACTATGTGTAGTGACACCATAAACATGTTCTATTTAAAAGCATTTGCAATATTGTGTTATAGTGACTAAAGTAATTCATCCCTCCATGTGAGTTATAAATCAATTTGTAGTCTTGTAGCTTTGCACTTGTTGGTATAGCACCACCAGTAATTTGTAAAGAAGTGCTCTACCACGCTGAATGATTAAACAGCGTCACCACCCACTTACAGAAGAAATAGGAGCAGGAGTAGGCCATTCGGCCCTTCGAGCCTGCTCCACCATTCAATGAGATCATGGCTGATCTTCTGCCTCAACTCCATTCACCGGCCCTATCGCCATATCCCTTGATGCCCTTACTAGTCAGAAATCTATCGACTTATGTTTTGAATATACCCAATGACTGAGCCTCCACAGCCCTCTGGGGTAGAGAATTCCAAAGATTCACCACCCTCTGTGAGAAGAAGTTTCTTCTCATCTCAGTCCTGAATGGCCTACCCTTTATCCTGAGGCTGTGGCCCCTGCTTCTAGACTCCCCAGCCAAGGGAAACATTCTCCCAGCATTCACCCTATCAAGCCCTGTAATAATTTTGTATGCTTCAATGAGATCCCCTCTCATTCTTCTGAATTCAAGAGAATACAGGCCCAGTTTACTCAATCTCTTCTCATACGACAGTCCCGCCATCCCAGGAATCAATCTCGTGAACCTTCGTTGCACTCCCTCTATGGCAAGTATATCCTTCCTTAGGTAAGGAGACCAAAATTGTACACAGTACTCCAGGTGTGATCTCACCAAGGCCCTATATAATTGGAGTAAGACTTCTTTACTCCTGTACTCAGATCCTCTTATAATGAAGGCCAGCATACCATTTGCCTTCCTAATGGCTTGCTGCACCTGCACATTCACTTTCAGTGACTCATGTACAAGGACACCCTAGTCCCTCTGAGCATCTGCATTCGCCAATCTTTCACCATTTAGGAAATACTCTGCCTTTCTGTTTTTTCTACCAAAGTGGATAACTTTACATTTAGCCACATTATATTCCATCTGCCATGTTCTCGCCCACTCACTGAGCCTGTCGAGATCCCCTTGAAGCCTCTTCACATCCTCTTCGCAAGTGACACTGCCACCTAGCTTTGTATCATCAGCAAATTTGGAAATTGTTGGGTGAAAATAAATTCACATCTAATCTGCGGTAAAGTAAGAGGTGCAGTTTATTGAAAACAGAGCTCTGGGAGAAGGTCTCAGACCCCCGCGGTCTGTGCGAGCACCTTCGCCCCGATCAGCAAAATTCACAAGCTTATATACAGTACAAGACTGGAGCACACCGATAGCCGTTATTACATTACTTATTCCTTGGCTAATCCTGCCCCGTGGCAACAGCCGCCCCCCAATTATATTCCTTCAAAAACAACCTAATTATAACTTTACATCGTTAGCTAAGCCCTTTCTTTCAATTCTGTCTTTTATCTAAGTTTGTCCAGTTATCTGGACAGCAGGGTCCATTCTTGCTTCATCGTGGCTTCAGCCGATCTGAGTCAGTGACTCGTGATTGGACATGGCTCAAAGGTTAATCAAATATACCCTACATACATCCGTGTGACAGTTGTTACTTCGTAATCCCATTGTTCTGCAAATTTTAACCTTGTTATTGCAGCTTCTCATATCTCCACATGCGTAATCACTTTTGTAGTTCAGTTTCTGACCATCTGGTCCATTTGTGGTTTCAACTAGTCTCAACCGAGACTAGGTTGTCATGCTGTGTCGCTCGACTGCAACATTCAACTGGTTCAAATCCCAACCCTTCAGGTCCCTTTGAGCATCTGCATTCTCCAATCTTTCACCATTTAGGAAATACTCTGTCTTTCTGTTTTTTCTACCAAAGTGGATAACTTCACATTTAGCCACATTATATTCCATCTGCCATGTTCTCACCCACTCACTGAGCCTGTCGAGATCCCCTTGAAGCCTCTTCACATCCTCTTCGCAACTGACACTGCCACCTAGCTTTGTATCATCAGCAAATTTGGAAATGTTACATTTAGTCCCCTCATCCAAATCATTGATGTAGATTGTGAATAGCTGGGGCCCAAGCACCGATCTTTGCAGTACCCCACTAGTCACAGCTTGCCATCCTGTAAAAGACCCGTTTATCCCTACTCTTTGTTTTCTGTCTGTTAACTAATTCTCAATCCATGCTAGTATATTACCCCCAATTCCATGTGCCCTAATTTTGTTCACCAACCTCTTGTGTGGGACCTTATCGAAGGCCTTCTGAAATTCCAAATACACCACATCTACCGGTTCCCCTTTGTCTACTCCACTAGTTACATCCTCAAAGAACTCCAATAGGTTTGTCAAACAGGATTTCCCATTCATAAATCCATGTTGACTCTGCCCAATCTTACTATTAGTTTCTAAGTGCCAGTTATTGCATCCTTTATAATAGATTCCAGCATTTTCCCAACTACTGATGTGAGGCTAAGTATCTACTATCATACTACTTAAGTCAAAGCATAGCTTTGTAACTACAGAATAACATTCAACTATCATACCAAAGAATGATGTGCAGACTGAGCTAATGGAAGCCCTTGTGTCAGCTTCCATCATTGACACTTTCAAATTGCTTGTCTGATATCAATCCTCCATAAACTTCATCGTGTACAAAAAGGCACAGCTGGTGTCCTCACCTTTACTAAGTCCCGCAATCCCATCTTCTTGAAGCTTCACTGGTTCCTCCTTGTTTTCAAATCTCTTTGTGGCCTTGCCCCACCTTACCTTCTTGATCTCCTTTTGCCATACCCCTTCATTCGACTTTGTCTCACCACACACTCCCTCTGCTACCATTGGTGACTGCTAGCTCAGCCACTATGCTTCTGACGTCTGATGCTTTCCTCACAGTTTCCTGTACCTTGCCATCTCCCTCCCTGCTTTCAAAAACCTCCTCAAAACTCTCTTCACCTCCTTCCTCCTTTCCCCATGTGTGGTGTTTGCCACATCCTTTTCCTCCTCATTATAAAGCACTCTGAGATGTCTCGCTGCATGTGAGCAGTGCTATATCAATACAAGCTGTCATTGTAGCAAGACATCTTCCAGATGGTCTTTTAATAGTATATTTTCCTAGATAATGTAGATCTATTGTCTACCATTGCTCATTCTTTTCAAATTCAACAGGTTTATTTGATTCTTATTCATTTTGAGCTTTTTATTTTTCAATTAAAAGTTGTTAATATTTTTACTCCCAGGCATGTTACAGTCTTCAGCTATCATAGAAAAACTTAAGTCGATTTAATTGGCTTCAGTAAATACTTTGTTGCATCTTCATCATTCACGAATGAAATCATTCCAACCTTTAATTTCAGAAAATGTTTTACCTCGGCAGGATTGTCTGTCAGGACTGAATGATCCTGAATTAGTCTCTCAATCCTGTGCAGATTCTGTGTATTATTTGAAAATGTAACAGTGCTATGACCAACTTGGCTGCCTACCAGCTGTACTTGGGTTTAGTGGTGCACTGGCACTGTTGCATACTGTCTGCAATTTGCCGCCTTACCATTTTTATCATTTCCCTTATTGCATCAAAGTTACTGTTCGGTATTGATTCTACAGAGCAGGAGACAGCAAGTGAGTTCTTCCAAAAGCTCGTACCTGGAGAGATAGTAAATTACTCTTCAAAGAGTTTATACAGGAGTGGAGGTGGGAGGATCTTATGGCCCAATAATAAGAAATGTATTTACTGAATTGACATGAAAAATGTACTAAATCTGAAGTGATGCTTACTAAGGTTAATTAACTGATTAGCGACATTCTTATTGTACTTATGCTATATGTGTATTATGCATTATGCATTTTGTTATTCGGATTTGTTTGTAAATAAAATTAGTGGATTTAGTCGATAAAACTCTGTGGAATTATCTGTCATTACAAAGAGCATTGGGTAGCATAATGAAATGCTTCATTAAATCCAGGAACCAATTATTGCAAATGGAGTTAATTGTTCACCCTCAAGTATGCACCTCTGCCAGGGCAGAGTGTGGAAAAGGATACAGCTTCCAAATCGCAGGGGCAATGATCCATTTATGGGAACATCTGGTAGCTCAGAGAGAAGACAGTGCTAAAATCTCCAACACCGCCCCGTGCTAACTTGGCTCAGTTGGGAACATTCACCGCTGGAGAGGTTGTGGGTTCAAACGCCATGTCACAACTTGAGCAAATAATCTGGGCTGTCACTCCAATACAGTGCTGTGTTCTTAGGGCTGGCTGGTATTTCTCCTTCAACCAACAGGAGCTTCATTTTCAGACGATTCCATGTTGCTGGTGTTCACCCTCAACATAAATGCTTTTCTGGATTGATCAATGTTATGTATTAACTAAAAATGACGTTTCTCAGTGTATTTTTCAAACAGGCTAAATGCATCATAATGGTAGACCTTGAAATTATGTTGAGAACAGTAAGCCTAGATGTTAGGGTCTGGAACTCACTGCCTGAAAGGGTAGTAGAGGCAGGAACTCTCATCGCATTTAAAAAGTATTTGGATATGCATTTGAAGTGCTGTAACCTACAGGGCTATGGACCAAGAGTTGGAAAGTGGGGTTAGGCTGGATAGCTCTTTTTCAGCCGGTACTGACACGATGGGCCGAATGGCCTCCTTCTGTGCCGTAAACTTCTATGATTCTATATGTTCTGCTTTACCTGTTTTCTGCCCACGAGGTCATCTACATATATTTGGCCTGTTCTCAGCCTCTGCTGGGGGAAGTCCGCCGGAAGTGAGGGCTCACAATGGCTGTGCTGGGTCTTGGAGGTCTCATGCAGTGCCGGTTTGCTAGCAGCTTCAGGGCTGCAGGTATAAATTCACAATTTTTCTTTTGGCTCTGATGCCTAAACCGACGCAATCAATTGCTCAGCAATCCACAGCATATGCCTTTGGAGCTATTTAAATTTTGAATGGTCTCCATTACCCCCATAGCAATGCCCAACTTCAGGGACGAACAAGCACCCCTTGCATCCAGTGTTGCTATAATGCAATTAACAGAAAATATGTCCCCTGTCCCTCTGATTTACGCTGGGGAGCTAGCGCAGCACAAGCTGAAAGTCCCAGTTGTACTCTACAAACACTTAAAGTGTTCATCTAAAATTCCTCTCTCTGCTATTGTGGCAGAGTCATTAACCATTTCAAATAACTTCCTCTGCTGAAGTATTGCTACAACAGAGGAATAAGCTATTCTGACAATTACACCTGATGGTGCCATTCACCACGAGTCACCGAGGGGGAAATTTTTACAGCAAAGAGTGAGTGTGTTTGGGAGCGGGTGGGTGGTTAAAAGCGCTAAAATTGACAGCGTGTCGGGAAGCCGGCTCCAACCTGCCAACTTCCGCATTTAACTGGAGCACGTTCAGTTGCGTGCGAGACACCCTCTCGGGAGAGGCGGGTTGCCAATTTAAATGCGTTAAGATGTAATTAACAGCTTTTTTAACGGGGGTTTTCAACTTTAACTGGGTGCACGCATTTCCCAGGCTTCCTGGACCTCGCCAGAGAAAGTAAGGTGAGAGCAGAGAGGCAATTGAGGGGGGCTGGACAAATGACCGGCAAAAAAATCCCATAAGTATTGAGACCTCACACCTGCTTCTTTGCCAAAATGAAAGGCTTTTGCTCACAGCAGTTGTTCTGCGAGTTTGCTTTCAGTACTTTGCAGGTGATTTCTACTACCGTAGCGGTGATTTCTACTACCTTGGAGGACACTTTCACTACTTTGGAGGTTTGTGCATCTGATCTCCAATTTCCATCTGTCATATATCAGATCTGAGAAGTCGCACAACACCAGGTTATAGTCCAACAGCTTTATTTGAAATCACAAGCTTTCAGAGCGCTGCTCCTTCGTCAGGTGAAGTCACCTGACGAAGGAGCAGCGCTCTGAAAGCTTGTGATTTCAAATAAAGCTGTTGGACTGTAACCTGGTGTTGTGCGACTTCTCACATTTGTCCACCCCAGTCCAACACCGGCATCTCCACATCATATATCAGATCAGCATGGGTGCCGCTTATGCTGTTTCACCTTGGACCTCAGATGAGGACCAAGATGAGCAGCAGCCTTCTCCTCACATGCCTGCCGCTCCACAGGAGAGAGGAGATGAGCACAGAGGTGCAGCTCGCAGGAGGCGATACCCGCAACACAGGGTATATAGGCGGAGGATCATCTTCCTTGACATGTCTGAACACCAGTGCCTCAGGAGGCTCAGGGTGTCACGTCAGGTCGTGGCTGACATTTGTAGCCTGCTGGAACAAGACCTGCTTCCAAGTTGACCTGGTGACCACGCTTTACCAGTGTCTGTCAAATTGACCACCGCCCTCAACTCCTTTGCCTCAGGCTCCTTTTAGGAGACGTTTGCAGGATTTCGCAGTCGGCCGCCCTCAAATGCATCACACAGGTGAGCGATGCCATGTTTGCCAGGGCAGGCAAATATTTACACTTTGCCACTGTGAAGCTAGTCAGAAAAAAAGACTTGCATTTATATAGCGCCTTTCATGACCACCAGACATCCTAAAGCGCTTTACAGCCAATGAAGTACTTTTTGAAGTGTAGTCACTGTTGTAATGCAGGAAATGTGGTAGCGAATTTGCGCACAGCAAGCTCCCACAAACAGCAATGTGACAATGGCCAGATAATCTGTTTTAGTGATGTTGATTGAGGGATAAATATTGGCCAGGACACCGGGGATAACTCCCCTGCTCTTCTTCGAAATAGTGCCATGGGATTGTTTACGCCCACCTGAGAGAGCAGATGGGGCCTCAGTTTAACGTCTCATCCGAAAGACGGCATCTCCGACAGTGCAGCACTCCCTCAGTACTGCACTGGAGTGTCAGCCTAGATTTTTGTGCTCAAGTGAAGATTGGAGCTGCAGGAGGAGCAAGGCGCAGAGTGCATTGCCTCTTCGGGGGAGGAGGAGGAGGAGGAGCATGACATGGTCATGGCATGAGCAGTAGTGCACATTGCTGCCCGGGATGCCTGGAATGGCCTCATAATGGCAGGATTTAGTTAGGCTGCTTCAGTGCACCCATCTGGCAGACACATGCTGAACCCACGTGACCCCCGCCATCCCCTTCCCCAGCACAAAGCAGTCCTGCAATCAACAAAGCATCCCTTTCATGGACATCCATTGCTCGGATTTAAGTCTTGTCTTACCATTCATCACAAGTGAGAAGGCCACTTGCCAGGCAGCAGGCAAAAATGGGCAAGATGGGAAAGTGGTGCAAAGAAACAATTTTTACGTGGCTCAAAATGGAAACAGAAACTTAACAATCTAACATTGTGTAACACACCCATGTGCATACCCTTGTGCAACTACAAATCTTTGATTTTCCTTTCTCTACTACTCCTACGTGATGCAACCCCTGTGGCTTCAGTATAGATAGAGGCAGGCTGCTCACATTCCTGCTCTGACTGCTGAGATGCTCTTGGCCAACGTCCTCTGGGTTTTGGAGCCTGTGAGGACCCCGGCAAAGACTGCTCCACCTGCACCTGTGCAGGGGCAGACTCGGTCATCAGGGCACTGACTGGGGGCGAGGGGGAATGCATGAGAAGTGGAAGCGCTTTGAGCAGAGTCCCCACTTCCATGTCCCATTTCTCCACCTTCACTCTCATGGCCCATCCACACTTCCCTGCTAGCACCTGGTGTCTCACACATCCCAAGTGAGAAAGAGCAGATGGTGGAGGCAGGGACAGCAGTGGAGTGTCCGTGCCAGAGGGCACAGGACGCTCCAAGCTCTGCTGAGCTGGACGCAGATGCTGAACCGTGAAGGCCATCAACGAAGAGGATAATTCTGGAGCAGCAGCAAAAAATGATTGCTGCACATCAGTGGGGTGCTGAATGGCCAAGACTGGGATTTCATCAATCCTATTTAAGGTGGCATTCAGAGTGTGCAAGCTATTGGTGAAGCCCAGCATGCACTCATTTGACGCTTCATGCAGGTGGCCACTCTTTCCATGGACGAAGACATCATCGCAAAGGCCTGCGACATCATGTCACTTATGCTTGAGATGGACTCTTCCAATTTCTCTGCGAGCATGCACAGCGCAGCTGGAAAGCCTGCCAGTACCTCACACATTTTTTGCTGCTGCTCCAGGATTATCCTCTTCGTCGATGGCCTTCGTGCTTCAGCATCTGCGTCCAGCTCAGCAGAGCTTGGAGCGTCCTGTGCCCTCTGACGCGGACACTCCACTGCTGTCCCTGTCTCCACCATCAGCACTTTCTCACTTGTGATGTGTGAGACACCAGTTGAAAACCCAACTATCTACCTTACCGGTCCCATCGGCGTGCGTATATATCTGAGCTGGTGCATGGTCCTGTGGTCTGCATGATGTCCGGTGACGGTGCTTCCTCAGAGTGTGCGACCTCCTCTAAGGAGTCGTCGTTGTCCTCCTGCACCACCTCCTGCGGGACGCCTGTTCCATTTTAAGAGCTCCACAGCCATGGGCCCTTCCTCCCAAACCAAATTTGCTGCTAATGGTAAAAAGAGCAAACCCCGGGGAAATACCGCAGAATTGTGGTAGGAGTTCATTCAAATATTTCTGCATGAAATCTGGTGCCATAATGAGGTTAAGGCATGAGATGGAAGCAAGCATTCCAGCACACAATGTGCAGCAGACTGCTGAGTTGCAGCCCAGCAAGAAATAGGTGAAGAGCCTGCAGTCCCATTTCTGAGATTCCTTTCCTCTCATGGGGCTGGATTTTGATACTGGGGCGGGTTGGGGTCGTGTCATTTGCATTTCGTGTTATCCACCCGACTGCGATTGGATGTGGGAGATTGATGCAATTTTCACTTAATTGGGCAATTGAGTTCCAGCATGTGGGAACCCATGAACTAATTAGTGGTTTCAGTCTGAAAGTCGCCTCTGATGATGTCATCATTGCAGGTCAGAGACTGCCTGGTCTCAGAGATTGCCTGGCCTTTGCTGTGAGAGGACCTGGATTCAAAATGAGCAGCATCTCAGAGAGAGAGAGAGATTTTTTTTGCAACCAAGTCCTCCCAGGCAGTCTCTGAAGACATTCAATGCAGCAGCATCAGAGGCGACTTTCAGACCTAATACTACTACTACCTTCATCACAATACTACTACTACCTTCATCACATCTCCGTTGTAATAGTGGACCTGCAGCTGATAGTTAGCTATCCACTTGTGCTCCCGCCAGGTTTCACTGGCGTGTTTCACATCAGGTGTACTCCACGTCGGAAAAGGGTTAAACTAGCTAAAACTTTTCAAAATGGCATTACAGAGCCAATTTAGGGCTTGTTAAGGGCTTTAATGGCCTCTCCCGCCTCTTGGAGGTGGGACGGAGTCGGGAACCCCACGACCGATTTTGTCAAAATTGCGTGGAGGCGGAATGGAGTCGGGATGGGGTCGGAACCCCCAAATCTGCAACTTTAACCCCCCACACGCCTCCAAACCCGACTCCACGGGTCATTGAAAATCCAGCCCATGGTTTAACTGCTCTCCCAGCACTGCAGAATCGGCCTCCATAATTCAGACAATTAGCATCCTCCAGTCAACAGTTTCCAAATAGCATTTGAGTCAATCAATCAGGTAAGACATAACGCTTTTCATGTGCAACACTTTGAAGAGTGACCTACACTTTGCAAACTTTGGCATGTGACAGGTGCATGATAGATGCGAGACTTATTTATATACAGATAATAACGTTTATGTCACATTGCTGCCTGCGATTATTTGGACTATAAATATGAAACAGTGGTTGGTGCTGAGGCAGAGCAAAACTGTACATTTATCACGGGTTTTAGAGAGGTTTATGAGGCATAGGCTTAACAGTATTCCAATCTTCAATGAACCATTTCCAAAGCAGAAAGACCAGACAAGTTGAGTGACCTGTTTATTGCCATGCACACAAACATAGAGCTCCCCAGAAGGCAGAGACAATATTAAGGTTTGCACTTGCTATTTTCCTACGGTCGATCAATCAATAAGATATCATTGGGGATTTGGCACTGTGTAAATAATGTTCCCGGAAATAAATGAAATTTCTTGAAGACTTTTACGAAATTATATGAAAACATGGATCAAAATAATAACAAAAACATATTTCAGTATCAATAACCAGAGCTAAGTGTCAGCTGGATTTCTCGTAAACATAATGGGCCATATTTTCCGATCGGAGGTTTCCCACGGGCGGAGGCCTGCGATCTGGAAAATATCTACGCACTTACCCGAGGGCTCCCGGGACGCACACACTTCCGCTCCTGGGCCTCTCGAACTCCAAGTGCGCAGGGCCCACGTATCCCAGAGGCGCAGGCGGTTCGCAGCGTCCCTGGGATCACGTGGGCCATGGGGAGCCAATAGGAGAAGGGAATCTCCCTTCATACACTTGACAGGAAGACCTGTCAAATTTATGAATGGAGATCACCCCAAAAACATAGTAAAACTTTAAATAAATTTTAAAAAAGCCATCACATTTTTAAAATGATGTGAAATTACAATAAATTAAATATTTTAAACAAAAATGAAATATTTTGAAAAAAATAATTAAAGTATTTTACGGGGCTAAAAATAAACTTACTTTTTTTTAAAGTATTTTTAAATGATAAATCAGTGAAAATTTTTTTTAAAAACTTTTTTTCAACTCTTATCCTGGTAAAAGCAAGCCTTACACCTGCTTTTACCAGGCGTAAGAATTGTAAGGGTTTTCAGCAGGCGGAGTGTCTCCAAAAAGCGGAACTATCCGCCCGCAGAGACCCTTCTCCAGGGCAGCCGGAGAATCTGTCAAGAGGATTCTTGACAGATTGGAAATGCCGGTTTTCAGCGCATGCGCTGTGCATGCCTGAAACCGGCATTTCCGATGTCCCTACGGGTGAGTACACAGCGCGTACACACCCATAGGGATCGGAATATCTGGGCCATAAGCACAGTGACTGATGTAAACCCAATAATCTCAGCAATTCTTATAGACGTAACCTTTTGTGGGAGTGTAGTACGTAATCCTATCAGACATGGTAAAAATTATATTTGCATTTGTAAGCCACCTTCCAGACAGATGGATAAATGAGGCATGAATAATTCTTGGATCTGTGACCAGTACTATCTCCTCACCCTTTGTAATTCAAGGAAACCTATACACAAATTGGAACTCGGAGTTGGTACAAGATCTGCTTTCTTTTAACTAAAATACCATTACTATTTAATGATTTGTCACTTCTCACCGTCCAACTATTCCAGCACTGGAGAATCATGTGCACTACTTGTTTTGTGTTAGGGCTGCAGTTATTACAAGCTCAGAAGAAGGCCAAACAGTTCATTAGGCCTGTGCTTGTGCTTGCTCTTCAACCGGAGTGGCCCATTCCCCTGACTTTCCCTGTATCCCTTTATAGTTCGTGGCGCAATTGTAAAGCATTCCATGTTCTACTAATCTTTCTGTGAAGATTCACTCCCACAAAACTTTTTATAATTTTGAAAATCTCTTAGATTCCCCTTACCATTCCCCCTCCCAATTTTTTGAGTTTTTCTTTCAAATTATAATCTCTCATTCCTCGTATAGTTTTAATAAACCTTCTCTGCACCCATTCTATGGTTCGAATATCTTTCCTTTACTGGGGTGCCCAGAACTGCATACATTCTTGCAACTGTGACCTAACCAATGTCTTATACAAATGTAACCTTTTGTTTTTTATATTTATTGCCCCATGTTTAAAATCCGGAATCCCATGCCATGCCTTCATGTTCCCATCCTGTCTTCGTCTTTTTGCTTTTTCTCAGTGAAGATGTAAAACGTTTCAAAAGTAATCTATTCATTTTTCTGTACGTGGATCTTCTATCAACCATTGAACGCAAAGTTTTAGTGGCTAAGCTATTTGCATCTGTTCTCAGCACATGTATCAATAACCTTGCTTATGAATATTGCTGTTTTAGCCTCTTGCCTGATCTCATTGGGTCGGTTCTTCTTGAGAGGTCGCACAACACCAGGTTATAGTCCAACAGTTTTATTTTAAATCACAAGCTTTCGGAGTTACAACTCCTTCGTCGGGTGAAGTGAGGAGATACAGAATCGTCAAAGCATATATAGATAGAGAACAATGCATGTGTAACTTACAATTGCAGACAACTAGCCTACCCTATCAGTTAGTAATAAACGTAAATTCATCTACATCTCTGCTTAATGTAAGAAAGCTGTTCCCACTGCCCTCAACATCTTTTTGTTATACAGAACTCCTCTGACTTTTTTAAAATGAGAAGTCGCACAACACCAGGTTATAGTCCAACAGATTTATTTAATTTTACAAGCTTTCGGAGCTGTCGCTCCTTCCTCAGGTAAGTTAGCAGTGAGAGAATCTCCCAGAATTCACAATTTAAACACAGACAAAATCTATTCAAATATTTCCCTACATCAAAGACACACTAAGAGCACAGCCAAGACAATGAGATGTGTCCCAGGGGGTCCAACGTGTCAAACCACCTGCTGGCTGCATATCCTGTCAATTTGTGTTCTTGTGTTAGTCTTTTTAAAAAAAAAAACACCTGGGAAGACCGGCCATGATGTCAAGTCACGTTCTGTATCGTGACATGAACCCGATATCGCGATTGAGGCCATCCTCATGAGTGCGGAACTTGGCTATCAGTTTCTGCTCTATGATTTTGCGCTGTCGTGTATCCCGAAGGCCGCCCTGGAGAACGCTTACCCGCAGATCCGAGGCTGAATGCCCCTGGCTGCTGAAGTGTTCCCCGACTGGGAGGGAACCCTCCTGCCTGGCGATTGTTGCGCGGTGTCCGTTCATACGTTGTCTCAGTGTCTGCATGGTCTCGCCGATGTACCATGCTCTGGAGCATCCTTTACTGCAACGTATCAGGTAGACAACATTGGCCGAGTCACATGAGTATGTACCGTGTACCTGGTGGGTAGTGTCCTCACGTGTGATGATGGTATCTGTGTCCATGATTTGGCATGTCTTGCAGAGGTTGCCGTGGCAGGGTTGTGTGGTGTCTTGGTTGCTGTTCTCCTGAAAGATGGGTAATCTGCTGCGAACGATGGTACTTTTGAGGTTAGGCGGCTGCTTGAAGGCGAGTAGTGGAGGCGTGGGGATGGCCTTAGCAAGGTGTTCGTCGTCATCGATGACATGTTGAAGGCTGCGAAGAACATGGCGTAGTTTTTCCGCTCCGGGGAAGTACTGGACGACGTAGGGTACTCTGTTGGTTGTGTCCCGTGTTCGTTGGCTGTGCTCTTAGTGTGTCTTTGATGTAGGGAAATATTTGAATAGATTTTGTCTGTGTTTAAATTGTGAATTCTGGGAGATTCTCTCACTGCTAACTTACCTGAGGAAGGAGCGACAGCTCCGAAAGCTTGTAAAATTAAATAAATCTGTTGGACTATAACCTGGTGTTGTGCGATTTCTCATTTTTGTCCACCCCAGTCCAACGCCGGCATCTCCACATCATGACTTTTTTAAGTCACTCGCATTCTTGCAATGTTTCATCTATTATAACTTTACTGCTAATATATTAGTATTCTTTTGCTAAAGCTGCTCTCACTCCACCTATTACACGGTGCTGCAGTCATCATTGACACGAGTTTCATGCTACACCTACTTGCAATGCAGTACGATTCTCTGAGGATTCTGCTTGTAGTTCTTCACCTTTTCTGAGATATTTTGACAGGATAACTTATTCACACAGGATCCTGCCTTAGCTAGAAGCCAGGCAGATAACCGATATATACAAGCAAGATAAGGACAAGCCACAATACAAATGATAAAACACTCAAACCTAAGTTGCAATAACAATGTACGAAAATATTGTGTCGCACAATCCCTTAGGTATTGTTCACTTAAATAACTCAGGCATTCAGAGTAACAGAGTCGATTCTGCATGGCTGACTCGGTTTTGCTTAATGACATTTTTTCCTTTTTTTTTATTTGTCAGTGTTGAGGAGTGGAATACCTCTCCATTTGAGCATCCAGCACTAACCCCAAAAACTGAGCATAAGAGAAAACCCAAAGGAAGAATGACTATTCATCCCATCAAGCTCACTCCATCCAGAGACCACCGCCTAGATTTCCTGATGAATGCTATTTTGATGTTGGTGTGAACCCATTTAAAATAAATGGTGCTAAAATAATGGCCCGTATTTTCCGATGCCTATGGGTGTGTACGAGCTGTGCACACACTCGTAGTGACCTCGGAAGTGCTGGTTTCAGGCATGCGAAGTGCATGTGCTAAAAACCGGCATTTCCGATCTGTCAAGAATCCTCTTGACAGATCCTCCACCTGCCCTGGAGAAGGGCCTCTGCAGGTGGAGAGTTCCGCTTTCTGCAGAATCTCCGCCCGCTGAAAACCTTAAAAAATCTTACACCTGGTAAAAGCAAGCGTAAGGCCTGCTTTTACCAGCATAAGAGTTTAAAAAAGTAAAACAATATTTTTTTTTGCACTCATTTATAATTAAAAATACTTTTAAAAAAGGTAAGTTTATTTTTAGCCCCGTAAAAAACTTTAATTTTTTTTTTCAAAAAATTACATTTTTGTTTAAAATATTTAATTTAATGTAATTTTAACTAATTTTAAAAATGTGATTTTTTAAAACAAAAAATTATTTAATGTTTTGATGTGTTTTTGGAGTGATCCCCATTCATACTTTTGACGGATCTAAGCTGAGAGACCTGTCAAAAGTATGAAGGGGGATTCCCTTCTTTCATTGGTTCCCCATGGCCCACGTGGTCCCAGGGACGCTTGCGAACCGCCTGCGCCTCTGGGATACCTGGGCCCTGCGTATTTCGTAGAGCAGAGGCCCAGGAGCAGAAATGTCTGGACCTCCGGAGCCCTCAGGTAAGGGCGTAGATTTTTCTCAGATCGGAGGCCTCCGCACGCAGGAAGCCTCCAATCGGAAAGTACGGACCAATATCTTTCCTTTACTGGGGTGCCCAGAGCTGCATATATTCTTGCAACTGTAACCTAACCAATGTCAATGGAAAATCTGGGCTTGTGCATGATTATTCTAACCCTTTGCCTGTCAGCACCACCACCTGTTCATCCCTTAGCTTAAGGACCACGTGTCGATTCTGCACTCCTAGTAGTGAGTGCATTGCGGATGTACAGCCCATGGATAGAAAATTGCTGCCTGTATATCCGCGATACAGTCTCCGCGAGCACTGGTCCCCACCAAGAGCATTTCAACACAGAATCAGCCCATAAGTCTTTTCCCTGTCCAATATAAATAACTTGTTTATTTTTTTTAACCTTATCTATTCCTTTCATTACTTTAAATACTCTTATGTGTTTTCCTTCAGTGTTCCTTTCTCCAGCAAAAACATTTAATTTCTTGACCCTTTCTCCACAATGCACTGCTCTAAGGCCAAGAATCATTGCTGGTGACTCTTCCTCTAAAAACTTTCTAATGCTTCAATATCTGACTACACAAAAAATAATTTAAAACAGCATTGAATAAGGTTGTTCAAACTCATTTCACTTAGGGCTCTCACAGCCAGCAACAAATTTTATCTTATCAGCCTGAATTTGATTCAAATATAGGTGAGAGACAGTGTTCTAGACAAAAACGTATTGTCAAAAATTGCTTCAGTATATTGCGCAGGGGTGAGTTAACTATTGTTAGATTAAAAACGTTCTTTACTGCTAGCATATGTTATTAAGTCTGGGAAGAATGCCTAGTTAAAGGTTGGATATTATTGATTGAATTATTTTGGACTGTAGTCATTTACACAGCAGTATGACATCTAAGCTCTCTGAACAGCTCTCTTCTTGCTTTCAGTGGCCGCCAATTTAACTGGGGAAATTTTTTTTTAAATTTGTTTTATGGGATGTGGGCATCGCTGGCAAGGCCAGCATTTATAGCCCATCCCTAATTGCCCTTGAGAAGGTGGTGGTGAGCCGCCTTCTTGAACCGCTGCAGTCCGTGTGGTGAAGGTACTCCCGCAGTGCTGTTAGGGAGGGAGTTCCAGGATTTTGACCCAGTGACGATGAAGGATCGGCGATATAGTTCTAAGTCAGGATGATGTGTGACTTGAAGGGGAACTTGCAGGTGACGGTGTTCCCATGCGCCTGCTGCCCTTGTCCTTCTAGGTGGAAGAGGTCGCGGGGTTTGGGAGGTGCTGCCGAAGAAGCCTTGGCGAGTTGCTTAGTGCATCTTGTAGATGGTACACACTGCAGCCACAGTACGCCGGTGGTGGAGAGAGTGAATGTTTAAGGTGGTGGATGGGGTGCCAATGATTAAAGCTGGGCTCACAATGGAATATTATGCAACTTTGTGGAGGACAAATTCATGGAATGTATGCAAGATAGTTTTCTAGATCAGTATGTTGAGGAACCAAGTAGGGAACAGGTTATTTTAGATCTAGTGCTGTGTAATGAGAAAGGGTTAATTAATAATCTTGTAGTAAAGGGGCCTTTAGGGAAGAATGACCATAATATGATAGAATTTTATATTGAGTTTGAAAGTGACTTAGTTAAATCCAAAACTAGGGTCTTAAATCTAAAAAAAGCAAACTACATAGGTATGAGGGGCGAGTTGGCTAAGCTAGATTGGGAAACTACATTAAAAGGTATGACAGTGGATGAGCAATGGCTAGCATTTAAAGAATTAATACATAATTTACAAAAAATATACATTCCTTTAAGGCACAAAAACCCCACAGGAAAAGTGGTCCAACTGTGGCTAACAAGAGAAGTTAAAGATAGTATTAGTTCAAAGGAAGAGGCTTATAATGCTGCCAAAAAGAGTAAGTCTGAGGATTGGGAGGATTGTAGAATTCAGTAAAGGAGGACCAAGAAATTGCAAATAAAGGGAAAATAGAATATGAGAGTAAACTAGCGAGAGACATAAAAACAGACTGTAAAAGCTTCTATAGGTATGTAAAAAGGAAAAGATTAGCGGAAGTAAATGTAGGTCCCTTACAGGCTGAGACAGGAGAAATTATAATGGGGAATAAGGAAATGGCAGAGAAATTAAACAAATACTTTGGCCGCAATTTTAATTGCCCTGAGGGGGCGGGTTTGGAGGCGGGTCTGGCGTGAAAATCGCAGATATTGGGGGACGGGCTGCGAACCCGCCTCCATCCCGCCTCCACGCAACTTTTGGAAGCTTCGGGTCAGCCGCTCCGGAACTGACCCAACACCAAACGGCAGGATAGGTTGTTAAGGCAGTTAACAGGTTGTTAACTGCCTGGTTAATCCTATTTTAAAGGGCTGATCATATTTTCGTGGTTTTTCAAGATGCTGCCTGCCTTCATCAAAAGACGCCTGGTGAATGGAGGCGTGTTCACCTCGGACCTCAATAGTTGACAACTGTTCAAGCAGCTTTAAAGCGATCCTGCAATGTCTCATTCTTTCACATGCCACAACTTAGTGGCTTGAGGTTTGGGAGACATTTTGGTGCTCAACTAATCTTGTGAGGTTAGAGTCTGACAATCACCTGCTGTGTCAGCTCCTTGGAACACCCTCTGGCCACTTTGTCTGAGCGCTCACAACCTCCATTCCTTGACTGAGATATCTACCAGCGGTATGGGCTCCATTTATTTCCTCTCATCCTGGTCGTCATAATCGGAGGAGCAGCAGCCATGTGGCTCAGCGCGGAGCTTCCTCGGAAGAAGAGGAGGAGAACGAGGAAGAAGAGGAGGAGGATGAGGAAGAAGAGGAGGAGGATGAGGAAGAACAGGAAGAAGAGGAGGAGGAGGAGGAGGCGTGCCTTGCGGGCCCTGTTGTGACCAATGCAGCATCCCTTCAGTTTACTGCTGTCAGACAAGCAAGGGATGCACTCTTCCATGCCACATTCGCATAAGCTTACTCTTCAACCATATGGCTCTCTAATTGTAGGTGACCTTCCTCCAACATCATACGTCATCTCTGCTATAACCGGTTCTTTCCTATCACTTTCACCATCATCATTACAAATGCAAGTGGCCTGAGCCCTCAATGCGCATTAGCCATTTCCCAGAACACATAGGCCACAAATTCAACTGTTTGCCATCACTTTTGTTTACTACATTGACAAAAGGATCACAACGCAAACTCTTAAGTAGAAGCAGAAAAATCATGACAAAACACCCAAATGAGTCCCCTTGTGACTATTTGTGTTTTATCTTCCTCTTACGCGTGCTTCTACGTGGTGCTTCCCCTGTAGCTTCAGCAGATGTAGAGGAACCTTGCTCACTTGGATGCTGCGCCTGCTTAGATGCCGTTGGCGGGCATCCACTGGGTTTGGGAGCCTGGGAGGGCTCTGCAACAGTCTGCTCTTCCTGCGGCTGTGCAGGGGCTGAAACAGCCATCTCAGTTGGGTCTGCAAAGTGGGTCTCTGAGCGAGAGCTCTGAGTGGCATGGTCGTGTGAGCGCTTGGAGAGGAGCCCACACTTCCTTGTTGGCTGCCAACAACATCCCTCACATGGGTCAGCTGCACTTCAGTGCTGGCAAATGACTGGAGAGCACCTTGCTGCACATCAGGGGGGCCATGGGGACCCGTATCTGTACTGGCAGTCCTCCTCAAAAGGACGTCCATGAAGCTCTGGTCTCTCTGCTCAATAGCTGCCCATCTCTCCTCCAGAGATGACAATCTATTTTGAACAGGCACCATGTTTTCGTTACTCTGGCGACTTATGTCCTTCATGGAGGTTGCCATCCTATCCATGGAGATACGTTCATGTGCCATTGCCTCCACAAAGGCAGTGCTCATGTTAGAGATAGACTCCTCCATTCTCTGCACACTCGCACTTACCCTGGAGGCAAACCCTTCCAGAGACTCCTGCACTTGTTCCTGGAGTTCCAGCACTGCTCTCTTTCTGGATGGCTCCAGAGGCACAGCGTCTGCATGCAGCTGAGCAGAGCTAGGAGAGTCCTGCGACCTCCGATGAGGACTCTCCACTGCTGTTGCTGTCTCCACCATCTGTTGATGCTCACTTGTGAGCAGTGATAGACCAGGTGACAACACTACTCTAACTTGCGAGGGCCCCACCGAGGTGGACATTTCTGCGCTGGTGCTGGGTGCACTGAGTCCTGGTGACGCTGCTCCCTCAGAGGCTGCAGGTTCCTCTGAGGAGTCGTCTGGCTGTTCCTCCTGGACAGTGGGGAGGGGGGCGCTCGATGGTCCTGTGGGAGAGTAAAGGCATGAGTTAGACATCTGATTTTGAGGTAGCAGACACATCCTTTTGTGCAGATGATACAAAGCAAATCTCTATGAACAGCATATGCCATTGCAGTCAATCATTAAATGTAAATGAGAGGGATGAAACTCTATTCTGTCACTGGCTTTGTCTAGTGCGCCCGTCTCTCCATCGCCCTCTTCCAGATCCTCGCCACCACCGACGATTTTGTGCGTAGCCTCCTCAGCACTTGTCAATGTTGCAAGGGTTGGTGTGCCTCCTCCAGTCAGTGCTCTCTCCCTCTTATTGTGGGCTATCTTTTCCTGCAAGAAGGGACACAAGCAGATTTTCAACCACAGTGATGGAGTGAGTGTGAAGAATCCCTACCGTAGAAGCTTAGAGGGAGACCAAGATGGAGTGAGGAGCCAAGAGGAAGCTAGCTCCCTGTGCGTTGTTAGTTGTTGTCAATGCATAACAGTGAGAGCGAGACTGAGGGGTGCATAGGCAGGATGGTGAAGTGATTCAGTACAGAGAGAGAGATGGACAGGTAAGGGTGCAAGGGAAGTAAGGGTAAGGTGGGATGTAGCGGAGCAGGCTTACAAAGCAGAGTGCTGGTGATGAGAAGAGAAGGGAAGCAGATTGAAGGTAAGTGTGATGGGATACTCACTTTTGATGATCGCAGAAGATCATTAAAGCGTTTCCTGCACTGGATCCATGAACGTGAACATATGGACCTTGCTCTGACCTCCTCAGCAATGCGCAGCCAGGCTGCCTTGGCTTGCTGAGGAGGCTTCCTCCGGCCATCCGCAGGGAACAGAATCCCCCTGCGCCCTCTAACTCCCTCCACAAGAGCTTGGAGGGAGTCCTCAGTAAAGCGTGCTGCTGCCTTAGCTTTCAATGAACTCATTGTGGCCTTGCCAATTCCAGATTCCAGCAGAATCAATAAATTAAAGGCTGAGCCTGCATGGGGCCCTTAAAAACATCCGCTCTAATGACATCATCAGAGGCGACTAGCAGACCCGTTCCCAGTCATTGGACTGGCCAGCGCGCACCACTCAACTGAAGCGGCCAATTAAACTAAAATCTGAACTGGGGTTACGGGGGTAGGGTGGGATATGTGTACTGTGGGGATTAAAGCAGGGACAGGGTACTGGATTTGGATGATCAGCCATGATCGTATTGAATGGTGGAGCAGGCTCGACGGGCCGAATGGCCTACTCCTGCTCCTAGATTCTATGTTTCTAGGCCTTGTTGCCTGTTCTGGTCTCCAGCCAGCCTGGTAACACTAGACACCTGTGAGTGGTTCGACCCACTCGCCCTTACGGTTCTGACACTGGACTTAGATGCGAGAGCAATAATGCAGAGAAAACTCAGGTAGACCCGGTTGAATAGTGCGAAATGGAAAATCTTTACTGCATATTGTTCAAGATTACGAAATACATGTCATAAGCACAGATTAATGACAGTACAATCTTACACGCAGTTATGTAACTAATTTTAGGGAAACGAGGAGCGCACGACACATCGTAAAAGGGGGCACACATTACAATTATCCTTAAAACTTAAACCCTCCCCTATCAATACCTGACCTAAACTAGATTTGTAGGATCGAGACTCATGCTCACCACTCGTGATAACTCGGAGAATTCCGAAACTCTGCTCGGATGTTTTTACCGCAGCACCTGACCACCCACGTGTTGATCAGGGGTCTCTGTACCCCACTTGTTTACTCGTTTCTGCTCCGGCTAGCAGGCTGGACCGTCTGCTGTCATGAAGATCTGTGTTGTCCTCGGAGTTCCGACACGACTCAAAAAATAGTCTTCCTGTGCCCTCGCGCCAGTTTGTAAAACTCAAAGAATAGTCTTCCTGGGCAAGGAAAGTGTTTATTCGACCTACAGGCGCGGTCGAGGCTTACTGACCGTGGCGATACGTATGGTTGTCTTCTTCTCTTCTCATCTCATCTCATCTCATCTCATCTCGGGCCTTCGGTTCCAACACCGTTTACCGACTTCTCGGGATGGTGTGCCCGTTTCAAGGCTTCACAGCCCAGTTCCACACAGATCTTCGCGGCAAGCCACGAGGTTGATCCTGGCGGATCAGAAAGTTCAAAAGTCTTCTAGCAAGTCGAGCAGCAAGAGTCAGGATCCAAGAGTCAAAGAGGCAAGAGACACGAGGCAAGCGGCAAGGAGTCAAGATCAAGAGACAGATGGACGGTTGTACCTTACAGTTATAGTGCTGCAACTCCTCTTTTCCCACCCAATCTTAATGTCTTTTCTTTTGTCAGGGTTTTGGCGCTCAAACTTCTTGTATAGGGTGATCTCCGTTTTAATGGGTTTCGGTGATACTTGTCTGAGTACCCGTTAATACTTCTCCCATTGTGTAACCGGTCAGTATTCTCCCTGGAGGGCTTTTGGGGCTTCCAAATGTTTCTGTAACTACCCGCAAACGGCTCTCTCATCGTAGAGTTGTGGGGATTTTGCATATTAATGTCTTTGGATGGGTTCTTGATCGCTCGGTACAATAGCCCTTATTCACACCTGGGAGACCGATTCCAGTATTTATGTGTAAAATGCAAACCCATTATGTCTTGTGAATTATCTCAAATGTGCTGAGTCTTGTCCGATCTCGCACAAATGTTTATTGGAACGCCATCTTGTCTGCTTATCGAAAAGTCTAGAATGTTCTGCCACGAGGCGTGGCGGCCATTTTACCGGCTGCTTGTGTCCACTTTGAAAACCTGACAGCATTCTGCTGAAATAAAGCTGTTTGTACGAAACTATGTGTCTCCTCCTTATTTATAAAATCACGATAATATTGCGAATTCTACAATCGGATGCAGCCGGCAGCGGGTCACCATGCAACCCGACTCCAAGCCGCCTCCTGAAATAAAATTGCGGCCTTTGTGTCTGTCTTCACGGAAGAAGACACAAAAAACTTCCCGGAAATAGTGAAGTTCCAAGGGTCCAGTGAGAATGAGGAACTGAAAGAAATTAATATTAGTAAAAAAAGTCATACTGGAGAAATTAATGGGACTGAAAGCCAATAAATCCCCTGGACCTGATTGCCTACATCCTAGGGTTTTGAAAGAGTTGGCTATAGAGATAGTGGAAGACACGGGTTAATCAAGGATAGTCAGCACGGATTTGTTAAGGGAAGGTTGTGTCTGACAAAATTGATTGAATTTTTTGAAGAGGTAACAAGGAAGGTAGATGAGGGTAGTGCGTTTGCTGTAGTGTATATGGACTTTAGCAAGGCTTTTGATAAAGTTCCACATGGTAGACTGGTCACGAAGTTAAAAGCCCATGGGATCCAGGGCAAGGTGTCAAGTTGGATTCAAAACTGGCTCTGAGACAGGAAGCAGAGGGTAATGGTTGATGGGTGTTTTTGAGACTGGAAGGCTATTTCCAGTGGGGTTCCGCAAGGCTCAGTACTAGGTCCCTTGCTTTTTGTGGTATATATCAATGATCTAGACTTGAATATAGGGGGTATGATTAAGAAGTTTGCAGATGATACTAAAATTAGCTGTGTGGTTGATACTGAAGAAGGAAGCTGTAGACTGCAGGAAGATATCAATAAATTGGTCAGGTGGGCAGAACAGTGGCAAATGGAATTCATTCCGGAGAAGTGTGAGGTAATGCATTTGGGGAGGGCTAACAAGGAAAGGGAATACACATTAAATGGTAGGACACTGAGTAGTATAGAGGAACAAAGGGACCTTGGAGTGCATGTCCACAGATCTCTGAAGGTAGCAGGCCAGGTAGATAAGGTGGTTAAGAAGGCATACGGAATGCTTGCCTTTATTAGCCGTGGCATAAAATACAAGAGCAGGGGGGTTATGCTTCAACTGTATAAAACACTAGTTAGGCCTCAGCTAGAGTACTGTGTGCAGTTCTGGGGTCCACATTACAGGAAAGATGTGATTGCACTAGAGAGGGTACAGAGGAGATTTACAAGGATGTTGCCGGGAGTAGAGAATCTTAGCTATGAGGAAAGACTGGATAGGCTGGATCTGTTTTCCTTGGAACAGAGGAGGCTGAGGGGAGACCTTATTGAGGTGTATAAAATTATGAGGGGCATAGATAAAGTGGATAGAAAGGACCTATTTCCCTTAGCAGAGGGGTCAAAAACCAGGGGGCACAGATTTAAAGTAATTGAGGGAAGGTTTAGAGGGGATTTGAGGGGAAATTTCTTCACCCAGAGGGTTGTGGGGGTTTGGAACTCACTGCCTGAAAGGGTGGTAGAGGCAGGAACCCTAACCACATTTAAAAAGTACTTGGATGTGCACTTGGGATGCTCTAACCTGCAGGGCTATGGACCAAGAGCTGGGAAGTGGGATTAGGCTGGATAGCTCTTTGTTGGCCGGCGCGGACACGATGGGCCAAAATGGCCTCCTTCCGTGCTGTAACTTTCTATGATTCTATGGATGCATGCCTTGGTTATCATTTTCCAAAATTCCATAGATTCTAGAATGGTTCCCGCGGATTGGAAGGTCGCAAATGTAAACCCACTATTTAAGAAAGGAGGGAGAGAGAAAACGGGGAACTACAGACCAGTTAGCCTGACATTAGTAGTAGGGAAAATGCTAGAATCTATTATTAAGGATGTAGTAACAGGGCACTTAGAAAATAATAATAGGATTGGGCAGAGTCAACATGGATTTATGAAAGGTAAATCATGTTTGACGAATCTGTTAAGAGTTTTTTGAGGTTGTAAGTAGCAGAATAGATAAGGGGGAACCAGTGGATGTGGTGTATTTGGATTTTCAGAAGGCATTCGATAAGGTGCCACACAAAAGGTTATAAAACAAAATTAGGGCTCATTGGATTGGCGGTAATATACTAGCATGGATTAAGGATTTCTTAACGGACAGAAAACAGAGAGTGGGAATAAACGGGTCATTTTCAGGTTGGCAGGCTGTAACTAGTGGGGTACCACAAGGATCAGTGCTTGGGCCTCAGCTATTCACAATCTACATCAATGATTTGGATGAGGGAACCAAATGTAATATATCCAAGTTTGCTGATGATACAAAGCTGGGTGGGAATGTAAGTTGTGAGGAGGATGCAAAGAGGCTTCAAGGGGATATAGACAAGCTAAGTGAGTGGGCAAGAACATGGCAAATGGAATATATTGTGGAGAAATGTGAAGTTATCCACTTTGGTAGGAAAAATAGAAAAGCAGAGTATTTTTTAAATGGTGAGAGATTGGGGAATGTTAGTGTTCAGAGGGACCTGGGTGTCCTTGTGCACGAATCACTGAAAGTTAACATGCAGGTACAGCAAGCAATTAGGAAAGCAAATGGTATGTTGGCCTTTATTACAAGAGGATTTGAGTATAAGAGTAAGGACGTCTTACTGCAATTATATAGGGCCCTGGTGAGACCACACCTGGAGTATTGTGTACAGTTTTGGTCTCCTTACCTAAGGAAGGATATACTTGCCATAGAGGGAGTGCAACGAAAGTTCACCAGACTGGTTCCTGGGATGGGGGGATTGTCCTATGAGGATAGATTGAGTACACTAGGTTTATATTCTCTAGCGTTTAGAAGAATGAGAGGTGAACTCATTGAAACATACAAAATTCTTACAGGGCTTGACAGGGTAGATGCAGGGAGGATGTTTCCCCTGGCTGGAGAATCTAGAACCAGGGGTCACAGTCTCAGAATAAGGGGTCGGTCATTTAGGACTGAGATGAGGAGAAATGTCTTCACTCAGAGGGTGGTGAATCTTTGGAATTCTCTATCCCAGAGGGCTGTGGAGGCTCAGTCGTTGAGTATATTCAAGATAGAGATTGATACATTTTTGAATATTAAGGGAATCAAGGGATATGGGGATCGTGCAGGAATGTGGAGATGAGGTCGAAGATCAGCCATGATCTTATTGAATGGTGGAGCAGGCTCGAATGGCCAAATGGCCTACTCCTGCTCCTATTTCTTATGTACTTATGTTCTTTGTAATATCTGTGGTTTGGCTGTGAGCCCAAGGTAACTGCATCAGCCTTGGAATACAGTTGCATCTCCACAATGTGGAAGTATTGGGTATTGTGCATTGTAATTGATATAATGGCCCAGAAATTCGCCTCTCCGGCTTGCCGCGGGGGTAAGGATCGCGCGCGCTCTTACCTACCGTGCCTGCCGTTGTGTTTTGGGCCCACGGGAACTTCAGCTCCTGGGCCTGTTCCAACTGCCGGCGCGCAGTGCTTGCATGTCCCAGGGGCGTAGTTAGTGCGATGCATCCCCTGGGATCACGTGGGCCATGGAGAGCCAATGGCAGCAGACCATCTTTCATTCATAGATTTGACAGGAGACCTGTCAAATCTGTGAATTGAAATCAGCCCCAAAAGAACAGCTAAACTTAAAATAATTTTTTTTTAAAACCCATCACATTTATAAAATAACTATAGTTAAATAAATTAACCACTTTAAACAAAAATTTAAATTTTTGAAAATATTAAAATACTTTTTAAAAGTGATAAAAATAAACTTACCTTTCTTTAAAGTATCTAAAAAAGATAAACCTGTTGAAATTTTTTTAAATTATACTTAATTAACCACTTACCTTGTTGAAAACGGGTCTTGCGCCTTCTTTTCATAAGCGTAGTTTCTTCAATACTTACCCTCCCGGAGAAACCTGGAAAAAAATCTAAGTTTGCTGCGTGCGCGCAGCCTCTACCACGCACGTGGTTCACCTAGGAACCGCCCCCTTCACCATACCGGAAGTTCCAGTTTCCTGCGCATGTGCAGTGCATGCAGGAAACCGGCACTTCGGGACGTCTTACGGGTGAGTACGGACTGAGTACTCACCCGGGAAGGGCCGAATTTTTGGCCCAACATGTTTCAAGAGTGATCGCTTAGCTGTAAATTTGTGGACCACTTTGGATATCAACTATCAGTGAAAATACTCGAATGAGTCTCCAGCATAGTATTAGTCCCTGCACCTTGGAAGGTACTTTATCAAACGCCTTTTGAAAGTCCATAAACACAACATTAACCGCACTACCCTCATCAACCCTCTCCGTTACTTCAAAGAATTCGATCAAGTTAGTCAAACACTATTTGTCTTTAACGAATCATTCATTCGCCCATACTTTTCCAAATGCCAATAAATTTTTTCCCGGATTATTGTCTCTAAAAGTTTCCCCACCACCAACATTAGGCTAACTGGTCTTTAGTTGCTGGGTTTATCCCTCTCCGCTTTTTTAAACAGGGGTGTAACATTTGCAATCCTCCAGTCATTTGGCACCACCCCAATATCTATGGCGGATTGGAAGATTGTGGCCAGAGCCTCAGTAATTTCTACCTTTACTTCCCTCGGTAACCTAGGATGCATCTCAACTGGACCGGGTGACTTTTCTACTTTGAGGACTACCAACCTTTTAAGTATCTCCTCTTTATATATTTTTATCCTATCCAATATCGCTACTGCCTCCTCCTTTAGTGCTACATTGGCAGCATCCTCTTCTACAGTGAAGACAGATGTAAAGTACTCTTTTAGTACCTCAGTCATGCCCTCTGCCTCCACAAGATCTTTTTGGTCCCTAATCGGCCCCACCCTTTGACTACCCTTTTACTATTTATGTGTTTTTAAAGACTTTTGGGTTCCCTTTTATGTTAGCTGTCAATCAATTCTCATACTTTCTCTTTGCCCCTCTTATTCCCTTTTTAGATCTCCTCTGTACTTTCTATATTCAGTTTGGTTCTCTACAGTATTATTAACCTTACAATTGTCATAAACCTCCTTTTTCTGTCTCATTTTAACCTCTATATCTTTAGTCATCCAGGGAGCTCTAGCTTTGGATGTCCTTCCTTTCCTCCCCCTGGGAATGTGTCTACTCTGTACCCGAACCATCTCCTCTTTCTGTGAGAAAGATTAGTTGGCCTTATGGCGTCTCTGCAGTGGCACAATTAAAATCAGCATTTCACTATATAAGGGATTGTAGACATGAATGCACACTCTACAGCACATGGCATAATTTGCTGGCGTTTTGATGCGTTTTGGCATTGTTCTACTCAGAGATAATAGACTTAATTTTTTTTGAGAAGGAGTTAGATTTTCCATCCCATTTATTTTTGAAATTGAAATCCTAAAAACAATGATGTTGAACATTATAGTCCATAATAAGCACACTGTATAGCCATAGGGATTATATCCATTTACAATGCAATCTTAAAATTAAAATCTATCATTTCGGATACGATGCAGAGATCCCCATGGTTACTGCAGGACTCAAATGGTTGAAAGGTTATGATTTTACAATGGACAGCTTAGTTTAAGTTATTACACTGTTAGAAAGGAAGAAAGAAAGAAGAAAGACTTGCATTTACTGTATATAGCGCCTTTCACGACCACCGGACGTCTCAAAGCGCTTTACAGCCAATGAAGTACTTTTGAAGTGTAGTCACTGTTGTAATGTGGGATACGCGATAGCCAATTTGCGCACAGCAAGCTCCCACAAACAGCAATATGATAATGACCGGATAATCTGTTTCTGTTAGGTTGATTGAGGGATAAATATTGGCCAGGACACCGGGGATAACACCCCTGCTCTTCTTCGAAATAGTGCCATAGGATCTTTTACATCCACCTGAGAGAGCAGACGGGGCCTCGGTTTAATGTCTTATCCGAAAGACGGCACCTCCGACAGTGCAGCACTCCCTCAGCACTGCACTGGGAGTGTCAGCCTAGATTTATGTGCTCGAGTCGCTGGAGTGGGACTTGAACCCACAACCTTCTAACTCAGAGGTGAGTGAGAGTAGGGTAACAAAGAGCACCAGTATATTATTTGATATTCTTTCATGATAGTTGGGCCATGGAAGGATTTATAGATGAGTGAAAGGATTTTAAACTTGATGTATTAGGGACAGGGAGTCAATGTAGGTCATGGAGGATGGACAAGCAGGACTTAGTGCAGGGGGTCAGGAGGTGAGTGGCTGTGCACTGGCCTGTTATTTATTTTCCCATATAGCCTTTGGAAAGCCCTAAGAGGATAGCATTGGAAAAATCAAGGCCTTAATTTTTAGGGGTCTGTGCAGGCGCAATCGGAGGCGGTCCGGTGGGAAATGTGAAAAAAGTCGAAGCGGGTCGGGAACCCGCCGTCATCCCACCCCCACTTGCCTTTCCCTTGGGTGCGTTTCCCGTGCGACAGCCACCCGACCGGCAGAGGCAGGTGACCTAATTGAAATCATTATAAGCTTGTTGTCAGACACTTAAGAGCCTTTTCCCCCCTACATTTCAAATTTCCCTGCATGGCCACAGGATTCACGCAGCTTGGGAACCATGTCTGTCAACCTGAGGCAGGAGTTGAGTGGCCATTGCTCCACCTAATTACTTGACAGCATCAAATGTTCCATAAAATTTCTGACCTCGCAGCTGATCACTTTCCTCAGGCAGGAGCTGTTGCTGACTACATTGCCAGCACAGATTTAACTTTCTGCAGGCTGCAAGTGTTTCCAGCAAAGTCTCCATCCAGTGGCACCTCATTGGAACAACCTCTCTCACCATTGACAGATTGCTTCTGTCAACTCTACTTGACCTGCCATCTATTCCATGCGGTCTCCTCTACATTGGGAGACCAAATGCAGATTGGGTGACTGCTTTGCGGAACACCTCCGTTCAGTCCATAAGGGTGACCCCGAGCTTCCGGTCAACTGCTACTTTAATTCTCTGCTCCACTCCCACTCTGACCTCTCCATCCTTGGCCTCTTACACTGTTCTAATTAAGCTCAACGTAAGCTCGAGGAACAGCACCTCATCTTTCGATTAGGCACTTTACAACCTTCTGGAATCAACATCGAGTTCAACAATTTCAGACCATAACCTCTGCCCCTATCATTATTTTTAATTTTTGTTTCTCTCTCTCTCACATGGCAGCTGTCGATCATTCTGCCATTGCCATTTACACTTCATCTAGAGTCATCTTTTGTTTCTTAACTTGTCCCATTACCATCTCCTTTTGCCTTGCACCATCATCCCTTTTCTCTCTTAATCTCTCCTGCCTTCCATCCTATCACAGACCTTCCCTTTTGTTCTTTCCTCCCCTCCCCCTTTCCCTGCCCCTACACTTGCTTAAAAACCTGTTCCGTCTCCAACTTTTTCCAGTTCTGATGAAGGGTCATCGACCTGAAACGTTAACTCTGTTTCTCTCTCCACAGATGCTACCTGACCTGCTGAGTATTTCCAGCATTTTCTCTTTTTATTATCTATTCCATCAGTATGGGTGCTGTTTATACTGTCTCACCTTGGTCCTCAGAATCAGACCACGATGAGCCCCAACACCAGCAGCACCAACAACAACAGCACCAACCTTCTCCGCAACAATCTGATGCTGCACAGGACAGAGGGCATCAGCACCTGAGCACGTTGCTGCCCGGGAGGCCAGCAATGGCCTCATCATGTCCAGATTTACTTAACTTTACACAGTACACCCATATGGCTGCTACATGGTTTTGTTTTCGGTCCCCGCCACAAACTCCGTTCCCTAGCTACTGACTCCATCCCTCTCCCTAACATCTGTCTGAGGTTGAAACACATTGTTCACAACCTTGGTGTCATATTTGACCTTGAAATGAGCTTCCGACCACATGTCCGCAGCATAACTAAGACTGCCTATTTCCACTTCCGTAACATCGCCCATCTCCGCCCTTGCCTCAGCTCATCTGCTGCTGAAACCCTCATCCATGCCGTTGTTACCTCTAGACTTGACTATTGCAATGCACTCCTGGCTGGCCTCCCACGTTTTACCCCACGTAAACGTGAGGTCATCCAAAACTCGGCTGCCCGTGTCCTAACTCACACCAAGTCCCGCTCACCCATCACCCCTGTGCTCACTGACCTACATTGGCTCCCAGTTAAGCAACGCCTCGATTTCAAAATTCTCATCCTTGTTTTCAAATCCCTCCATGGCCTCGCCCCTCCCTATCTCTGTAATCTCCTCCAGCCCCACAATCCCCCCGAGATATCTGCACTCCTCTAATTCTGCCCTCTTGAGCATCTCTGATTATAATCGCTCAACCATTGGAGGCCGTGCCTTCTGTTGCCTAGGCCCTAAACTCTGGAATTCCCTCCCTAAACCTCTCCGCCTCTCTACCTCTCTTTCCTCCTTTAAGATGCTCCTTAAAACCTACCTCTTTGATCAAGCTTTTGGTCACCCGCTCTAATTTCTCCTTATGTGGCTCGGTGTCAATTTTTTTCTTTTATAATACTCCTGTGAAGCGCCTTGGAAAGTCTTACTACATTAAAGGCGCTATATAAATACTTGTTGTTGTTGTTATATCAATGATCTGGTAAAATTTTGCACCTTTTAGATTCCATTGACCCCATTCTTTTCAGTGCACACAAATCTGTGAAGCTAATTGAAAAGTTTTAATGGATGACACAGCTAAAGTATCTCGTTTAATCAATATCTGATTGCGAACACAGAGAACATTTAAAAAAAGTAACCATTTTTAATTGAACCAACACATTTCCATGCTGCAACCATACTTTGTTAAAGACAGCGTTCAACACACTGTCAGAAGAGAACCACAGCTGATATAAAGGAAATGGTGCAATGCTAGAGACCGCAGCCAACATGTAAGGACGTGTTAGCAAAATTAAAGCCCATGGGATTAATAGTACAATGGCAGCATGGATACAAAATTGGCTAAGGGACAGAAAGCAGAGAGTAGTGGTGAACGGTTGTTTTTCAGACTGGAAGGAAGTATACAGTGTTGATCCCCAGGGGTCGGTATTCACACCACTGCACTTTTTGATATATATTAATGACCTGGACTTGGGGATACAGGGCATAATTTCAAGGTTTGCAGATGATACAAAACTCAGAAACATAGTAAACCATGAGGAGGAAAGTAACAGACTTCAGGAGGTCATCGACAGGCTGGTGAAATGGGCAGACACATAGCAGATGAAATTTAACACAGAAGTGTGAAGTGATACATTTTGGTAGGAAGAATGAGGAGAGGCAATATGAACTAAATGGTACAATTTTAAAGGGGGTGCAGGAACGGGGAGACCAGGGGGTGTATTTACACAAATGTTTGAAGATGGCAGGACAAGTTGAAAAAGTGGTTAAAAAAGCATAATACAGAGAAGATCCTTGGCTTTATTAATAGAGGAATAGAGTACAAAACCAAGGAACTTATGCTAAACCTTTACAGAACACTGGTTAGGCCTCAGCTAGAGTATTGTGTTCAATTCTGGGCACCACACTTTAGGAAGGATGTCAAGGCCTTGGAGAGGATGCAGAAAAGACTTACTAGAATGGTTCCAGGGATGGCGGACTTCAGTTATGTGGAGAGACTGGAGAAGCTGAGGCTGTTCTCCTCAGAGCAGAGAAGGTTAAGAGGAGATTTGATAGAGGTGTTCAAAATCATGAATGGTTTTGATAGAGTAAATAAGGAGAAACCAGTGGCAGAAGGGTTGGTAACCAGAGGACACAGATTTAAAGTGATTGGCAAAAGAACCAGAGGCAATGTGAGGAAACATTTTTTTACACAGCGAGTTGTTGTGATCTGGAATGCAGTACCTGAAGGAAGGCAAATGATTTGTTGGCCTTTATTGCAAGGGGCTTGGAGTCCAAGAGTAAAGAAATCTTGCTGCAATTGTACAGGACTTTGGTGAGACCACACCTAGAGTACTGTGTACAGTTTTGGTGTCCGTACCTAAGGAAGGATATACTTGCCTTAGAGGCGGTGCAACAAAGGTTCATTAGATTGATTCCTGGGATGAGAGGGTTGTCCTATGAGGGGAGATTGAGTAGAATGGGCCTATACTCTCTGGAGTTTAGAAGAATGAGAGGTGATCTCATTGAAACATACAAGATTCTGAGAGGGCTTGACCAGGTAGATGCTGAGAGGTTGTTCTCCCTGGCTGGAGAGTCTGGAAGTAGGGGGCATGGTCTCTGGATAAGGGGTTGGCCATTTAGGACTGAGATAAGGAGAAATTTCTTCACTCAAAGGGTTGTGAATCTTTGGAATTCTCTACCCCAGAGGACTGTAGATGCTCAGTTGTTGAGTATATTCAAGGCTGAGATCGATAGACTTTTGGACTCTAAGGGAATCAAGGTGGGATCGGGTGGGAAAGTGGAGTTGAGGTCGAAGATCAGCCATGGTTATTGAATGGCAGAGCGGGCTTGAAGGGCCGTATGGCCTACTCTTGCTCCGAGGCACGAATGGCCTCCTTCTGTGCTGTATCATTCCATGATTCTATGAAAGAGCTAGTCAAAATCAGTCACCACAAGCTAATTTTGTTAAGTCTCATAATGCAGCGTTGGTGCAAGCCGAGCAGGATGCCTGTGATCTCTTCTCTGAAATGGTGTTTGGCAGGAGAAGAGTTTCATCGGGGGCAAGGCATAAGAATATTATTTTGCGAAGTTCCGCTCCCATTGTGGAGTCTTAATAGGTGGGAGTGTGCTTTGAGAGGAGGGCGATAACACTCTAGGGCTGTTGCTACTCCTGTCTGCAAAGGCTCCACACCAGACCCGGAGCCTCGGAAAAATTAAATGCTGGCGGCTTCAAAGAGATTGTGACAAGTTTGCAGAACAATCTAGAACATAGATTTCATCAGTTTAATTGAACAAAGCACTGAGCAAACCATCTGCATTTCAAAATGCTATGGGTTAAATGGCATTCAGTAAATACTGGAAATTTACACAGCAGCACTCCTGCAAGCACATCTGAAATAAGGATTTATATTTGCTTTTCATAAAGCAGAAATTTGATTTCGAATATTACCTCAGGTGCTGCCTCGGCAAATTTAATGTTCATCTGATGTGTAACAGAAGCTGGTCAGAGGCAACAGTTAAACAAGAGGAGCTAATTGGATTGAGAATGTTGACTTTGTTGTATCTATGCTTTTTAATCAGTCCCACGGCCGACAAACAATTTCTTCTATTTTCGTAGCCTATTAAAAAAATATATTCGTATCACAGCCCACAGGAGGTAAACATTACACAGGCAGTTGTTTTTATGAAGGGTGCACAACATGCAAATGGTTAGAATCACTGGGTTAGATTGTGAGCTTGCTGCTGGGTGTAGAACTGGTGTTGCCTGCCCGTGATAGAAAATGCTTGCTTTTCATTGCAATTGAAATCCATGGGAATGAAAATCAGACGGTTTCTAGAATGGCCGGCCAATCCACGATGGCAGCAAGTTGAAAATCGTCCCCACTGTGTCCACTGAAATGTTTCCTCCACTGGGAGGGTTACGTTTGACTGCTGTGTGTCTTAATTAATCACCAAAATTCTCTGTATACCTATGACCAATTCTAACCCCCTTTTAGTGTCCTATCAGTTGGCCCAAGCTGTGTGCGTCTCATGATAGCTGTTTTGTCATGTGGTTGAGTGATGGTGCTGTTACATAGGATATCCGGCACAGAAACAGGCCATTCGGCCCAACCAGTCCATGCCGGTGTTTATGCTCCACTCAAACCTCCTCCCGCCTTTCCTCATTTAACTCTATCAACATAACCCTCTATTCCCTTCTCCCTCATATGCTTGTCTAGCCTCCCCTTAAATGCATCTATACTTTTTGCTTCAACCACTCCCTGTGGTAGCGAGTTCCACAAGCTCACCACTCTTTGGGTAAAGAAGTTTCTTCTGAATTCCCTATTGGATTTCTTGGTGACTATCTTATATTGATGGCCTCTAGTTATGCTCTTCCCCACAAGTGGAAACATTCTCTCTGTATCCACTCTATCAAAACGTTTCATAATTTTAAAGACCTCTATTAGGTCACCCCTCAGCCTTCTTTTTTAGGCCATCCTCATGAGTGCGGAACTTGGCTATCAGTTTCTGCTCTATGATTTTGCGCTGTCGTGTATCTCGAAGGCCGCCTTGGAGAACGCTTACCCGCAGATCCGAGGCTGAATGCCCCTGGCTGCTGAAGTGTTCCCCGACTGGGAGGCAACCCTCCTGCCTGGCGATTGTTGCGCGGTGTCCGTTCATATGTTGTCTCAGTGTCTGCATGGTCTCGCCGATGTACCATGCTCTGGAGCATCCTTTACTGCAACGTATCAGGTAGACAACGTTGGCCGAGTCACATGAGTATGTACCGTGTACCTGGTGGGTAGTGTCCTCACGTGTGATGATGGTATCTGTGTCCATGATTTGGCATGTCTTGCAGAGGTTGCCGTGGCAGGGTTGTGTGGTGTCTTGGTTGCTGTTCTCCTGAAAGATGGGTAATCTGCTGCGAACGATGGTACTTTTGAGGTTAGGCGGCTGCTTGAAGGCGAGTAGTGGAGGCGTGGGGATGGCCTTAGCAAGGTGTTCGTCGTCATCGATGACATGTTGAAGGCTGCGAAGAACATGGCGTAGTTTTTCCGCTCCGGGGAAGTACTGGACGACGTAGGGTAAAGACAAAAGAGACCCATCCTATTCATCCTTTCCTGATGTGTATACCCTCGCATTCTCTGCACCCTCTCCAGTGTCTCTATATCCTTTTTATAATATGGCGATCAGAACTGTACGCAGTACTCTATAAGTGTGGTCAAACCAAGGTTCGAATCAGGTTTAGCATAACTTCCCTACTTTTCAATTCTATACCTCTAGAAATAAACTCTAGTGCTTGGTATGCTTTTTTTATGGCCTTGCTAACCTATGTCGCAACTTTTAGTGATTTGTGTATTTGTAACCCGTGATCCCTTTGTTCCTCTACCCCACCTAGACTCGTACCCTCCAAATAATAAATTACCTCCCTATTCTTCCTACCAAAATATAATACCTCACATTTATCTGTGTTGAACTTCATTTGCCAATTATATGCCCATTCCGCAAGTTTATTAATGTCCTCCTTTAATTTGTTGCAGTCCTCAGTATTGACTATCCCCCCCACCGCATCCCCCCCCCGCCAATTTGGTGTCATCCGCAAATTTAGAAATTGTGTTTTTGATTCCAAAGTATAAATCATTAATATAAATTGTGAACAACAGTGGTCCCAACACTGATCCTTGTGGAGCACCACTACCCACCTTCTGCCACTGTGAATAGCTACCTTTTACCCCTACTCTCTGCTTTCTGTCTTGAAGCCAGCTAGCTATCCATTCTGCTACTTGTCCCCTGATCCACATTCTCTGACCTTTTTCATCAGTACCTTATCGCAGGCCTTTTGAAAATCTAGATAAATTACATCATCTGCATTACCATTGTCTACTCTCTCTGTTACCTCTTTAAAAAATTCAATGAGGTTGGTCAAGCAAGACTTTCCCTTTTGAAATCCATGCTGACTATTCATTACTATGTTTTTGGTTTCTAGATGTTCTTCTATTTTCTCCTTTAGTAGAGATTCCATTATTTTTCCTACCACCGATGATAAGCTGACTGGTCTATAATTCGCTGGACATGTTCTAGCCCCCTTCTTAAATATCAGTATTACGTTAGCTATCCACCAGTCCTCTGGCACTACACCATTTTCTAACAAATTATTAAATATGTGTAGTAATGCCTCTGCTATCTCTTCCCTAGATTCTTTTAAAATGCGTGGATGCAATCCATCTGGACCAGGGGTTTTATCCTCTTTGAGTTTGATTAGTTTATTTAATACTTCCCCTCTTTTTTTTTACATTGCACTGATCAGTTCCAATACCAGAGGTCTCTAACTGCAAAGTGCACTAATTTTTTACATAGAATGACATGGAATATACAACACAGAAACAGGCCTTTGGCATTTATGCTCCATACAAGCCTCCTCCCACCCCTCTTTATATAACCCTATCAGCATACCCTTCTATTCCTTCCTCCCTCATGTATTTATCTAGCTTCTCCTTGTATGTATCTATGCTATTCACGCCAACTACTCCTTGTGGTAGCGAGTTCCCCATTCTAACCACTCTCTGGGTCAAGGAGTTTCTCCTGAAATCCCTATTTGATTTATTAGTGACTATCTTATATTTATGGCCCCTGGTTTTTGGTCTCCCCCACAAGTGGAAACATCAATATTTGTAGAAGCATGATCTTTGTACATTAAATTAATAAATGTAATATGCACAATAGTAAATAATCTATCCTTCATACTGTAGATCCAAGATTGCTTGGTGAAAGATATCAAAATGCCAGGTACATATGAGGCCTTTAAACAGGACCCTCTCTAGCTCGAGAGGCACATAAGTGAGTTGGTAAATGAGACCTGCAATTGTTAGAGGTCCATATGTGAAATGGTAAATGTAACCATTGCTGGCCACAAAACTCATGAGTGAGACAGTAAACAGGACCTACTCCAGACAGAAAAGATGAGTGACTGAGACTGTAAACGAGACTTCACAGATATATAAATATGTGTATGTTTCTGTTGCTGGTTTAATGATGAAAATGGATCCATTTGTCACAATGGAGTTAATACTCGGCTGCCCGTGTCCTAACTCGCACTAAGTCTCGTTCACCCATCACCCCTGTGTTCGCTGACCTACATTGGCTCCCGGTTAAGCAACGCCTCGATTTTTAAAATTCTCAACCTGGTTTTCAAATCCCTCCATGACCTCGCCCCTCCCTATCTCTGTAATCTTCTCCAGCCCCACAACCCTCCGAGATATCTGCGCTCCTCTAACTCTGGCCTCCTGAGCATCTCCAATTTTAATCGCTTCACCATTGGTGGCCGTGCCTTCAGCTGCCAAGGCCCTAAGCTCTGGAATTCCCTCCCTAAACCTCTCCGCCTCTCTACCTCTCTTTCCTCCTTTAAGACGCTCCTTAAAACCTACCTCTTTCACCAAGCTTTTGGTCATCTGCCCTAATATTTCCTTATGTAGCTTGGTGTCAAATTTTGTTTTCTAACGCTCCTGTAAAGCGCCTTGGGATGTTTTACTATGTTAAAGGCGCTATATAAATACAAGTTGTTGTTGTTGGCTTATTGGCTGTGGAGGCAGCACTTACCAATCCTTACTGGCTCCCGTAAAGGTAAGTATTCGTCTGCTTTGCTCAATGACATTGTGAGAAGTTGCTTTCATGCTCCTTGGTAGATAGATGAGATTTATTCATTGCTCAGAGTGAAGAATCTACTACTTAATGGAAAATTAAATCTTAGAACATTTGAATCTAAATAGTCACCCCCCAAGCCAACCTTAGCGACATAGGTAGGAACTGATCATTCTTGAAAAACATACAGAATTCCATAACTCAATCTCTGTAAGCATCCATCAAAGGTCCTGCAGCTGTTCCAGTATAGCTGTAATATTTTTCGATGCTAAATGATACCATTCAAGTTCATGGGCATTCATACCATTAATAAAGCAGCAAGAATCAGAAACCTGCCTCCTTCAGCTGTCAAGAGCAACCTTTTACCAAAGTGATTGAGAAATTTTGCTGTTTTTCTTTTTCAGTGACTCACAGTAAAAATGGAATTCCATATCTTGCCTCATGACTAAACCAAAAATAGCCTTGAAATTATGCTGTGTGAAGATAGTTGTATGACTATTATTCATGTTCTTATTAAATTCATATTTTAACAGAGGCAGTAACTCATTTATTTATGTACCTGAATCAGTATCCAGAGTCTTCTTTGCTTAAGTCACTGTGGGCGATTGCTTTTTGGTGGTAATGCCTATTTTAATTTGTCTCAGGCTAGGTAATGGCAGAGAACTGTCAGTGACATGAATGGCAACTGGCTGCTCCTGTGTTTCTCCATCGATTCTATTGCAGGAGATCATCTCATTATGATGCCCACTTATCCAAGTACACAGCGAATTAATGCTGACTTCTGGATCTCCAGAAACAATAGGGTTTCCCTTCAGCATCTCCCTTATTCCTCTGCTACGAGAAGGATGAAGATGAGGTTCAGGAGGACCAGTGCATGCGATCAGGCTGATCAGGCACCATATGCAATCCCTGTTCTCTAACCGCTGGTAGCCATGCCTCTGTGTCTGCAGACCCAGGTTGGGCTAATGTAGGGTTATTCATTACGGTCTTAATATACTGAGTGGAATAATAAGTCTCAGACAAGATTGGTTGCTTCACAAGTATCCTTTTTGCTCCAAAACTACAATTAGCGATACAGTGTCATTACGCAAAAACAAGTTAGATACATAAAACCTTTGTTGAGTTACACTGCACTCGAGATGATGAGGTGATCAATCTTCAACGTCCCAGGATTCCTCCAGAGCCTTAACTTCCTATACAGTCTTCTTCCACCGCCAGCTAGCACTGAACATTTGATTCCACCTTCTTTTATCCCTCCTTAGAGGCATGGACAGTGCATGATTGCTGGCATGCCGCCCTCTTTAACCAATCTTTGTTTGTCGTTTCAGTGGTTGCCTCTCCTGATAGATTACCTTGCATGTGCATCAAGAATCTTCCCAGTAATTGTTACCCAGTTCCTGTATCTCAACAACAGCTCCGCTTATCCTTGGCACATCACATCCTTTGTTCTGAAATCTCATACCTGCTCATTCACAGTTTTGCAAACCAGCTGTGGTTTACTGCAGTTGTAAACAAGTTCAAAAAGTACACTGCATGATTCTGCTGATTCCAGTCCTTTCAAGATATGTCAACCCTTTACTAATTCAACCTGAGGATTTAGCAATGCTTGAGAAAGCTGCATTTTCCTGACAAGTCAACAACTGAGTTATGCCAGCTATCATGCATAAGCAAGACCTGAATTAAACCTGAGCCCAGTGCCAAATGAGTTCTGCCATCATGAACCCCATTAGGCAATGAACTTAACTCATTGGGGGCGATTTTGTCAATGGGGGCGCGTTGGAGGCGGGACTGCTGCTTGTCGGGTTTTAGTCCAGCTTCCATCGACTTGTGGCCAACCCACGCTATTTTCCCTTGATTGATCTTGTTAAGTCCGGCCAGCGGGCTTAGCAGGCCAATTAAGGGGAAGCTGGTTACAGAGAACGTCAGCATATGACGTTTCATCTGTCAAAAATTTTTGACAGATGAATTGTCATCGTTTGACAGCTCTGTGAAGCTGTCAAACACTGACATTCTTTGGAGAATGCAGCAGCCATTCTGTCATCTCTGCCGGTGAGATGCGAGAGTCTCCGCATCCCCAACTGTTGAAGCCTTCAGGAAGAAACAAAGGTAAGTAAACATTTTCTATCACTTTCCACTCACCTCACATACTTACCTCTCCACACTTGCACCCATCACTTACCTCCACAGCGCACTTTTGGACCCCTCCGACCCCAGCAGACCCACTGCTCGCCTCAGTGACCCTGGTGGGGTTTCCCGACGTCGGGAAGCCCGCGCCTCTGCTGGAGATAATCCTCTTAACTGCCTGTTAACTACCTGTTAGCAGGCAGTTAAGTTGCTGTAATCCCATTACCGCCTCCAGGAGACGGGACCCGGCGCGGGTCGAGTACCCGCCTCCTGGGAAGATGGCACGGAGGCGGGTTGGAGGCAGGATGGATACCCGCCCCCAGATTCTGCCATTTTCCCGGCAGTCCCGCCTCTAAACCCGCCTTCCCAGGGCTGGCAAGATCGCGCCCATTGTCTTGTTGGCATGTAACTCGCAACAACTACCAAGGCTGCCATTTGGCAAACAATCTTCTGCTTCTTTCCACAACCATTCCTTCACCTTACACCAAAATGTTCCACATATTTCCAGCCAATGGCAAAAACATTGCACTGAAATTTTTTTTTACAACTTACTGTTTAAGACCACCTTGCCTCCTCTAAATGCCTACAATTGTATGCACTTTCAATCTTAGCCTTTTATTTCTTCCCTACTGGCAGTATGTTCTGAAGGTAGCTGCCGATGACTTCCAGAAGAAATTTTGGGGTACTGAGATAGCACTTTCTTGTCTTTGGTTGTATTCCATTTCCCCTCTAAGAATAAAGTAAAGACACTCTGCTTGCCGTCATGTGGAATACAGTTAAGGTGTCATAAGGCATTCCTTAATGGCAGTGAGAAGAGGTGCTGGAAACGAGATACATATCATATGAGTCTTTCACTGCTTCTGTGTTCAGCTGGAGGTGGCATTCACTGACAAGGCCAGCTCTTTTCACTGGGCCTGAATCATGCCCTTTTTAGACCTCCTTCCCTTGGGGCCAAAAAGCTGGGTTTTCCTTTACTGAATTAAAAATATTTGCGCCATCTTTAAATTTGTGGTTTTGGTGGCCTTAAGAACCAGAAGGCTGAGTCATTGCAGTGAGCTAAATTGTTACAGACACAAAATGGCTGCCTTGACCGTTTCAGATCTGCTGCATAGAAACTTCTGAGCACAAGAAGGTGAGTAGGCTATTCAGCTCTTTGAGCCTATTCCACCATTCAATTAGATCATGTCTGATCTGTACCTCAACTCATTTTCCCTGCCTTTGATCCATATTCCTTGATACCCTTACCCAACAATAATCTGCCAATCTCAATCTTGAAAATTTCAATTGACCCAGCATCTACTGCCTTTTGGGGCAGGGAATTCCAGATTTCCACTACCCTTTGTGTGAAAAATTGCTTGCTAATTCCACTCTTGAATGCCTTGCTGCAATTTTTAAGATTGTGCCCCCCTTGTTCCGGATTCCCCCACCAGAGGAACTAGCCTCTCCGAAGCTATCCCATGAAATCGTTTATCATTTTAAACTCACCCCTCAATCTTCTAAACTCATGGGAATGCAAGCCAAGTTAATGCAACCTGGCCTCATAACATAACCCTTTAGGCACTGGTATCATTCTGGTGAATCTGTGCTGTACCCCCTCCAAGGCCAATATATATTTCTTGAGGTGCAATGCCTAAAACTGAATGCAGTACTCCAGATGGAGTCTGACCAAGGAGCTGTCCAAGTGAAGCATAACTTCCTCTTTTTTGTATTCCAGCCCCCTTGAGAAAATGGCCAACATTCCATTAGCCTTTTTGATTATTGTTTGTATTTGTGCACTAGCTTTTAGTGATTTGTGTACCTGAACACCTAAATCCCTTTCCTCCTCCACAGTTTTTTTTTACCATTAACAAAATATTCTGATTTGTCTTCCTTGGATCCAAAGTGGACGAACTCACACTTCCCCACATTGAGCTTCATCTGCCACAGTTGTGTTCACTCATTTAATCTGCCTATGTCCCTTTTGTAGCTTGCTGCTCCCATCTAAACAATTTGCTGTGCCTCCTAACTTGGTGTCATCTGCACACTTGGTTATACAACTCTCTATTCTTCATCCAAGTCATTGATATACGTGGTGAAAAGCTGAGGCCCCAGTATAGATCCCTGGGGAACACCATTTGTCATATCCTGCCAATCAGAGAGCATTCCCTACGTCAGTGTTCTCGCTCAGGCCAACATCCCCAGTATCGAAGCTTTGACCACGTTCGATCAGCTCCGATGGACGGGCCACATCGTCCGCATGCCCGATACGAGACTCCCAAATCAAGCGCTCTACTCGGAGCTCCGACACGGCAAGAGAGCCCCAGGTGGGCAGAGGAAACGCTTCAAGGAGACCCTCAAAGCCTTCTTGAAAAAGTGTAACATCCTCACCGACACCTGGGAATCCCTGGCCCAAGACCGCACAAAGTGGAGGAGAAGCATCCGGGAAGGCGCCGAACACCTCGAGTCTCTTCGCTGGGAGCAAGCGGAAGCCAAGCGCAATCAGCGCAAGGAACGCACGTCAACCCAAGCACCCCACCCACCCGCCCCTTCAACCACCGTCTGTCCCACCTGTGACAGAGACTGTGGGCTGGATTTTGTGAATGGAGACGAGTTGGAGGCGGAACTGCTGCTTGTCGTGTCAATGTCCCAGCTCCATCCTTGTCTGCCCAACCAGAGGTATTTTCCCCTGATTGACCTTGTTAAGCCTGCCCTGCGGGCTCAGCAGGCCAATTAGAGAGGAAGTCACTGACAGAGCACGTCAACGTCAGACGTGCTATCTGTCAAGACTTCTTGGAAGAAGAAATGTCAGCATTTGACAACTCTGTGAAGCTGTCAAACACTGACATTCTCTGTAGTTTGATGAGCCCTTGTATTCAGGACTCATCAAACCTTTCAACTTTGTAAATTTCACATGGCTGTTGGTTAGGAGGATCCAACAGCCAGTCTGTGAAATCGACAAGGAGGATGTCGGCTCTCCCGATCCAGCGCAGCTAAAGGCTGTAGGAAGAAAACAAGGTAAGTGAACATTTTTTAAAACTTATCACTCACCTTACATACTTACCACTCCACACTTGCACCCATCACTCACCTCTACACCTTACTTCCAGGTGCCTCCGACCCCCGCAGACCTTCTTCACGTGTCCTCCAACCCGGCGGGGTTCTCCGAGGTCGGGATGCCTTCACCTGTGAAGGTAAAATGGCACTAATCCTTTTTTCTGCCTGTTAACTACCTGTTAACAGGCAGTTAAAAGGATTAAATGCCTTTCCCGCCTCCAGGAGACGGGACCCGAAGCAGCACATCTTCCCGCCTTGTGGAAAAAGGGCACGGAGGCGGGATGGGGGCGGGTTTGCCATCCGCCCCCACTTTCTGCTACTTTACCGGCAGTCCCGCCTCCATGCCCGCCTCCTCGGGGCTGAGAAAATCCCGCATTGGACTCATCAGTCACCTGAGAACTCATTTTTAATGTGGAAGCAAGTCATCCTCGGTTCCGAGGAACTGCCTAAGAAGAAGATTCCCTTTATCCATACTCTCTGTCTCCTACCTCCCAACCAATTACCAACCCATATCACGAGGTTACCTCCAATCTGTGCGCTGTTATTTTTGCTAATAATCTCTTGTGCGGAACCTTATCAAATCCATTCTGGAAGTCCATATGGACAACATATCGAGCATGCTAGTGACCTCCTCACAAAATTTGAACTGGATTAGTCTCTCTCCTCCCTCTCGAGGTGGACTCCCTATATAAGGTGCAAATAGCGATGAGAGCCCACCCTGAATATTTAATAGAGGTGAACGGCTGAAAATTGATCTGGTTCTTGACAATTTAACACTGGGAAGCAGAAGTGTAAATCCAGCCCTGCTTCAGCAGTAAGCCCACCAAGAAGAGAAAGCTAGCTTTTCAGCTCCATATCTGTCTTTGCTACATTGCACTAATATTCTTGTCTTATCTCAGTGCTATTTATCAATTCCCAAAACGACTTCTGGATCTCCTTCCAGATCCTTACAGCAGTTGCCTGAGTTCGCATTATCGATGATGTATTCCCGTGTTCTTTGTCCCTGCAGCGTGTAATTGTGGGCCAAAGTCATGCTGCTCCTCGATGATATATTGTACTCGGAATTCAATGACTTGGGCTCGGAAACTAAACTGAGAGTTTTTTTTTTGCATATTCCACAGCTGAACAAATGACATTTTTGCCATTTGTACTGATTAAATGGATCATTAGCTGTTTGAGAAAATTGAGAGAAAAATATTATTACAGGTGTGATGTAATTGGTTTTTGCTGCAACAAATCCATTTTGCACACTGTTTCCTGCAGCAAAACTGTCACCCCCCCCCCCGCCCCCCCATTTTGATGGGCTGTCATTAAAACCGACTAAACAAAGGATCACTGGCCGAGAATCAGCAAATGCTTTTATCACAGCTGCGTTTTCTTCGTTTAATTTACTTCTATTTTTCTTTTTTTAAAGTGTAGTGTGTAGTATAACAGCAAAAGATTGGACGCCTGTGATATAGCAATGTGATAAACTGCTATAAGCAGCTCCTGCCGTGTAAGCTCATGGCCTCTGTGGGTGTGTGTTCAGTTTGGAGGAGTTATTTAGTGCTGAGTACACTCTGGGATTCCTGTGTCTATTGCTTTACATTAACCCATTAGACATGAACTCGATTAATATTCACAAAGCCTGATTCAATTCAGCCATATCTTAAGGCTATACAGTATGGCTGAATAATTTCCATATTGAAATGGAGACGCATAGCTGATTATATCCGTGGCAACAGTGGAGTCCATTATAAATCTGAAATCTCTATCTCAGAGTTGAGTGTACTCTTCTCTACTTTACATTCATTGGCTTATGGTTTGGGGGACACCACTTTAAGGTCTATTTCAGGTAAACATCTGACGAATCGAAAAAACTCAATTAAGAGCAGCTGTCCCGTTAATTGCTATCATCTCATTATTCCGTCTTCTGCTAATGTAGATGTATCGTACACTCTGTTTTTTTTTTACTGGAACAGCTGACGTGATACAGATGTTGTAATCTGAAATATTAAGTAAAGCAGTGCACCATTCCACATACAAAACTAATCCACTCTACTCTTCACGGTACATCAATTATTAAAGCAATCCCCATTCAGTTCCAGAAGTTGTCTTTGCCGTGTGGAATAATGATTAGGTTATAATTTTGAGCTATTGAAATGATCATTCCCGCCTTGTGCTATTCACCGCCTGAACTCTGATTTTGTACAGTTCCTTTTATTGCATAATGCACAGCGATCTGTCTATTGCGGCTATATAGATTAATATCTTGACAAGGAGGAAGGTGCTGTTATTTTCCACGTAATTGATTTTCCACGTAAATTAATCATATTTGTTAGGCAAGGGAAGAGGGTTATTTTATCATTACTGTTTAATACAATTGAAAGCAGTACGTAGAAACTGTATCTCGGCTTCAAAAGAAGAGCTGGGTGTTTATCTCTAGAAGGACAGTACTTGCAAAGTGCAGGACGATATATTAACTCCAGTAACCTCAGGTTCATTTTTTATGGCCCTACGTATGTGATGAAAGTGTTGGCGTTTGGGCAAACAGTTGGCATTCATTCAAATTCAGGTTTTATAACTGGTGGGGCCTATCTCATTAGCCAATCGGAGTACTGTCCCTTGTCAGGAGACTAGGCCTGCACCAGTTCTGTCTACATTCACAGGCAGCCGGCAGTACGTAGGAATGCAGAATCAGAAAAGACCATTGTGTTCCATCTGGCCAGTGCCAGTGTCTAGGAAATACCATTATCTTATAATCATCCCCGAAAAGCACAGTAACAACCCAGTTTTTCACCTTCTCCACAAACCTAACAAATGGTTAGGGTGGGATTCCATTTGGTAGTCAGTTCAATTAGGTGTCACTCATTCTTGATGTCAACAGAGTGACTGTCTCATTGACAATCTCCTCATTCTGTTGAAACTAATTGATTTCAGTCATCAGCCTTTGGAAGCAATGGAATGAAAAGTTGAGGGATATAAGGATTCCCCCCCCCCCCCCCCCCCCATACCCCTCCCCCCCACCCCGCCAACGCCACCTGTGTCTTGCAGGAGCAAATCTGATTGAGAATATTTGTTTCACTCTTGCTCGGTAGTTACATAGAATCATAGAATGGTTACAGCACATAAAGAGGCCAGTCGGCCCGTCGAGCCCGTGCCGGCTCTCTGCAAGAGCACTTCAGCTAGTCCCACTCCCCCGCCCTTTCCCTGTAGCCCTGCAATTTTTTTTCCTTCAGGTACTTATCCAATTCCCTTTTGAAAGCCATGATTGAATCTGCCTCCACCACCCTTTCAGGCAGTGCATTCCAGATCATAACCACTCGCTGTGTAAAAAAGTTTTTCCTCATGTCGCCTTTGGTTCTTCTGCCAATCACCTTAAATCTGTGTCCTCTGGTTCTCGACCCTTCCGCCAATGGGAACAGTTTCTCTCTATCTACTCTGTCCAGACCCCTCATGACTTTGAACACCTCTATCAAATCTCCTCTCAACCTTCTCCGCTCTAAGGAGAACAACCCCAGCTTCTCTAGTCTATCCACGTAATTGAAACCCCTCATCCCTGGAACCATTCTTGTAAATCTTTTCTGCACCCTCTCTAAGGCCTTCACATCCTTCCTAAAGTGCAGTGCTCAGAATTGGACACAATACTCCAGTTGACGTCAGACCAGTGTTTTATAAAGGTTCATCAATGCATTTTCCTAAATCATTCCATTTTCTTTGGAGTAAGGACGTCTTTTATTCTGTACAGGTACACATTTAAACAGGTTTTAGGCATCGGAAAAAGTCAGAAGATCAGAGTAAGTGTTGAGACATGGTCACATGACCTCCAACATGTACTGAAAGATTACATGGTTTCCAGTATTATAAGGGGATGATAAGACTACATTTTTTCACAAGTGAGACAACTCTCTCCAACCTCATTATTGGAAGAGCTGACCTCTGGTGTTTTTATTTCAAACATTATCTGATAACGGTGCCCTTTTGTAACATTAAAAAGCAGAAAGTCGTCATCAGAATGAGTCTGTCTTCCCCAGTGAGCCTGCAGTGAAGAATTAAAATCAACCTTTATTACACAGAAATTAAAGTAAAGACAGAGAAAATAACAGTTAGATCTTCACTGATAGGTGCAGCACTTTTTAAAATGTAGATGATCCTGGGAATTGTCCTGTTCCATGTAGTCATACATTACAACCTCAGTCTTCTAAATGCCGTGTCAAAATCACACTTAATTCAAATAAACCAAATTAATTCCATCTAAATTCCAGACTGCATTTACTACTGGGAAATGAATCCATCAGGTCTAATACACTGCTTCCATTCACTGACTATAATTGGTTCTGCTGAAAAGGGAGTTGATGAGAATAGAGATGTTCGAGGAGATGGCAGTAGGAATGAAAAGTGCCCACTGTTGATCAATCAAATGAAAGGCACATATCTGACTGCAGCTTGTCTGATATGTCATAAACCTAGATTGAACTTCTTTCCTCCTGAGACCTTTTTCAGCCATGCAATTAAGCGGTTATGCTGCACTCAAGTACAAGTAGAGTTTCGATTCTATAAATGGAAGCATTTTCAACATCACTCAATCTCATCTGTCTCGTTGAGTACAATGAATTTCCTACATGTCTTGTGTTGCACAAATGCTTTTCATCGCTTTCCACGAGAGGCAGGCCCTTGGTATCTAGAGTGGGGAGTAGTTCAAGTGAATTAAGAACACCAAAAGGCTATCGGAAAGGTTTCACAATTTTAATGAAAAATGAGACACTGTTTAATTGAAGTGCCTAAATGTTTGTGGCCAATTATTTGTTGCAAGTCTGTGATTTCTCAGCCTCTGTTCATCTGGTTGATAGAGGGGATGTGGCCAAGTTTGTGAGCCAAGTGAGTCTGATTCAGAGGGTCAGCAATGGGTCAGTTTGCATCAATTTAGTTGCCTTGGGAAGTTTCTTCCATTGTTTGGTTTGAGAAATATGGCCACTCGGTACACGCGCAACCAGATCTTCAAAAACCAGGCCTGGGAAGATCAAGATGAACCTGATAGCTATTTAAATGTCCAGGATATGAACCAAAAAAAGTTTTAAATCAATGAAGCCAGAGATATAAATTTCACACATACTACTATGTACAGCATCCAGAATCAAACAAATTCTGAATTCACAAACATTACCCAGGGTTAAAGAAGGCACCAGCCAGGAGGCAGGATAGGATTAGAACCAAGAAACCAAGTCGAGTCACTGGTAAGTATTGTTAAGAATTAAGCCGTTGACCTAACATAACCAAACACGGGGTTAGAGTAATGTGTAGCCTCAGGTTAATTTATGATTCTATTAATTGTGGAGATAGAGCCTTCAGTTTGGGGACTGGGCCAGTGTGAGGCTGTCAATGTGGAGGATGTGGGGCTATATTAGCTTGGAGGCCATGTTAATGTAAAGTCCATGGGAACTTAGAGGCTGTGCCAGTGTGAAGGCTGTGTGAGTGTGCGAGACTGTACCAATATGTAAGTGAAGAGCCTGTGGCAGTCAGCAGAGGCTGCTGTGTCCGTGTTTGGGCTGTACTAATGTGTGTTAGTGCAGTGGCTATACCAGTATGACAGCTGTAAATAGTGACCAACATTTCAGAGACATGATTGTATAAGTAAGTAGACATGCACATTATTCATGCAGCATACTTTTTATAATGAGAGAGAAAATTCCCTATATAGAGCTTCATAAACCAGTTGTGCTGTAACTTCTATGCTGCTGTTTATACTCCACACGATCCTCCTCCCACCCTACTTCATCTAATCCAATCTGCATATCCTTCTATTCCTTCCTTCCTCGTGTACTTATCTAGCTTCTCCTTAAAGGTTATTTGCCTCAACTACTCCTTGTGGTAGCAAGTTCCACATTCTAACCACTCTCTGGGTAAAGAAATTTCTCCTGAATTTTTTATTGCATTTATTAGTGGCCATCTTTTATTTATGACCCCTAGTTTTGGACTCACCCCGAAAGGGAAACATCTTCTCGACATCTACCCTATCAAACCCCTTTCAGGAGGTGTCCTCATAGCAGATGCACATTGGACTGTTGACCCAGACATTCTGGATGTTGGATATTTGTTAGAAGCTATCAAACCTTTTTGGTTTTATTGTTGAAGTTAGTCTATTCTATGAGCTGACTGAACATGTCACCTGTGTCTTATTCCAAATTGTGATGAACAGATTGGTGAAACATTAATGCATTCATATATTTGATTTATATTGATCTTGTATCTTCCTACTTGCTACGTGGTGAAGTTTGTGCGGCCCGGGGAACTGCTTAAACTATTTCTCATGAATTAACACCTCTTAATGCCACCCATGGCATTGTGAGGATGAACGTGCTTTACACAGCTGATGATATTGAGGAATCACGAATGGGTGTTTGCTATCGACAGCACATTCATTTCAATAACCTTGTCCTTGTCTATATATCCCTACATGGCTTTAGTCATAGAAACATAGAAACATAGAATCTAGGAGCAGGAGTAGGCCATTCAGCCCGTCGAGCCTGCTCCACCATTCAATACGATCATGGCTGATCATCCAAATCCAGTACCCTGTCCCTGCTGTAATCCCCACAGTACACATATCCCACCCTACCCCCGTAACCCCACGTATTTAATTCCCCCTAACATATCCCATCACCCCACATATTTAATCCCCCCCTAACACTAAGGGTCAATTTATCATAGCCAAATCAACCTAACCCACACATTTTTGGACTGTGGGAAGAAACCGGAGCACCCGGAGGAAACCCACGCAGACACGGGGAGAATGTGCAAACTCCACACAGACAGTCACCCGAGGTCAGATTCGAACCCGGGTCCCTGGCGCTGTGAGACACCAGTGCAAACCACTATGCCACCGTGTTGCCCTTCCGAGCTCTTCAATCTCCCCTACCCCTATGTCCCAACTTGCACCCTCCACTCTTTTGACTGTGTGTGACTCTCCTTCCTGTAAGGGGGGGGTGTCTCAGACGGTGCTGGTGCGAGGTTAGGCCTTCGTTGCCTATACTATTGCTTGCTCTGGTCTCCGGCCAGCCTTTTTGCAATAAGCACCTGTGAGTGGTTCAACCCACTCGCCCTTACGGTTCTGACACCTGGACTTAGACGCAAGGAGCAGTAATGCAGAGAAAACTCAAATAGACCCGGTTGAATAGCACAAAATGAATATCTTTATTGCATGGCGTCTAAAATCATGAAATACATGTCATCGGCGCAAATCAAAGAGAGTACAAGCATACACACGTTCATAAAGCTTGGTCTATGGAAATGGAGAACACACGGCACATCGTAAAAAGGGGAACACATTATACCTTAACCTTATTAAAAACCACCCTCCCTTAACAATACCTAAACTACGTCTGGATTTGTAGGATCGGAAAACATGCTCACCACTCGGTTTACTCCGGAGATTTTAAAATGAGGCACTCAGCTCGTTTCGCTGCAGCGCCTGACTGTCACGTGTTTGGAAGGGTTTCTGCACCCCACTTGTTTACTCTCGCTGCCGCGAAAGGCAAGCCAGACTCCCTGATGTCATGAAGCAGTCGATGGACTCAAACCGTCTTAGAATTCAAAGAAGAATCTTCCTGTGTTACGGTACATGTAGAAGTCGGTAGAACTCAAAGGAAAGTTCTGTCGGTATATTTTCGGGTGCGGTCGGGGTTTACTGACCGTGGCGGCACGTGGAATTTCTTCTCGTCTTTCTTCTCGTCTTTCTTCTCGTCACTCGGGCCTCCGGGTCTAGATACCGTTTACCGACACTCGGGATGGTGTACCCTGTTACTTGCCCTTGTCGAGGCGGCTCGTTTCGATTGAGCTCCACCCAACACTCGAATAACCGACCAGTACGGCTAAGAGTCAAGAGTCAAGAGAGTCCAGAGAATCAAGCGACCAAAAGTCCAGCCCCAAGGAAGAGTTCAGGAAGAGAGAGCGAATCAAGAGAGCGATGGACATTTGTCCTCTATAGTTATACCGTTCTGTCCGCTTTATCTCCCGCTCAAATCTAAATGTTTATCCTTTGTGTGATATTGGCGCTCAAAACTCCCAGCATGGGGCGATTATCTTCTTGACGGGTTTCGGTAGCACCTGAAACTGGCCAACTATCCATTAATGTCTTCCCCATTGTTGAGCCAGCCAGGATGTGTATGAATCGTCTCCTCGACTGGTTTTGGGGCCCCCCCCGAATACTGGCTTAATCACCCGCCAATGTCTCTCTCATTGTTGAGCCGGGGGGGTATTTGTGTATTGATGTGTCTAGATGGGCCTTCGATTGCCCAGTTCAATGATCCTTACTGTGCATAGGAAACGATTCCAGCACTTATATCATTGCTATTGTTCAAAATGCAAACGGGTTGCATCCTGTCTTTATCAATGTGTACCGAGTATGATCCAATCTCATACTGAATGTATATTCGACGCCATCTTGTCTGCCCACTGTGTCTCTGGAAGCTTCTGCCACGATGCGCGGTGGCCATTTTACAGGCTTCTGTGTCCTTTATTATCAGGACAGCATTTCGTTTAATAAAACTGATCAATTGAATCTGCTTCTCTCATGTTATTTTGAATCGCGATAATTGCGAAACTCTACATTCCTCAACTTTACCATCAGTAGCAGAGTCTTTGGGGGAAATTTTAACTCCAAGAAACAGGTGGATTGGGGTCGGGTGGGAGGTTCAACTGTTAAAAAACTGAATACCAACCCGCCTCCAACCCGCCCACTTCCGGTTTTAACGGAGGTGGGACGGGAGGCGGGCAGCCAACCCGTCGCCAGGAGGTGGGTCGGCATTTAAATATTATAATGAGCCTGGCGTGCCTCAGATTTAACCAGCATTTCAAATTTAACTGTGGCTGGTTGGGTTTCTCAGGCCTCTGATAACCCGCCAGCTAAAGTAAGGCGAGGACTGCTGGATCCAGAAGGTAAGTGCCTTTAAACTTACCTGCTGGATCCAGCGTCCCTGCCTAACCCACCCCCGCAATCGGACGCCCCCCTGAGGCCTCCGATTTCCCCACCTCCCCCCCCCCCCAACCGATGTTCCTCAGGCCGGCACTCGATGCTTCTCCCCCCCACCCCGCCTCCGCCACCGATGATGCTCAGGCCGGCCCCGATCCTCTCTTTTTCCCCCCCTCACCCACCAGCTCCCACCCAATCCCACCCTCCCTCCTCTCTGCGGCCTAGTGCCGCAAACCTACCCGCCCGCAGCCAGCCAGCCTCTCCACCGGGCCGGCTGCGGGTGGGAAACAGAGCTTTGAATTGGGCCCTGCCATTAAACTCGGCAGGGCCTGCTGGAAACCCGTTCTCCCGGGTTTCCCGACCACCTTCTAGCGCTCCCCCACCGCTCCCAACCTGCCTCCATGATAAAATTCAGGCCTTTAACTCTCATGCCCTTAAACTCTGCAATTCTCTTCCGAAATCCTTTCAGTTGGTTCCATCTCTTTGCAGCTTCAAAAGCCTCAAGAACACCTACCTCTTTGACTCTGTTTTCAGTCAACTCTCCTACTGCTTAAAATCTTGCTCAGTGTTCATTACCCCCCCACCCCTCCACCCCCCCCTCCCCCTCAAACCCCATGAGGCACCTTGGGATACTAAGCTACTTTTAAGTTGCAATGTTAGTCTGAGTTGTCGTTGTTGTGCAGGCAAAATGAACCTGATAAGTAAATGTACATATATTTTTTTTAAATATATCAGTTTGCTCTAAATAAATGAGTGTGGGAAAAAAAAAGTAACTGCTGTACTGATACACACACACAAGGCTTTGGGTTGCTTCTCCCAGTGCTGTTTGCTTTGTTTAAGGAAACACGGGGACAAACGTGCGCTGAGGTGGCAGAATCTCTGACTTATTTTGATTAAACTTTTCGGTGAGCCCTGGATTTGGGTTCATACTTGGCAGATAAGCAGACTTGTCACCAGCAAGCTGGAGCAAATCCTTTAATGGCTTCCATCAAGAACCTCGACACCTGTGTGACAGCTCAAATGAATCAAATGAAAATACCCAGATGAAGTGCTGCGTTTGAATTGCATGTTAATGCTGAAGAGACACTATAAATATTATGATTTTACCACAAGCACCATAAAATTTTATTCTTCAGCGATAATAGCTGCTGGCAAAAGAAATTGTTATGCAAAAAGTAAATTAGATTCACAGCACAACTGCTGTTTATCTTCTGTGTGGTAGAGTGTGCTGGAAGTTTTTAGCCAAGGCAGTCAGACTACTGGACTCCCACTGTTTAGGGATGACAGGAGAAATGAGTTCCAGATGCTCTGAAATTCCGATCCAATGGATATGCAACTTAAATACAAAAGCTGTACTTACACCTGCCACTAATGGAGACATTACAGGGATTCACAGGGGGACAAATTAAAAGGTCCTCTTAGTGCACTCCGACGGTTGGAAGAGATTTGTGAATCGAGAATTTGACTGTATACATGATGCAAGGGAGCTTCACATAAGCATCCACTGCATGCTGTAATACTGTGCATGATGCTGTCATTAGCTGCACAGTGGTGGAACATTACGTGCTTTAGTGCTCATATCTATCACCTTGAGGAGTATACACACAACTCGCATTCCTTACTTTGAGGAACACAGATATACATACGTACCTACGTACATATACACGTGCACACACACACCTTCCCTTATCTTAATGAGCACATATATAATCACACAAATGCAAGTACACTGCACCAGTTCCGACCTAGGTGTTAAAGGGTTTCTTCTATTTTCCATTACTGTACATTTGGCCGTGCTGCCCCTTATCTTATGATAATGAATGCGATTTACTAATGAAGAGATATGCAACATTCAAATATCTGCCTGTCCAGAAAGCCCCAATGGTTGTAACTGTTGTGTCTAAGCTTTACTGTAACCCTTTGAATTACGAATACTCTTAGTATTTTGCTTTCTGCAGGGGTTGGACCACTTTGGAAGAGGGCTCAGATTTTCTGTCTCCATTCAAGGCTGTTTGATTTCTGCTTTTCCAGTGCTAGGATGAGTATTCTCACTCATCGCATCATGTTTGGATGATCCTCCTGGAGATTTTGGGGGCGATTTTGCCAATGGGGGTGCGTTGGAGGCGGGACTGCTGCTTGTCGGGTTTTAGTCCTGCCTCCATCGACTTCTGGCCAACCCACACTATTTTCCCTTGATTAACCTTGTTAAGCCTGCCCAGCGGGCTTAGCAGGCCAAGTAAGGGGAAGCCGGTTACAGAGAACGTCAGCGTATGACGTTTCATCTGTCAAAAATTTTTGACAGATGAATTGTCATCGTTTGACAGCTCTGTGAAGCTGTCAAACACTGACATTCTATGTTGTTTGATGAGTCCTTGTATTCAAGACTCATCAAACCTCTTTCTTTAGCAGAAATTAGATGGTTGTTGCATCGGAGAACGCAGCAGCCATCTGTCATCTCTGCCGGTGAGATGCGAGACTCTCCGCATCCCCAACTGTTGAAGCCTGCAGGAAGAAACAAAGGTAAGTAAACATTTTCTATCACTTTCCACTCACCTCACTTACTTACCTCTCCACACTTTGTAAAGTTTTGCAATTATCGCGATTCAAAATAACGAAAGAGAAGCAGATTCGTTTGATCAGTTTATTTAAACAAAATGCTGTCATGATTAAAAAGGACACAGAAGCCTGTAAAATGGCCGCCGCGCATCGTGGCAGAAGCTTCCAGAATTACAGTGGGCAGAAAAGATGGCGTTCGAATAAACATTTCAATATAAGACGGGATCATACTCGATAAACACTGATAAAGACAGGATGCAACCTGTTTGCATTTGTGACAATAGCAAAAGATATGAGTGCTGGAATCGTTTTCCATGCACAAGTAAGGACCATTGTACTGGGCAATCGAAGGCCCATCCAGACACATCAATACACAAATACCCCCACGGCTCTACAATGAGAGAGACATCGACGGGTGATTAAGCAAGCATTCGGGGGCCCCAAAACCCAGCCAGGGAGGCTCCTAGCTGGTTCAATAATGGGGAAAACATTAACGGGTAGTTGGCCAGTTTCAGGTGCTACCGAAACCCGTTAAGGAAAGAATTGCCCCATGCTGGGAGTTTTGTGCGCCAATATTTCACAAAGGACAAACATTAAGATTTGGGTGGGAGATAAGGGAACACAGCACTATAACTATAGTGAACAAATGTCCATCGGTCTCTTATTCGCTCGAATCATCTCTTATTCTCTTAGCTTGCTGCTGACTGCTGAAGCTCTTCTCTAGGGCTGGACTCTGTTGACTCTGGACTTTTAGCCGCACTGGACGGTTATTCGAATGTTGGGTGGAGCTCAATCGGAACGAGCCGCCTCGACAAGGGCAAGTGACCGGGTGCACCATCCCGAGAGTCGGTAAACGGTGTCTGGACCCGAAGGCCCAACAAGACAAGACGAAATGACAAGAAAAGAAGAAGAATCCACGTGCCGCCGCGGTCAGTAAAACCCGACCGCGCCCGAAAATATAGGACCCACTTCTTGAATTCTACAGGTTATTGCACGAACCGGTCAAAGACTCTTCTTTGAATTCTACCGACAACTGGTGTCGGTACAGGAAGACTTTTCTTTGAGTTCTACAGCCGGGCCCGAGTCCTGTCGAGTTCTTCATGACTACGGGGAGCCCGGCCTGCTTGCCGCAGCAGCGAAGATAAACAAGTGGGGTACAGAGACCCCTCCAAACACGTGACAGTCAGGCGCTGCAGCGAAACGAGCCGAGTGCCTCACTTTAAAATTCTCCGAAGTAACACGAGTGGTGAGCATGTTTCCCGATCCTACAAATCTAGACGTAGTGTAGGTATTGATAAGGGAGGGTGGTTTTATTAAGGATAAAGTATAATGTGTTCCCCTTTTTACGATGTGCCGTGCGTTCTTCATTACCATAGACCAAGCTTTATGAATGTATGTATACTTGTACTCTCGTTAATTTGCGCCTATGACATGTACTTCATGATTTTGGACGCTATGCAATAAAGATCTCCATTTCGTACTATTCAACCGGGTCTATTTGAGTTTTCTCTGCATTACTGCTCTCGCACCTAAGTCCAGTGTTAGAACCGTAAGGGCGAGTGGGTCGAACCACTCACAGGTGCTTATTGCAACAAGGCTGGCCGGAGACCAGAGCAAGCAATAGCGTTAGGCAACGAAGGCCTAACCTCGCACCAGCACCGTCTGTGATACAAGCACGCCAAAACCCCTTGCACTTGCACCCATCACTTACCTTCACAGCGCACTTTTGCACCCCGCAGACCCCCGCAGACCCACTGCTTGCCTCGGTGACCCTGGTGGGGTTTCCCGACGTCGGGAAGCCCGCACCTCTCCTGGAAAAATGGGGATAATCCTCTTAACTGCCTGTTAACTACCTGTTAACAGGCAGTTAAGTAGCTGTAATCCCCTTCCCGCCTTCAGGAGACGGGACCCGGTGCGGGTCGGGTACCCATCTCCTGGGAAGATGGCACGGAGGCGGGTTGGGGGCGGGATGGGCACCTGCCCCCAGATTCTGCCATTTTCCCGGCAGTCCCACCTCCAAACCCAGCTCCCCAGGGCTGGCAAAATCACGCCCTATGTTTCCTTTGAGTTCATTACAACAACAGTGCTCTAGTTACTTGTCTGAGTCACATTGTGGCTTCATGATGAGTTTAGTTTTGCTTGCTTGTTGTTCAGTGTAGTTATTGTGTATCATGTCTCTCCTAGATAGAACTTGCAATCAAGAGAAGTAATTAAGCGCACACAGTCCCTTCTGTTTTTGATGATTTGTATTTCAGATGTTTCATTTGTACCAGTTAATGTGGTATCCCAGAATCAACTTAAAGCTGGAAAAAGATGAATATATTGAGGGTGAGGAATGTTGGATGCTGCTGGAACTGCAACTGCAAGATGCTGAGCTGCCATTGTAATAAGACTCATCAAATAGTTTTACATTTTAACATATTAACTTTCTGAAGTTGATCAATGGTTGGAGCTATTCAGTGGTAAGAGCAGTTGGGTATTCTCATTAGCATATATTCCATGTAGAAAGAAAGTCTTGCATTTATATAGCACCTTTAATGACCTCAGGAGGTTCCAAAGAGCTTTACAGCCAATGAAGTACTTTTTGAGGTGTACTCACTATCATATTGTAGAAAACACACCAGCCAATTTGCGCACAGCAAGGTCCCACAAACAGCAATGTGATAATGACCAGATAATCTGTTTTTGTTATGTTAATAAATATTGACCAGGACACCGGGGATAACTCCCCAGCTCTTCTTCGAAATAGTGCAATGGGATCTTTTACGTCCACACGAGAGAGCAGATGTGGTTTAACGTCTCATCTGAAAGATGGCACCTCTGACAGCGTGGCACTCCCTCAGTACTGCACTCCCTTACTTTTGCGGGCCTTTTTTCAAAGGCCGGTCAATCTCGCAGACCGGCAGCGGCGTTCCAGAGCCACGCCACGATTCAAAAAGTGACGCGGGCAAGAGGAAGCAGCTGATTGGGTGAGTACGGCCAGGTGAGTATTTATACTACTCTATAGTTTGACAGTTAAGGTTAATAGTTTATAAAGTTTAAAAGGTCTTAATTTTTGTGGTTACAGTTTCTAAGGTCTCTGTTGTGTAGCGGGGAGTGCTAGTAAACAAGGGCCCTTCAGTATATCATTTAATTGTAGTGTAATTAGTGGCATTGATTTGATTTAATTTAATTTAATTTAATTAAAAGGTAAGTCATGGCAGCACAGCTCGGCTCCGTGGTATGCTCCTCCTGCACTATGTGGGAAATCAGGGACACTTCCTGTGTCCCTGACGACCATGTGTGCGGGAAGTGTATCCAGCTGCAGTTACTGGCAGACCGCATTGTGGCACTGGAGCTGCGAATGGATACATACTGGAGCATTCGCGATGCTGAGGACGTCGTGGATAGCACGTTTAATCAGTTGGTCACACCGCAGGTAAAGGCTGCACAGGCAGGAAGGGAATGGGTGACCAACAGGCAGAGTAGTAGGCGCAGGCAGGTAGTGCAGGGGTCCCCTGTGGCCAACCCCCTCTCAAACAGATATACAGCTTTGGATATTGTTGAGGGAGATGGCTTATCGGGGGAAGGCAGCAGCCGCCAACTTCCTGGCAATATGGGTGGTTCTGCTGCACAGGACGGGAGGAAAAAGAGCGGGAGAGCTATAGTGATAGGGGATTCTATTGTAAGGGGAATAGATAGGCGTTTCTGTGGCCGCAAATGAGACTCCAGGATGGTATGTTGCCTCCCTGGTGCAAGGGTCAAGGATGTCTTGGAGCGGCTGCAGGGCATTCTGGAGAAGGAGGGTGAACATCCAGTTGTCGTGGTGCATATAGGTACCAACGATATAGGTAAAAACTGGGATGAGGTTCTAAAAGCTGAATATAGGGAGTTAGGAGGTAAATTAAAAAATAGGACCTCAAAGGCAGTAATCTCAGGATTGCTACCAGTGTCACATGCTAGTCAGAGTAGAAATAGAAGGATATTTCAGATGAATACGTGGCTAGAGGAATGGTGCAAGGGGGAGGGATTCAAATTCCTGGGACATTGGAACCGGTTCTGGGGGAGGTGGGACCAGTACAAACTGGTAGGTTTGCACCTGGGCAGGACCGGGACTGATGTCCTAGGGGGAGTGTTTGCTAGTGCTGTTGGGGAGGGTTTAAACTAAAATGGCAGGGGGTTGGGAACCTGTGCAGGGAGACAGAGGAAAGGGAAGCAAGGATAGAAGCAAAAGACAGGAAGGAGAAAAGCAAAAGTGGCAGTCAGAGAAATCAAGGGTGTAAATCAAACATGGCCACAGTAAATAATAATTCTAAAAGGTCTAAGTGTTAAAAAAACAAGCCTGAAGGCTTTGGGGGAAAAATTCAGTCACGCCCCATTTGGGGCGCAAATATCGTCCGGGCGCAAAAATTAGCGCCTGGCGCTAATTATCGCCACTGACTGGAAACTTCACTTTTAACGCCCCTGGAGGTGATTGGAGCGCTAAATCAGGCGCTGCACACCTGTCTTAAGGCGCAAAGGGCGAGGAGTGAGGCGCTAACTCAGAGCGCTGGCGAAGCTCATGTAATGTCAGTCAGCAATGGAACACACACACAATGGCACGGGCCAGTTCTTAAAGGGGATGGTTAATCTTGCTTTCCATCCACATCCTACTCATTGCAGCCTTGAATCTCGGCCTGGAGAGACTTGCACATCAAATGTGCTGGAAAGAACAATGGAGAGTACCAGGCAAAGAGCTCAGAGTGCAGCCCCCACAGTCTCTGCTAAATCAATACAAGGAATGGAAAATCAAAATGAACCTGCAAAGTGCTGCTCAGTACCCAAAACTCCTTCACACAACGTTGAATCTCTCCAGAAGTCTCTCCCTCTCTCTCTCAGAATGCGTAGTTCAAAAATAGCACCAACAATAAAAGGCAGGAAGCGGTCACCTTTAAATAGCGCTCCCCCTTTCCCTTCATGACTGCAGAACGCTCCCCTCAACCTGTCGTTGCTAGCGTCAGGCGGTAAGGCAGGGGGCGCCACTCAATATCCGCTCCGGGGCGATACCGGGGCGTTGCACACTCGAGTGACGTCATGATCTGCCGGCGCAGGAGATCGTGGCGGTAGTGTTTAGCGCCGCCGCAAAATGTCTAGTTAATTTCTCGAGCGGCGCAAACTTCGCCGCGCCCAGGCGCTAGCTGCTTTGCGCCCCATTAGCGCCCTCTTAAGGCGCTAACGGGAGGCGCAACCAACTGAATTTTTCCCCCTTTGTGTCTTAATGCGAGGAGCATTCGTAATAAGGTGGATGAATTGACCCTTAGTGTTAGGGGGGATTAAATACATGGGGTTACGGGGATAGGGTGGGATATGTGTCGGTGCAGGCTCGATGGGCCGAAATGGCCTCTATCTGCACTGTGGGGATTCTGTGATTCTGTGAATAAGCTGCGCAAATAGATGTAAACGGATATGATATAATTGGGATTACGGAGACATGGCTCCAAGGTGACCAAGGCTGGGAATTCAACATCCAGGGGTATTCAATATTCAGGAAAGACAGGCAAAAAGGAAAAGGAGGTGGGGTAGCATTGCTGGTTAAAGAGGAGATTAACACAACAGTAAGGAAGGATATTAGCTCTGATGATGTGGAATCTGTATGGGTAGAGCTGAGAAATACCAAGGGGCAGAAAGCATTAGTGGGAGTTGTATACAGACCCCCAAACAGTAATGCTGAGGTTGGGGATGGCATTAAATGGGAAATTAGAGACGCATGCAATAAGGGCACAGCAGTTATCATGGGTGACTTTAATCTACATATAGATTGGGCTAACCAAATTAGTAACAATACTGTGGAGGAGGAATTCCTAGAGTGTATACGGGATGGTTTCCTGGACCAATATGTCGAGGAACCAACTAGAGATCAGGCCATCTTAGACTGGGTATTATGTAATGAGAAAGGATTAATTAGCAATCTTGTTGTGCGAGGCCCCTTGGGGAGGAGCGATCATAATATGACAGAATTCTTCATTAAAATGGAGTGTGAAGTAGTTGACTCAGAGACTAGGGTCCTGAATTTAAATAAAGGAAACTACAATGGTATGAGGCGCGAATTGGCTAGGATGGATTGGGGAACGTTACTTAAAGGGTTGATGGTAGATAGGCAATGGCAAACATTTAAAGATCGCATAGATGAACTACACAATTTGTTCATCCCTGTTTGGCATAAAAATAAAACAAAAAAGGTGACTCAACCGTGGCTAACAAGGGAAATTAGGGATAGCATAAGATCCAAGGAGAGGACATATAAATTGGCCAGAAAAAGCAGCAAACCTGAGGATTGGGAGCAGTTTAGGATTCAGCAAAGGAGGACAAAGGGATTAATTAAGAGGGGGAAAATAGAGTATGAGAGTAAGCTTGCAGGGAACATAAAAACTGACTGTAAAAGCTTCTATAGATATGTGAAGAGAAAAAGATTGGTGAAGTCAAGCGTAGGTCCCTTGCAGTCAGAACCAGGGGAATTTATAACGGGGAACAAAGAAATGGCAGACCAATTAAATATATACTTTGGTTCTGTCTTCACAAAGGAGGACTCAAATAACCTCCCAGAGATGTCGGGGAACATAGGGTCTAATGAGAGGGAAGAGCTGAATGAAATCAGTATTTGTAGTGAAATGGTGTTAGGGAAATTGACGGGATTGAAGGCTGATAAATCCCCAGGGCCTGATAATCTACATCCTAGGGTACTTAAGGAAATGGCCCTAGAAATAATAGATGCATTGCTGGTCATCTTCCAAAATTCTATAGACTCTGGAACAGTTCCCATGGATTGGAGGGTAGCTAATGTAATCCCACTATTTAAAAAAGGTGGGAGAGAGAAAACGGGGAATTATAGACCGGTAAGCCTGACATCGGTAGTGGGGAAAATGCTAGAGTCCATTGTAAAAGATGTAATAGCAGAGCACTTGGAAAACAGTGACAGGATCGGACAAAGTCAACATGGATTTACAAAAGGTAAATCATGCTAAGGTCCCGCATAAGAGATTAGCATGCAAAGTTAAAGCACATGGGATTGGGGGTAAGGTACTGACTTGGATAGAGAACTGGTTGACAGACATGAAGCAAAGAGTTGGAATAAACGGGTCTTTTTCCGAGTGGCAGGCAGTGACTAGTGGGGTACCGCAGCGATTGGTGCTAGGACCCCAGTTATTCACAATATATATTAATGATCTAGACGAGGGAACTAGATGTAATATCTCCAAGTTTGCAGATGACACAAAGCTGGGTGGGCGTGTGTGTTGCGAGGAGGATGCAGAGAAACTCCAGTATGATTTGGACAAGTTGGGTGATTGGTCAGAAGCATGGCAGATGCCGTATAATGTGGATAAATGCGAGGTTATCCCCTTTGGTGGCAAAAACAGGAAGGCAGATTATTATCTGAATGGCAATAAATTGGGAAAAGGGGAAGTGCAACGAGACCTGGGAGTCCTTGTGCATCAGTCGTTGAAGGTAAGCATGCAGGTGCAGCAGGCGGTTAAGAAGGCAAATGGTATGTTGGCCTTCACAGCGAGAGGATTCGAGTACAGGAGCAAGGATGTCTTGCTGCAGTTGTACAGAGCCTTGGTGAGACCGCACCTTGAGTATTGTGTGCAGTTTTGGTCGCCTTATCTGAGGAAGGATGTTCTTGCCATGGAGGGAGTGCAGCGAAGATTCACCAGACTGATACCTGGCATGGCAGGAATGACGTATGAAGAGAGATTGGGATGATTGGGCTTGTATTCGCTAGAGTTTAGAAGAATGAGAGGGGATCTCATTGAAACTTATAAAATTCTAACAGGACTAGACAGACTAGATGCAGGAAGGATGTTCCCGATGGCGGGGGAGTTCAGAACCAGGGGTCACAGTCTAAGGATAAGGGGTAAGCCATTTAGGACTGAGATGAGGAGGAATTTCTTCACCCAGAGAGTGGTGAACCTGTGGAATTCTCTACCACACAAGGCAGTTGAGGCCAATTCATTAAATATATTCAAGATTTAGTTAGATATATTTCTTAAGGCTAAAGGGATCAAGGGATATGGGGAGAAAGCAGGGACAGGGTACTGAATTTGGATGATCAGCCATGATCTCATTCAATGGCGGAGCAGGCTCGAGGGGCCGAATGGCCTACTCCTGCTCCTATCTTCCATGTTTCTATGGAGTGTCAGCCTGGATTTTTGTGCTCAAGTCTCTGGAGCGGGACTTGAACACAACCTTCTGACTCAGAGGCAAGAGTGCTACCCATTGAGCCACAGCTGACACAGAACATATTAGGACCATTTTCCCCATCTGCCCAGGTACAGGTTAGGTGGAACACACTCAACGTGCACCAGGCCTGACCTGAACCCACCCATATTTCCAGGTTCAGGATATTGCCTTGGACCCGACAAACAAGTGATTTTTTCTTCTTCTAAATGGATTATATATCGAGTTGAGGGACGTTGGTGCTGGGGAATGGTAAACTTTCCATTGTGTCTCAACTCCAAACTCAGAAGAGCAAACTAGTTGCCATTTTTTCCATTTCACACACCAGCCATCCTGTGGCCTCTCTTGTGTGAAATTACCAATTAATGCTGAATTAAGCACAGATTTCTGTTATGGGGCCATTCTCACTAGAAACTGGATTGTGACTAGCCAAAGTGAACTAATAAAGGGAACATAAATCCTACATAATTTTTTTTCCCCCTTTTAACCATCCCCGCACCCGCCTTCACTTGTCTCTTCTTGGCTCCTGAAAGTCCTGAATTACACCAGGGCACAGTTCCATCATCAATGCCAAGTGCCCTCCTGGAGCTCGCCCATGTGCGTGCTCATGTATCGGCCCAGATATAAGAGTTAGCAGGCTATTCACCCAAGTGGAGCATCACGGCTGAATTAATGCTCTCTTTACCCCATGTCCACACACGTGCACTTTCCAACAATAGTCACTGATAGAGATCAGGAGCGGAATCCTGACTGATTGTCTTCCCTTCCCTAGTCCATGACCACTGAAACTAATTATAGTGGTCCTCTCACCATGCTGGCTGAGTTCAGCTAACTTATCACACACCAGGGATCGAACCTGAGGCATTCCTGCTCCACATGATTCATTTGTGATTCAGTGCATTTGACAACTGAATCATCAGGGGAGACCTGCAATTCATTCTGAACATGTTCGAGAGGACACATTGTGGGTGGAAGACACTAAACAGCAATGTCACATAACTTTCAACTTGCTGGAATTAGACCAGTGCTCATGATGTCTAAGGTTGGACCAACTCTTGTCCATAAGGTTCTGACAATTCTAAAAACAGAAAATGCTTCAAATACTCAGCAGGTGTGAGGTATTGCATTTTGGTAAGAAAAATAAGGAGGCCACATATTACTTGGAAAATAAGAATCTAAGTGGGGGTAGAGGGGCAAAGGGATCTGGGAGTACAAACACACAAATCATTGAAAGTTGCGACGCAATAAGGCCATAACAAAAGCAAACCAAGCACGAGGGTTTATTTCTAGAGGGATAGAATTGAAATGTAGAGGAGTTATGCTAAACTTGTATCGAACCTTGGTTAGACCACACTTGAAGTACTATGTACACTTCCGGTCCCCATATTATAAAAAGGATATAGAGGCATTGGAGAGGGTGCTAAAAAGATTTACAAGGATGATACCAGAATTGCGAGGGTATACCTATCAGGAAAGGATGAGCAGCTTGGGTCTCTCTTTTCTTCAATAGAGAAGGCTGAAGAGTGACCTAATAGAGGTCTTTAAAGTTATGAAAGGTTTTGATAGAGTCGACACAGAGAGAGTATTTCCACTTGTGGGGAAGAGCAAAACTAGAATCATAGGGGGAAAAATTCCGTTGGTTTGCGCCTCCCGTTAGCGCCTTAAGAGGGCACTAATGGGGCGCAAAGCAACTAGTGCCCGTGCGCGGCGATGTTTGCGCCGCTCACGAAATTAACTAGACATTTTGCGGCGGCGCTAAACACTACCGCCACGATCTCCTGCGCCGGCAGATCGTGACGTCAGTCGAGTGTGCAACGCCCCGGTAGCGCCCCGGACTGGATATTGAGTGGCGCCCCCTGCCTTACCGCCTGCCGCTAGCAACGACAGGTTGAGGGGAGCGTTTTGCAGTCAAGAAGGGACTGGGGGAGCGCTATTTAAAGGCGAACGCATCCTGCCTTTTTTTGTTGGTGACATTTTTGCACCACGCATTCTGAAAGGGAGAGAGAGAGACTTCTGGAGAGATTCAACGCTGTGTGAAGGAGTTTTGGGTACTGAGCAGCACTTTGCAGGTTCATTTTGATTTGCCCTTGCTTGTATCGATTTAGAAGAGACTGTGGGGGCTGCACTCTGAGCTCTTTCCCTGGGCCTCTCCATTGTTTTTTCCAGCAGATTTGATGTACAGGTCTCTCCAGGCCGAGATTCAAGGCTGCAATGAGTAGGATGAAGAGCAAGATCAACCCTCCCTTTAAGAACTGGCCGGCGCCATTGTGTCTGTGTTCCATTGCTGACTGACATCACATGAGCTTCACCAGCGCTCTGAGGTAGCGCCTCGCTCCTCGGCCTTTGCGCCTTAAAACAGGTGTGAAGTGCCTGATTTAGCGCTCCAATCACCTCCAGGGGCGATAAAAGCCAAGTTTGCAGTCGCAGGCGATAATTAGCGCCAGGTGCTAAACTTTGCGCCCGGCCGATAATCGCGCCCCAAACGGGGCGATACTGAATTTTTCCCCCATAGAATCATAGAATGGTTACAGCACGGAAGAAGGTCATTCGGCCCGTCGAGCCCTGTGCCGGCTCTCTGCAAGAGCACTTGAGCTAGTCCCACACCCCCGCCCCTTCCCCATAGCCCTGCAAATGTTTTTTTATTGCAGGTACTTATTCAATTCCCTTTTAAAAGCCGTGATTGAATCTGTCTCCAGCACCCTTTCAGGCATTACATTCCAGATCCTAACCACTCGCTGAGTAAAAAAGTTTTTTCTTACGTCGCCTTTGGTTCTTTTGCCAATCACCTTAAATCTGTGTCCTCTGGTTCTCGACCCTCCTGCCAATGCGAACAGTTTCTCTCTATCTACTCTGTCCAGACCCCTCATGATTTTGAACACCTCTATCAAATCTCTCAATCTTCTCTGCTCTAAGGAGAACAACCCCAGCTTCTCCAGTCTATCCACATAACTGAAGCCCCTCATTCCTGGAATCATTCTAGTAAATCTTTTCTGCACCCTCTCTAAGGCCTTCACATCCTTCCTAAAGTGCGGTGCCCAGAATTGGACACAATACTCCAGTTGAGGCCGAACCAGTGTTTTATAAAGGTTCATCATAATTTTCATGCTTTTGTACTCTATGGGGGAAAAGTTGAGTTGCGCCTCCTTTGGGGCGCTAACTTCACCGGGGCGCTACTTTTAGCGCCACTGCGGTCGAAATTCATCAGTAGCGCCCCAAGAGTGAAGTGGAGCGCTACTGGAAGCACCCCGCCTCCTTCTTGGGGCGCTGCGAGGGAATATCGTGGCGCTATGTGCCACAGCGCCACGCACGGTACTGCAGGCCTTCCTCCCCTTCTTAAAGGGGAGTGGCCTTACGCAGCGCGACCCGGGGCCCAGCTGGGCCACCAGGGATCGGAGTGCCGGCAAAAGAGCCCGGCACTCAAGAGAAGTGCCAGGCTCACGGGGCGCAGCCAGCACTCCGCGGGGGGGCTTCTAAGAAGGCTGGGGACGGCAACGGGGGCAGGTGCTGGCAGGCGGCCAGCAACAAAAATGGCCACCCGGCACCTCGCCTTTAATTAGCGCTGCCCCGGCTGCAGGTAGGCCCCCCGACCCCGTCGGACATAGCGTCCGGCGGTAAGTCATGGGGCACTACCGAAGATCATGGCTGGGGCGCTGCGCACAGCGATGACATCATCGCCGGCTGCACAGCGCCGCGGGGCACTAATGGTTACCGCCGCCGCTAACCTCCCGCTGAATTTCGCGCTAACAGGAGGCGCAAAGCATCCACATTTTTCCCCCTATACCTCTATTCATGAAGCCCTGGATCCTGTATACTTTTTAAACTGCTTTCTCAACCTGCCCTGCCACCTTCAACGATTTGTGCACACATACCCCCAGGTCTCTCTGTTCATGCACCCCCTTTAGGATTGTACCCTTTAGTTTATATTGCCTCTCCTCATTCGTCCTACCAAAATGTATCACTTCGCACTTTTCTGCGTTAAATTTCATCTGCCATTTGTCCGCCCATTCCACCAGCCTGTCTATGTTCTCTTGAAGTCTATCACTATCCTCCTCGCTGTTCACTATACTTCCAAGCTTTGTGTCATCTGCAAATTTTGAAATTGTGCCCTGTACACCCAAGTCCAAGTCATTAATATATATCAAGAAAAGCAGTGGTCCTAGTACCGAGCCCTGGGGAACACCACTGTATACCTTCCTCCAGTCCGAGAAACAACCGTTCACCACTACTCTCTGTTTCCTGTCACTTAGCCAATTTCATATCCATGCTGCCACTGTCCCTTTTATTCCATGGGCTTCAACTTTGCTGGCAAGCCTATTATGTGGCACTTTGTCAAACTTCTTTTGGAAATCCATGTACACCACGTCAACCGCATTGCCCTCATCAACCCTCTCTGTTACCTCATCAAAAAACTCGATCAAGTTGGTTAAACACGATTTGCCTCTAACAAATCCATGCTGGCTTTCCTTAATTAATCCACACTTGTCCAAGTGACTGTTAATTTTGTCCTTGATTATTGTTTCTAAAAACTTCCCCACTACTGAGGGTAAACTGACCGGCCTATAGTTGCTTGGTTTATCTTTACACACTTTTTTGAACAAGGGTGTAACATTTGCAATTCTCCAATCCTCTGGCACCCCTGTATCTAAGCAGGATTGGAATATTATGGCCAGTACCTCTGCGATTTCTTCATTCACTTCCCTTAGCACCCTAGGATGCATCCCATCTGGTCCTGGTGATTTATCTACTTAAATACAGCCAGCCTTTCTAGTACCTCGTCTTTATCAATTCTTATCCCATCCAGTATCTCCTCTACCTCCTCCTTTACTATGTCTATGGCAGCATCCTCTTCCTTGGTGAAGACAGATGCAAAGTACTCATTTAATACCTCAGCCATGCCCTCTGCCTCCATGCGTAGGTCTCCTTTTTGGTCCCTAATCGGCCCCACCCGCCCTGTTACTACCCGTTTACTATTTATATGCCTTTAGAAGACTTTTGGATCACCATTTATGTTAGCTGCCATTCTATTCTCATACTCTCTCTTTGTCCCTCTTATTTTCTTTTTCACTTCTCCTCTGAACTTTTATATTTAGCCTGAATCTCAGATGTATTCTCGACCTGACATCTGCCATACGCGCTCTTTTTCTGCTTCATCTTACTTTCTATCTCTTTCATCATCCAGGGAGCTCTAACTTTGGTTGCCCTAGCTTTCGCCCTCGTGGGAATGTACCTCAACTGTACCCGAACCATCTCCTCTTTAAAGGCAACCCATTGTTCCACTACAGTTTTGCCTGCCAATCTTTGATTACAGTTTATCCAGGCCAGATCCGTTCTCATCCCACTGAAATTTGTCTTCCTCCAATTAAGTATTTTTACTCTAGATTGCTCCCTGTCCTTTTCCATAGCTAATCTAAACCTTATGATACTATGATCACTGTTCCCTAAATGTTCACCTACTGACAATTGCTCCACTTGACCTACTTCATTCCCCAGAACCAGATCCAGCAATGCCTCCTTCCTCGTTGGACCAGAAACATACTGATCAAGAAAGTTCTCCTGAACACACTTCAGAAATTCTTCCCCCTCTCTGCCCTTTACAATATTACTATCCCAGTCTATATTAGGATAGTTGAAGTCCCCATAATCACTACTCCATAGTTCTTGTATCTCTCTGTAATTTCCCTACAAATTTGCTCTTCTATATTTTTCCCACTAGTTGGTGGCCTATAGAATACACCTCGTAATCCAATGGCATCTCTATTATTACTTAACTCTAGCCATATAGATTCTCTCCTTGACCCCTCCAGGACATCCTCTCTCTCCAGCACTGTAACATTCTCCTTAACCAATACTGCCACACCACCTCCTATCTTTCCTTCCCTATCTTTCCTGAACACCTTATATCCAGGAATATTTAATACCCAATCCTGCCCTTTTTTGAGCCAGGTCTTCATTATTGCCACGACATCATATTCCCATGTGGCTATTTGCGCCTGCAGCTCACCAACCTTGTTTACTATGCTTCGTGGGTTCACATACATACAGTGTAAACCTATCTTAGACCATCCTGTGTTCTCTCTTAGTCTGACCCCACCTAATACCTTACTATTTCTTGCTTTAGTGCTATCCGTCTCTCCCAATCCTTTGTGCCCTTTGCTTCTCCTTTCTAATGCTACATCCTGGTGCCCATCCCCCTGCCAACTTAGTTTAAACCCTCCCCAACAGCACTAGCAAATGTAGCGAGGATATTGGTACCGGCTCTGTTGAGGTGCAACCCGTCCGGCCTGTACAGGTCCCACCTCCCCCAGAACCGGCCCCAATGCCCCAGGAATCTGAAGCCCTCCCTCCTGCACCATCTCTCCAGCCACGCATTCATCTACTCCATCCTTGTATTTCTATACTCACTCGCGCGTGGCACCGGGAGTAATCCAGAGATTACCACCTTTGAGGTCCTGCTTTTTAATTTCTTTCCTAGCTCCCTAAAATCTGCCTGCAGGATCTCATCCCTCTTTCTACCTATGTTGTTGGTACCGATATGGACCACGACTTCTGGCTGTTCACCCTCCCACCTCAGAATGTTCTGTAGCAGCCGCTCAGTAATATCCTTAACCCTGGCCCCAGGGAGGCTACATACCATCCTGAAGTCACATCTGCAGCTGCAGAAACGCCTGTCTGCTCCCCTAACTATCGAATCCCTACCATTATTGCTCTCCCTGTCTTCCTCCTCCCCCCCGAGATACCCGTGATGCCATGGACTTGGCTTTGACTGTACTCCCCAGAGGAACCAATGCCCTCACCAGTACTCAGAACAGAATACTGGTTGGAGAGCATGATACACTCAGGGGACTCATGCACTACCTGCCTTGTTCCTCCTCTTCTGTCTGGCAGTCACCCATTCCCTCTCTGCCTGCACACTCCTTAGCTGTGGGGGTGACCACCTCCTGAAACATGCTATCCACGAAGCTCTCAGCATCGCGGATGCACCGCAGTGACACCAGCTACTGCTCAAGCTCCAAAACCCGGAGCTCGAGCTCCTCTAGCTTATGACACCTCCTGCACATGTGGTTGTCCAGGACACGGGAAGCATCCTGGAGTTCCCACATGGTACAGGATGTGCATTCCGCTGGACCGCGCTGCCCTTCCATGCCTTTATTTATTCGACTACTAACTAACTTTTTTTTAAAGTAACTTAACAGAAATAAACTTAAGACTTAAAAAAAACAATCACCAACTACTCACCAATCAGCTCCTTCTCTTGCGCTGATGTCACTTACCTCGCTCCCTGACACTCGTGCTTCCTCCGGGCTCTTGGGCCTACCTTTATCTACGGCCATTGCTCTCACTGTCCCGCAGGTCTGCTCTCGTGTCTAATAACTTAGAGACCTTGGGGGAAATATTCAGTATTGCCCCGTTTGGGGCGTGATTATCAGCCGTGCGCAAAGTTTAGCGCCTGGAGCTAATTATCGCCTCCGACTGCAAACTTGGCTTTTATCGCCCTCGGAGTTGATTGGAGCGCTAAATCAGGCGCTACACACCTCTCTTAAGGCGCAAAGGCCGAGGAGCGAGGTGCTAACTCAGAGCGCGGGCGCAGCGCAGGTGCTGTCAGTTAGCGATGGAACACAGACACACTGGCACCCAGTTCTTGAAGGGGAGGGTCGATCTTGCTCTCCAGCCACACCCTGCTCAATGGAGCCTTGAATCTCGGCCTGGAGAGACCTGTGCCTAAATCTTGCAGCCAAGGACTGTGGAGAGGGCCAGGGAGCGAGCACAGCGCTTCAGCGAGCGGGCCTTGGAGGCTCTGGTTGGCGCAGTGGAGCGCAGAAGATCAATACTGTACCCAGAGGGTGGCAGGAAGCCTTTGCTGTGTGATTACAGAAGAGTGTGGAGGGAGGTGGCACAGAGCGTCTCCTCCAGAAGCATGGTGCCCAGGACCCATATACAATGTAGAAAAAAGTTCAACGACCTCACTCGGGTCATCAGGGTGAGTGGCTTTTTTTCAATACCTCTCCATCCCTCCATCTCAACCTCACTCTATGGCCAGAGGGTCTTAAAACTCCAATGCCCAACACTCATCCAACACCTATGGCCCTCTCATGAAACACACCCGCACATTCCACACTTTGCATACAGTAAGGGCTATTCACCTATGGGCGGCACATCATAAGAACATAAGAACATAAGAAATAGGAGCAGGAGTAGGCCAATTGGCCCCTCGAGCCTGCTCCGCCATTCAATAAGATCATGGCTGATCTGATCCTAACCGCCAATCTACTATCACAGAACCATCTCCTGAACCTAACAGAATTGGACACACGAAATAGGAGCAGGATCAGGCTACACGGCCCCCGGGCCCGCTACGCTACCCACAGGGCCATGACCGATCCGAACCTAGACTCATGTCCAAATTCCTGCCCGCTCCCCGTAACCCTTAATTCCCTTTACTTCTAGGAAACTGTCTATTTCTGTTTTAAATTTATGTAATGATGTAGCTTCTACAGCTTTTTGGGGCAGCATATTCCATGGACCTACCACTCTCTGAGTGAAGTAGTTCCTTCTCATCTCAGTTTTGAAAGAGCAGCCCCTTATTCTAAGACTATTCCCCCTAGTTCTAGTTTCACCCATCATCAGGAACATCCTCCCCGCATCCACCCGATCCAACCCCTTCACAACCTTATATGTTTCAATAAGATCGCCTCTCAATCTTCTGAACTCCAATGAGTAGAGTCCCAATCTACCCAACCTCTCCTCATATGTCCACCCCCTCATCCCCAGGATTAACCGAGTGAACCTTCTTTGTACTGACTTGAGAGCAAGTATGTCTTTTCTTAAGTATGGACACCAAAACTGTATGCAGTATTCCAGGTGCGGTCTCACCAATACCTTGTACAACTGAAGCAATACCTCCCTATTTTTATATTCTATCCCCCTAGCAATGAAAGCCAACATTCCATTGGCCTTCTTAATCACTTGCTGCACCTGCATACTAACCTTTTGAGTTTCGTGCACCAGGACCCCCAGATCCCTTTGTACTTCAGTACTTTCCAGTTTCTTGCCATTAAGATAATAACTTGCTCTACTATTTTTCCTGCCAAAGTGCATAACCTCACACTTTACAGTATTGTATTCCATCTGCCAAATCTCTGTCCACTTACTTAGCCTGTCTATGTCCCCTTGCAGATTTTTAATGTCCTCCTCACTCACTACTTTCCCTCCCATCTTAGTATCATCTGCAAACTTTGATATGTTACACTCGGTCCCCTCCTCCAAATCGTTAATATAGATTGTAAAGAGTTGGGGACCCAGCACTGACCCCTGCGGAACACCACTAGTTACTGATTGCCAGTCTGAGAATGAACCATTTATCCCAACTCTCTGCCTTCTGTTAGATAGCCAATCCTCTATCCATGCCAGAATATTACCCCCAATCCCGTGATTTTTTATCTTAACCAATAATCTTTTGTGTGGCACCTTGTCAAATGCCTTTTGGAAGTCTAAGTACACCACATCCACTGGTTCCCCTTTATCCACCCTGTATGTTACTTCCTCAAAGAACTCCAGCAAATTTGTCAAACATGACTTCCCCTTCATAAAACCATGCTGACTTTGTCCTATTAAATTATGATTACCCAAATGTCCCGTTACTGTCTCCTTAATAATGGACTCCAAAATTTTACCTACCACAGATGTTAGGCTAACCAGTCTATAGTTTCCAGCCTTCTGTCTACTGCCCTTTTTAAATAAGAGTGTTACATTAGCAGTTTTCCAGTCTGCCGGGATCTTTGCTGAGTCCAGGGAGTTTTGGAAAATTATTACCAATGCATCCACAATCCCTACCGGCACTTCCCTCAAGACCCTAGGATGTAAGCCATCAGGTCCAGGTGATTTATCCGCCTTGAGTCCCATTATTTTACCAAGTACCACTTCCTTAGTGATTTTGATCGTGTTTACCTCCTCCCCCCCTATAGCCCCCTGTTTGTCTAGTGTTGGGATATTCTTAGTGTCCTCTACTGTAAAGACTGATACAAAATATTAATTCAGTGTATTTGCCATCTCCATATTTCCCACCATTAATTTCCCGGTCTCATCCTCTAAGGGACCAACATTTACTTTAGCCACCCTTTTTCTTTTTATATAACTATAAAAACTCTTACTATCTGTTTTTATATTTTTTGCTAATTTACTTTCATAATCTATCTTCCCTTTCTTAATTAATCTTTTTGTTATTTTTTGCTGTCTTTTAAAGTTTTCCCAATCCTCTATCCTCCCACTAGATTTGGCTACCTTATAAGCCCTTGTTTTTAGTTGAATACTATCCTTAATTTCTTTACTTAGCCACGGATGACTGTCTTTTCTTTTACATCCTTTTCTTCTCAGTGGAATATTTTTTTTTTGGAAGTTGTAAAATAACTCCTTAAATGTACACCACTGATCATGTATCATCTTACCCTTTAATCTATTTTCCCAATCCACTCTACTCAATTCCACTCGCATACCTTCATAGTCTCCTTTATTCAAGCTTAGCACGCTTGTTTGAGATCCAACCTTCCCACCCTCTAATTGAATATGGAATTCAAACATGTTATGGTCACTCATTCCAAGGGGATCCTTTACTAGGACATTTTTAATTAATCCTGTCTCATTACGCAGGACCAGATCTAAGGTTGCTTGCCCCCTGGTCGGTTCAGTTACATACTGCTCAAGAAATCCATCCCTAATACACTCAATGAACTCATCCTCAAGGCAGCCCTGCCCAATTTGATTTGTCCAATAAATATGATAGTTAAAATCCCCCATAATTATAGATGTTCCCTTATTACAAGCCTCAACTATTTCCTGATTGATACTCCGTCCAACAGAGTTGCAACTGTTCGGAGGCCTATAGACTACGCCCACTAGTGTTTTTTTCCCCTTATTATTCCTTATCTCCACCCAAACTGTTTCATTATCCTGATCTTTTGACCCAATATCATTTCTCTGTATTACAGTGATTCCTTCCTTTATTAACATAGCCACCCCACCTCCCCTTCCTTCCTGCCTGTCCTTCCTGATCGTTAAATTACCTGGTATGGTTCATTCCCAGGCATTGTCACCCTGCAGCCATGTTTCTGTAATGGCCACAAGATCATACCCATATGTAGTTATTTGTGCCATTAACTCGTCTATTTTGTTACAAATGCTACGTGCATTCAGATAGAGAACTTTCAAATATGTTTTGTGACACTTAGTTCCTGCTTTTGCCCTTTTTATTACTTTACCTTTTACTCCATACCTTCTGCCCCTTCCTGACACTCTCTGGTTTTTAATTTCCCCACTGCTACCTAAGTCTATGACCTTCTCTGTTGTCATGTTTATTATTTGCTCTCTAGGAACCTCCCCCCCACTAGTTAGTTTAAAGCCCTCTCTACAGCCCTAGTTATATGATCCACCAGGACTCTAGTCCCAGCACTGGCTAAGTGAAGCCCGTCCCAACGGAACAGCTCCCTCCTGCCCCAGTACTGGTGCCAGTGTCCCAGGAAACAAAACCCATTTCTCCCACACCAGTCTTTGAGCCACTCATTTAACTCTCTAATTTTATTTGTCCTAGCCAAATTCGCTCATGGTTCAGGTAATAATCCAGAGATTATTACCCTTGAGGTTCTGTTTTTTAATTTGACCCCTAGCTGCTCATACTCCTTTAACAGAACCGGCTTCCTTGTCCTATCTACGTCGTTTGTACCAACATGGACCACGACAACTGGATCCAGCCCCTCCCACTGCAAGTTTCTTTCCAGCCCAGAGCAGATGTCCTTAACCCTGGCACCGGGCAGGCAACACAGCCTACGGGACTCTCGCTCTCGGCTGCAGAGAACTCTATCTATCCCTCTAATAATACTATCCCCTACCACTACAACATTTCTATTTACTCCCCCCTCTTGAATGGCCCCCCGTTCCACGGTGCTGTGGCCAGGTTGCTCATCCTTCCTGCAGTCCCTGCTCATGTCCCCACAGGGAGTAAGAACCTCGAACCTGTTGGACAAGAGCAAGGGCTGCGGCTCCTCCAACACTACCTCCTGGATCCCCGTACCTGCCTCACTCGTAGTCACACCATCCTGTCCCTGACCATGGGCTACATCTGAATTAATTAACTTCATAGGTGTGACCACCTCCTGAAACACAGAGTCCAGGTACTTCTCCCCCTCCCTGATGTGTCTCAGTGTCTGAAGCTCAGACTCCAGCTCATCAACACGGAGCTGGAGTTCCTGTAGCAACAGACACTTGTCACAGATGTAATCACCGTGAGCCTCAATGGGGTCCACCGGCTCCCACTTCTCACAACAGTAACACATCACCTGCTCCATTCTATGTAATTAATAAAAACATTTTATTGTTAGTTATGGACACTCTCTGCCCGATTATAGATGCTAGTATTCCCTCTAATTAATTGGATTTAAATTAAATCAAGCCCTCTAAATTACACCAGTTAAATGGTTTACCAACAGTCACTCTGCACTCTGCATCAGGCAAGACCATGGCTACATAGAGTAAGGGCTATTCATCTATGGGAGGCACATCAGGCAAGACCATGGCTGTATATTTACTCAGATGCTGTCCTGTTTCTTGCAGGCCAAGCTATCTCATAATAGGAGACAGCAGCAACAGACGGGTGGAGGGTGGCCTCAGCTGCAACCCCTCAGTGATCTTGAGGAGCGTGTCCAGAGGATTGTGGCAAGCCGGGTGATTGGTCCTGTCGCCACTGGAGAGGCCGACCCCGTTCTGGACAGCAATGGTAAGGCCATCACCTTTTTCTCCTCTCTCCATCCACGTGTCCCTCACAACACCAGCCTTTGACACTTTCAATCCAACTTACTAAATCGCTGCACTCATTCCTCCCTTACTGCCACCCTGTCCTCACGCTAAAGCCAGTCTTGTACCTCCCTGCTTTCAAATGGTGATTCACCAGCTGAGGAGACGGGCCCTCAAGCTGCCAGTGGGAGTGAAGCTGCAGGCGAGGAGGAAGATGAAGCCGGAGCATCAGCGCCACCCTCTCCCGAGGAAGCCCATGCCCACACTGGGAACACGCCTTCCCTGGAGGGGAGCAGGGGGGAAGGGTCTGATGAATGTGAAGCTCCAGGACCCAGCGGGCTGCAGCAATGCGATGGGGGTAGGGAAGCTCGGGGGCCTTCTCCTCGGAGGGAGAGTATGCCAGCGAATCCTACTGCACTGGACGCAGAGGAGGTGCGGCTGATCGCTGAAATGAACACCCAGGTGGTGGACATGCACACTGAGCTAATGGGTGCAGTGAGAAGGTTGCCTGAATGCATTGAATCACTGGCAAGGAGTGTGGAGCACTTCGCTGTAGCACAGGTGGATGCCACGCAAATGTTTAGTGCTGCAATTCAGTCACTGGCTGCCGTGACCCCATCTCTGACTGCTCTCATGCAGACTCAGATTGAGGCCACGCGAGCACTGACTGCTGCCATCCTCGCTGGTTCGGACACATTTCCCCGGGGCTCTCACCGCGCCGCAGCAGGCCAGCAATCTGTGCTCCAGCAGATTGCTCCGGATGCTGAAGTGCTGCCCCGTGGGAGTGCCAGTGTGTCTGTCGAGCAGGGAGTTGCTGTCCTCTCTCAAGATGATGCAGAGATGCCGGTGTTGGACTGGGGTGGACAAAAGTGAGAAGTCGCACAACACCAGGTTATAGTCCAACAGTTTTATTTGAAATCACAAGCTTTCGGAGCTGCTGCTCCTTCATCAGGTGAAGTGAAGGAATACAAATCAGCAAAGCATATATAGACAGAGAACAATGCCTGTGCGGCGTACAATTTCAGACAACTACAGTTAATCTTTCTGACTGCCTTTTATCACACCTCGGCAGAGAGACAATCAGGTCAGTCAGGAAGGCATTATATCAAAGACATAGCAAAATACAACTAAGACAATGAGGTGGGGTCACAGGGGGGTCTAATGTGTCAAATGCTGCAGTCTGTATGGAAAACCATAAACTTTAAACTTTTTACTTTTTTTACTGGAAATCACATCTGTGAACAAGCCAACGATGACTCGAGTCTGGATGACTCTACGTCATGTAACGTGACATGAACCCAAGATCCCGGTTGAGGCCGTCCTCATGGATGCGGAACTTGGCTATCAGTTTCTGCTCGATGATTTTGCGTTGTCGTGTGTCTCGAAGGCCGCCTTGGAGAATGCTTACCTGCAGATCCGAGGCTGAATGTCCTTGACTGCTGAAGTGTTCCCCGACTGGGAGGTAACAATCCTGCCTGGCGATTGTTGTGCGGTGTCCGTTCATACGTTGTCGCAGTGTCTGCATGGTCTCGCCGATGTACCATGCTCCGGTGCATCCTTTCCTGCAACGTACGAGGTAGACAACGTTGGCCGAGTCACATGAGTATGTACCATGTACCTGGGGGGTAGTGTCCTCACATGTGATGATGGTATCTGTGTTGATGATCTGGCATGTCTTGCAGAGGTTGCCGTGGCAGGGTTGTGTGGTGTCGTGGTCGCTGTTCTCCTGACAGCTGGGTAATTTGCTGCGAACGATGGTACTTTTGAGGTTAGGCGGCTGCTTGAAGGCGAGTAGTGGAGGCGTGGGGATGGCCTTAGCGAGGTGTTCGTCGTCATCGATGACATGTTGAAGGCTGCGAAGAACATGGCGTAGTTTCTCCGCTCCGGGGAAGTACTGGACGACGTAGGGTACTCTGTTGGTTGTGTCCCGTGTTCGCCTTCTGAGGAGGTCTATGCGATTTTTCGCTGTGGCCCGTCGGAACTGTCGATCGACGAGTCGAGCGTCATATCCCGTTCTTACGAGGGCGTCTTTCAGCGTCCGTAGGTGTCCAGTGCGTTCCTCCTTGTCTGAGCAGATCCTGTGTATTCGCAGGGCTTGTCCATAGGGGATGGCTTCTTTAACGTGATTAGGGTGGAAGCTGGAGAAGTGGAGCATCGTGAGGTTGTCCGTGGGCTTGCGGTAGAGTGAAGTGCTGAGGTGTCCGTCTTTGATGGAGATTCGTGTGTCCAAGAATGAAACCGATTCTGAGGAGTAGTCCATGGTGAGTTTGATGGTGGGATGGAACTTGTTGATGTTATCGTGTAGTCTTTTCAGTGATCCTTCGCCGTGGGTCCAAAGGAAGAAAATGTCGTCGATGTATCTGGTGTACAGCGTTGGTTGGAGGTCCTGTGCAGTGAAGAAGTCTTGCTCGAACTTATGCATGAAGATGTTGGCGTATTGGGGTGCGAATTTGGTCCCCATGGCTGTTCCGTGTGTTTGGGTAAAAAACTGGTTGTCGAAGGTGAAGACATTGTGGTCAAGGATGAAGCGGATGAGTTGTAGGATGGCGTCTGGAGATTGGCTGTTGTTGGTGTTGAGTACTGAGGCTGTCGCAGCGATGCCGTCATCGTGGGGGATACTGGTGTAGAGTGCCGATACACCCATCGTGGCGAGGAGTGTTCCTGGTTCAACTGGTCCATGGGTGCTGAGTTTCTGTAAGAAGTCTGTAGTGTCATGGCAGAAGCTGGGGGTTCCCTGTACGATGGGTTTCAGGATGCCCTCGACGTATCCAGAGAGGTTCTCACACAGGTTTCTGTTGCCTGATACGATAGGACGTCCGGGTGTGTTGGCTTTGTGTATCTTTGGGAGGCAGTAGAAGTCTCCCATGCGGGGAGTACATGGGATGAGAGCGCGCAGGATGCTTTGAAGGTCTGGATCGAAGGTCTTGATCAGTCTATTGAGTTGGCGGGTGTGTTCTTTGGTCGGATCTGCGGGTAACAGCGACTGGGAAGCATTCCAGTCTACCTGTCGTTGGTTGTGCCAGGCGGAAAGGAGGGGGGCGCCACTCAATTTCCGTTCCAGGGCGCCCCAAGGGCGCTGCACGCTCGAATGATGTCAAGATCTGCATGCGCAGGAGATCGGGGCGGTATTGTTTTGCGCCGCTGCAAAATGTCCGGTCAATTTCGCGAGAGGCGTAGATATCGCCGCGCCCAGGCGCTAGTTGCTTTGCGCCCCATTAGCGCCCTCTTAAGGTGCTAACGGGAGGCGCAAACCAACTGAATTTTCCCCCCTTGGGTTCTGTGGCTCCACTCCTCCTTTTCAGTCAGAAAGCTCCACTGCCTTCCTCCTCTCCACTGACATCCTGCACTCACAAAATTCCTCACTCCGTTTGCGAATCTCTCAGCTCTGTCTCCAAGCTCTGTGCCATCAATATAAGAGGCCATCAATATAAGATAGTCACCAAGAAATCAAATAGGGAATTCAGAAGAAACTTCTTTACCCAGAGAGTGGTGAGAATGTGGAACTCGCTACCACAGGAAGTAGTTGGGGCGAATAGTATGGATACATTTAAGGGGAAGCTAGATAAGCACATGAGAGAGAAGGGAATAGAATATGCTGACAGAGTTAGATGAGGAAAGATGGGAGGAGGCTCGAGTGGAGCATAAACTGGTTGGGCTGAATGGCCTGTTTCTGTGCAGTATATCCTATGTAATGCTATGTAAGGCCAGGCAGCACCTGTGGAGAGAGAAACAGAGTTTACATTTCAGGTCGATGACCCTTCGTCAGAACTGGAAGAAGTTAGAGATGTAACAGTTTTTAAACAAGTACAGAGGCAGGGAAAGCGACGGGGGCGGGGTGGGGGCGGGGTGGAGGAGGAGGAAAGAAAGAACAAAATGGAAGGTCTGTGATGGATTGGAAAGCAGGAGTGATTAAATGACAAAAGGGATGATGGTGCGAGGCAAAAGGGGGTGGTAATGGGACAAGTAAAGAAACAAAAGATGGGTCTAGAGGAGCTGTCAATGGCAACAGCAGAACCATTACCAGCACCTGCTGTCCGGAAAAATAAGAGCAGTGGTTATGATCTGAAGTATTGAAATCAGTGTTGAGTCCGGGAGGTTCTGACTATTGCTGCAGTATGAGGCTTCATTCATGATGCTTGGACCATTGCTTGTGTGGTCCATTTTTATAGGATCTTTAAAAGCATCAGTTTTGATGGGACTTCTTTATTGTAAAATTGGATAATAATAGAATGGCATGTTGATTTGATTAAATCCAAGCTAACCATTTGCGTGTATTATTCCTGTCAGAAATTTGTGTAAAATACTGATTATTAATGGATGTAAGGTATGATAGTGAGGGAAGAGGACTTTCTGGTGGAATGAGCTTAAGATATTAATTACTGAGTGTCATTGTCTATAAATACTCTGAATCACAATTAGAAATAAAATATTAAAATCTACATTCAGAGTTTCTTCACTAATTCATGCTTTCTCTAAAAACATGCAAGCTAGACAGCTGTTAGATAATAAATGTTTCATATTTGTTTAAAAGGTAGCATATCTGGTATTTACTCTGAGGGTATTTCATCATATCAAGTGTAAAACTGGAATAGTCTTGCGTTGGAATCTCATCTTTGTCCTGGTAGCTCCAGGGTTAGAGAACATTAAAATATAATTCAGAAGTCTGGTAGCCGTCAACCATCAAGTACTGTGCTAATGGCCTTTTCTGGATGCCTTGCAGTAAATAAATCCTGGCAGCAAGTTGTAAGTGTCTTGGTGAAAAGGGTATATGGTCCCGTAGAAGTGGAAGCTCAGCAGCAGTTTTCTGAAATCGCTGGATTATTTTTTTAGCCTCTCTGAAAGGCGATGCGTCATACTTGGTACAGTTCCATGGGCACTGGTAGCACTCTGGTACCTCACTGACGTGACTATTCTTCATGTGTGAGCCTGAGAAGGGGAGCGTATGGGGGCTATTCAGCTATGGCTCCCATCATACTGGATCCTGTCCTTGCCCGATGTCCACACAGCCGCACTTTGAAGCCAACATCATTGGCTCTGGTCTGGAGTGGTAGCGCTGTCTGGCCTTTCTCCTTGCTATCTCAAGGACATTGCGACCATTCGTAACGCAACGGCCACTGGTGTGGCTGAGATCAGCTAAATCAGTTCAAGGATTGAACCTGGGATCGTTCTACTCTCGGTGGCTGAGTACCACACCATGTGGCACATTTACCTATTGAGAACCTTCCTGATGAATGTCTAAAGTTGGAGGATTCCAACTGTACACACATACACTTTTCTAAAAATGGACTCATGAGGGGGGTGGGGCGGGGGGTGGGGGGAGGAGATTTCATTGCATGAACACCCAAGAGGAGGACTCCTGCTCCTCCTGGCTCCACATGAATTAAAAAAAAATCAAAACTCACCTTTTCGGTGGTGGCTGGTTCCTAGATCGCATCCATGCCAGGTGAAGCTGAGCGGAACAGGCTCACCAATTCCCCATGGCGTTAGGCTCCTCATAGACATACGTAAGGGGCCTAATGCCTGTTTTAGGTGGCCATCAGCATTGCTTGAAAAGTTCTCCAATCCAGTGTGGGGTCGGACGGCTTTCAGGTGTCCTTGAGGCGCAGGAAGTTGGTCCCCAAAATTGGGCCTTGTGCCCATTTTCGGTCCCAGTGAGATTCAGTTTATATCCCCTTATGTCTGTTTGCATTGTCCCAAGCACTAGGGTGGTGGCTGGGTTGATATCTCAGGTCTTGGCTGGTTGTGTCACCGCTGAAGGTCTGGCATCATCTCTCTGGAGTTGGTTTTATTTGTTCACTACTGCTTTGGACACACAATTATTTGTTTCTTGCAGTACAGGAGAATTGCAAAGGTACCGTAGTTGTGCAATGAGCTATTTTACAGAGATAAAGATCACGGGGTAGCGTTTCCGCTCGGCTGCGCTGGTTTTTTCGGTGCAAAGTGCCTGAAGTCGGCGTAACCTGCGCAAAAGATCGGAAATTTTAGGCACAAATTGCATTCAGTGCAAATCCAGTTTCCGTAATCTTTGGCGCTGGTTTAAAAAACATCGCGCCAGGAGCCGGCCCCGCCCTCAAAACTGCCCACGTCCCCCAGTATGAATTAATCACCATTGGACGTTTTTGCTAATTGCGCTCGTTTGCGGGCCTTGGAGGAGGCTCCAAAAATTACGACGGTTCTTTTGGGCGCAAGGACACTAATAGGCACAATTTAAAAGCTTTCGAATGCAATTTAAACATTTTTTTTACTAAGAAACTGACTTACTGTCACCCAATATAACGAGCAGATGGTCCTGTATATTTTTGAAGTCAGTAATTTTAAAACGGGCCGCTCACAGGTGGTGGATTGGCAATGTGATTTAAAATGCTTATTTTTGGGGGGAATAAACCCATTTTCAGCTGAATTAATCGAACTGCACCAAATTACCACTCTTAAGTATACCGAGAAATATCTTTAAAACTTTTTTTTTTAAATTACGTTTTTAAACGCTGCCCGATTGCGCTGGTTCACGGCAGATTTTACGTTCGGCGATTATGCAAATGAGTTTGAGCGGAAACTCGAGGGGGGGAAAAAAAACAATTTGTGCCTGAATCACCGATTGCGCCCAAAGCAGAAACTCTACCCCCATATTTGCAGTCTAGTTCTGTCTACTTTGTAATCTGGACAGGTGACTGTTATATTTTATAATATGTGTATTTTCACATGCCAAGGCTTACCACAATGTCAGAATTCTGTAGAGCGTCAGAGTTCTGTAGATTGTGGCCCTCTATAGTTCTTTCTTTCTTTCATGTTGCATTCACCCACTGATTTTCCCTCAGGTCCTGTGAATAAATGCTTGGCCCCAGCATCTCTGCACAATGACAAGGTTAAGACTAAGAAATCAAAGCAAATTATTATTTTGAACCTGCCTCCTATCTGTGAATAAAGCAGATCACCAGGGCACCATTTTTCTTCTCCTTTGAAGAGGCCGATGGGGCTTTGATGGGACCCCATGATGTGTATTCTCTGGACAAGTGGACAAAGAGCCAAAAATCAGTTCTGCACTCAAGTGCAGTGCATTAGATTTAATAATCTCGCCAGATGTAAAAGGAAAAGACACCTTGCCTGAAAGCACCAGTAAAAAAAACTGTAATCACTGAAGCTACTTGTAGGGACTCTCTTAAGGGACCATAAGACATACTTGTAAAATGTAGACAATGATTTGCTGCCAGGGCTGATCAATTCACTCATTTAACAAAGCATAAAAGTGTCTGTGCAACAATTAGATGATGGAGCACTTCCCACTCTTATTTCTTTTAACACTGTTGGGTTATGTCTGTGTGGTTTAGATGTTCAACCTGTTGGTGTTGAAATGTCTGACTTTATTTTCAGGGGGGATACATACCGTGCAGACAAGTGTATAACATCAACCAAGAAACTGTCCACACTTTAATTTTCTATCTGGCCAAAACTGGGCCGAGAACTTGCGGGTAAAAAATAACTCCAAGATTTCCTTTTAATGAGAGATCTGTAATAATCCAAAGCAGGTGGGAGTGGAGTCAGAATGGGGTATGATACACACAGGCTGGGTAAGAGTTGGAGTGTCTAATTAAGCCTGGCTAATAAACCACGACCACATGTGTTTCTGATGCAAATAGCTAAATAATTTATGATGCGACGGCGTGGCATCAGTGGGTTAATGATAGGGCAGCGCAAAAACAAGCCTTTTGTCCTGAAGTTGTTCTTGTCAGGAGTTTTATCCCGTGATTAAAAAGAGGAACAATTAGGTCTCTGAATGGAGAAACTGTTCCCCATAAATAGCGGAATATCATGAATAATGTGTAGAGCAAGGAGAATGTTAGGTGGCTTAGAGGGTTGGCATGTGTAGTGTACGGTGTGTGGAAGTGGCATATGATGGGCTGTACTGGAGAGAGTGTGTGCTGGGCAGATTTGGGAGGAGGGATATGGGTTATGCCACATGGGGCCTGAAAAGTGAAGAGATAAAAGAAAAGGAAATGAAGTAAAAATTAAAGTGAGACAGGCTCAGTAGTCTCAAATTTTAATTGAAGTATGAAGTGCTCTTTTACTGCTACTAATGGTTCAGGATAGGTTTTAAAGTTCACTGCACTAGCAGTATATGTAGAAAGATCAAAATGTTCTGTAGATCATGCATTCCAGCATGAAATGCAGGGAAGTAGTCCTTTACGTTAAGCTCCCTTAAGCAAATCCTAGTCTCTTTAATTTGCTGAAAAACTAGTTCTAGCCACTGCGAGCTCTGTTTTTAGGTCTTCTGGGCAAGATAGATCTTTTGCTGCTTAGTATTGGAGTAACTTTCATCCAACATCAAAAGCCTTCTGAACTCTCTGAAAATGTTCAGTGCCTGTATGGATTACATATATGTTATGTAAACTGTTTTAAATATTACACTCAAATGAGTGCCTACATTGTGAAAGTGTGCCTTTCTTATATTGACACATTCTTAGAACTCTCAGCTTTCAAAATTGTTTTCTCAAACACTGTCCACACAGTGCTGTCCCATGATATCAAGTTCAAAGGGGAGTGGGACTAAATTGGATCGCTCTTTCAAAGAGCCAGCACAGGCACAACGGGCTGAATGGCCTCCTTCTGTGCTGTATGATTCTGAGACTCACAGAGCAGAGTTAGAGACATTGAAAGGAGGCATTCAAATGACGCAGCTTTGGCACATCCTTCCAAATATGGTAGCCAGTTGAGTCTATGTTGATCTTCCACATAATTCCCCTGTGCCTGCCTGACTCCCTGCTCAGCAGAATGTTTGTCTTCTGACCCAGAGAAGGCATTTCTTAATTTTCCCCGCCATCCACAACAATCAGAAATGCCTCATCATTAAAAGGAGCTTTTCGCCTTACTCGCTCAATTAATGCTCCGCTGCACAACTGGACTGCCACATCAAGTATTATTTATTGCACTTATTATTGATGTTAACTGGTGATTAATCAGCATTACTGCAAGTTTTCACTTAGTTGCTCAGTTCCGCATTAGTTGTAATACATTCTAGGTTCAAGAATCGGCCATGGGTACTACTGTGCATTCTTGTGAGGTTGTTAAAAGACAGGGGGGGAGAATAGCTCTCATTTAATGCACAATCAGCACACTAGGAGCAAATTAAACCTCCATGTACCTAACCAGTGAGAGATCGTTCCATCACTCTGATATGTTTTACATAATTCCAATTAGATGATCTGTGTGCATTTTCAGGTCGGTTACAACAGTGCATTCTGTTGGTGATCAACTGCAATTCAAAGTTAATACAGTCAAAAGCAAACTAACTCCTATCTCCTATTCTTGAATGGTTTATTAATATTTATTAACCATAGGAGTGCATCTGACAATGATAGCTACCTAGCATCTCCATGGTTACAGTGAGGTCTGTAGGCTTTTATATCTAACCTCCATGACATGATTGACATACATTTATCTGTTAAATAGGCTGTAACATGCCTGTCCTATGCAATAACACAGCTTCAAATCTGACAAGATCTTAAAGCCATCGCTAGACACCCATAGATTATTTTTTATAGGCACAAGGGTTAATGCGTATTCTTAAATACCTTTGTCTGTTAAAGATTAAGTTGACAATTAAACACTCCTTGCTCCCAAACACATGTTCCCAAAATCGAACATTCAGGTGATTGGACTGGTAATTTACCTTTGCTCAATTGATCTTGTGTTGTGATTAGCCATTCATTATCTGTGTTACTTATTAAAGTTGTGGGAATTATTAATATAGTGGAGTGTAACATGGGACTTTTTCTGTGAAGGGTCGCTTGCAGCTGGAGTGTCTGTGTTGAGGACAATGGGGGTAACTTTGACTTTGGATGATAATGTAAACCGTGCGATATCGGCTTGGCCACCCATTAAACACCTCTCCTGATATCCGCTTCCAATGCCTTCAATCGAAATGGAAATCGAGAGCGATGTTTAACATATGGTTATATCTGTCTGGGTGCCTAGCGATGGCTTTACGACTCTGTCAGATTTGAAACTGTGTTATTACATAGGACAGGCACGTTGCAGCCTATCTAACTGATAAATGCTTGCCAATCATGTCATGGAGGTGGGATGCGAAAGCTTACAGGCTATTGCAGTGCAAGGCTTCAACATCTCTGTTAAGGCCAGCTTAAGGCAAGAGGACAGAGTGAGGTGGACCTGCTCTCTGTGAGGGGTAATCTGGGGTTTGTGTGTTCCTGTGTTAAGGACAAGGTGTTAAGCAGGGAGTCCCATCTGAGTAAGCAGGAGGTTCTGAATGAGCAGTGGGGACCCATTTGAGTGAGTAGGGGTCCCACTTGACTAAGTACCAACTATTGTATTAGTTATTTCCCATCTAACATTGTTGAACTGTTGCCAAGAAAAGGCCCATTCCCAATAGCGTAATAAAATGCCTGGACACAGGTCTCCTGGGGAATCCTTTCCACAATGATTTTACCTATCCTTTGAGATATTCAGTCAGCTGTAATGATCTGTCTGATATGATGCATGGCCTTGTTATACTGTGTAAGCCTTGAAGCGATAAGGATGAATAATCTATCTGTGCGATGGGCTGTGCACCTGAACAAGTTCCCTGATGCATGTGACATACGAGTTATATTTTGCTCAGGGCACAAACCACTGGGGAAAGGTGCCGTACATAAACAAGGGAGGACATCTGTTTGTTTTTGTAATTTCCCTTAAAGCTGTGGTATTATTGCTTAAAGGGGATTTCCTCCTGTTTGTAAAGTGCTGATGTGTAAATAATGAAAGTGTAACCACTTCCAGCTGATTCTCCTTTCCTCCGACTTTGGCCTTTTGTTCATTTCTCCTCCCTTCACCCTACCATTGGAGCAAACCTTTGCCATCGTGATCGTATTCCCACCTCTGACTCAGAAGGTGCAGGGTTTACTCCAGACAGTCTTGGTGAGCGAAGACATCCAGCGAGATAATTCCGCCTGGCGAGTATGGATGGTCCACCCCTCATTGTATTGGTTGTGGGGGCCCATAAACCTCCTGCCATATAGGCCGAACCAACCTATTGGCTGGTATGAAGAAGGTTATGGCCATGGGAGGAGCGTTCACATCGCGGCCTGTCGGACTGTTCATTAGCCAGCGAATCCTTCCACTGCTTCACACTATTCTCTCCATTGGCGGTGGTGCATTCAGCCACGGCCCCATGCTCTGGAATTCCCTGTCCAAGCCCAGACGCTACTCCACCTCCCTCTCCTCCTTTGACCATCCTTAATATCATTTAACCAAGCTTTTAGTCACCCCTACTTCGGCTCAGGATCATTTATTTCTAATTATACCCCTGTGAAGCAGCTTGGGGTGTTTTGTGGGTGATTTTGTGACTGGGGGCACGTTGGAGGCGGGACTCCCACTTGTCGGGTCGATGTCCCGCCTCCATCAACTTCTGGCCAACCCACACTATTTTCCCTTGATTGACCTTGTTAAGCCCACCCAGTGGGTTTAGCAGGCCAATTAAGGGAAAGCCGGTTGCAGAGAATGTCAGCGTATGACGTTTCATCTGTCAAAAATTTTTGACAGATGAATTGTTATCGTTTGACAGCTCTGTGAAGCTGTCAAACACTGACAATCTCTGCAGTTTGATGAGGTCTTGCATACAAGACCTCATCAACCTTCTTACTTTTACAGAATTGAGATGGTTGTTGCAACGGACATCTCTCATCTGTAACACGGAGGTCCGAGAGTCTCCGCATACAAACCGACTGAAGCCTGCAGGAAGAAACAAAGGTAATTACACTTTTACAAACACTTTGCACTTACCTCAGATACTCACCTCTACACTCTTGCACCCATCCCTTACCTTCACACCACACTTTTGCACCCCCCCGACCCCCGACCCCCGCAGACCCAGTACTCGCCTCGCTGAGCCTTCGGGAAGCCCGCACTTGTGAGGGCAAAAAGGGGATAATCCTATTTTCTGCCTGTTAACTACCTGTTAACAGGCAGTTAATAGGCTTTAATCCCTTCCTGCCTCCAAGGAGACAGGACCCGGTGCGGAATGGCAACCGCCTCCTGGGAAGATGGCATGGAGGCGGGTTGGCAAACCGCCCCCAAAATCTGCCATTTTCCCGGCAGTCCCGCCTCCATACCCGCCTCCCCAGGGCTGGCAAAATCGCCCCCCCATGTCTCCAGAAATGACGCTATACAAATGCAAGTTGTTGTTGTACTGGAATCAACTGGGCGTGCTTGATGCTGACAGTGGGTGTGGAATAGGAAGGGCTCCATTCTCCAGCAGTAACTTCCTTCATCCTTGACGGGCACAAAAGTTTAAAAAGGAACCATCCTCACCCTAGGTATTATTTGGAATCTCTATCAGCAATGGACAGGTGGAGCTGTTCTGCATGTAAACTTTTCACCTTACCAGCCCAAGGGCCAGTCTGTAATAGGCTGAAAATAAGTATTGCTATGCTGTAGGTTTTTCTTTCAAAGTGCCACATTTTTAACTGCATCTTAATATTTCCTGCAGAAACCTTGTATTCACATGTAAGGATATACTTGCAACAATGGGGGGAAATTTTAACCCCAAAAAATGGGTGGGTTGGGGTCGGGTGGGAAGTTAAAGTGTTAAAAGTCTGAATCCCGACCCCAACTTCTGGTTTTAAATATTATAATGAGGCTGGCATGCCTCAGATTTAACCACCATTTTAAATTTAACTGTAGCTGGTCGGGTTTTGCAGGCCTTGTGAAACCCACCAACTAAAGTAAGGCCTTTATAATTACCTCCTGGATCCAGCGTCCCTGCCTAGCCACCCCCTGCGATCGGAGACCCCCCTCCCCGCCTCCGGCCTCTGATTCCCCCCCCCCCACCCCCAAGGCCTCCGATTTCCTCCCCCCCCCCCATCCCCCATGAGGCCTACCCCCTTCCCGCTCCTCCGGCCCCACGCGATTCCCTTCTTCCCTCCTCTCTGCAGCCTAGTGCCACAGGCCAACCCTCCCGCAGCCTGCCTCTCAATCTGGCTGGCTGCGGGCGGGAAACAGAGGTTTCCAATGCAAGTCAGGTCCGGCCGTTAAATTTGGTAGGGCCTGCGGAAAACCCGTTCTTCCAGGTTTCCTGACCACTTCGGAGCCCCCTCGCTCCCAACCCACCTCCCGATTAAAATTCAGGCCAACATTTCAGAAATGCAATATCATACTGAGCTTCTCCAAAACTAACTTGAATTGACCACTATAGGAGTTTTCATTATATTAAACATCCCAGTAACACAGTGATTATCTCAATAAAATACTGTGTACGGTTGGAGATTCAATCTGCTGTAGCCAGGCAAGTAGATTCCACTAATCAGCAGCTAGCAATTTAGTACATAACCGTTTGGCAGATAGACAGGAGTAATGGACATCAAGGACTCAATTCTATTACTGTCTGGCAGGAAGGCTCCAGTAATCAATGGTCCAAGACTCAATTCCATTATTATTTGGTCAGTAGACTTTAGTAATCAATGGTCAAGGTTGCAATTCCATTACGAGGAGCTTTTATTTGTGCGCAGACGTGCTACTCCAATTTCAAAAAGCACTCATTTAAATACTGCGCTCAAGCTAATGGGGGGCAATGTTCGACCTCTGCTTCAAACGGGCAGGAAGTCGGTGGAGTGGGCACGCTGGCCGCCCGTTGGTGCCAGCATCAGGCCCAAGCTACTTTGAGGCCCGGGCCTCATTAACTTGCCGCCTGTGAGCTGCGGACGCCAAGCAGCCGCCCCTCTGCAGCTCCCCGGTTGTGGGTAGGTGGGAGATTTGCTAGCTCCCATGCTGAGTCGGCTGGCGGGTCTGGTTGGGGAGGGAGGCAATCCCAGGAGGGGGCCTCGAATGAGATGGCACAGCATGCAGGAGTTTTTTTTTGGCGGGGGGGGGGGTCATGAGGAGCACTCCTTCAAATTATGGCCCACCAACAAAAAATTAAAGGTTTCCTGGGCCGATTTGTGAGGAGCCTCCAGCGGTCTCTTTAAGGAGCACTGGTTAGGCTGCTCAATGCTTGGTATAAATGGGCATAGTGCAGGCTCCATTTACAGCTGGAAATTGAAACTGGGGTCCTACAACCAGTGTAGGACCCCTATTTGCTTATTTAAGCAGCCTCCTGCCTGTTTCAGGATGTTCGCCTAATTACAGGCCCACCTGAAAATTGTATCAGGCGGGCCTTGGGTGTCAATGGGGAGGCCAAGCTGCCCCCCCCCCCCCAAGCCTGCCTCCCACATTTTCAATTGTTGGCTGCCTGTTTTTCAGGCAAGAAACAGGCAGCTGGCTGGCAGCTGAAAATTGATACCAATGTTTCCTCAGTTAAAACCAAGACAAATCTTCAATCTCATACAGAATTGGCCCCTTTCTTCAACTTAAGGATGCATATGACCTTTGAGGGTGCACGGCATTTGTTGATAAATCTTTCTTCATTGATTTGCAGAAACACAATGATATAAATTGTGTTGATTATATTATATCGCTGAAAATGATATATGGCTCTTCTGATTTCCCTCCATCCCTGAATAAAATAAAGGTTTTGATATTCTTTCATGAGAATGGTGCTCCATTAAGCTCTTGCTATGGCTTTCTCATGATGAGGCCAATTTCTCCAGAAATTCTGGGTCCCATCTGTCAAACCTGGTATCTGAGCCAAGTTATCACCTGGAGTATTAACTGTAGGTCAGGAACTTTGGCAATTCATTTCAAGCTTCTAGATTGATGGACTGGGGTCAGCTCAGATCAAACGGATCTAATAATCTGAAACCAAAGCCAATGCACACATCCCTGCACAATACGATGCCAGTATCTTATTCAAAGTATAAGTGAATGTGTGAATTGACTCATCTTCCAGCTCAGAATCTGTATTATCGACAGAAGTATTGGCTGCAAGAGACCATGAAAATGACAGCACTTTTTACAGGGTTAAGGTTTTACAAGGAGTGGCCCTTTCCAATCGGAGAATTACTCAGTTTAATCACATAGTTCTAACTCATCACTTTGGCACAAGTAAGAATGTGAGTGGCAAGGTAAGCACGTGAGGCTGTAAGAAGGTGGGTAATCTAGTGAGAAATCTGTCAGGCTGTTCCAGGGTAAATGAAAAGGTAAGCACTCTTGTCATCCTTTACGAAGGATTGTGTCAGCTAGGTTTCCTGTCAGGTTGTAAGAAGGTACATAATAAGATATCAGGCTGGAAGAAAGAAGGTAACTTGCTCTGTCACGCTGTGTATTGATGTGGGAGTATACACTGTTATGTTTTGTGGGAAGGGTTTCTCTATCAGGCGGTGTGCATGGGGATACTATGGGGAGGACATTACTGTGGCCTGTTGTGGATGAAGAGATGAATTCCCTGTAATGGCGACGCACGACGTAAATGATGCCATTTTGTGCATCAATCTTCCCACTGTGAACGTATGCTGAAATTTCCTGGAACGTTATTTGAATACGCGAGCATAGTGGTGAATCACGGCCCTCAGAAGTGGCACAGCTAAAGAACATAAGAATTATGAGCAGGAGTCGACCATCCGGCCCCTCGAGCCTGCTCCGCCATTCAATACGATCATGGCTGATCATCGACCTCAACTCCACTTTCCCGCCCGATCTCCATATCCAGCTGTTGCCATCTGCATCAGTGAACCAATTAAGCAGATCAATATTGGCTTGACCTGACTCGTAGAATTCTGAATTTCAAAACCTTTCACTGTGCTGAACTTGATTCAGTTTTCAGGACTGTTCAAAGTTGGAGATTTTTTTTTTCACCATTTATTTAGAAGATGACATTAGTACTTTAAGCTGCATAAAAAGTTTCAAATTAAACAAACCCTCACTTTCTTCAATGACCTGCGCAGGTACTTTAGTGGCCTACACCGTGCACACAATATACAATAAACCTAACACACTGACGGACGGGCAATATCTTGATGGGTTTTAGCTCAGAATTAAATATATCAAGAACGGGCAGAGGCTTTATTTTATTTCAATTATTTTGAATCCATGAATTTAAATACGTTCACGGATCAAATGGATTGACGATTTGGCACTTGCCTCAAGTGCTGTACTTCAGAATGTATAGTAACTTATTCTTGATAGTGAAATGTCAAAGTCGATTTTTATTGTATATACATAAAAGTCATGCACATAATTCCAGAGTGCAGAGATGAAACTCCACAGCTTTCATGGTCCTCTCAGGCTGAGAATCATGTGAGAGACATAAATCACGTCGATACCAGGTGACCAAGCGTTCACCTGCGTTGTTATTGTTCAGTCTAAGTGGCCGAGAAAACTATCTTAAATCCACAAAATTTGCGCTCGTTGTTGACTTGAATAGGGGGCGGGGAGGGGGGTGGGTGGTTAGAGCTATAGCAATCAATTTTTCACTGTTTCGGTGAGGGTATCGGGGCTGGAAAATGGACTCGACGCCAATAGTTACACCATTCAAATGGCGGAATCATCAGGAAATCCTGGGCCATTATCTCATCTGTGCGATATTCTGTGTGTGGGGGTGGAGAAGGAGAGTTTCCTCTATTATGCTTGGTGAGGTGTGACTCTGCCACTGCCTGTATGTGTGTTTGGGAGGCTCCGGCATTGGTAGATTACCAACATATCTATACATACATGCACAGACTGCCTTGCACAAGTGGAAAAAAATCAGATGCAAAATGTAGAATTTTCAATACCTACAGAGTAATATATTACAAGATTACAGAGCCACAAATAGATTAAGTTGTTTCATTTTGTTGTAATATGAAATTCTTAAAAGCACTAATGGAAAAATAAAATCACACAGCAGTGTACAAATCACAATGGATATATTCAGAATTCCAATGAGCTGTCCTTACCAAGAGACCTTAAGTGCCTGTCACAGTCCAACAAAGAGAATGAAACAAAATGGGTACAAGCTGTGCCGGTGACGGCGAGAAAGCACAAACGGCAGACACAGCAAAAGCATCAGTGATACGCACAGGTAATAGGCCGCTCAGCCCGTGCATGAAAGATTGAAAAAATGATAATTGAACAGAAAGCTTTAGCTTGTGTAAACAGCAGCAGCTCAGTTGCAATTGTAACCCGTGCTCACAGTGCCACATGTGTGTCATCATGTTGACATCAATAATACATCCCTGCTTTTAAAAAAAAGGCTGAGTCTCGAAGATGGATAAAAGGAAATCTTGGTTCTAGGGCACATCTATTACGAATGCTCTGCTATCTGTGGCCGCCTTTACTCAGCCTAATGCCGTTGTCAGTCAGTAATTCAGGCAGGGATCTCATTTACTAAAGTTCCATGATTGTTGTAATACTAAAAAGAGAAATCTGTTATTAGGAGCAATATGAAAAGATTACACTTCAAACATAACTGGAAGACCGTTTATTCAGTTTTAATAACCTGTGCTTTTTCCACCCCAGTGATTTATTCTGTGTGAATAACAACTGTTTAGGAGGAGCAAAAAGTCCCGAAACAAGTATATTACCCATGGAGTAGATTTATGTTGTGACTTTGCCTGCACAATGAACTTGAGGTCAGTAATGATAGGCGATCTTCTGTTGGAGGATGTCTCTGTTTACGGTGATGAGACACATCAATCATTCTAGATGACGCTGTCATGAGAATGTTTGTTTTTTTTAAAACTTTTTTGCTCTAGATATTGTTTTTTTCTACTGCAGACGACTCTCGTAGGTGAGCCCTTTCTCCCTATATCCCAGACAATGGGCCGTATTTTCCGAGCGGAGGCTCTCCGCACGCGGGAAGCCTCCGATCTGGAAAAAATCTACGCACTTACCTGAGGGCTCCCGGGGTCCGGACACTTCCGCTCCTGGGCCTCTCCAACTCGAAATGCGCAGGGCCCACGTATCCCAGAGGCGCATGCGGTTCGCAAGCGTCCCTGGGATCACGTGGGCCATGGGGAGCCAATAGGAGAAGGGAATCTCCCTTCATACACTTGACAGATAGACCTGGCAAATATATGAATGGAGATCACCCCAAAAACACTTTAAAACATGAAATAAATTTTTTTAAAATCACATTTTTAAAATTAGTTGAAATTACAATAAATGAAATATTTTAAACAAAAGTTTTTTATGGGGCTAAAAATAAACTTACCTATTTTTAAAGTATTTTAAAATGATAAATGAGTGAAATTTAAAAAAAAAACTTTTTTCAAATCTTATGCTGGTAAAAGCAGGCCTTACGTCTGCTTTTACCAGGCGTAAGATTTCTGAGGGTTTTCTGCGGGCGGAGGTGCTCCAGAAAGCGGAACTATCCGCCCGCAGAGGCCCTTCTTCAGGGTAGGCGTCCGATCTGTCAAGAGCATTCTTGACAGATCGGAAATGCCGGTTTTCAGTGCATGCGCTTCGCATGCCTGAAACCGGCATTTCCAATGTCCCTACGGGTGAGTACACAGCCCGTACCCACCCGTAGGGATCGGAATATCCGGCCCAATGTTTTCACTTGCCCAGATATCTTAAGTAAATTCATAGCATGTCCAGGGAAGGGTCAAAGATCCCTCGGACTTCTTTTAGCTGCTGGTGTGATTTGCCAGGTCTTCCAAAGGTGGCAGAATAACACTACACTAGACTTTGACTTGGGCTTTAACTGCCAAACATTGACCAGTGGAAGAACAAGCAAATAGTAGCAGTAATGCAACATATATTTTTATAGGCGCTATTAAGCTTAGTTCGCTCCTTGTGCAGTCGGAAATCACTCTCAACTGTTGTGCTAAACTATTATACAAGTAATTTTATTACATAGTAGTTCTTTTTCTTTTCTCACTATCTATGTATGGAAGATATCTAACCTGACATGTTCTCTTCAAAGGACCCAGACAAACTCACTGAGAAAAGACAGGCTGATAAACACCTTTTAAAAAATAATAAGTGGGGCTAAGCAGAATTTAAATAATTTCAATTCAGGAAAAGCTCTTAATCAAACAAGTAGTAGAACCAATCACAATTGGATGGATGCTGCCTTCTGGGTTCTAGTCTCGCCCCCAGCGACGTCCGATGCACAGACGCTATTTTTCCCTGATTGGCCTTGTTAAGCCCGCCCTGCGGGCTTGCTGACCAATTAAGGGAAAGCCGGTGTCAGATGACATCAGTTGATGACGCTTCATCTGCTGGTTTTCTTTAAGGGACATGTACCATTTATTTTTGACGGATGATCTGTCAGTGTTTGACAGCATTGAGGTGCTGTCAAACACTGACAATCACTGTACAAAGGTAAGCCCTTGCACCCAGACTCTCCAATGACTCTCTCCTTAGGATAAAACAGATGGCAGCTGCAGGTGAGGTTACAGAAGCGATCTGTCACTTCTCCCAATGAGGTGAGGCCACACAAACACTTCAAAGCTTGTCACCTACAGAAAAATCTATTAAATTTGACTTTCCCAACATCTCCTTACCTCTGATACTCACCAGTGTCCCATTGCATCCTTCACACCACTTCTGCAGCTGTCATCTCTACACAAACGTTACAACAGACCCACAGCACGCCTCACTTACCCTGGTGGGGTTCCCTGACATCGGGAAGCCCGCAGCAGAGATCTCAAAATGGGAAAAAGCCTCTTAACTGCCTGTTAACTACCTGTTAACAGGCAGTTAAGTGGCTATAATCCTCTTCCTGCTGCTAGGAATCAGGTCCCTGCACAAATCGGGGACCTGACTCCCGAGAAGATTGTTTGGAGGCGGGTTGGGAGTGGGTTCGGGACCTGCTCCCATTCTTTTTGATTTTGCCAGCAGTCCCGCCTCCAAACCCGCCTCCTCAGGGCTGGTAAAATCCAGCCCAATGTTTCTATTTGAAGTGAATGGCTTGCACCTTCCTCAGGCACCTCTCTCGAGACAAATGACCAATTGTTACACCAATTGCCCCAGATTGAGCTGTAATATTCTTTTGTGAAAGCAGTCTGGTTTTCAACCCTTTATGTACCATAACAGAATTAAAGAAGCCAATACCATGCTGAATTGTCGACAAACCTGCTTCATTGTTGTCACTTGTGTGTTCGAGGAAGTCTCTCTTGGCACGACGTGGCAGTGAGATAGGCTAAGAATTCAATGCTTTACATACAGTCACCTCATGACAACAGTGTATATGGAGAACAGGGGTGTTACATAGAATAGGTGAATTACTAAGTGATAGTATGCACAGATACAGTAACAACAGGACCATTACATACAATATAGCAATTAAATATTTATATTAGAATATAAAAATTACAGTTATAGTTAGTTTTACAAACAGGGAGGAATATTACAGGTGACGTTACAGTTTTACAACAACAACAACTTGTATTTATATAGCGCCTTAAAGTAGCAAAACATCCCAAGGCGCTTAATAAGAGTGTTAACGATAAAAACATTTTTGACACCGAGCCACAGAAGGAGATATCTGGATAGATGACCAAAAGCTTGGTCAAAGAGGTAGGTTTTAAGGAGCATCTTAAAGGAGGAGAGAGAGGTAGTGGGGTGGAGAGGTTTAGGGAGGGAATTCCAGAGCTTAGGGCCAAGGCAGCTGAAAGCACGGCCACCAATAGTGGAGCGATTAAAATCGGGGATGCGCAATGGGCCAGAATTGGAGGAGTGCAGAGATCGAGAAGGCTTATTGGGCTGGAGCAGGTTACAGTAATAGGGAGGGGCGAGGCCATGGAGGGATTTGAAAACAAGGATGAGGATTTAAAAATTGAGGCGTTGTCAGACCGGGAGGCAGTGTATGTCAGTAAGCACAGGGGTAATGGGTGAACAAGACTTGGAGCGAGTTAGGATACGGGCAGCAGAGTTTTGGATGAGCGCAAGTTTATGGAGGGTGGAAGATGGGAGGCCGGCCAGGAGAGCGTTGGAATAGTCGAGTCTGGAGGTAACAAAGGTATGGATGAGGGTTTCAGCAGCAGATGAGCTGAGGTAGGGTCAGAGACAGGCGATGTTACGGAGGTGGAAATAGGCTGCCTTGTTGTTATAGTTTTACAGTTTTAGACAGTAGGTGAGAGTGTGCCAGGTTAGAGTGTTACAGACAACTTAATTATGAGTATGTATCTGTCTAGAGTGTTATAGGTTGGAAAGTTACAGATTAGGGCACTTTATAGAGCTTGTTTGAGGTGCGAGTGTTGTATTTAGCTGACACTTTGAAACATATTAAGCAGCATTGAAACAAATCTGAGTATCGTAGGAGGATCTGGTGTCAAATACAGTACAGGGAGGTGGAATTACTAAAGTCTCTCTCACAGCTTTTGGCGTCTTAGGTAAAGTGGGCTTGGGCCATTGTCTGTCTGCATGTTGTTCCAGATATCAATATGTTGGCATATAGCACAAACATCTCTCTTTTAATTGACACTAAAAAGAATGAGTACCAATAATTAAATTGGCTCATATTGAATACCCATCTAGAAATCCCATAATTACTTCTGGCTTACAGCAACATCATTGTTATCATGATGGTTGTTGAACACGTTATTAAGTAGTAAATAGGGGGAAATAATCTGTGTCCATAGGAGTGACAGTCACTACTTGGGAAATTTAGAAGCAACTCGCTATCGGCCATGGCGATGGTAATGTGTCGCTGGATCTGTGAGGAACATCAATTGTAACAGGTGAACAACTCCGTACTCTTAACTTCTCCTGCCTTCTATCCTATCACAGACCTTCCCTTTTGTTCTTTCATCCCCTCCCCCATTTCCCAGCCCCTGCACTTGCTTAAAAATCTGTTCCATTTCCTGCTTTTTTCCAGTTCTGACGAAAGGTCATCGACCTGAAACGTTAACTCTGTTTCTCTCTTCACAGATGCTGCCTGACCTGCTGAGTATCTCCAGCATTTTCTGTTTTTAACTCCGTACTCTGACTGGAATTCACTGACTCAAACCCTCCAGGTTCTGAGCATTGAAATGTGAGATTCCAATGTTGCTTTGCTGAATGGATGGAACGCATCCTGTGGAGAACCTGGTGTCACACACCAACACGTGTGACACTCAGATACTCTGCTGACTTAGAAACAATAAGAGCTTGCCAGTATCTCAATCACAAGGAGGAGTTTACCAACTAAATTCTATTTTTTGTTTTAACTTCCACCTTTTACTTAAGATTCTTACAGGAGCCCAAGAGTTGTATTCTAAAGACAGTTTGCCAAGGTGGATTTTTTTTTTAACCCTGTCTTGTTATCCCACGTGAGCACGCATGCGTCAGGATTAGTACACATAAGATGTAGAATGAATCTCCTTTTATTTTATCCCAAAGGATGTACCAGAAGCCCAACCTCAGAAGAGTGCATCCCAGAGGAGGCTGAGGAGAGACTTGATTGAGGTGTGTAAAATTATGAGGGGCCTAGATAGAGGGGATAGGAAGGATCTATTTCCCTCAGCAGAGAGGTCAATAACCAGGGGGCAGAGATTTAAAGTAATTGGTAGAAGGATTAGAGGGGAGTTGAGGAGAACTTTTTTTCACCCAGAGGGTGGTGGGGGTCTGGAACTCACTGCCTAAAAGGGTGGTAGAGGCAGAAACCCTCATCGTACTTGGATATGCACTTGAAATGTTGTAACCTGCGGACCAAGAGCTGGAAAGTGGAATTAAGCTGGTTAGCTCTTTTTCAGCCGGCACAGACACAATTTCTGTGATTCTATGATTCAATAAAGAGAGAAACTGCAGGAAATACGTAACAGCAGAGTCAGCATCTGCAAAGAGAAATGAGAGTATACGACATTTGTGGGTGTGCACCCTACAGATGAAGGATAAACCCGAACCATAATCACCTGTTTTTTTATAGATGCCGATTGACCTGCGTATTTCCAGTAGTTTCTATTTTTATTTCAGATTTCCAGCCTTCGTAGTTTTTCCTTGCTGCTGTTTCCATTCCCCACGTCAGCCATCCTTTTGGCCTGTATGAGCGAGATTGCAAATTTAGTGCTGATTTACAGATTGCTTTATACTGTGAACTCACTTGTAGAAACTGAGTTGAGAGTGTCCCAGATTAAATTTGTATTGGACCCTTACGGCCACCAGAGGGGAGATTTTCCCTTCATTAGGGTAAGCAAATTTGTTATTGCCCCTTAGTTGTCCCAGCGACAGGTACTATGTTAATCGATCTCACGCAAGGCAGCAGTGGCGTTCTGCAGTTGACCTTGGCATCCCCTGACTGAGGTGGGTAACAGTTAGAGATGGTTCTTACTCCCGATTGCTAGCTTTCACTTCATGCTGGATTTGTCGACATCAAGCTGGGACAGGTTTGGATATGGCTGTGACGCCATCCATAATTTAATAGCCATGCTAACGCTCACTGCCTAATGGCACTTGAATGAAGTGCTCGAGAGCTGATGGTACTTGTGGATGTGGCACTGCATGAATCAATGATTTCAGGAGGGGAAGAAGAAATATCGGGGTAGGCTGGGAAATGGCAGCAGTGTAAAATTGACTTTTTAAAATTATTCTTCACCACTGAACAAAACATATTTCAGTAATTAAATGTATAAGTCTTTATCAGTACAATATTGTTGATTGAACGCTGATCCAAGATTTTTCGTTAGCTGAGACTCAGCAACATGAATGATCACACATTAACCTAAATTATGTCATTCTGATGATGTCATTCTGACTCTGTCAAGTAATAACTGTAACCATAGCAACGCATCGTCTATTGTTCTTCAGCTGGTTTAAAAAAAACTGCTTTCAAATTTCTGTTAGCCCCTTGATGAAGTGGTGGCCATCTATATGGCCCTGAATACCAGTTAACCTTAATAAAACTATTGAAGAAACGAGTGCACTGTATTAATGCTGGACTAAGATGGCTCAAATCTGTATTTGGAAATCAGCAGTAAAGACAGAGAAGGAGAAACCAATAAAAATGGAGACAAAGTCAACAAAAAAAGAGAGAGAATGAGAGAAAGAAATTCGCAGACAGATCACAGGCTCCAGAAGGAGCACTGATAATGGCGGTTGAGGAGTTCCTGATTGATACATTCCCATGTAAAAGAAGCGTAGTATGTGGTGACAGGAGGTGGGAACCTCAATGGAACAGTAAGTCATAAATGTTATATTTAGAATAATGGATACCTGGGAGTGAGTACAGAATGTAATCTAATCAAGGGGCTTTTCACAATTACATATTGAATAATAGATTCACAGTCAGTGAATTACTGTCAGCAATTTAGTTAGAGCTTCTGATGTTTTACATCATTCTCTGGTGGATTTCTGTGGCACAACTCACAGAGTAAAAACAAATCATTAGATGCAGAAATAGTATTCTGCTTATTCGGCAGAGCTGGATAAATAAAAATGAGAAGTCGCACAACACCAGGTTATAGTCCAACAGTTTTACGACTTCTCATTTTTGTCCACCCCAGTCCAACACCGGCATCTCCGCATCATGGATAAATAAAGACCAATGTGTGTCTGCCATTTAGATATGAATAAATAAATCTGCGGACGTAACAGGTTGTGAATGCATATATGAAGAAACGTGTCCTTGGTCCATTTGTGGCAGTTGTTATCTAATAGTTAGAAATAGGCTAAATGGAGATATGATTATATGTAAATAAAGTATAAATAATAGGAAACATTTTCTGGTTCAGGTGTAAAGTGGTTTCACACTCGTCACTTTATCGAGTGCCGACAGCTTGGGATTTTGGTGCACTTGGTTTGTTCAGGTGTTCCTTGGATTGTTTGGTGGGGGGCGGGGGAGTTAGCAGGAGATTGCATAACACTCAAGAAGCTCGACACCATCTAGTACAAAGCAGCCGGCTTGATTGGCAGCCCATCCACCACCTTCAACATTCACTCCCTCCACCACAGCGTACCGTGGCTGCAGTGTGTACCATCTACAAGATGCACTGCAGCAACTCGCCAAGGCTTCTTCGGCAGCACCTCCCAAACCTGCGACCTCTTCCACCTAGAAGGACAAGGGCAGCAGGCGCATGGGAACACCACCACCTCCAAGTTCCCCTCCAAGTCACACCATTCTGACTTGGAAATATATCGCCGTTCCTTCATCGTCGCTGGGTCAAAATCCTGGAACTCCCTCCCTAACAGCACTGTGGGAGTACCTTCACCACACGGACTGCAGCAGTTCAAGAAGGCGGCTCACCAGCACCTTCTCAAGGACAATTAGAGATGGGCAATAAATGCTGGCCTTGCTAGCGACGCTCGCATCCCATGAATAAATAAAAAAATAAATGTAAAAAAATCACAAGGGATACTGGGTAATTTTTAAATGGCTAAATGTGGGGGGTGGGGGGGAGAATTTTAATCGCCTTTAAAAATGCTGTAAATACTTTGAATGTATATTTCAGTCTTTCCAAAAGCTGTTCAGGGTAAAAAAAAAAGTGGCTGGCCAAAAAACACTGGATGGCACAGTAAATGTGGTAACAGGAAATAGAGTCTATGGGCTACTGAGCACAGCAAAATTGTCTCCTATGTGTTAAACTACGAGGAGCCTGCTCCATAAAAAAAGAAAAACAGAAAGGAAGACTTGCATTTCTATAGTGCCTTTCATAACCACCGGACATCCCAAAGCACTTTACAGCCAATGAAGTACTTTTTGAAGTGTTGTCACTGTTGTAGTGTAGGAAACCGGGCAGCTAAAAAAACAGAAAATGCTGGAAATGCTCAGCAGGTCTGACGAAGGGTCATCGACCTGAAACGTTGACTCTGTTTCTCTCTCTGCAGATGCTGCCTGACCTGCTGAGTATTTCCAGAATTTTCTGTTTGAATCTGTTTTCGATGTTCATTGAGGGATACATATTACCTAGGACACCGGAGATAACTCCCCTGCTCTTCTTTGAAATATTGCCATAGGATCTTTTGGGTTGGATTTTGCCAGCCCTGGGGAGGTGGGTTTGGAGGCGGGACTGCTGGGAAAATAGCAGAATCTGGGGGCGGGTATCCATCCCGCCCCCAACCCACCTCCGTGCCATCTTCCTGGGAGGCGGGTACCCGACCCGCGCCGGGTCCCGTCTCCTGGAGGCGGGAAGGAGATTACAGCCACTTAACTGCCTGTTAACAAGTAGTTAACAGGCAGTTAAGAGGATTATCCCCATTTTCCCACCAGAGGCGCGGGCTTCCCGAAGGCTGCGAACCCCGTCAGGGTCACCGAGGCGAGCAGTGGGTCTGCGGGGGTCTGCGGGGGTGCAAAAGTGCGTTGTGAAGGTAAGTGATGGGTACAAGTGTGGAGAGGTAAGTATGTGAGGTGAGTGGAAAGTGATAGAAAATGTTTACTTACCTTTGTTTCTTCCTGCAGGCTTCAACAGTTGGGGATGCAGAGAGTCTCGCATCTCACCGGCAGAGATGACAGATGGCTGCTGCATTCTCCGATGCAACAACCATCTAATTTCTGCTAAAGAAAGAGGTTTGATGAGTCTTGAATACAAGGACTCATCAAACTACAGAGAATGTCAGTGTTTGACAGCTTCACAGAGACAGATGAAACGTCATACGCTGTCATTCTCTGTAACCGGCTTCCCCTTACTTGGCCTGCTAAACCCACTGGGCGGGCTTAACAAGGTCAATCAAGGGAAAATAGCGTGGGTTGGCCACAAGTCGATGGAGGCGGGACTGAAACCCGACAAGCAGCAGTCCCGCCTCCAATGTGCCCCCATTTGCAAAATCACCCCCTTTATGTCCACCTGAGAGAGCAGTAGCAAAGACAGAGAAGGAGAAACCAATAACATCTTATTCAAAAGACGGCACCTCCGACAGCACAGCACTCCCTCAGCACTGCACTGGAGTGTCAGCCTAGGTTTTTGTGCTCAAGTCTCTGGAGTGGGATTTGAACCCACAGCCTTTTGACCCAGAGACAGAAGTGCTATCACTGAGCCACATCTGCCACAGGATGACGCATAAGGCCATTGTGAAAAGAAGATCATCACTGATTTAGGGCACATCCTGCCCACAAAAGGTTTACAACTCAGCAAAGGGACATTGAATATTTTGAGGGGTTTGCAGACCTAAATAAAAGGCTGTGATGCCTTACACAGCTGGACAGCCTGCCAACACTCACTGTCTGTCTAGGCTTACACTCATGAAGGATTGCCACTTAGGGTAATGAAGGGGCCATGTCCCAGCTAATTCGATGCCTGCAGGAAAGGAGAGGAGAAAAAGAAAAGGCAAAACCTTCCATGATCGTACACAGCCCATACATGCGGAAGAAAGAGCATGCTGACACTGAAAGAGGTGTGGCACAATCCAGACTGATGTAACCCGTGACTGAATAAATTATTGTGCTGTCACTAGGGGACATATTCAATCCTTGTATCATATTTTATGAATCGACTGAATGTACAGAACAGATACAAAAATGTCTCCTTCCACTTTCAAATGTTCAGGGTCATTTGTTGAGAGTAAAGTAGAGCACTGCTGATGGTAATAGAAAGTGACAGCTGCTCTCTATTGCCTACAGCCTTGTCAGGTACCTGTCATGCATTGAGGTGGCAGCCCAACTTATTCTACATACCTTTTACTGTTGTTCTCAATCACCTAAAAACAAGCCAGATGCTAATCAGTATGCCAGGCATGACAAATTATTGGGCCGGAATCTGTGGTGGGTAATAACAGCGAACTAACGGTATTCGCTGTTATTACCTCTTTGAAACTGACCGCAACGTCAGGATGTAGCGCATGCACGTCCAAACGCGGAAATCCTGAAGTTGCGTCCAGTCATTCACTACTCCGACACCGACTGTGCTCTGTCCCACACCCCCCCCCCCCCCCGCTACGGGCAGATGCCTCCGATCAGAACAAATCTACGCACTTACCTGCTGGCTCCGTAGGTCCCGAGACTTCCGAATGCGCAGAGGCCCAGGATCACGTGAGCCATGGGGAACCAATCAAAGAAGGGAATCTCCCTTCACACTTTTGACGGGTCTCTACGCATAGATCTGTCAAAAGTATGAATGGGGATCACTTAAAAAACACAGTTAAACATTAAATAATTTTTTTTTAAAAATCAGGTATTTAAAATTAGTTAAAATTGCATTAAATTAAATATTTTAAACAAAAATTTAATTTTTTGAAAAAATAATTAAAGTTTTTTACGGGGCTAAAAGTAAACTTACCTTTTTGAAAAGTATTTTTAAATTATAAATGAATGGGAAAAAAAATATTTTTTAAACTCTTAGGCCTGCTTTTACCAGGCGTGAGATTTTTAAAGGTTTTCAGCGGGCAGAGGTTGTGTAGAAAGCGGAATTCCCTGCCCGCGGAGGCCCTTCTCCCGGGCAGGCGGAGGATCGGTCAAGAGAATTCTTGACAGATCGGAAGTGCCGGGTTTTAGCGCATGCGCTTCGCGTGCCTGAAACCGGCACTTGCGAGGCCCCTACGGGTGCGTACACACCCGTGGGGGTCGGAATATCCGGCCCAATATTTAAAAAAAAAGTTTGTTCATATTTATTTCAGGTTTACCTTATCCCCATGTGAGAGCCCCCAATCTTTGTTTTGCTCTCTACCGTTTTTAAAAAGTGGGGATAAAAGCAGCTTTTCATTTCCTGCTTCCCTGTGAGAATTCGACATTGTGATTGGCTGCTTAATTAGCAGCGTGCTCTGGGGATTTCCCATTATATTACACTGAAATCACTGGCACGTCGAAAAAGGCAAACTTCCCACCACTGAGATTGCGAGATCTTTGTGGGCAGCTTTCTTCGGGGCCAGCCGTGAACGTCTTTGCTTCGTCATTGACTGCAAATTTTGGGTCAATACCTCACGAACACTCTGAAGCAAATATATATTTTAAAAGGGGACATTTTGTAGCTTCGTGATTTAAAACTGTTTTATAGAGAAACTTGGTAAAGTGAATCCAGTGTTATAACAACAACAGCTTGCATTTATATAGCACCTTTAACGTAGTAAAATGTTCCAAGGCGCTTCACAGGCCCAAAATTTGATAGCGAGCCACATAAGGAGTTATATGGGCAGATGATCAAAAGCTTGGTCAAACAGGAAGGTTTTAAGAAGCATCTTAAAGGAGGAAAGAGAGGTAGAAAGGCGGAGAGGTTTAAGGAGGAAATTCCAGAGCTTAGGTGGCCTTCACTATAAAGTAGAACCATAGTTTAGTCAAACCTGTGTCACAGTAAAACAGCATCACAATGAATTGTGTGTTATCTGGTGTATCTTTGAAACCCAGTCACTCCTACGCTATAAAATTACATTACAATTAATCCTATGTCTAATCCTAATCCTAAAGGCTGGATTTTCTCAGCGGTGTAGGTAGAGCTGGTTGCCGGGTTCCAGTCCTGCTCCCAGCTGCAGCCGCTCTGTCAAATGGATTTTCCTTTGATTGGCCTTGTTAAGCCTGCCCAGCGGGCTTCCCGGCCAATTAACAGGAAGCGGGTCTGATGATGTCATTTGATGACGCGTTATCAGCCGGTTTCCTTTAAGGGACCATGGCCACATTGAGTTTGACAGTTGTTCTGTCAGTGTTTGACAGCATTGAGTTGCTGCAAACACTAACAAGCACTGCACAAAGGTGGACGCTTGCACCCAGACTCTCCAATGACTCCCTCCATATGCTTATGGAGGGAGTCACAGCCCGCAGGGAGGTTCTCTTCACTTCCCATGGGCGGAAGAGACCTTCCCAGGACACCAATGCAGCCTGGTTGCACATTGTACAGAAGGGCAAAAGCAGGGATGTCGTCAGGGGTCCCTGGCTACAGTGGCGCCAACCTTTCAATGATCTCAGTGGATCACGAAACGTTACTGCAAAGCCACACTCAAACTCACCCTGCTGTGCCACTCAACACATCCCCATCACTCTGCCTTCCATACCCTTCTCCTGCACATCCTTACTCACACCAACTTACCTTGCACCTCCACCCAACCCTCTCTAACTACATTATCACTTCCCCATCTCACTAGCCACCCCTCACACTCACCCTCATCCTACTGCAAGCATACCAACTAACAACACACAAGGGTAGGCACTTGAGAGGTTTAGCCAATGTCCATGTGAAGTTTCTGTTAATGTGTTGTCATACATTGAAATCTATATTTTCAACACTGCCCCTTATTGGATAGATTTGTGCACACCTTGAGAAGTGTCTTACTGAGTTCCAGTGAATGTTGAGACATAACTCCCCCCCCCCCCCCCCCACACACAGTGATGAGTGTGCATGGAATGGCTTGGACATTAAAGGGATGCTTTATGGTGCTGGTGTGGGATGGTGTCAACCTGGCGCATCATGTGGCAGCCAGGGTTTACAGTGTCAAGTGAAGTAAATCTGGCCATGTTGTCAGGGGCTGATGCCCTGTGTCCTGTGCAGCATCAGGTGATGGCGGAGAAGGTTGCTGATGTTGTTGGTGATGTTGGTGTGCCTGATGATGTTGGTGTTGGGGCTGAGCGTGGAAGGAATCAGAGGACCCAAGGTCTGATTTTTTCAAGGGCACTGATGTTGCTGGAATAGATGGCAGCTGCAGGTGAGATGACAGAAACGATCTGTCACTGGTGAGAGAGGTTGTTCCAATGAGGTGGCACTGGACATACAGTTGGCTCTAAACACTTGCAAGCAAAATAAATCTCTCTATGTATTACAGATGCAGTAACCAACAGTTTCTGCGCTCTGAAGCTGACCATCTGCAACATGGCATCCTTCACACCACTTCTGCAGCTGTCAGCTTATCAGATACATCAGAGCAGACTCAACTAACGCCAGGGTGAGCTGGTGTGTTCCCCGAGCAGCGGGTAACCCGTGGGGGAGCAGGTAAAATGGGAAGGAAGCCTCAAAATACCATTAAATTGGCTGTTAACAAGCCATTTAATGAGCTCAATTGTCTCCCCCGCCGCTTGGTGTCGGGTCAGATCTGCGCAGACAGACCCGACACCGGGGAGACTCGCGTGGAGGCTATTTTGACAGCGGACCCGCCTCCAAACCCGACCTCTGAGCGCCGGCTAAATTCCGGCCTAAGTGTCTAAAACTGTAATGAATTCAATGATGCAGTGAATCTCGTAATATAGTAAATCCCGTGATACACTGCACCAATATTACAGTCAAATCTTTCTTGCAGGCAAAATGTGTTAATGAGAAACCAGTGTCACCCGGAAATCTCTGTGACTGGGGAATTTGCATTATTAATGAAAGCTACTGTTATGAACCCTGCAGTAAAGGGTAAAGTTCAATTACAGTCCAGTCAGTGTTACAATACAACCAGCTTTCCAATGACATGAAAGCAAAATGTGGATGCTGGAAATCTGAAGTTGAAACTGAAAATGCTGGAAATATTCAGCAGGTCAGAGAGAGAAACAATGATATTTCATCACTGTAACTTTCACTGCACAAGAAATCTGTTCCTGCAAGTCCTGTGATTGGAACTTTTAATAGATGATATTTCTGTTACAGATTAAAAACTGCTGCAGTGGTTTAAACGTCTGAAAACAGCGAGAAGTCGCACAACACCAGGTTATAGTCCAACAGCTTTATTTGAAATCACAAGCTTTCGGAGCGCTGCTCCTTCGTCAGGTGACTTCACCTGACGAAGGAGCAGCGCTCCGAAAGCTTGTGATTTCAAATAAAGCTGTTGGACTATAACCTGGTGTTGTGCGACTTCTCACTTTTGTCCACCCCAGTCCAACACCGGCATCTCCACATCATGAAAACAGCGAGACAGTGCAAGTTGTGCTAAAGAAATACCTGTGTTATTGTTAAAACAGTGTTGTAGTAAAAGCTGTGTCAAAATTAGGGCTGTGTTCCTCTGGAATTTAGAAAAAAACTTGAATAAAATCTACTGTACAGTGAGACTTGCATTATGGTGATTACTGTAATACAGTGAAACCAGGGTTAGAAACAGCACCAGTATTATGTGGAATTCTGTATTAGTGAAGCTGCAGTGCACAGAAACCTGTGTTTGGTGTAATAGACACATCAACTTTAGAATATTCCATTCCATATTTTGTGACAGATGTAATCAGCTGCATGGGCGAGACAGGAAGGAGAACAGAGTAAGCTGTAAGCTATGAGCACATGACTGAGATGGAGCAAGGATGTCTTACTACAGTTATACAGGGCCTTGGTGAGACCACACCTGGAGTACTGTGTGCACTTTTGGTCTCCTTACCTAAGAAAGGATATACTTGCCAGAGAGGGAGTGCAGCGAAGGTTCACCAGACTGATTCCTGGGATGGCAGGACTGTCGTATGAGGAGAGATTGGGTCGACTAGGCCTGTATTCACTAGAGTTTAGAAGAATGAGAGGGGATCTCGTTGAAACGTATAAAATTCTGACAGGGTTAGACAGACTGGACGCAGGGAGGATGTTTCCCCTGGCTGGGGGGTCTAGAACGAGGGGTCACAGTTTCAGGATACGAGGTAGGACATTTAGGACTGAGATGAGGAGAAATTTCTTCACTCAGAGGGTGGTGAACCTGTGGAATTCTCTACCACAGAAGGCTGTGGAGGCCAAGTCACTGAATATATTTAAGAAGGAGATAGATAGATTTCTAGACGCAAAAGGCATCAAGGGGTATGGGGAGAGAGCGGGAATATGGTATTGAGATAGAGGATCAGCCATGATCATATTAGAACATAATAAGAACATAAGAAATAGGAGCTGGAGTAGGCCATTCGGCCCTTCGAGCCTGCTCCGCCATTCAATGAGATCATGGCTGATCTTCTGCCTCAACTCCATTCACCGGCCCTATTGCCATATCCCTTGATGCCCTTACTAGTCAGAAATCTATCGACTTCTGTTTTGAATATACCAAATGACTGAGCCTCCACAGCTCTCTGGGGTAGAGAATTCCAAAGATTCACCACCCTCTGTGTGAAGAAAGTTCTTCTCATCTCAGTCCTGAATGGTCTACTCTTTATCTTGAGGCTGTGGCCCCTGGTTCTAGACTCTCCAGCCAAGGGAAACATTCTCCCAGCATCCATCCTATCAAGCTCTGTAATAATTTTGTATGCTTCAATGAGATCCCCTCTCATTCTTTAGAATTCAAGAGAATACAGGCCTAGTTTACTCAATCTCTTCTCATACGACAGCCCTGCCATCCCAGGAATCAATCTCGTGAACCTTCGTTGCACTCCCTCTATGGCAAGTATATCCTTCCTTAGGTAAGGAGACCAAAATTGTACACAGTACTTCAGGTGTGGTCTCACCAAGGCCCTATATAATTGGAGTAAGACTTCTTTACTCCTGTACTCAAATCCTCTTGTAATGAAGGCCAGCATACCATTTGCCTTCCTAATGGCTTGCTGCACCTGCACATTCACTTTCAGTGACTCATATTGAATGGCAGAGCAGGTTCGAAGGGCCAAATGGCCTACTCCTATTTTTCTTTGTTTCTATTTTTCTCTGTTTCTATGATGTAACAGATGGGACAATAACCATGAGTTATTTTGAACTGAAGCATATCTCGTTGCCTCTTATTTATTATACAGTGAACCTTGCAATATAGTGAAAATAAGGAAAGCAGTATTGAACTGATATCTTCACTCTTGTATATAGTGAAACTAGCATTGCAGTGAAATCAACAAACCTTTGCCACAATGGAACCAGTGTTTCAGTGGAATCAGTGCTTGTGCAGTCCGTGTTACGGTGAAACGAGTGTCACAGGAATATCATTGAATTCCACATGACAATAGATCCTGGATTATAATGAAATCATATTTATAGTGAAATCAGCCTACATTGCACTGAAATCAGCTCGCACTGTTGCAGTGAAGTCTGCATTGCAATGAAACCAGTCTTATTGTGTCACAAGTGAAATTGCCATAACTGGGGGAAAAAGCGTTCTCGTGAAATCTATGGTCCAATAACACTACATCTCAGGAAGCTTGCATCACAGTGACAACAGCGTCATACCGATTCTGCGTTTGAGTAAAATCTGCATCAGAGAGAAGCCAGTGTTTTGGTGAAATCAATTACCTGCATGACCTGCATTGCAGTCAAAGTCATGGTGCAGTAAAACCTGCAGAATCCTGTGTTGGATCTTGAGTTTGGGTGGAATTACAGTGAGATCTATCTAACAGTGAAACCTGTGGTACAACAACCACTTGAATTTATATAGCGCCTTTAACGTAGTAAAACATCCCAAGGCGCTTCACAGGAGTGTTATAAGACAAAAAATTTGACACCGAGCCACATAAGGAGGAGTTAGGGCAGGTGACCAAAGTCCTAGAAGTCCTACAGTCCTGTGGTACAATGAACACTGATTTACAGCACATTGGCTATTGTATTGGATTATATATCACACGAAACCCGTGCTTCAGCCAATTACAGTGAGAAGGGAGTCACAGGAAAATCTGGGTTGCAACAAGTCCTGCATTACTGTGAACACTTTGCTGCATTGAACCAGTGCCATAACACTACATTTGTAAAATAAATCATATTTAAGTTGGCGTTATCGAGTGATCTTTGTCGAAGAGGAACCTGCAACATGGTGAAATGTGTTAGAGTGTGTCGTTGCAGTGGAAATCAGCTATATATCTAAACCTGCAAGACAATAAAGCCAGTTAGATATGAGCTGCAGAGAAAGAGTACAACGGTAAAACCCATCATACAATGACACCTGAATCACAGAAAAGCTCGCTGTGTTGGTCCCAATTACAGTGATAGTCACGTTACAGCAAAACTAGCTCTGCATTCAAATCTGCATGACAGTGAATCCTGTGTTCGAACGAAAGCCTTGTCAGAGTGAGACATGCCACTGCAGTGAAAGCAGTGGAACGTGTATTACACTGAAAGCTTAATTACACTGCAATTTGTGTTACAGTAAATCCTGCGCTGAACCCGTTATATTGATGCATTCATTAGAAAAATTAATGAGACTTATGTTAAAGTAAATATTGATAAGCGGCACAACAGGTGCATTGAATTGTGTTTCACTGTGATAGAGCCTAATCATGATTTATGGTGCAAATCACTAGGCGAATCAGGAAATTGTTCATCCCCAGCCTATTTTCTGGTTGTTAATTTTAATGGATTGAAAATCATAGGCTGGGGGTACTGAAAAATGTGTTCCCAAAAATAAATGGAAAATCTCCCCTTATAGCTTCTATTATATGCTAAAAAAAGATGTAGATATAAATATAAAGCGGCATTTTCTGATTTATACCCATTTACTTTCCAATAAAATTAGTGAACGGAGGAAAATATAGTCCAAGGAGTCTGAAATATTTTTATTTATAAAGCATCAATCTGTTCAACCATACAGTATGGATAAGTCAACTGTATGCCACATAGTTTCCAGAGAGGCTGATGTCAACTTTTTACTTGCAACATTGGGTGCTGAGTTCAACTAAGTGTGAGACTCAAGAAAACTTGGAACCGAGCTGCCTATGTCTCTCTGTCTGTGTGTCATTGTCTCTGTAATTGTGACGGCTTAAAGAACTCATTACTGAGCTGTCGCTGCCTGTCTATCCATATATCATTGTATCAGGAACAATGAGGCTTGAAAGGACTACTTACCAAGTTGTCTGTGCCCATCTCTCTGAGGTTGTAACTGTGAGGCTTGAAAGAACATACTGAGCTGCCCCTGTCTGTCTATCCATGCACTACTGTGAGACTTTAATTAGTTTCAAACAACTCTCATGGGAAGAAAGGGGTTGGCTTGAAAATAAACCCATGTACTTAATGCAAACAAAATGATGGCTATTTCTAGCATTTTAAATCTCTGTAAAATAGTCCTGCAATAGTGGTGGGAAAAGTAGTTATTTGTGATGTCACCTGCTTTAGCAATATAGAGGACAATATATTGATTTTGTGAATTATGCAGGTCATGACATTTAATATTACAACATTGTTTGTACTGTAGATTTCACTGAAATACATTCTAATTCCAATGTGTTCCATTATGGTTATCTCCTTTAGATCTTTCTCCCAACGCAGTACCTTAATATTCATTTGGATTAGTCCAGGGTTCCTTGATGGTAGATGGATCCAAGGCATCTGTCTTTGATGGTAGTTATATCCAAGACATCTATCTGTTATAGTTGATGAGTCTATGGCTCTTGTCTCTAATTTTAGATGAGTCAAGGGCTCCAGTCTAGAAACATAGAAACTAGGAGCAGGAGTAGGCCATTCGGCCCGTCAAGCCTGCTCCACCATTCAATACGATCATGGCTGATCATCCAAATCCAGTACCCTGTCCCTGCTTTCCCACACAGAATCCCCATCGAGCCTGCACCGACACATATCCCACCCTATCCCCGTAACCCCACGTATTTAATTCCCCCTAACATATCCCATCCTATCCCCACATATTTAATCCCCCCCTAACACTAAGGGTCAATTTATCATAGCCAAATCAACCTAACCCGCACATTTTTGGACTGTGGGAGGAAACCGGAGCACCCGGAGGAAACCCACGCAGACACGGGGAGAATGTGCAAACTCCACACAGACAGTCACCGAGGCCGGATTCGAACCCTGGTCCCTGGTGCTGTGAGGCACCAGTGCTAACCACTATGCCACCGTCTCTGATGGTAGATTAGTCCAGAGCTTCTGCCTCTAATAATTGATGAATCCTGGGCTCCTAGCTCTAATCTTAGATCAGTCCAGGTCTCCTGCCTCTGATAGTGGATGAATCCAAGAGAAATAAAGAAATAGTTGCATTTATAAAGTGCCTTCTCACATTGTTGAAACATGTCAAAGTGTACCACACAATGAATTACTTTTGGAGTGCACTGAGAGTTGTGATTTAGGCAAACAGCAATTTATCCATGCCTTTATAATTTCATTTTACAAAAATAATGGAGCGAATAGTTCCAGATTGGTAAAGAAATTACCTTGTTGCGCAAGGTAATTTCTTCACCAACAATTGCTGAGAGGCAAATGAAAATCGTAATTTATATATTTAATACCTGACCTACTGCATTTACCAGATAGTGCTTATTTGGAATTTGCTCTATGTAACAACCCATGATTGTTGCTGCATTCATGCTATAAGAAAGAAAACAGTGCTCTACTCTGGAATGCTCTGCTGAAACCAGGAAATCTTGCCCTGCTCCACACAACCAACACACACGCATAGGTATTGCTATGCAAAATTAACTCAACTTTTAGATTTAATCCCCCAATGTGGCTTGTGTTTCTCATGGCTGGCATTTAAGAAGGACCTACCAATCCTTAACAAGTGTTTTTTGTGTTGGCTAGCTTTTGTAAATATGTTTTAGGATTGGAGCAAACACTTGAATTGCAACAAAAATGGAAGAAAAGTCCATTATTGTTGTCTAACATTCTCACGCACCTTGTTTACTCAAAATAATGGTGCATTCATCTCTGGAAACATCCAGGCAGTGTGGTGAGCCAATTATAAATGAACAAAATTCTGGAATATATAGCTAGAACAGTGTCCAATGAGGTTATGCTGAAGCTCTAGAATGTATTGATACTCCATATTTGGAGTTTCTTGTGCAGTTCTGGTTGTCACGCTACAAAAAGGGAAGGTTTATTTTCCTGGGCAAGTTGCTGGAAGGCACTGGATTTCCTAGTGGCCCTCATTATAATGAAGAGGGTGGACCTCAGGTGCTGCTGGAGGTACTCTATTGGACACAGGGACAGGAAGATCAGGAGAAAAGGCAGCAGCCTCCTTAAAGGGCAAAGTACAGTTAATGGCTCATAGGAAAGCCAGAAGATCTTTCATTTTTGCCGGTAATGAGCTAGGATTTTCATCTGGACACCTTTGGATGACTTGTGGTAAGTTTCTGATTTTATTGATGACTGCCAGTTTGCATGTCTGTGGCCTTCATATTAACTTAAAGGTAACTGAGCCTGTGCTGCTCTGCCATGGCTGGATGGCAGCAGAACCCCAAGGAGCAGTCCAGGCCACTCTGCCGTCAGACTTGGAAGGAGCAGCTAAGAGGGCGGCCCCGATATGCCAAGCAGTAGGTGAAGGAACAGGGGAGATAAGTGTAGGATTGAAGGCTGACTGTGCGGAAACAGGAGGAGGGTGCTGGTTTACTGGGAGGCTTCTCATTTCATACAGCTATTACCTCAGGTGCTAAGTGGATGTGCATATACTAGTGAGGGTGCAAAGAAGAGTAAGAAGAATGATTCCAAGTGTAAGAGGAATGAGCTTCGAGGAAATGTCAAAAAAGCTCCATCTCTACAGCCTATCGAAAAGACCGTTATATACTTCAGAGACCTCACCTGAAGTATATAAAATATTAAATGATTTTAAAATAAGGCAGAATAATAGAACAGATATCACAAACAGAAACTCATGAAAATATATTTGGAATAGATACCAGAAGGAACTTCATGCAAAGGGTAATTTGTGCTTGGAATAATCTGCTCGGAAATGTAATAAAGATGCAGGTATTGGAAACATTCAAAACATAGTTGGTTGTAAGGCTGAGAGAGCTGGAATAATAAAGGGATGGATTTCAGTGGGCTGAATGGCTTTTTTTAATCCTAGACTCTTTAAAATTCTTAACTAATTTTTCCTTAAACATCACACAGAGAGGGAGGTACAACCATAGCAGCCTTTGCAGTAGCCCGTGTATCATCCTAGTAATACCCTCTTCTGTTGTAGTCCCATATACCAGCCCTTATCTACATCTGTATACTTCTCTCTGCAAAAACCCCTGTACTAGCTCATACACACATCCCTTCGAGCTGCTCAAGCTCCGAAACCCGTGGTTGTCCAAGACAGCGTCCTGGAGTTCCCACATGGTACAAGATGTGCATTCCATGGGACTGAGCTGCCCTGCCATGCCGCTATTTAATAGAATATTAACTAACTTAACAGAAATAAATTCAAGACTTAAAAAAAAAAATCACCAGCTACTCACCAATCAGCTCCTTCCCTTGCGCTGATGTCACTTTTTAGATTTTTTCACCCACCTCCCTGACGCTCGCGTTCCCTCCGGGCTCTGGGGCCTACCTTTATCTCCAGCCACTCCTCTCGCTCTCCCGCAGGTCTGCTCTCGGGCCTATTAACTTAGAGTCCTTGGGTTCTGTGGCTCCAACTCCTCCTTTTCAGTTAGACGTCTCAACCGCCTTCCTCCTCTCCACCGATTCCTGCTCTCACCAAATTCTTCCACTCTGCTTGCAATCCACTCCGATTGCGTTCACCCAGCTCTGTCTCGAAGTTCTGTGCTCAAGCTGTATTTACAGCACAGAATCAGGGCATTCGACCCAACAGGTCTATGCCGGTGTTTCTGCTCCACATGAGCCTCTTCCCACCCTTTCTCATCGAACCCCATCAACATAACCTTCTATTCCTTTCTCCCTTATGTGCTTATCTAGCTTCCCCTTAAATGCATCTTTACTACTCGTCTCAACTACTCCTTGCGGTAGCGAGTTCCACATTCTAACCATTCTCTGGGTAAAGAAGTTTCTCCTGAATTCACTATTAGATTTATTAGTTACTATTTTATATTCATGGGTCCCTGTTGGCCAGAACATCTTTTTTCAAAGCTCGCCAAAATGGCTAACAATGAGATTGTCCAGTTCTAGTTGGATTTTGTTTCATCAGTTTAAGACTGGCACACAGTTAGTTACATGCCTGTTTGGAGAATATTATCTGCCTGAAGGACAAAGACGGTGTCATTCCCCAGCAACATATTGTCCTGTTGGCTGGTGAAATAGCCCTGGTATCTACATGACAGAAAAGATTCCTGTTCCATTCGTGCCCCCAAGCTTAAGGAAGCTGTTTCAATATGGAATCCATTAAGCAGAGACAATTGAGTAGGGGCAGGGGGGGGGAAATAAATCACATCAACTAGTTATATCTGATACCTCTGAGCAGTTCAAACATGAATGGTTTGTGTTATAGATTTTCAATAGTGTATTCTTTCTTAAATTCATTTGCTGCCAAATAAATCCAGCACTATTACTCAGGCAGCTGCCATGTGAAACAAACTGCCCCTCTACACTTTGTGCTGTAATTGGGGAAATTATATTCCGAATGTGGAGGGGACTTGGGTGCAAATGATCAAGTCAAGCCGGAGCACAAGCTGAATTGCAAGCACATTAATCTTAACTGAAGTACAGCAAGCCATGGAATTTATTAGGGAAATAATCTGAAAAAGTCTGAAGGTTACTTGAGTTGAACATTTATAAATGAGAAGGACTTTGCCTTTCCTTGTCACTAATTCAAGGAAGGAATAGAATTAGAATCAGGATCAACCAGTTAAGAGTGTATCCAGTTCTTTGAAAACTGAAGGGCGCGATATATTCCTTATTTTCTTTCACCACCTTTGAGCTGTAAGGGTGAGAAAATCTATTCTGCCGGCTTCATCTCTTCCACTGCAACAGTGAGCTGTGGACCTCACCCCTTCCTTCCATTAGAATTGTACAGATTGAACTGTGGACCTCTCTTCTAACTGTCATGTTTCCACAGCCGAGCTGTAGCCCTCTCTTCGAACCACAGAAACAGGACAACTTGAACTTTGGTCTTTTCTTTCAATTATGAAGATTGGCTTACCTCGGACGACTGATTTCCTCATCATCACACCAGTGATTATGATAAACTGATATCAAAAACCAGAATTTATTTGATAGCGTAAAATTATTTCATGCACTAAATTAACATAGGAACAGGAGTAGGCCATTCCACCTCTCAAACTTGCTCCGCCATTCAATGAGATCATGGCTGATCTGTGACCTAACTCCATATACCCGCCTTTGGCCCATATCCCTTAATACCTTTGGTTAACAGAAAGCTAACAATCTCCGATTTAAAATTAACAATTGGTCTGGCATCAATTGTCGTTTGCGGAAGTGAGTTCCAAACTTCTATCACCCTTTGTGTGTAGAAGTGTTTTCTAATTTCACTCCTGAAAGGTCTGGCTCTAATTTTTAGACTATGCCCCCCTAGTCCTAGAATCCCCAACCAGCGGAAATAGTTTCTCTCTATCTACCCTATCTGTTCCCCTTAATATCCTGAAAACTTCGCTCAGTTCACCCCTTAACCTTCTAAATTCTAGAGAATACAATCCTAGTTTGTGTAATCTCTCCTCGTAACTTAACCCTTGAAATCCGGGTATCATTCGGGTTCACATTAAATGTGATTCTGGTGTGCAGTCATGTCATTTCACAACATTGATTATGTCACTCATATGGAGAGGAAATGACCTCACAAGGGCATAGGGGACAAAATGGCCTAACGGGATGCAGGGAGGTTAAAGAGTATTAAATCCTTATGGGGATACAAACATGTGCTCTGCCAGTATTCCATTAGGAAGCATCCACTCCCACAAGATTGATACATAGAAATACCTGCTTTATACTCATGTCTACTGTAAGTGAATTGTAGAAAATATAGTTCAAAGTATTTTAAAAATAAGCCGTAAGCCCTGATAGCAGCCATTAGCTGCTATAATATCAGGGGTATAGATAGTTGGGCACACCTGCAATAAGACACAATGGGGGAAAAATTGGGTTGCTTTGCGCCTCCAGGGGCGCTAACGGGGTGCAAATGCCTGAGCACCCGGGCGCGGCGCCGCTAACGCCTCCCGTGAAATTCAGCGGGAGATTAGCGGCAGCAATAGCTGGTAGCGCCCCGCGGCGCTGCGCTGCCGGCGATGATGTCACGCCGTGCGCAGCGCCCCGCTTGTGCCCCAGGCGCAAACTTCCCTTGCGCCCTCTGACCTATCGCCGGACGATATGTCCGACAGGGTCAGGGGGCGTTTTTGCAGCGGCGGCGGCGCTCCTTAAAGGGTAGGTGTCGGGCGGCCATTTTTATTTTGGCCGACTGTCAGCACCTGCCCCCTTTCCCTTTTCTATACAGGGTGCCAGCCGTGATCGCTCAGCCCGGCACTCCTCTTGAGTGCCGGGCTGTTTTCTCGGCACCCCGCGCAGCACTAGGCCCCTCCCCTTTAATCAGGGGAGGGAGGCCTACAATGATGCGGCGCCACATAGTGCCATGAACTTCAGTAGTAGCACCCCAAGAAGGAGGGGGAGCGAGTCCTGGAGCGCCCCACCGCCTGCTTGGGGCGCTACTACTGAATTTCTGGCGGAGGGGCACTTACTTTTTCGGGGCGCTAAAATTAGCTCCCCTGTAGTTTAGTATGTTTGTTTGTGGTTTCACGCCAACAGCTGTTGTGCGACATGTTCCAAGAACCAGAGGCCTCCCGTGAGCAGGCGAAGAGGGGAAACCACAAACCGCCCCCCCCCACCATTTCAGAGATGCCACCCCGCCCCATTTAAGAGCCCCGAGTGACACCAGGGGTGTATCAGTATATCACAGGGAGAACCACCAGGACATATCAGGATAACACGTCAAGAGGAGACCCTGTTGGCGTCTGATTTACATTTACGACAATTCCAAGCAATGCTCACAAAGCCCAGAATGTACGGTCCAAAAGCTGACAGTTGCCAACCCGATCGGAGAGTGTGGAGAGCAGAGTTTGATGTCTAAATCTCAGTGATTTAATCCACACAACCTGCTCTTATCTCTGATTACAGCGATTTAATAATAGTGTTGCTTCGGTGGGAATCGGCTGCACAAGTCCCATAAACACAACAGTGATTTGATCCTGTGAGTCACACCGAGCCGCTCCGATTGCTGAGACGGGATTGTTGACATCCGCGATTCCCGAGCCCTCCCGTTGCCCGATTCTCCAGCCTCCTCCCGACTGCACTACACTCAGTCCCGGCTCTCTGCGGGCGACATCATAGAGCGGTGGGGGGGGGGGGGAGGGGCGCACTGCAGAGGGAGATTTAAATCTCTAATCACCAGGGCTGCTGGGGGCAGCACCCTGGGGAGGATTCCCCAATTCCGGGAAACTCCCGGTCATTCTGGAAGGGTTGGGAACTATCAGCGCTCACTGTTATTATGGAGCAAATTGGACAGCAACTTCCAGCGTCCGCACATGTGCAGTTAAACGTGGAAATCAGGAAGTTGCTGTCCGATTTGCCCTGCTCTTCTGCAAGCTTCGCTACACCGGGATCTTGCCAATAGACTTGGCATTAAAATATATGAAGGGTGTGAAGTTGCAGTACTTACCCACTAAACATGCCAGAGAAAGTTAGGGCTTATCCATTCAAGTGTAAGTGAATTTTTAATGGCGTGATAAGTCATAATTACTGCCAAGCAACCTCTGTGGCACTGAAAATGTACTTTACAAGTGTGGAGTCCCATTCCTTCAGATTTTAATTATTGTTGGAGATGTAATAAAAATTAAAATAAAAAATGCCTTTTATTTCTCTCTCTCTTAATCCCATCTTTCATTGCTCTTTATTTTGCTTTCAATACATTATTTTACATTGAATTAAATATTCTAACTTACACTTCCTGGTTTAGACTCTGCGGGCTCGATTTTAATAGACCTGAGGAGGTGGGTTTGGAGGCGGGTCGGCAGTGAAAATCGGAATAAATGGCTTCAGACACCCAACCCGCCTCCATCCCGCCCCCACGTGATTTTCGTGAGTGTCGGGTCAGCCGCTCCCAAACTGACCCGACTGGAACCGGTGGGACAGGTAGTTAAGGCAGTTAACAGCCTGTTAACTGCCTTGCTAATCCTATTTTGATAGTGGTTTCCCATTTTCGTGCTTCTGGCTCCTGTTTCCCGTCTTGTCAGAAACAGGCCAGCTGCAAGGAGATGAGTTGCTGGAGGCCATGATTTGTAGTCATTGGTGGAGCACTTTAAAAGCGTTCCTGTAACATGGCTGACATTCAAATGCAACAACTTTGTTGTTGGGGGTGGGATAAGATTTTGCAAATCTACTGACCTTGTGACTGTTCAAGCTGACACCCACCTGCAGTGTGACCTGATTGGAATAATTTCAGGCCACTTCGACTGTGTGCTTACAAGCCTCTTGCCTCAACTGAAATCTATAGCAACTGGATGGGACCCATTTACATCCTCTCATCCTGGTCGTCAGATTAGGAGGATGAGCAGCCGCGGCAGCACTAGCACCAGCCACTGCGGCAGCACCAGCACCAGGAGCGCCAACCTCCTCCTCACCCACCTGATGCTGCACTGGACACAGGGCATCAGCCCCTGACAAAATTGCTGGCCGGGAGGCCAGCGATGACATCACCGTGGCCAGATTTTCTTCACTTGATGCTGTAAACCCTGGCTGCCACATGATGCGTCAGGTTGACACCATCCCACACCAGCACCGTGAAGCATCCCTTTAATGTCCAAGCCATTCCATGCACACACATCAATATAGCGGAGCGGGGCAGGGAGAGTTATGACTGAACAATCACTGAAACTCAGTAAGACACTTCTCAATGTGTGCTCAGATCTTTCCAAAAGGGGCACTTTTGGGGAAAAAATATTACACTGTATGACAACACATTACCAGAAACTTCACATGGACATTGGCTAAACCCCTCAAGTGCCCACCCTTGTGTGTTGTTAGTTGGTATGCTTGCAGTAGAACGAGGGTGAGTGTGAGGGATGGCTAGTGAGATGGGGAAGTGATAAAATAGATAAGAGGGTTGGGTGGAAATGCAAGGTAAGTTGGTGTCCTGGGGAGGTCTCTTCCGCCCTTGGAAGGGAAGAGAACCTCCCTGCGTGCTGTGACTCCCTCCATAAGCATATGGAGGGAGTCAAAGGAGAGCCTGGGTGCAAGTGTTCACCTTTGTGCAGTGATTGTCAGTGTTTGCAGCACCTCAATGCTGTCAAAAACACTGACAGATCAACTGTCAAAAATAAAATTGTGCATGGTCCCTTTAAGGAAACCGGCCGATGACGCGTCATCAAATGATGTCATCAGACCCGCTTCCTGTTAATTGGCCGGGAAGCCCACAGGGCGGGCTTAGCAAGGCCAATCAAGGAAAAATCACGTCTGCAGAGCGGAGGCAGATGGGGGCGGGAACAAACCCGGAAACCAGCTGAGCCGCATCCATCCCGCCTCCAGAATTAAATTCGCGGCCTACGTGTCCCAGTAAGGATTCTTCAGTCTGATTGGTTTAAGAGATACACTGTTGCTTGCCCTGTCACACAGGTCCCAGATCCCCTGTAGAGGGCGCTGCGCCAAAATGGATCCCTAATTACCGTAGGTTGCCACGCAAAAGCCCGCGAAAATCTGCGGGCAAGTGTAAGCATAATGAACCTTTTGTGGCATGGCAGCAACTCGCCAAGGCTTCTTCGGCAGCACCTCCCAAACCCGCCACCTCTTCCACCTAGAAGGACAAGGGCAGCAGGCGCATGGGAACACCACCTCCTCCAAGTTCCCCTCCAAGTCACACACCATCCTGACTTACAAGTATATCGCTGATCCTTCATCGTCGCTGGGTCAAAATCCTGGAACTCCCTCCCTAACAGCACTGTGGGAGTACCTTCATCACACGGACTGCAGCGGTTCAAGAAGGCGGCTCACCACCACCTTCTCAAGGGCAATTAGGGATGGGCAATAAATGCTCGCCTTGTCAGAGACGCCCACATCCCACATACGAATAAAAAAAATATGAAGTGGGCCAATACCGATTCCTTTTAGAAGATCTAAGCTGGCCAGATACAGATCACTTTAAGTTGATCTGAACGGGACTGATTGCTTTTGTTCTGGAATTCAGATCATCCTTGAGTTGCTGCAAACAAAACAGCCCGACATCCTGCAATTTTTCATAAGCTGTGCTTATTACAAATGAATAATGTATGTTATACAATGGTTTCAAACATTTATAAACTGCTTACACTTCTGTAGTGCTTCCCCAATATATTACTAATTAGTTATTCTATTGCTGCAGCAGCTTTTTAATATTGAACTTGTATCAATTATTCATAGATATTTTATCACTATCTTATTGAATAATGTGCCTTCCGGTTGGAGCGTTACAGTATTGTTTAATATTGTGATCGGCCTTTGATCTTCCTGCCGAGGGGAGAAATTCGGGTCAGCCGGGGAGATAGGGCTGGAACTCTGGCTCGATTCTGGGGGGAGGGTTGCAATCGCCGGTGGAACTGGGTATCTGCCCCACGGAAGTCGTCCCACAAATTGCATTCCGGGTGGGGGCAGGATAAGGGGGGGGGTGGGGGTGTTTGGGTGCTTCTTAGGACTGCCTTGTTATGTCACATACTGACTTTGGGGGCTTGTTTGAGGGTGTTCCCCGGTTACCCTGGGAATTCCATACACCTTTGCCCCTGATTGGCCCAGCAGGATCTATGCCTGCATCAGGTCCTGCTGGGAGTCTTAAGGCCCCAAGAATGAAGGCTGGCCTCCTGCTCCTGGAGGGGTTGTGGGGGCAGGGAGGGGCATGCTTTGATAATTTTTTTCCATTTAGCTTTGGCCTAACTTGGACCTTTCTCGCTGCTGCAGGGTGTCACTCCGACTCCTGTCTCCTTAATGGGGCGGTCGCCTCTGCTCCACTACAGGCACGGGTGCCTGCCCTGAATATTTGAATGACCACATCCATAGGATTTTGGACAGAGCCTGCAGCAAACCAAAGCAGCGGACAGGGTCCGTTCCCCACCCCCACCCCATCAGACGATGCCCCTGTCCCCCCCATCCAAAGGGTCCCGCCCCCCAGCAGGCGCTCCAGCCCCCAGCCAATGGATTCCCGCCCCCCCCCCACCCTGTCAGACAGTGTCATCCCCCGACCCCACACCTTGCATCGGACAGTGTCCTTCCCTCCACCCCATCGCACAGTGTCCCCACTCCCCCATCCAAAGGGTCTCACCCCCATCGGACGGGAGTGGTCGGGGTCTCGACCCCATCGAAGGGGTCCTTCCCCATTGGATGGGGTCCCACCCCTAGTGGAAGTAACCAGGCCCCAGCGGGTTCCACCACCAGCCCTGCCGCACTTCTGCTCCTGAAAAGGAATTTCCAGTTTCCAGTTTCCTATCTTTATATACACAAGTACAAATTGGGCACAAATTTGGGGCATGCAACCTGTTTTGTATCTGTGCAACATTGTGGGGCCCTAATTTCTATATTCTTTTAATCCAATTTCACTCCAATAGATAAATGATAGATTTGGCATTAGTGTCCGTTTAGGCAGTTTTAATGCAAACCATATACAGTATTATGAAAACAGTATAAACATTTACTGTCTGTGAAGTAAAAATATTGATTGACCCAATTATTCGGGCAAATCCAATTAAATGAAGTAAAGTACTGTTGCTACTTTGCCTTGATACCATACGTTGTGGCTGTAAGTCACATTTGGGACCAGGCCTTCGTATTATTGCCGGGTTAAAGTCTACGGCTGAGAAATTGGACTTGTGCCCAAAACGGGTGGCAAAACGGCAGAGCAATTGCTTCGTGCTGGCCTGGGGCCTGAGCGACATTCGGGATCGGGTCTCACTTGAATTAAACAGTCGAGCTGCGGATGCCAATGGGGTGTCCCAATGTAGTTCGCTGGCTGGGGCCTGCTTAATTTGGCTGCCTCTGATGACGGGTCGGCCTGCAGGTAGGTATCTGGGAGGGGGAGGCAAAGTGGTGGGTGGGTGGGGGTGGGGGTGGGGGAGAGTCTGGGCTGACACTGGCCTAACCAGTGGTCATTTAAGGCTGTTGATTAGGACACTCTACACCTGGTACAACTAGGCGGAGTTTGCACGTCAAAAAGTCTGTCCATTTTGTACCCGAATTTCAACCTGGGTCCTGCAACCTGCAATGAGATAATGACCAGTTAATCTGTTTTAGTGATGTTGGTTGTGGGATAAATATTGGCCAGGACAGCGGGGAGAACTCCCCTGCTCTTCTTTGAATAGTGGGATCTTTTATGTTCACCTAAGAGGGCAAATGTGGTCTCAGTTGACACCTGTTATAGCGCAGCACTCCCTCAGTACTGCACTAAGTGTGAGCTTCGATTTTGTGCTCACATCTCTGAAAGTGAGACCTGAACCCGTGACCTTCTGACTCAGAGGCGAGAGAGCTACTACTGAGCCAAGACTGACACCTAAAAGGGAGGAAAGAGAGGGGGGCGATTTTGTCAATGGGGGCGCGTTGGAGGCGGGACTGCTGCTTGTCGGGTTTTAGTCCCGCCTCCATCGACTTGTGGCCAACCCACGCTATTTTCCCTTGATTGACCTTGTTAAGCCCACCCAGCGGGCTTAGCAGGCCAATTAAGGGGAAGCCAGTTACAGAGAACGTCAGCGTATGACGTTTCATCTGTCAAACATTTTTGACAGATGAATTGTCATCGTTTGACAGCTCTGTGAAGCTGTCAAACGCTGACATTCTCTGTTTTTTGATGAGTTCTTGTATTCAAGACTCATCAAACCTCTTTTGTGAGCAGAAATTAGATGGCTGTTGCATCGGCGAATGCAGCAGCCATCTGTCATCTCTGCCGGTGAGATGCGAGAGTCTCCGCGTCCCCAACTGTTGAAGCCTGCAGGAAGAAACAAAGGTAAGTAAACATTTTCTATCACTTTCACTCACCTCACATACTTACCTCTCCACACTTGCACCCATCACTCACCTCCACAGCGCACCTTTGCACCCCTCCGACCCCCGCAGACCCACTGCTCGCATCGGCGACCCTGGCGGGGTTTCCCGATGTCGGGAAGCCCGCGCCTCAGCTGGAAAAATGGGGATAATCCTCTTAACTGCCTGTTAACTACCTGTTAACAGGCAATTAAGTGGCTGTAATCCCCTTCCCGCCTCCAGGAGACAGGACCCAGCGCGGGTCGGGTACCCGCCTCCCGGGAAGATGGCACGGAGGCGGGTTGGGGGCGGAATGGGCACCCGCCCCCAGATTCTGCCATTTTCCCGGCAGTCCCGCCTCCAAACCCGCCTCTCCAGGGCTGGCAAGATCGCGCCCGAGGACTGAAAGGCACTTTCTCAGAATGGTTGAAGTGGGTAGTGGTGTCCCACAGGGGTCTGATCTCGGACTGCATCTGTTCACTATGTATATTAATTGAGATGGATACAGAGCTGGAGGGAGTGGTGTCTAAATTTGTAGATGATACTAAAATAGGAGGCATAGCAAATAATTTTGAGGATCAATAGAAGCTACAAGGAGCTCATGATAAAATGGTGGAATCGGTAAAAAAGTGGCATATGGAATTCAGTGTCAGTAAGTGTAAAGTGGTACATTTTGATTAAAAAAAAAGGAAATTATGCTTTGAGTAAGAGGAAGTTGGGTGATATGAAAGAGCAGAGGGATTAGGGGTTCAAGTTCAAAAGACATTAAAAGCAGCAGGTCAAGTGGATAAGGCCATAAAAAAACTAATGAAGTGCTGGGTATTCTGGCAAGATGTATAGGGGGAAAAATTCAGTTGCTTTGCGCATTCCATTAGCGCCCTAAGAGGGCGCTAATGGGACGCAAAGCAACTCACGCCCGGGTGCGGCACCACCAACGCCTCCCGCGAAATTCAGCAGGACGTTAGCAGCGGCAGTAACCGTTAGCGCCTGCGGCGCAGCGCCACCGGCGATGACATCATCGCCGTGCGAAGCGCCCCGCTTGCGCCCCGGCCACGATCTTCGGTAGCACCCCTTGACTTACCGCCGGACGCTATGTCTGACAGGGTCAGGGGGGCCTACCTGCGGCCGGGGCAGCGCTAGTTAAAGGGGAGGTGTCGGGCGGCGATTTTTATTGCTGGCCACCTGCCAGCACCTGCCCCCGTTGCTGTCCCCGGCCCCCGTGAAGCCCCCCCGTGGGGTGCCGGCTGCTCTCCATGAGCCCGGCACTCCTCTTGAGTGCTGTGCTCGTTTGCCAGCACTCCTGATCCCTGGTGGCCCAGCTGGGCGCTGGGACATGCTTCACCATGCCCCTCCCCTTTAATAAGGGGAGGAAGGCCTGCAGTACCGCGGTACATAGCGCCACGATATTGGCTCGCAGCGCCCCAAGAGGGACACGGGGCGCTTCCAGTAGTGCCCCTCCTCCCTCTCAGGGTGCTACCTGGGAAAATTGGCCGCAGGGGGCGCTAATTTTTTGGGGTAGCGCCCCGGCGAAGTTGGGGTGTGACTCAATTTTTCCCCCATAGAATATAAAAGTCAAGATATAATGGTGAATCTACTTAAAACCTCAATAAAACCACAGTTGGAGGATGTGTGCAATTTTGGGGGGATTCATACGAAAGTAATGATGTTTAGACAATAGAGAGGATATAGCACAGATTCACTAGGATGCTCCTGGTTTGAGGAAAGATTAATACAAAGAAAAACTTGAAAAATTGAGGTTGCAATCACCCCAGGGAACATCCTCCTTATCTCAAAAAGCACCTGCAAAGAATCTTGAAGATAATAATACTTCAGTTAAGGCAATAGCTATTGGGAAAATAAAATGTTCTTAAAAGCTACATTTTATATCTAAGATTAAGTAAATGCACCTGTAACTACAACTTTCAGAAACTATCAGCTTATCTTAAAACCTACTGCCTTCGGGTCATGTGCAGTGGTAGAAAGTAAAATCTGATTGATTGGTGCAGACAGTATCCAATCCTGTCTTCTGGTCCATCTAACACCCTCCTGACCATTTTGATTGGTTCATACTGACAATTTCCAATCCAAGTGAAAAATGATGATATTTCCTACGAAATGCTAACAAGCTGACAGGACTTGAAACATGGTCTGTCAAGTTAAAATTCTGGTGGCTGATATGTATACACATCCCTCCTCCAAATTACACAAAAACTTGATGACATAGTTTTGAAAACACAACAACTGGAAAGAAATCTTTCCCTCGTTTCCTACATTACAACAGTGACTACACTTCAAAAAGTACTTCATTGGCTGTAAAGCACTTTGGGACATCCGGTGGTCGTGAAAGGCGCTATATAAATGCAAGTCTTTTTTTTCTTTTCGTTAAGTTTCCCTTTATCCTAGGAAATAGCTAATGAAGCTGCAGAGTACAGACACAAGGTGAGCCCTTCAAATTATCAGAGATTCCCCACTCATGGACAAGAGACAGATCACGACAGGCATAAGATTGACACTAGGTACATGAATCTCTCAGGTCGGGCTATTCTCAAATCTAAAGTTTATCCTCATTTTCACAACAAATCCACTTCCATTAGACAAAAGAAGAATTTATTTAATGGCAAAAGCCCAGCAGAAAGTATATAATAAGGTGAGTGTTTGCCTGCTTGTCGGTGTAACTGTAGGATTAGGGCGGGACTTGTACGAGAGTGTGACATTGTTTATTGCATGAGATGTAGCAGATTTGAGTGGGGACTGAGTGGGGTACTGGAGTAGAACACGGGGGGTGAATTCCCGTGGGGGTTCTCCTGCGCCTTCACCGTAACTTTGGTGGAAGAGACACGGTTTCCATGGCTCTTGCGTCAAAGTTACGGTGGACGAGCAGGAGAACACCTGCGGAAATTTGCCACCCCACTGTCTTTACCTCTGGTTCCGCTTTCAGGACACAATTCTGAGTTTGTGTGTGTGGTGAGGCTTTGACACTACCACGTGCACACAGAGGTTTTGTTAAATTTGAAATTAAAATATTTTGAACATTATACCCAGGAGGGACAGGCAATTGGGGAATGGGTTTACACATTCTTTTTTTTAAATGTCCCCTCTTTACCCTTGTTTAACTTTGGGAGCTGCACTGTAGACGATTATGTTTATGCTGCATTTTGAGATCCGCAGTTTGGGTCTGAAACCACCAGGGTTTTGGGGACTTCCACAGTTGGATTTGGAGATTATTTTGATCTGCCACTGACCCTGCTTACACACCACGGACAAAATGTTCAACATCGGCTGGGACGTAAAACTGGAGACGGTGGAGAGAAAAATCGGGCATGGTGTATAATGAGCGGCTGATCTGCTATCACCCGTTTTATGCCCCTGCCACGGTTGAAAGTTTCGCCCCATGTCTGGCATTGCTGCAAATCGTTTTGCACCATTTTTAGCATCATATTTTGCAGCCACTCCAACAGCGGTCTGTACAGGCACCCTTGTATTTTAATGCTGTCTTTGCCTTTGTTGTAACGAGGAGAGGCAATATAAACTAAAGGGCACAATCCTAAAGGGGGTGCATGAACAGAGAGACCTGGGGGTATGTGTGCACAAATCGTTGAAGGTGGCAGGTCAAGTTGAGACAGCGGTTAAAAAAGCATACGGGATCCTGGGCTTCATAAATAAAGGTATAGAGTACAAAAGCAAGGAAGTTATGATGAACCTGTATAAAACACTGGTTCGCCTTCAACTGGAGTATTGTGTTCAATTCTGGGCACCACACTTTAGCAAGGATGTGAAGGCCTTAGAGAGGGTGCAGAAAGATTTACGAGAATGATTCCAGGGATGAGGGACTTCAGTTATGTGTGTCGTAAGAATGAGCCTTACGCGTGGTGAACTTAAAGTAAGCTTTAATCAACTAAAAAGGTGCTACATACAAAAGAGGTCTTACTCTATGCCTCTCCAGGATCCAACTGATCAGTCCAGTATTTATCCTGGACTAATCACAGGAAGTGATGCAATAAAGTTCGAGTCACAGGAAGCTGTATTGTGTTACCACATTCTCCCCCGCCAAAAGATTAGGAGGCCGGGATGCTCCCTCCATTTTGTAGCCGCTGGACGAGGGAGAGCCGCACCCGTTTGGGTTCTCGTAGCGGTAGAGGGCCCCTAGCCCGTTTACCCGCCGCGGGCCGTGGACCAGAGTCCGAGTGATCCAGCCCGCTCTGTGAGGGGTCAGGATGATCCTGACTGTGTACTGGTGCCCGAACGGGTGTCGGGCAGGGCTGTGGCAGATCCGTTTCCGAGCGTACGGTACGGGGTGGATCGTGGCTGCGCGTGCGAGCCCCGACGGGCTCATAGTCAGTCTGCCCCAGGTCGGCACGCTGGAGTGAGGTACCAGCTGGCATCAGATCCAGATCGTGATGAGAGGCACCTGGCGAGCCCAGAGATGTGCCTGGTACAATATCATCCCCTGGTGTCCCTCTATGTTTCGGCGAGCAGGGAGTCAGATCCCGCAATGACACGGTAGATTCCCGACCGTCAGGATACCGAATATAGGCGTAGGTAGGGTTGACGTCAGTGAGCTCAACTTCATCTACCAGGGGGTCATTCTTAGACGCCCGGACATATCTTCGGAGTAGCACTGGTCCCGGTGTAGTCAGCCACGACGGGAGAGATATCCCATAGGATGAGCGACGCTGAAATCGGAAGAACCGTTCATGAGGCGTCGTATTTGTGGCGGTCGAAAGGAGGGACCGTGTGGAGTGTAATGCGTCTGGAAGTACTGCTTCCCATTGCTGGTTGGGTAGGCCCCGAGATCTCAAAGCCAGACGTACCGCATTCCAGATGATAGCGTTAAAACGCTCGACTTGCCCATTCCCGACCGGATGATAAGGCGTCGTTCTGCTGGCAGCAATACCCCGTTCCGAGAGATAGGCCTTGAGTTCTCCTGACATAAAAGAAGGGCCCCGATCCGAATGAACATAGGATGCCATGCCACAGAAAGCAAATACCTGCTCAAGGCAGCTGATAACCGTGGTCGTCAGCATATTGGGGCAGGGAAAGGCAAACGGAAAACGGGAATACTCATCGACCATGGTCAACAGATAAGTGTTGCGAGTTGAAGAGGGCAACGGCCCCTTAAAATCGATGCTAAGCCGTTGCATTGGCTGGGTCGCATGTATGAGTATACCACCCAAGGGGCGGAAAAACTGAGGTTTCAATTCCGCACAGACTCTGCAGTCCGAGCACATCTTCTTTACATCCCCGGTAGAGAATGGGAGATTTCGGGACCGCACGAAGTGTAGCATGCGAGTAACGCCCGGATGACACAACCCATCATGGATGTCTACGAGCGTAGAGGGTGCCATGGCGGAGCAGAATGCTCGTGTGAGGGTATCCGGAGCCACATTCTCCTTGCCAGGTCGATAGTGGATGGTGTAACCAAAAGAGGCCAATTCCAGCCGCCAAAGCTGGATTTTATTATTTTTAATTTTGGTCCGTTTTCGATTATCGAGCATGAAGGCGACCGATCGCTGGTCCGTGATTAAGGTAAAGTGCTGGCGAGCTAGGAGATGAGTCCACTTCCGTACTGCCTCTATGATGGCTGTAGCTTCTTTCTCGACTGGAGGATAATGTAGCTCAGCCCCTTGAAAAGTCCTGGACAAAAATGCCACCGGACGACCTTCCTGATTCAGAGTGGCCGAGATCGCCACCTCCGAGGCATCACACTCAACAACAAAAGGTAGACTCTCATCGATGGAGTGAAGAGCCGCTTTCTCCAACTGTTTTTTCAGGAGGTTAAAGGCTGCAACAGCCGCTGTGTCTAGTGGGAATGTGCTGGCCTTCAGTAGAGGTTGGATTCGGTCCGAGAAGTTAGGAATCCATTTAGCATAGTATGCAAACAGGCCGAGGGCCCGGCGCAAGGAGGCCGGATTCTTAGGTGGCGGGAGTTCTTGGAGTGGGCGAAGCCTTTCAGGGTCAGGTTTAATGATGCCATTGCCCACACAATAGCCAAGGATGTTGATGGTTGGTTGTGACTCAATGGATTTAGCCGCATTTAATCTCAAATTACGGTGCTGGAGTGCATCCCAAAATCGTTGGAGATTGGCGTCATGTTCCCGCTGATTGCGACCTGCGACAGTAATATTGTCCAGATAAGGAAACGTATCCTTCAAGTCTTCCTGTTTGACCAGGTCATCCATTGCTCGCTGGAAGACAGCCACTCCATTCGTGACCCCAAAGGGGAGGCGACAAAATTGATACAGCCGTCCATTGGCTTCAAAGGCCGTATACTGCTTGTCTGAGACCTTCAAGGGTACCTGATGATAGGCACTTTTCAGATCATATGTTGAGAACACAGTGTACTCAGCCAGTTTATTAACCATATCATCGATGCGCGGCAATGGGTATGCGTCCAAGTCGCTGCTCACGTTGTGGTCTCCTCTACATTGGGGAGACCAAACGCAGATTGGGTGACCGCTTTGCGGAACACCTCCGTTCAGTCCGTAAGGGGGACCCCGAGCTCCCGGTGGCCTGTCACTTTAATTCACCGCTTCACTCCCACTCTGACCTCACCGTCCTCGGCCTATTACACTGTTCCACGGAAGCGCAGCGTAAGCTCGAGGAACAGCACCTCATCTTTCGTTTAGGCACGCTACAGCCCTCTGGACTCAATATCGAGTTCAACAATTTTAGATCATAACCTCAGCTCCAATCACATTTATATTTTATTTTTTCCACCCTTTTATTTGCCCCCCCCCCACCTTTTTTTTTCCTCCTAGAAGCTGGCAGCTGTCCTTCATTCTGCCAGTGGATTTCACACTTCTTTCAGCCTTAATCTGTCACATTAACACCACCTCTAGCCTTGCATATCTCTTAATGTCTCTTAATGTCTCTTCACCTCCCCCTTTGTTCTTTTATCCCCTCCCCCTTTTCCCAGCTTTACTCTGGCCTTAAATCTATTTGATTTCCGGCTCTTCACAGTTCTGACGAAAGGTCATCGACCTGAAACGTTAACTCTCTTTCTCTCTCCACGGATGCTGCCTGGCCTGCTGAGTTTTTTCAGCGTTTTCTGTTGTTATTTCAGATTTCCAGCATCCGCAGTATTTTGCTATCGTCCGTATATTGATTGATGGTCTGTGAATAGTCAATGCACAGCCGTTTCTTGTGAGGTTGTAGACGGTTCTTAACAATAACGACCTGGGCGCGCCATGGCGACGAACAAGGCTCGATGATATCCTCTGCTAAAAGCTGAGAAATCTCAGCCGCAATAAAAGACTGGTCTTCCTGACTGAAACGTCGTGACTTTGTTATAATCGGTTTGCATCGAGGAGGGATACTGGTAAACAGTGAGGGTTCATCCAGTGAAGCTGCTGACAATGCACAGAACGGTAATCGAGGTCGTATATTAGAAATAGTGAGTTCAGGTTTGGATCCGCCGAACTCAATGGTGAGCTTCTTATGCTGCTTTTGAAAATCCAGCCCGAAGATAAGATCACTACATAAATCCTTGAGCACCGAAAGCCGGGTGGAGGGATACCTGTGACCATTAAGTGTTATTTCAACCATACAAAAGCCAGAAATTCTGGTATTAAGTGATGACTGAGCCATCGCAATTGCCTGGTCCGATGGGAAAACATGTAGCTTTAACTCTGCAACAATCTGTTCCCTAATGAAACTATCAGTGCTACCTGAGTCAATTAAGGCATCTAAAGTATATCCATTAATTGATGCTTTTGTAGCTGCATGGAATAGGTTCTGAGGACAAGCAGCTGTAATTGGTGTCGTTGCACAAAGAGTGGCTGAAACTCTAGGTGTGTTTCTTCGAGAGGAAACCCGAGAGGAAGCACGATAGATGTTAGCCGGAACATCTTGATAGGCCCTTACCGGGGCAGTTCGGTAGGACTTAGCTTGATAAGCCCTCGTAGAGGCTCTTGATAGGCAAACCTTTGCAAAATGACCCTTTTTGTTGCAATGACTGCAAAACGCATTGCGAGCAGGGCAGAATTTCCGAGGGTGAAACTCATCACCACAAAAGAAGCATTTCTTAGATTGCCAGGAGGCTGCCACAGTGGGGTCATCATCCTCTTCATCAGTGAAGTCATCAGATTGATCGTCAGGGATAAAGACCTCCCTAATAGAGTTCACCTGTGGCCTCTTAAATTGCCTGACTGTAGTTAAGGCAGTAGACCGAGGTCTGGGCACTGTATAAAGGTCTGCATTTCTTTTTGCCAGATCTAGAGAGCAAGCCATGTCATAAGCTCTCTGAAGCTCAAGTGTCTTACTTTCCAGTAGACGCTGGCGTATAAATGGGGAGGCAAGCCCGCAGATGAAAGCATCACGGATCATTTCTTCACGGTACAGCTCAGCTGAGGCCGCCTGAAAGTTACAGTCCATACTAAGTCTGCGAAGCTCTTGGAGGAATTTATCAATGGATTCCTCCGGCCCTTGTTGGGCTGTAGCTAGTAGATGTCTGGCATAGACCTCATTCGGTGTCTTAGTATGTAGTCTCTTAAGTGTCCGAATTGCCTCCTCGTAACTGTCCCATTCCTCCACATACTGAAATACATTCGGGGTGACACAGTTGATGAGTATCCGCAACTTTGAGTCATCATCAGCCTTACAATATTCAAGAAAATTGTCAAACGTGCGATACCAGTGTTTCCACACCTTACCGGCTGCTGGGGTGTTTGGGTCCAAGTCAAGACACGATGGTTTAAGAATGTTTTCCATGATGGGTGATTCCCTGGATCCTTAGTTCCGAGTTCGTCCAAAAAGTTTGAGTGCGAAGTTTTCCAAAGTTGATTAAATTGTCGTAAGAATGAGCCTTACGCGTGGTGAACTTAAAGTAAGCTTTAATCAACTAAAAAGGTGCTACATACAAAAGAGGTCTTACTCTATGCCTCTCCAGGATCCAACTGATCAGTCCAGTATTTATCCTGGACTAATCACAGGAAGTGATGCAATAAAGTTCGAGTCACAGGAAGCTGTATTGTGTTACCACAATGTGGATAGACTAGAGAAGCTGGGGTTGTTCTCCTTAGAGCAGAGAAGGTTGAGAGGAGATTTGATGGAGGTGTTCAAAATCATGAGGGGTCTGGACAGAGTAGATAGAGAGAAACTGTTCGCATTGGCGGAAGGGTCGAGAACCAGAGGACACAGATTTAAGGTGATTGGCAAAAGAACCAAAGGTGACATGAGAAAAAACTTTTTTACACAGTGAGTGGTTAGGATCTGAAATGCACTGCCTGAAAGGGTGGTGGAGGCAGATTCAATCACGGCTTTTGAAAAACGAATTGGATAAGTAGCTGAAGGAAAAAAATTTGCAGGGCTACGGAGAAAGGGCGGGGGAGTGGGACTAGCTGAAGTGCTCTTTCAGAGAGCCGGCATGGGCTTGACGGGCTGAATGGCCTCCTTCTGTGCTGTAACCATTCTATGATGCTATGATTCTATGTATTGATTGTTCTGTTGTCATAAAGGACTGTGGCTTTAGCCTGACATAAGAATTACATAGAATGCAGGAATGCGAAAATCCTATTTAACCCATCCAGCTCACTGTGTTCTCTGGGTCCTTTTTAGTACCTGAGTTAACCACACAAACAGCCTGCTAAATCGTTTCTGATGTGCCATCAACACCCTGCTTTAAAGGGTCAAACAGCCTGTCCGAAGATACTTAAAACTGGTTGGTATTGAACTCACCATTCAGAGAATATCCAACAAAACTTTAATGGCAGCTGCAGATATTTTTCCCCAACGCTAATGTTCCTGCATGTCACTAACCAGGATTTCAGAAGAATTCAGGGTTTGGTCTCAGGACATGTAGGATCACACTGTCTGTGATCTGTTCTTGATGCAGTGGCTGAGAATTGTTTAATGGGGGAAGCCAACACCTGAAGGAGCGCTGTTTCGCATCACGATGAAGCAGCTCAGGTTCTGTGCTGAATCCATCCCTGTGAATCAATATTTTACTAAAATCACAGCGAACACTTTGTATTCCTCTACAGCTCTCAGAATTCTAGTCATGCTTAAATGGGACAGGGTTTAAGAAAGCTCTTTTTGTAAAGGATATGACAATGAGGCATTTCCCAGAAACGTTTTGCTGTTGATTCCTCTGAACCGCGAGAAGTGCTGCATTTGGTTGAGAAGCTTTCAAGTCACAGTCTCTTGCTTACTCTTCACATCTTGTCATGCAGGTTATCTTTTGAATGCTGTATATAATCAAAACTGTTTGGGCACAGGGTAACTCAACGCTGGTGTGGGAGTAATGGCCTGGAGCTTTCAGCTGAGGAATAACAGCTTACAGTTAGCAGATCGTTTAACTTATGTGGCGTCATGTGATGCACCATCCAAAGCAAAGGCTCTACGAGGAAGATAATTGTTCAGAACCAGCAAAGTCCAACCGGCCCTGCAAGCCCTGACCTTTTTTAATCTCAGCTACCCTCCTTCTCACCCTATCCCTCAATCCCTGTTTTCTCCAGAAATGCATCTAATTATCTGTTGAATACAGTTATACTGTCTGCTCATTGGCCTTCCCCGGTATCTTATTCCAAAAGTTTAGGTGAGGCAAAGTGTCAGAGGTCCCTGTCTGTCCGACATGACCCATGGTCAGATGGCCAGCCCTATAAGGGCTTCAGGATGAGCCCAACATCAACAATCAAGTCTCATTGAAACATGAAGATCCCAGTCTAGATGTAGTGAAAGAGATTTGTTAAAAGGGTGAGTAATTTATTAAAAGAAGGAAATGATTTAATGGAATGAAATAATGCAATAAAAGGGGGAATGAGTGGTTCAGTGAAGAAGAAGTTAAGAAGAAGAAAGGGATTAGCTGAGAGCACAGAGGTAGAATGATTTGCCTTTCTGTAATACGCTCCTGTGCAATTTATATATTTGACGTAAAATAGAACGTCTTGGAGTGAGTTAGAGATCCCCTTTGCTATTAAGCAGGAAGCGTGAATGGTAGTCAACATGGTTTGGATTTCCTGTGGATTATGTGGGAGGTTGTTTTCGTTTTATCTGCAATATCCAACACTGTTGGGTTTCCCACAGGGGACACATTATACATCACCAAGTTTGCAGTAATTGATGTATTTTTAGAAGCTGGACAATATTTATCCCCTAAAGGGAGCCAAATGTTGTTTGATATCATCTGATTTTGACAGGTTTCCTCTCCCTAACTAGTTTTAATATTTACACTTTACATGCTATACTTTGTCCAAAGAATAATTATTATTAGAAGTCTATAAATTTGAAAGAATAAAGGTGAAAGTACAGGATGGGTTTTGGCAAAACATTCAATTTGAATGTGTTGATGAAACAATCTGTTTCCATGACAACTAGTGTGCTTCTTCCTAACTGAGATCTAACTGTCCAAGTCAATCCTTTCGCATCTCAGTTCATTACCATGGAAACAACCAATGTTCATTTTATTTCATGCTGCAATAATATGGCGATTTTTGCTTGAAACCTAATTTCTCAGCTCATTTTAGGATTCTCTTGACCAGCAGTTACTTATCATTTATTTTAAACCAAGTTTTCTTATTTTTTCTGCGAGTCCCAACAACCTGCAAATAGCCTCCTTTAACCTAAAGGCGGGGTGGGGGGGGGGGCGGGGGCTAGTTACAGAAGGGTAAATTTTACCAGGAGGGTGTGCGGCCTTCACAAAGGTGATTGGTCTGCAGAAGATTGGACAGTCTGCAAAACAATGGGGAATGCCCAGAACAGTGGTCAATCCCCGAATGTTTGAATGGTCTCCAGGAATACAAGCAAGTTGAGTAGTTTCCAAGATGCCTGGACAATCTCCATGTCATCAAAAGCAGCCTCCAGAAGGGGAAAAAAATTGCCTTCCATTGGAGAAGCTGGGGTTGTTCTTCTTAGAGCAGATAAAGCTAAAAGGAGATTTGATACAGGTAGTAAATAAAGAGAAACTGTTTCCAAGGGCTGAAGGGTCGATAACCAGAGGGCACAGATTTAAAGTGATTGGCAAAAGGACCAGAGGTGACATGAGGAAAAACTTTTTTACACAACAAATGGTTAGGATTTGGAATGTTTGATGCACTGTCTGATAGGGTGGTGGATATAGATTCAATAGTAGCCTTCAAAATCTAATTGGATAAATACTTGAAGGAGAAAAAAAATCAAGGAATATGGGGAAAGAGCGAGGGAGTGGGACTAATTTGATTGCTCTTCAAAAGAGCTGACACAGACTTGATGGGCCGAATGGCCTCCTTCTGTGCTGTACTATTCTATGATTTTATAATCGTGAATATATCACACCCATGGTTGGGGGGATATCTCTTTTACTGTCTTGGCAAACACAACTCTGCCAGGCCCACAGCACCTACAAAACTGTCAGACTCGCAACACATATAAATATATCAGCCCATGGTAGAAACAAACCTATCACCTCAGTGGTGGATATAACTCTTGTCAGACTCGCTGTGGATGTAAATCTCACAGACTTATAAAGAGAGGAAAAGAAAGATGGGATTTAGAGAGAGAGCGAGATAAAAGAGACAGAAAGAAAAAGTAAAAAAAAATTATTTTAATTAAAAAAAATCTCCAACACTAATTAAATTCTGAAGGAATGAGACCCCGCGCTTTTAAAATTAAATTTTCAGGGCCAGAGAGGTTGTTTGGCAGTAATTATGACTTATCACACCGTTAAAAATTCACTTACACCTGAATGCACCAGCCCTAACTTTTTGTGGCGTGTTCAGTGGGTAACTAATGGGTAAGTACAGCAACTTCACCCTTACATGGATTTCAGTACCAAGTCTATTGGCGAGGTACTGTTATAGTGCATCTTGTGGAGCACCAGGGTATTTCAGACAGCAACTTCCAGATTTCCGGGATGTTTGGACTCTGGAAGTTGCTGTCTGATTTATTCCAAATTAACTTTGAGCGCTGTTAGCCTCACCATTATTTTCAATGCATAATCTGGGCCAATGTCTGTACTGCGTTTCCAATTTTTAATATATTTTTATATTTTTTACACTACCGGGATATAGATGGCAGAGGAAGTGAAAGCTTTGTTGTGAGGAGTAGAGTGGTCATTTTATGACTGAACATCCATAACATGATACGGTCATAATTAGCACCTCACTCAACATAAAAAGTATCAGTTAGTCTCAAATAAAGTGCCAGCGATGTTGACATAAGCCTCGGGCACTAGAGTTTACAGAAACTCATTTTAAGACATGGTTGTTGAGATTTAGAGATGGTATTTTGAAAGTTAAAAAATGATTTCTCAGAGCAAACCAATTTGAGTAAGTTCAATCAGATTTATTCAAGTTGACCATTGATTTTTTAAAAACTCTTAAACCTGAATAAATTGAATAATTACAGTAATAAAGAGAAACTTAATGGGTCAAAAATTCGGCACTTGCCGGGTGAGTACGCACTGTGTACTCACCCATAAGGCCTCCTGAAGTGCCGGTTTCCTGCATGCACTGCGCATGTGTGGGAAACTGGAACTTCCGGTCTCGTGAAGGGAGCGGTTCAGAGGTGAACCGCGTGCGCGGTAGAGGCTGCGCGCACGCAGCAAACTTAGGTCTTTTTTCAGGTTTCTCCGGGAGGGTAAGTATTGAAGAACCTGCGCTTTTAAAAAGGAGGCGCAGGACCCGTTTTCAACAAGGTAAGTGGTTAATTAATTATAATTTAAAAAATTTTCAACAGGTTTATCTTTTTTAGATACTTTAAAGAAAGGTAAGTTTATTTTTAGCACTGTTAAAAAGTATTTTCATTTTTTCAAAAATTTAAATTTTTGTTTAAAGTAGTTAATTTATTTAACTTATAGTTATTTAAAAAATGTGATTTTTTTTTAAATTTATTTGAAGTTTAGCTGTTCTTTTGGGGCCGATTTCAATTCACAGATTTGACAGGTCTTCCTGTCAAATCTATGAATGAAAGATGGTCTGCTGCCATTGGCTCTCCATGGCCCATGTGATCCCAGGGGACGCATCGCACTAACTACGCCCCTGGGACACGCAAGCACTGCGCGCCGGCAGTTGGAGCAGGCCCAGGAGCTGAAGTCCCTGTGGGCCAGAAGCAGAACGGCAGACGTGGTAGGTAAGTGCGCGCGCGATCCTTACCCCCGCGGCAAGTCGGAGAGGCGAATTTCTGGGCCAATATCGGCCACAAACCTCCAAATGCACTATACTCAAACCACATGCTGCAGGTAAAATAGTCACTCAGAGCCAACGTTGCTCTCAACGCAAACACTGGCATTCAAACTACGCACTTCAACACAGGCGAATAGTCCTATATTTGACCTTACAGAGGTAAAGGCACTTTGGGTGGTAACCGTGTTCAGTTACTGCTGATCTCCCAACCTGCAATGCTGAATTGTGCTGCTTCTTATTTTATTGTTTGGAGTAACGCAAGCCGTCCAATTCCAATTTGTTCAAAAACTTCACATTTATTGCTCTACAAAGTAGAAATGAGCTCCCTGAACTAAGCGAATGAATATGCACTGAGCTCTGGGCAATGATGGGAATTGTTTTTTTATTCGTTTATGGGATGTGGTTGTCGGTGACAAGGCCAGCATTTATTGCCCATCCCTAATTGCCCTTGAGAAGGTGGTGGTGAGCCGCCTTCTTGAACCGCTGCAGTCCGTGTGGTGAAGGTACTCCCACATTGCTGTTAGGGAGGGAGTTCCAGGATTTTGACCCAGTGACGATGAAGGATCGGCGATATACTTCTAAGTCAGGATGGTGTGTAACTTGGAGGGGATCTTGGAGGTGGTGGTGTTCCCAATGGTACAACACAGACCACATTTAACTAAGAATGAATTGTATTTGTTTCTGATGGAATATATAAAATGGAAAGATGCATTTTCAGATGCAAAAAAATCAATGCCTACAACTGAGGCCCATTGAAAGACTTGGGCTGTTCCAGTGAACACAATCAATAATTTTTGAGGGCTGCAGAATAAGAATTCATGACTTGAAATGTGTGCTGAATTTGCTGATCCTCAGCCAGGTTGGGGATAGGGTTAGTTTTACTGGGCTCATGGCTCTCGGACCAGGGAGAAGAGAACTCGGCCAGCATTTCCACTCCTCATCGGGCTCGAACCGTTGGTTTCTGCTGGAGGCTGTGCCCGTGAGGATGTTGGGAGAGACCTGGATCAGGGTCAAATAGCTTGCCAATACTCACTGTCGAGACTCACACATGACGAATGGCTATTTGGACATGATGGGCTGGTGCCTGTGTGCTGGCGCTGTACGCTGCAGGAGTTGGCCCCCTTAAAATAGGAGAGAGGAGAGGAGAAAATCATTAACATTTGCCTCCTCCCTACCCCATCTGGAGATAAGCGATCATTTCTCATGTCTATCCTACAATCAGATCCAGGTAACCATGCTCAGCTGATTATACTTCCTGGACCTGAATTTTGGTGACTGTGACAACATATCACTCTTCCCCACTCTGCACCATTAAAACTTTACTTATTTTTTGTAATTGCCAGATTTGTTTTATTGGGTTACCATCTGCCTGGTTTGGACCAGACAGTCCATTTTTTAAGAGGACTGTCCAGAAATTTCTAAATTGTTAACTGTGCATCCAAAGTCTCTCTTTTTTTTAAAAAATATGATTTTTCCCAGGTTTGGTTTTGTACCTCATAAAGTGGAGGTATTAATTATTAATGCTATTAATGTTTTCAATTCATTTTCATTAAAACTAAAGCAAATTCAGAACTTGAGCCATGATTCTCACGCCACCCCACCCCATCCCGCCCCACCCCGCTCTACCTCAGTCCCTGCTCTAATTTCTTATTTCTTGTCCATTTTGAAAAAAGCCAGAGTAGGCCAGTGGTTAAAGCTCGCAGAATAACCAGCAGGCACCAGAAGGGCGAGGCTGTATCTAGCATGTCTCATTATCTTAAAACTCAATGTTTTCATGACTTGTGACCTAGGATTCACATCTAGCCCAGACTGAGGAGATGCAACACATTTTCAATATGCTAAATCAATACAGCCCAGAGGCAATTTCTCGTTGATAGTACTTTTATCTCTCTGGTTCTGTGTATAAGTCAAAGGCTGCATTTCCAAACAACTTTTTAATTAGAATGTTAGATAACACTGCTTCCTAGCTATCTCGATGACAGTGACAGTCTGTATAAAAAGGTACGAGCATCTACTCAGCTTGTACACCACATGGTGCTGTTGTAGGAATTTACATCTAAACTCGCTTTTTCAGCATATTAATTGTCAAGTCGTTAAATGGGGTGGGTTTTGATAATAGCCAGCCCAGATCCCCAACAGCACATGTACACAGTTGATGGTGGCTTAAAATTCAGTGCTGATTGGGTGGATTTGCTCAGAAAAGCCAAAAGAAGATGCAGTGAGGACAAAAATGTCTCCCTGCCCCGATCTACAGTTCTCAGCTTGCAGTTATGTGTAACGCCATTGTACCTTGTATGGGGAGAGGAACCTTGTATGAGGAAAGACTAGAGCGGTTGTCCATAAACTGTGTGATGTTGCTACTACTGCCATAAAATGAAGAAATGTTGCTTTCTGCTATAAGGAAAACATAATACTTCCTACCCAAGACATAAGAACATAAGAACATAAGAAATAGGAGCAGGAGTAGGCCAATCGGCCCCTCGAGCCCGCTCCGCCATTCAATAAGATCATGGCTGATCTGATCCTCACCTCAAATCTAAAGAACACAAGAAGTAGGAGCAGGACCCGGCCACTCAGCCCCTGGGCCCGCTATGCCACCCACAGGGCCTCGACCGATCTGAACTCAGCCTCATGTCCAATTTCCTGCCCGCTCCCCGTAACCCCTAATTCCCTTTACTTCTAGGAAACTGTCTATTTCTGTTTTAAATTTATTTAATGATGTAGCTTCCACAGCTTCCTGGGGCAGCAAATTCCACAGACCTACTACCCTCTGAGTGAAGAAGTTTCTCCTCATCTCAGTTTTGAAAGAGCAGCCCCTTATTCTAAGATTATGCCCCCTAGTTCTAGTTTCACCCATCCTTGGGAACATCCTTACCGCATCCACCCGATCAAGCCCCTTCACAATCTTATATGTTTCAATAAGATCGCCTCTCATTCTTCTGAACTCCAATGAGTAGAGTCCCAATCTACTCAACCTCTCCTCGTATGTCCACCCCCTCATCCCGGGGATTAACCGAGTGTACCTTCTTTGTACTGCTTCGAGAGCAAGTATGTCTTTTCTTAAGTATGGACACCAAAACTGTATGCAGTATTCCAGATGCGGTCTCACCAATACCTTATATAACTGCAGCAATACCTCCCTGTTTTTATAATCTATCCCCCTAGCAATAAAAGCCAACATTCCGTTGGCCTTCTTGATCACCTGCTGCACCTGCATACTAACTTTTTGATTTTCTTGCACTAGGACCCCCAGATCCCTTTGTACTGCAGTACTTTCCAGTTTCTCGCCATTAAGATAATAACTTGCTCTCTGATTTTTCCTGCCAAAGTGCATAACCTCACATTTTCCAATATTGTATTGCATCTGCCAAATCTCTGCCCACTCACCCAGCTTGTCTATATCCCCTTGTAGGTTTTTTATGTCCTCCTCACTTTCTACTTTCCCTCCCATCTTTGTATCATCTGCAAACTTTGATATGTTACACTCGGTCCCCTCCTCCAAATCGTTAATATAGATTGTAAAGAGTTGGGGACCCAGCACCGACCCCTGCGGAACACCACTGGCTACTGGTTGCCAGTCCGAGAATGAACCATTTATCCCAACTCTCTGCTTCCTGTTAGATAACCAATCCTCCACCCATGCCAGAATATTCCCCCCAATCCAGTGATTTTTTATCTTGAGCAATAATCTTTTATGTGGCACCTTGTCGAATGCCTTCTGGAAGTCTAAATACACTACGTCCATTGGTTGCCCTTTATCCACCCTGTACGTTATGTCCTCAAAGAACTCGAGCAAATTTGTCAGACATGATTTCCCCTTCATAAAGCCATGCTGACTTTGTCCTATCAAATTATGTTTATCTAAATGTTCCGTTACTGTCTCCTTAATAATAGACTCCAAAATTTTACCCACCACAGATGTTAGACTAACTGGTCTATAATTTCCAGCTTTCTGCCTACTACCCTTTTTAAATAAGGGTGTTACATTAGCAGTTTTCCAATCTGCCGGGACCTTTGCTGAGTCCAGGGAATTTTGGAAAATTATTACCAAAGCATCCACAATCCCTATTGCCACTTCCCTCAAGACCCTAGGATGTAAGCCATCAGGTCCAGGGGATTTATCCGCCTTGAGTCCCATTATTTTACTGAGTACCAATTCCTTAGTGATTTTAATCGTATTTAGCTCCTCCCCCCCTAGAGCCCCCTGTTTGTCCAGTGTTGGGATATTCTTAGTGTCCTCTACCGTAAAGACTGAAACAAAATATTTGTTCAGCATTTTTGCCATCTCCATGTTTCCCACCATTAATTTCCCGGTCTCATCCTCTAAGGGACCTACGTTTGCCTTAGCCACCCTTTTTCTTTTTATATAACTATAGAAACTCTTGCTATCTGTTTTTATATTTTTTGCCAATTTATTTTCATAATCTATCTTCCCTTTCTTAATCAATCCTTTAGTTACTTTTTGCTGTCTTTTGAAGACTTCCCAATCTTCTATCCTCCCACTAAGTTTGGCTACCTTATATGTCCTTGTTTTTAGTTGGATACTATCCTTAATTTCTTTACTTAGCCACGGATGGCTGTCATTTCTTTTACACCCTTTTTTCCTCAGTGGAATATATATTTTTTGAAAGTTGTAAAATAACTCCTTAAATGAACACCACTGCTCATATACCGTCTTACCCTGTAATCTATTTTCCCAGTCCACTTTAATCAATTTTGCTTTCATACCATCATAGTCTCCTTTATTCAAGCTCAGTACGCTTGTCTGAGAACCAACTTTCTCACCCTCTAATTGGATATGGAATTCAACCATGTTATGGTCACTCATTCCAAGGGGATCCTTAACTAGGACATTATTAATTAATCCTGACTCATTACACAGGACCAGGTCCAAGGTTGCTTGCCCCCTTGTAGGATCAGTTACATACTGCTCAAGAAATCCATCCCTAATACACTCAATAAACTCTTCCTCAAGGCTGCCCTGCCCAATTTGATTTGTCCAGTTAATATGATAGTTAAAATCCCCCATAATTATAGCTGTTCCCTTATTACATGCCCCAACTATTTCCTGATTAATACTTCTTCCAGCAGAGTTGCAACTATTAGGAGGCCTATATACTACTCCCACTAGTGTTTTTTTCCCTTTATTATTCCTTATCTCCACCCAAACTGTTTCATTATCCTGATCTTTTGACCCAATATCATTTCTCTGTAATACAGTGATTCCTTCCTTTATTAACATAGCTACCCCACCTCATCTTCCTTCCTGTCTGTCCTTCCTGATTGTTAAATACCCTGGCATATTTAATTCCCAGTCGTTGTCACCCTGCAGCCATGTTTCTGTAATGGCCACAAGATCATACCCATATGTAGTTATTTGTACCGTCAATTCATCTATTTTGTTACGAATGCTGCGTGCATTCAGATAAAGAACTTTTAAATATGTTTTGTGACAATTTATTCCTGCTTTTACCCCCTTTACTACTTTACCTTTATCTTTATATATTCTGTCCCTTCCTGACACGCTCTGGTTTTTAATTACCCCACTGCTACTTTGCTCTATTGCCTTCTCCGCTGACATTTTTATTTTTTGCTCTCTTGAAACCCCCCCCCCCCACTAATTAGTTTAAAGCCCTCTCTACAGCCCTAGTTATTCGATTCGCCAGGACTCTAGTCCCAGCACTGGCCAAGTGAAGTCCGTCCCAACGGAACAGCTCTCTCCTGTCCCAGTACTGGTGCCAGTGTCCCAGGTAGCAAAACCCATTTCTCCCACACCAGTCTTTGAGCCACGCATTTAACCCTCTGATTTTATTTACCCTAGCCAAATTTGCTCGTGGCTCAGGTAGTAATCCAGAGATTACTACCCTAGAGGTTCTGTTTTTTAATTTGGCCCCTAGCTGCTCATACTCCCTCAGCAGAACCTCATTCCTTGTCCTATCTATGTCATTGGTACCAACATGGACCACGACAACTGGATCTTCCCCCTCCCACTCCAAGTTTCTCTCCAGCCCAGAGGAGATGTCCTTAACCCTGGCACCAGGCAGGCAAAATAGCCTTCGGGACTCTCGCTCTCGGCTGCAAAGAACCCTATCTATCCCCTTAATGATACTATCCCCTACCACTACAACATTTCTTTTTACTCCCCCCACTTGAATGGCTCCCCGTACCACAGTGCTGTGGCCAGGTTGCTCATCCTCCCTGCAGTCCCTGCTCCCGTCCTCACAGGGAGTAAGAGCCTCGAACCTGTTGGACAAGAGCAAGGGCTGCGGCTCCTCCAACACTACCTCCTGGATCCCCGTACCTGCCTCACTCGTAGTCACACCCTCCTGTCCCTGATCATGGGCTACATCTGAATTAGTTAATCTAATTGGTGTGACTACCTCCTGGAACACAGAGTCCAGGTAACTCTCCCCCTCCCTGATGTGTCGCAGTGTTTGAAGCTCGGACTCCAGCTCATCAACACGGAGCCGGAGTTCCTCGAGCAGCCAACACTTACTGCAAATGTGATCACCGTGAACATCAGTGGTGTCCTCCAGCTCCCACATATTGCAGCAGTAACACATCACCTGCTCTCCCATTCTATGTAATTAATTAAATTTATTATTATTTACCCTTTAATTAATTTAAATTAAAACAATACACTTCTGTGACAGTTTGTTCTGAGTCTCTTCACTCTCCGTCCTGTGGCAGTTTGTTCTGAGTCTTCTCACTCCGTCCTGTGGCAGTTTGTTCTGAGTCTCCTCACTCTCCGTCCTATGGCAGTTTGTTCTGAGTCTCCTCACTCTCCGTCCTGTGGCAGTTTGTTCTGAGTCTCCTCACTCTCCGTCCTGTGGCAGTTTGTATTTGTTAGTTAGTTGTACATATGATTTCAGGACAGCTGCATATTGATAGTGGCAGATCAGGTTCTCTGACACTCCCCTCGTGAAAGTAACTCGTGATGTATTCTGCAAACCAGAAACAGTGCGAGCATAACAAAAATACCCGTTTATTCAGCCAGTGTAAAACACATTTCCACATGTGAGTCATAGAAAAAGGACTATTTTTGTAATTCAGCTAATTTGCATAGAATTTGCGTGTCATTCAGATATATTTCTTTTACACAACATTTAGTTTACAAATGTCATAAAATGAGAGTTATGTTATGGTTTTGTGCCCATCTTTGAAATTGTTTTCCCTGATTTAAGGGGCAGGCAGCGGACCTGCACAAGTTTTCACTGTGTTGCCTTTGTCTGTAACTTCTCTACAGTTTTACAGTATGAGATGATACGTTATGTAAATCGGAAGATTGCTGAATGTGTGCAGTATCATTGATTTAGAGAATAGACCCTGGTCAGCCAAAACTTGGCTGCCCGTGTCCTAATTTGCACCAAGTCCGTTCATCCATCACCCCTGTGCTCGCTGACCTACATTGGCTCCCATTAAACAACGCCTCGATTTTAAAATTCTCAATCCTTGTTTTCAAATCCCTCCACGGCCTTGCCCCTCCCTATCTCTGTAAACTTCTCCAGCCCCACAACGCTCTGGGCATGTTAGCATAGTGGCTATGTTACTGGACTAGTAATCCAGAGGCCTGGATTAATGAACTGGAGACATGAGTTCAAATCCCACCACAAGCAGCTGGGGAGTTTAAATTCAATTAATTAAATTAATCTGCAATTTAAAAAACTAGTATCAGTAATGGTGACCATGGACCTATTGGATTGTTGTAAAAAACCATCTGGTTCACTAATGTCGTTTAGGGAAGGAAATCCTTACCCGGTCTGGCCTAGATGTGACTCCAGACCCACAGCAATGTGGTTGACTCTGAACTGCCCTCTGCGGTTCAAGAGGATGGCTCACCACCACCTGCTCAAGGGCAATTAGGGATGGGCAATAAATGCTGGCCTTGCCAGTGACGCCCACATCCCATGAACAAATAAAAAAAAAGATATCTGCGCTCCTATAATTCTGGCCTCTTGAGCATCCCTGATTTTAATCGCTCCACCATTAGTGGCCATGCCTTCAGCTGCCTGATCCCTAAGCTCTGGAATTACCTCTCGTTCCTCCTTTAACACACTTAATAAAACCTACCTCTTTGACAAAGCTTTTGGTCATCTACCCTAATATCTTCTTATGTGGCTCGGTGTCAAATTTTGTTTTATAACGCTCCTGTGAAGCGCCTTGGGACATTTTACTAGGTTAAATGCTATACAAATACAAGTTGTTGCTGTTGTTGCTCCTCTTCCTCTTGCTCCACTGCAGGTGCTCGGCACAGATTTAGGATAATTGAAGAACAAAATACAGGATAATCTCTTGGTGGGGAAAAAGGAGCAATTCTCAAAACTGGAAGTGAAGATAATTGTGCTTTAATTTGCTTGTCCTGGAAATGGACTCCTTGCACAGCCATTGTACCCAAGTCTTCGCCAACATGTAATAAATAACAAATGCATTCTTTATTTAGGCAGGCGTGTCTGACAATCACTTAAATCTGAAATTACAATTCAAGGTCAGTCGAATCATTCTGTAGATAAGGATTGAATCTCCCTATATTATTAAACTGTGTAATTATGGTGTTTGATTTGCCAGTGTGAGCTAATCTTTAGGGAGCCATTAGTCCTCAGATTACTCAAGCAATTAGAACGTTGGATGCAGTGTGATTATTCACTTACTGTGGGACCCAGTGCAACAACACATGACTCATCTGATGTGTGGGAGAGCTGTGAAAGAATACATATTTAATAAAAATATTGTCTTCTGTTTCACATTTAGAAAATAAATAAACATCTTTTTATCAATCTTTAATGTTGCAAAGCATTGAAGCCAGGCTAATTTCTTATGAATCTATTTAAAACCTTGTTGAATGTAATGCCAGATAAAGCTCCAATAGCGTGAGAAAATGAGAGATCAAAAAGAATTAAGCTCTACTGAATGCTAAAGTCACAATTCAAAGGTTGTGGCTTGTTGTTCTCCCAGACAAGTTAACATTTCAGGTACGGACCTTAACGTTAACTCTCCACAGATACTGGCCTGACCTGCTGAGCAGCATTTTCTGCTTTCGTTTCAGATTTCCAGCATTTTGCTTTTTGTTCATAATCGTATCTCAGTTGCAGATTAAGCTGATCAAATTGAAATTAACAGTCGAAAGCGATGTTCAGGGGAACCTTCCAACAACATCACATTGGCTGGTGAATGTGCACACCCGTGACTATTTTGCGAATTGCTGAAGTATAACTAGCTGTGGAACAGAAATGAAGACTTGATGGATTACATAGGATATACGGCACAGAAACAGGCCATTTGGCCCAACCAGTCCATGCCGGCGTTTATGCTCCACACGAGCCTCCTCCCGTCTTTCCTCATCTAAATCTATCAGCATAACCCTCTATTCCCTTCTCCCTCATATGCTTGTCTAGCCTCTCCTTAAATGCATCTATACTATCCGCTTCAACCACTCCCTGTGGTAGCGAGTTCCACATTCTCACCACTCTCTGGGTAAAGTAGTTTCTTCTGAATTCCCTATTGGATTTCTTGGTGACTATCTTATATTGATGGCCTCGAGTGATGCTCTTCCCCACAAGTGGAAACATTCTCTCTGTATCCACTCTATCAAAATTTTTCATAATTTTAAAGACCTCTATTAGGTCACCCCTCAGCCTTCTTTTTTCAAGAGAAAAGAGACCCAGCCTGTTCATCCTTTCCTGATGAGCTACTGCTGGAAAAGGATATAGAACTTTCAGAAACATTAGCGCATGTTTACTGCGTGCGATATATTCTGTACACAGTGCCGTATGTAGAATTGCATGCAGATTGAGATACCCACAGAATACCGTGTGTGGAACTGTGCGCACACGTTTGCCCTGTGTGGCAGTAGGTAATGTGGAAGTTAATTGCAGAGTGCCCTGCACAGTACTGTGTACAGTCAGTCTGCAGAGTGCATTGCGCAGCATTGTATGCACGGGGTTAATTGCAGAGTGCTCTGTGTGGTAACGTGTTACCCTTAGGCTACAGTGCTGTGTTGAGTCATGGAATCATAAAAAAATTGCAGCACAGGAGGGTACCATTTGGCCCCTCACGCCTGCTGCTAACTCCACATATCTCTCATTCCCCATGTCATTTAACATTTTTCTTTTTCACATGTTTCTCTAATTCCCTCAAATGAAGCAACTTCAGTAGTTACATTTGGTATATATTCCATATTCTAGTAACTCTTTGCCTGACAATAATTCTTCTATCCTGTCCCTTTGTGCTTGTAACAATCCTAAAATGATATTGCCCTTTGCTATCGATCTGCCAATCAGTGGAAATAATTCACTATTTATCTGCTCAAATCCTTTCCAATTTTGCATCCCATTTTTAGAACCCCCATTAGCCTTCCTGCTCCAGCAACTATAAGAGCAACAACAACAACTTACATTTATATAGCGCATTTAACATAGTAAAACGTCTCAAGGCCCTTAACAAGAGCGATATCAATAAAAAGAAAAGACCCAATTATTCAAGTCTCTCATCTTAACTGTTTCCTAACATCCCGGTACTACATCTCAGGTAGTCTGCTCCCCCAAATCCCTACCCCAACACTTCAGCACCCTCGACCTTCCTACTCTCCTGCCGCCGGCCCTAGCTTCACTCCCTCTTAGATAAGCCTACAGCTCACCTCTGTGCCTCTCTTGGCATTCTCCAAAGGGCCCATCGAGGCACTCGTCGCTGCCTCCTCATGAGCAGCAACCCTAACTGCCCCATCCTACTCTCTCACCGACCTTCCCGCCCAGCGTGCCCGCTGGGGGCTAATCTTGCCAATCTCCTGCTCATCCCACTCACCCCTCCCAGCGCTGACCCTGTGGACTCTGCCAGCAGATCAGCTATCAGCTCTCCTCTCCTCATCTTCCTTCAGCATTTACATTCACTTGCAAACAAGGCCCTTACTATCCAGGAGCATATCATGGATGATGGCATCGACAACACGGCCTTGACGGAAACCTGGCTGAGGAGTGATGACACCTTCTCCCTAATGAAGCCAAACTCATCCAAGCCTCTGCTGCCTGTATCCTAACTCACACCAAGTCCTGATCACCCACCACCCCTGTGCTTGCTGACCTACATTGGCTCCCAGTCCGACAATGCCTCAATTTTAAAATTTTCATCCTTGTTTTCAAACCTCTCCATGCCTCGCTCCTCCAGTTCTACAACCCTTCAAGATATCCGCGCTCCTCCAATTCTGGCCTCTTGTGCATCCCCGATTTTAATCATTCCACCATTGGTGGCTGTGCCTTCAGCTGCCTGGGCCCTAGGCTCTGGAACTCCCTCCCTAAGTCTCTCCGCCTCTCTACCTCTCTCACCTCCTTGAAGACATTCCTTAAAAGTCATCTCTTTGACAAAGCTTTTGGTCACCTGACCTAATATCACCTTATGTGGCTCAGTGTCAACATTTGTTTGATAGCGTTCCTATGAAACGCCTTGGAATGTTTTACTACGTTAAAGGCGCTATATAAATGCAAGTTGTTGTTGTAAATCCACGTGCATTTTTCCATTATTCCAGCATCCTGTCTATAATGGGAGGCTCTGAGCTGTAAACAGCTCTCCAACTGCAGCCCAGCCGATGTCTTCGACAGTTCCTCTTTGCTTGCTTGTTTTTATAATCCTAGATATTTAAACCCAGAATTTGGTGTTTTTATGGCTTTCTTCCACTTGCAATGTTGTTTTTAAAGATCTGTAACTCGAGATCACTTTGCTCCTGTGTTGCATTGAGAATGTTACCATTGGGAGTATATTTCCATTCTGTGTTATTTCCAAAGTACACTACTTCAGATTTATCGATGTTGAACTGTGCATACCTCTAACCTGTTTAATGCCCTTCTGCCGTCTTCCACACTCTTCATGACAGCTGCCCCTTCCTCTAACTTGGTATCATCAGCTATTATTCTCTCTTCCCATTTTCAAATTTGTTATGAAAGAAGAGAACAAGGGAGGTCTCAGCACTGATCTCTCAATCACATGATAAGCTCCATCTTATAAGTCTGAGGAAAATCCATTTACTCTTAATGTCCGATTTTCTTTTAACCTTGAGCCATCCCTCTATCTATTCCACCACTCAATACATTTAAAAAAATTTTTACTGCCGTATTCCAAATGAAAATAAGGAAGTCAATAAAGGTATGATAGAAAATGAATGGAGTGATGAAGTGATATAGCACTGTATAGTAAGGGCCGTGGTTGGTGTAACACACCATTTAATGGTGTGGTAGGATCTACATCTTAATGTTGGGGCAGGAGCTTATAGGCAAAGAGGTGGAGGTATTAAATGAAAGCACATGTCCACAATCCTACTGGGGGTGATTGCTCCTGGGTGAATCAGACAGCAGTGTCAAAGAGTACTTGTGAGCCGTGCTGGTTGCAACCGACGAGCCCATGAGTAGGACTAATTGATGTTGTACCCCACTTCACTGTGATTCTTTGCACTGAGTGGTCCACTACTAAGACTTTAGTTGTAGTTGAATGTTATTGTAATGATTGGTAGTAACTGCAGGAGATTTGATTAGCTCACTAGACTTGGCACCATTACTTGTGTCGGACCTACCAGAAGATAGCTGCACTCAGTGTGGGCTGATCCACAGGCATTACCTTTCTGTTTGCTTCAGGAAGCTTTTCACAGTTACCATAATTAACTCTGCGGGGAAGAAGCAACTCAATCACCCAGCCACATTCAGTACTGAGTTCACGGAATAATTTTTCAATAAAGTGAAAGGCTTTAGAGAATCATATCTGTCAGTTTGTACATAGGTATACACATACAGCTGTATTTATAGCTGTAATTCCCATAACACAATGGGCCGTATTTTCCGATCGGAGGCTTCCCGCGTGCAGAGGCCTGCGATCTGGAAAAAAATCTACGGACTTACCTGAGGGCTCCTGAGGTGCGTATAGTTCCAATGCTGGGACTCTCCAACTCGAAATGCGCAGGGCCCACGTATCCCAAAGGCGCATGTGGTTCGCAAGCGTCCCTGGGATCACGTGGGCCATGGGGAGCCAATAGGAGAAGAGAATCTCTCTTCATAGACCTGCCAAATATATGAATGGAGATCACCCCAAAAACACTGTAAAACATTAAATAATTTTTTTTTTTAATCACATTTTTAAAATGAGTTGAAATTACAATACATTAAATATTTTAAACAAAAATTAAATTAAAAAAAAATAATAATTAAAGTTTTTTACAGGGCTAAAAATAAACTTACCTTTTTTAAAGTATTTTTAAATGATAAATGAGTGAAAACATTCTTTTTTTAAACTTTTTTTTCAAATCATATGCTGGTAAAAGCAAGCCTTACTCCTGCTTTTACCAGGCGTAAGATTTCTAAGGGTTTTCTGCAGGCGGAGGGTCTCCAGAAAGCAGAACTCTCTGCCCACAGAGGCCCTGCTCCAGGGCAGGCGTCCGATCTATCAAGAGCATTCTTGACAGATCGGAAATGCCGGTTTTCAGCACAGCGCGTACACACCCGTAGGGATCGGAATATACAGCCCTATATGTGTAGCTAGATTCCTTTAGCATTATGTGTGCATCTGTATATGGGCATATTGATAGACACACTGCCTTTTGGGAATATAGACACACTGCTGTAATGTTCCCACAGTACAACAGTGACTCCACTTCAAAAGTACTTCATTGACTGTAAAGCGCTTTGAGACGTCCAGTGGTCGTGAAAGGTGCTATATAAATGTCTTTCTTTCTTTCTTTCTTTCTTTCTTTCTAAAATCAGACATCAATGGCTTCTGGATGGGACTCTAGTGATATGGGGTAACTGCTGATGTTTGGGCATCTTTTCCTGTTCTGAACATTACTGTTGCCTTTGCTGATGTTTTGCCAGGGCATCACTTGGTGGGCTGGCTATCTCTGCTGGCACCTCCTTCGGGGTTGCTTCCGAGCCTTTGCTGGTGCTGACTGGATTTTTTCAAACTTTGCCAATGGCTTTACATTTCCTCAGGGAGGCAGTGGAGGCGGATAATGTGAGGAAACAAGTGCTGGGAGAATTGAATAGATGCGTGAGGGAGTGGGTGATTGAGGGGTATTCGATCGCCAAAGGGACTGCAGATTTGTTTCTGGTCTTGTATTTCCTCTGTTTCTTGTTTGTAAATGGACGATGAAGATTGTTAGTTCCCCTTTCCCAGACATTAACTTAACCACATCGCCACCATCTCTGTCTTGAATATACTCAATGACTGAGTGTATTAACTGGTCCTCCTCCTTATAATTGCTATGACATGAACACGCTGAATGATTTTCTCTCTTGCAGAACAGGTGAGGAAGTTGTGTACGCTAGCATCCTCTCTCCTTTCACCTCCCCGCACCCGCACCCACCCCCACAACACCCCACAAAAAGCTCCATTTGGCATCTTTGTTTTTTTTTTGCTTTTAACTATTACATAGCATTTATACTCAGAGCAACTGAAACCTAAATATAGAAGTAAATGCTATCGAGGATTGTGTGTCCATGGAACACATTGCCAATGGCTCAGGAAGAATTCTGGGCTGGTGACAGTGACTGCTGTGTCTATCCCAGGTTGGCATTACTCGTCACACTTTATAATTGTATTCAGCTATTGATAATTGGAATCTGATGTTATAACCCCTCCACACTAATCTGTGAAAGAAGCATAGCCAGAACATTTACCAAACTGTAGAAAAGTGCATGCTGATGGTTGGCTGAATATTGTTCACAGTTTAAACTCCATGTACCAAAGATATCCTCTCCCCTCCCAAGGTGAGCCCACGTACCACAAGGTACCTTGATTAAACAAGCCTTGTACGCTGGGGAAGAGGCCCCACACACAAGGGAGACCCGCATGAGGCAGACACCCCCCGCTCCCCCACAGGGGCAAACCAAAGCAAGCCCTAAATCCAGAGAGACCTCATCCCCAACAAGCTAGGAAACAATGTCAAAACGCCAGGGAGGCAGACTCCTCACACTGACATTGCCAACACGAGGTGGAATCCATACACCAGGGAAAACCTCCACACAATGGGCCCATACATCACCACACCCAATAAGAATGGTCCCACACACTGGGGATACCCCCATGAAAGGAACCCTATGTATTGGACACATTACACACAAGACAGCTGCCACATGACAGGTACACCAGCATGAGATGGCCTCACGATGGGATAATGTTCAATTAGTAGGAATGGTTTTATTTAAGTTGAATCACACACAGCCCATTGGGACCTTGGTGTAATTATAACTCCCGTCACAAAATGAATTTCCAAGGTACTTATCATCTTGTGCGTGAAGAACGGGGCCAGTGATTCACACTGACAGTATGAGGCATAAGAGGTGATATCATATACTGAGCCTGTGCCAGCACCAGCTGCTCTGCAGCTCTTTGGAATTACATCTAAACTTGTTTTATTATCAACTGTTCTCTTTGGCAAGTCCATTTTTATATTATATTCTACATTTTGCAGCACAACTGATCGTGCTGCTGGACAGGATGTGGGGAGCTGTGGTGGGGTGGGCGGGGGGTGGGGGCGGTGGGTGGTGAAGGGAGAGAGGATGCTAGCGTACACAATTTCCTCATCTGTTCTGCAAGAGCGAAAATCATTCAGCGTATTCAAGTCATAGCAATTATTAGGAGGAGGACCAGTTAATACACTCAGTCGTTGAGTATATTCAAGACAGAGATGGATAGATTTTTGGATATTAAGGGAATCAAGGGATATGGAGATAGTGCAGGAAAGTGGAGTTGAGGTAGAAGATCGGCCATGATCTTATTGAATGGTAGTGCAGGCTCGAGGGGCCAAATGGCCGACTCCTGCTCCTATTTCTTATGTTCTTATACGATAGCAAAATACTGTGGATGCTGGAAAATTGAAACAACAACAGAAAACACTGGAAAAACTCAGCAGGCCAGGCAACATCCGTGGAGAGAGAAACAGAGTTAACGTTTCAGGTCGATGACCCTTCGTCAGAACTGAGAAAAAAGCAGGAAATGAAACAGATAAAAAAGCAAGGGGGAGGCTGGGGGGAGGAATAACTATGGTAAGTAGAGACATTAAGAGATGCTCAAGGCAAGACGAGATGGTAATGGGCCAGGTTAAGAAACAAAAGGTGGCAGGAGTGTGAAGTGTGAAATGCTGGCAGAATGAGAGACAGCTGCCGTAGGGGGAGAGAGAGAAAAAAAAGGAAAAAGGCACGAACCAAAAGGGTGGATAAAATGTGTATATATATATATATATATGTGGTAGGGGCCGAGGTTATGATCTGAAATTGTTGAACTCGATATTGAGTCCGGAAGGCTGTAAAGTGCCTAAACGAAAGATGAGGTGCTGTTCCTCGAGCTTACGCTGAGCTTCCGTGGAACAATGCACGAGGCCGAGGACGGTGAGGTCTGAGTGGGCGTGGAGAGGTGAATTAAAATGACAAGCGACTGGAAGCTCGGGGTCACCCTTACGGACAGAACGGAGGTGTTCCGCAAAGCGGTCACCCAATCTGCGTTTGGTCTCCCCAATGTAGAGGAGACCACATCGTGAGCAGCGAATACAGTATACTAGATTGCAAGCAGTACAAGTAAATCGCTGTTTCACCTGGAAGGGGTGTTTGGGGCCCTGGAGAGTGGGAAGGGGGTATGTATAAGGGCAGGTGTTGCATCTCCTGCGCTTGCACGGGAAGGTGCCGGGCGAGGGGGAAGGGGTGCTGGGGGTGATAGAGGAGTGGACTAGGGTGTCTCGGAGGGAGCGGTCCCTACGGAATGCTGAAAGGGGATGTGAGGGGAAGATACGTTTGGTGGTGGGATCACGTTGGAGGTGGCGGAAATGGCGGAGGATGATCCGTTAAATGTGCAGGCTGGTGGGGTGAAAGGTGAGGACAAGGGGAACTCTATCGTGGTTCAGGGAGGGAGGGGCCGTGAGGGCAGAAGTGCGGGAGATAGAACGGACACGGTCAAGGGCCGTGTTGACCATGGTAGAGGGGAATCCTCGGTTGAGGAAAAAGGAAGACATGTCGGAAGCACTGGTATGGATGGTGGCATCGTCGGAGCAGATGCGGCGGAGATGGAGAAACTGGGAGAAGGGAATAGAGTCCTTACAGGAGACGGGGTGGGAGGAAGTGTAGTCCAGGTAGCTGTGGGTGTCAGTGGGCTTGTAGTGAATGTTGGTCAATAACCTATCTCCAGAGATGGAGACGGAGAAGTCGAGGAAGGGAAGGGAAGAGTCGGAGATGGACCATGTGAAGGTGAGGGAAGGGTGGAAATTGGAGGCAAAGTGAATGAAATTGTCTAGTTCAGGGCGAGAGCAGGAAACGGCACCGATACAGTCGTCAATGTATCGGAAAAAGAGGTGAGGGAGGGGACCCGAGTAGGACTGGAACAAAGAGTGTTCCACATATCCCACAAAAAGGCAGGCATAGCTAGGACCCATGCGGGTACCCATAGCAACACCTTTGATTTGGAGGAAATGAGTGGAGTCAAAGGAGAAGTTGTTCAATGTGAGAACAAGTTCAGCCAGGCGGAGGAGGGTGGCGGTGGATGGGGACTGGTTGGGCCTCTGTTCAAGGAAGAAGCGGAGCGCCCTCAGGCCATCCTGGTGGGGGATGGAGGTGTAGAGGGATTGTACGTCCATGGTGAAAAGGAGGCGGTTGGGGCCAGGAAACTGGAAACTGTTAAAGTGGCGGAGGGCGTCAGAGGAATCGCGGATGTAGGTGGGAAGAGACTGGACAAGGGGAGAAAAAATAGAGTCGAGATAGGAAGAGATAAGTTCCGTGGGGCAAGAGCAGGCTGAAACGATGGGTCTACCAGGGCAGTCCTGTTTGTGGATCTTGGGAAGGAGGTAGAAGCGGGCTGTGCGGGGTTGGGGAACTATGAGGTTGGCGGCCGTGGGGGGAAGATCTCCAGAGGAGATGAGGTCAGTGACAGTCTTGGAAACGGTGGCTTGATGTTCGGTAGTGGGGTCATGGTCCAGGTGGAGGTAGGAGGAGGTGTCGGAGAGTTGGCGTTCAACTTCCGCTAGGTAGAGGTCGGTTCGCCAAACAACAACAGCACCACCCTTGTCAGCAGGTTTAATGACAATGCCGGGGTTGGATCGGAGAGAATGGAGTACTGCAAGTTCAGAGGGAGGTAAGTTGGAGTGAGTGAGGGGAGCAGAGAAATTGAGATGGCCGATGTCACGGCGGCAGTTAGCAATGAAAAGATCTAGAGAGGGTAAGAGGCCAGAGGGAGGGGTCCAGGTGGAATGAGAATTCTGAAAGCAGGAGAAAGGGTCAGCCGTGCGGGGGGAAGACTCCTGGCCAAAGAAGTGGGCACGGAGACGAAGGCGGCGGAAAAAGAGCTCAGCATCGTGCCGAGCTCGAAATTCATTGAGGTGGGGGCGTAAGGGGATGAAGCTCAGGCCTTTGCTGAGGACTGATCGTTCGGGGTCAGAGAGGGGAAGGCCAGAGGGGATAGTGAAAATGCGGCAGGGGGTGCCAGAGAGCTTTCAGCCAGTGTGTCCTTGCCTATGCTTCTAGGAAATGTTATATGAGGCATTCTTATGTACTGGGGATTTAAGACAAGATGTTCTTGTCTCTGTTACTGGAAGGTGTAAAATGGTGGTCTTGGATGTGTCGCTGGGAGGGTTTAAGATGAAATCTTGTTGTCCATGTTGGTGCGAGGTTTAAGACAAACTGCTCTGGTCTTTCTATTAGGCGCTTTACAGGCTTCTGGTTTAAACCTTCAGTTGAACAACTTTAGATCTGAACCACAGCTCCCGTTCTCTCTCAGACAGCAGGTTCTGGTAATGGAGGATGGCTGCACCAGAGCCACCGGGAGTAGAGGAGGTGTGGGCTGGTGCTTGGGTTGGGGATCCCCTATCGGAACACGGCTGGCGGTGTGGTCCACACCCCGGGGTCTACCTGCATTTCTAGAGTCACTCCTGGGCCACTGGATGCTTCCTATCTTTGCCAAATTTTCCATGCTTCCCTCCTCCTCCGCTATCATGCTGTAACCATTTACACCTCCTCTGGACCCATCTTTTGTTTCTATACTTGTCTCATTATCACCTTATTTTGCCTTGCACCATCATCACTTTTGTCATTTTATCATTCCTGCCCTTCAGCCTATCACAGAGCTCTCCCTTTTAGAATCATCGAATGATACAACACAGAAGGAAGCCATTCGGCCCATCGTGCCTCTGCTGGTTCTTTGGCAGAGCTATCCAACTAGTCCTGCTCTCTTGCTCTTTCCCCATAGCCCTGAAACGTTAACCCTGTTTCTCTCTCCACAGATGCTGCCTGAGCTGCTGAGTATTTCCAGCATTTTCTGTTTTAATTTCAGGTTTCCAGCATCCGCAGTACTTTGCTTTTGTTGAGACAGTCAAGTTTATGTAACAATTGAATCGTCCTTTCCTTTGAAGCTTAGTATCTTTTCTTGGAAAAAAATTTAATTATTGCATTTCATAGTGAAAGATTTTTCACAAAATTATGTAATTAATCAGCTATGTTCTGGAAAGAGTAACGGTCAAAAGTTAGAGCGAGGCCAGCCTGCGAGCGACGCGACAGTGGGCCACCGATCCACCTGCTCCTGCTCCTATTTCTTATGTTCTTGTGTCAGTAATCGGTTCGTGAAGGCCGAATGCGCTTCCTGTCTGTGAGCAAAGTTCGCAGAATGCGCTTCCTGTTCGTGAGCAAAGTTCACAGAATGCGCTTCCTGTCTGTGAGCAAAGTTCGCAGAATGCGCTTCCTGTCCGTGAGCAAAGTTCGCAGAATGCGCTTCCTGTCTGTGAGCAAAGTTCACAGAGTGCGCTTCCTGTCTGTGAGCAAAGTTCACAGAGTGCGCTTCCTGTCTGTGAGCAAAGTTCGTAGAATGCGCTTCCTGTCTGTGAGCAAAGTTTGCAGAATGCGCTTCCTGTCCATGAGCAAAGTTCACAGAATGCGCTTCCTGTCTGTGAGCAAAGTTTGCAGAATGCGCTTCCTGTCTGTGAGCAAAGTTCGCAGAATGCGCTTCCTGTCTGTTAGCAAAGTTCGCAGAGTGCGCTTCCTGTCTGAGCAAAGTTCGCAGAGTGCGCTTCCTGTCTGTGAGCAAAGTTCGCAGAGTGCGCTTCCTGTCTGTGAGCAAAGTTCGCAGAATGCGCTTCCTGTCCGTGAGCAAAGTTCGCAGAATGGTCTTCCTGTCCGTGAGCAAAGTTCGCAGAATGCGCTTCCTGTCTGTGAGCAAAGTTCACAGAGTGCGCTTCCTGTCTGTGAGCAAAGGTCACAGAATGCGCTTTCTGTCTGTGAGCAAAGGTCAGCGAGGGGTTGGGTCGGGTTGGGAAAAACGTGGCAACTCATGATTTCTATACTAAATCTCAGGATTTTTACGAGGTTGTCTCCTGATTCATGAGGCGGTGGGGCTGGCAATACTTCTGAAATGTTAAATCTGTTTCTCTCTCCACAAACACTGCCTGACCTGTTTCCAGCATTGTCTATTTTTATTTCAGATTTCCAGCACCCTCAGTACTCTGCTTTTGCTTTGCTGTTGCTGGGAGCTTTAAGTTTTGGGCTTGGTTGCTGGGAGGTTGTCCTTGTTTAAGGTACAAGTTGTTCTTGTTCATGCTGCCAGAGGAGGGGGGAGTGAAGTTAGAGAATTCATGTCTGTGTTGTTGCGTGTTGTGCTTCCAATTGGTTTCAGGCTGATTTTGCTTTGATTATTCTCAACCGGTGGCAAAGTCCTACTTCATTTACTTTACCTTTGTGGCCAGTTTCCACAAAAAATAAAGCATCACCCCATAAACATTACTGTCTTGTCTTTAAACTGGAAAAGAAGAGGTGACTATCATCAGCCTGAGTGGCAGCATGATGCTTTCCAGAGCTGATCAGTAGAGAGCAAAAATAGACGGTTTTCAGGCAGCAGCATCACAATTCTGATGTAGGGTTAACCCATCAAGAGTGACTGATTTCACCAAATATATAAAACTTTCCCAATACTTTAAACCCTGCGTGTGATGCTCCCCCTGATGGCTCAATGACTTTATTCCCTGAGTAGTTGAGAGTAGTTTGAAAAACACTCAACAGATGACCAATCTCTGCTGTATGAACTGTTCGCAGTCAAGGGAGCTACAATGAGTTTCAGTTGTCCTGGGCGAGCGAGAGGAAACCTCAACCATGGTTCCTGCTCTTGGTCACTATACAGTGACCCCTGCAGGAAAGTGCAGGTCCTTTGCTGTTTGTAGTGTACATTAATGATTTAGATATGAATGTAGGAGGTATGATCAGTAAGTTCGCAGATGACACGAAAATTGGTGGAGTGGTAAATAGCGAGGAGGGAGGCCTTAGGCTACAGGGCGATATAGACGGGATGGTTAGATGGGCAGAACATTGGCAAATGGAATTTAACCCTGAAAAGTGTGAGGTGATGCATTTTGGGAGGACTAACAAGGCAAGAGAATACACAATGAATGGTAGGACCATAGGAAGGACAGAGGATCAGAGGGACCTTGGTGTGCATGTACATAGATCCCTGAAGGCAGCAGGACAGGTAGATAAGGTGGTTAAAAAGGCATATGGGATACTTGCCTTCATTAGCCGAGGCATGGAATATAAGAGCAGGGAGGTTATGATGGAGCTGTACAAAACACTAGTTAGGCCACAGCTGGAATACTGTGTGCAGTTCTGGTCGCCACACTATAGGAAGGATGTGATTGCATTGGAGAGGGTGCAGAGGAGATTCACCAGGATGTTACCTGGGCTGGAGCGCTTCAGCTATGAAGAGAGACTGGACAGGCTGGGGTTGTTTTCCTTGGAGCAGAGAAGGCTGAGGGGGGACCTGATTGAGGAGTACAAAATTATGAGGGGCATAGATAGGGTAGATAGAAAGGAACTTTTCCCCATAGTAGAGGAGTCAATAACCAGGGGGCATATTTTCAAGGTAAGGGGCTGGAGGTTTAGATTTGAGGAAAAACTTTTCACCCAGAGGGTGGTTGGAATCTGGAACTCACTGCCTGAAAGGGTGGTAGAGGCAGGAACCCTCACAACATTCAAGAAGCATTTAGATGAGCACTTGAAACGCCATAGCATACAAGGCTACGGACAAAGTGCTGCAAAATGGGATTAGAATAGCCAAGGCTGATGGCCGGCGCGGACATGATGGGCCGAAGGGCCTCTTTCTGTGCTGTATAACTCTATGACTCGATGACTATGACTCGATGTGGATGCCAGGTGGGAACAAGACCGAACTTGACTGTGATGCCCATGGTATCAGAGGGTGGCTGATACCCATGGAATCACACCCCACGTAAGATAGTGTATTCAGGAGAGGGGGAAATTGGAAGGGGGTGAACCTTACATTTCATATGTAACACTAAGGGGGAAAAATTGAGTCACGCCCCCTTTGGGATGCTAACTTCGCCGGGGCGCTACTTTTAGCGCCCTGAAAAAATTAGCGCCCCCGCGGCCAAAATTCATCGGTAGCGCCCCAAGAGGGAAGCGGGACGCTACTGGAAGCACCTTGCCTCCCTCTTGGGGCACTGCGAGGGAATATCATGGCGCTACGAGCCGTGGTACTGTTGGCCTTCCTCCCCTTCTTAAAGGGGAGGGGCCTTGCACAGCGCGACCCAGGGCCCAGCTGGGCCACCAGGGATCGGAGTGCCGGCAAAAGAGCCTGGCACTCAAGAGAAGTGCCGGGCTCATGGAGCGCAGCCGGCACTCCGCGGGGTGGGGAGGGGGGGCTGCAGAGGAGGTCGGGGACGGCAACGGGGGCAGGTGCTGGCAGGGGGGCAGGTGCTGGCAGGCGGCCAGCAACAAAAATGGCCGCCCGGCACCTCGCCTTTAATTAGCGCCGCCCCGGCCGCAGGTAGGCCCCCTGACCCCGTCGGACATAGCGTCTGGCGGTAAGTCAGGGGGCGCTACCAAAGATCGAGGCCGGGGCGTGAGCGGGGCGCTGCGCAGGGCGCTAATGGTTACCGTCGCCGCTAACCTCCCGCTGAATTTCGCGGGAGGCGTTGGTGGCACCGCGCCCGGGCGCTAGTTGCTTTGCGCCCCGTTAGCGCCCTAAGAGGGCGCTAACGGGAGGCACAAAGCAACCAAATTTTTCCCCCTAAATATCTCTTGTGTAAACTTCTCACTACCACATGCATCAGGCCTTGGCTGCTCCTCTGAAGAGAATTTCATTCCTTTCTGGCAAAAGGTCACTAAAAAGGGATGAGGAGCAAGGGACCCTGCTGATTATTTCCCCCCCTCCATCCCCCACTAGCCCAGGTCCACTGAGACCGATGGACCCGCTCTGCCTGCAATCAATTAACGTAGCACACACTCTGATCTTTCTAGTTTGTATGGTTTAGTTGTGTGGATGCATAGCAGTGTTTTCTATTTTGAGAGGGCAGGAATGAAAATAATCCTCGATTGGATGCTCCCCTTTAAGAGTTCTGCACCATTACTCTTTCTCACTGTTTTTCTACCAAATGAAAAGGAGCATGATTTTGATTTCCCACTGGTTTGCATTTTGCACTGCCCGCTATGTACAAGCGGTAATTGTCACCATCACTGTGATTTAATAAGCCAACTGAGATGCTAATGAGAGGCGTAATGACAGAAAAAGATGCTCTTGTAGAATTCTCTGTGACAATTTGCAACATTAATCGGTGTTAGACTTTTGGGCAAGTTCAAAACCAGTCTAAGCAGCGGGCTCACTCTTTCTGCTCCTGTGATCCCTCCCTTTCACTCTCAAGGTTCTCCCACTCACTGGCTTAAACACTGTGGAAAAAGTCCCCTGTGCCCCTGTGCCAAAATGCATCCTTGTGTAGTGCCAGAGGGCCTATATGTGGAATAGTGAGGAATATCTGTTGGAATAGCGAGGTATAGATACAACGGGGGTATTGTTAACCTAACCTGTCTGACGGGGAATCTGACGGGATCAGGTCGGCCGCCCGTTTTACAATACAATGGAAAGCTACATTGGGCGGGGTTTAAAATGGGCACCCGTCAGTTTCCCGCTGGGCGGATTAGGTTAAAATTGCCCCCAATGTCTGGTGGTTTCTTCCAACACTGCCCAAATAGAGTGTCCTGTATGGTAAAGGCTTGCTGCATGCTGCATAACTTTGCTGTGCAAAAGGGGCAACACATGGAACCACCATTGGACGAGGACCTTCAGCATGATGTAGGAGAGGACCTTGATGTCATGGAGAATGGTGAGGCAGTGGGAGGGCTCTAACAGATGCCTGCAGCCAGAGTTCTTCTGCACAAATTCATTGGAGAGCGCTTCAGCTGGACAATCGCTGCTCCCTCCCATGCCCAACATTCCCTCCCAGTACTTCCACCCTCAAATAAATTGCATCCGCCCAAAGATCAACGTTGATATTCATGTCAACTAACATTTGCAGGGTCAGTATCTACTACAGGAACACTCTGCACACTAAGATTTCAAACAGCAGTACAACTGTACAGCCTTGTACAAATGTCTAAAGTTAATTATCACTCTGGTTTGAGCCCCTAGTGTCTGTCTTAAATGCTCTCTTACCTAGGTCTAGTGCTCCAATGAGTTACTCCCCCAATGGCTGCAGCATGAACCTCTTGAGATGCTCATAGTTGGTAACTTTTAGGAGCTCGACTGCAGACAGCAGCAACTCCGCGTCTGCCAGGGCAGTTTGGTTCAGCTGGCTTTCTGGCAGTAGGGCAGGCATTGGTCGAGGGGGCGCGAGGGAACAGACGTGCTGTCATCCTGAGAAATGGCAACATGTTCCCTTCCCATTAGAAACATAGAAACTAGGAGCAGGAGTAGGCCATTCGGCCCGTCGAGCCTGCTCCACCATTCAATACGATCATGGCTGATCATCCAAATCCAGTACCCTGTCCCTGCTTTCTCACACAGAATCCCCACAGTACAGATAGAGGCCATCTCGGCCCATCGAGCCTGCACCGACACATATCCCACCCTACCCCCATAACCCCACGTATTTAATTCCCCCTAACATATCCCATCCTATCCCCGTAACCCCACATATTTAATCCCCCCCTAACACTAAGGGGTAAAAATTCAGTTGGTTGCGCCTCCCGTTAGCGCCTTAAGAGGGCGCTAATGGGGTGCAAAGCCGCTAACGCCCGGGCGCAGCGATGTTTGCGCCGCTCGGGAACTTAACTTGACATTGTGCGGCGGCGCTAAACTTTACCGCTGCGACCACCTGCGCGCGCAGATTGTGACGTCATTCCATGGTGCAACGCCCTTGTGGCGCCCCGGAGCGGAAATTGAGTGGCGCCCCCTGCCTTACCGCCTGGCGCATCCAACGACCAGAAGACTGGAACGCTATCAATCGCTGTGGGGCTGGGGGGGTCGCTATTTAAAGGGGGCCTCTTCCTGTCTTTTATTGTTGGTGGCATTTTTGAACTACGCATTCTGAGAGAGAGAGGGAGAGACTTCTGGAGAGATTCAACGTTGTGTGAAGGAGTTTTGGGTACTGAGCAGCACTTTGCAGGTTCATTTTGATTTGCCATTCCTTGTATCGATTTAGCAGAGACTGTGGGAGCTGCACTCTGAGCTCTTTGCCTGGTACTCTCCATTGTTCTTTCCAGCACATTTGATGTGCAAGTCTCTCCAGGCCGAGATTCAAGGCTGCAATGAACAGGATGTGGATGGAAAGCAAGATTAACCATCCCCTTTAAGAACTGGCCCGTGCCATTGTGTGTGTGTTCCATTGCTGACTGACATTACATGAGCTTCGCCAGCGCTCTGAGTTAGCGCCTCACTCCTTGGCCTTTGCGCCTTAAGACAGGTGTGCAGCGCCTGATTTAGCGCTCCACTCACCTCCCGGGGCGGTAAAAGTGAAGTTTCCAGTCAGTGCCGATAATTAGCGCCAGGCGCTAATATTTGCGTCCAGACGATATTTGCGCCCCAAATGGGGCGCGACCTAATTTTTCCCCCTAAGGGTCAATTTATCATAGCCAAATCAACCTAACCCGCACATTTTTGGACTGTGGGAGGAAACCGGAGCACCCGGAGGAAACCCACGCAGACACGGGGAGAATGTGCAAACTCCACACAGACAGTCACCCGAGGTCAGATTCGAACCCGGGTCCCTGGCGCTGTGAGGCACCAGTGCTAACCACTATGCCATTGTACGACTGTTCCTGTTATCGGACTGCGGCCCAGCACTCCCACTGATCTTCAGTAGAGCAGACTGTAGGAAATCCATGATCCAACTGAAGCCCCTACCCAATTGGTCACCCAGCCTGTCCAAGGTGGAGGAAATGGTTGATCCCAGAACCTGCATGGTCCCAGTATGAGTATCCCCGAGGGATGCCATTGCTGGTGCCACCTGCTGGGAGGGTTCAGCACAGGGTCCATTGAGGTGACCACACGCTCCACGGTTGACTGCAGAGTGTCTATGCCATGTGCACAAATTGGTTGTGGACTCATCCCCACACTCGCCAACATTTTGAGGATGCTGCCTGGCCGGCAGTCCAATGTATTGAGCAATTGCTGGTGCACAGAAAGTACCTTTCCTTTAAAGTCTGCATCTCTGTCCTCTTCAGCAGTGCTAGGACTTGAGCTTCACCTCAGCTGTTTCCTGGATTGTCTTTTCCACCAGCACTTGCCACTGCTCACATGTGAATCACCCAGTGCAGTCCCACCAATACACCACAGCACCCAATTAACACATCACAGAACCTATATTAATGCTCCTCACATCACAGTACTGACATGATGGGTAATACAGACCTTGGAAAAGGTGGAGGGCCACTAGACCAAGACCTAGTTTAAAGGTTCTTCGTTACCACCTTATACTTATAGAGCTGAGTCTTTTTTACTTTAGAAGAATATTGACTGCAAGGAGATTACTAAGAGAATGTGATGAAAGTTTAGTTCCAGCTGGGTTTACAACCATTCCCCCCTCCTCAGTCTCTCTCAAACAGTGAATCAGCTGCATGTACACTGGCTGTTACAAGGAGCACTGCTGTTCTCTCAGTATTCACATCAGAAATTATTGCAAGCTCACTTTGATTTCTGCGTACGTCATCGGGATGAAGTTGAACAGGTTATCGTGCTGAAGACTTGTGCTCCAGAACTAGCCGTGCCTCTAGCCAAGCTGTTCCAGTACAGCTACAATACTGGCATCTATCCGACAATGTGGTAAACTGCCCAGGTATGTCCTGTCCACAAAAAGCAGGACAAATCCAATCCGGCCAATTACCGCCCCATCAGTCTACTCTCAATCATCAGCAAAGTGATGCAAGTTGTCATCGACAGTGCTATCAAGCGGCACTTACTCACCACTAACCTGCTCACTGATGCCCAGTTTGGGTTCCGCCAAGACCACTCAGCTCCCGACCTCATTACAGCCTTGGTCCAAACATGGACAAAGGAGCTGAATTCCAGAGATGAGGTGAGAGTGACTGCCCTTGACATCAAGGCAGCATTTGACCGAGTGTGGCATCAAGGAGCCCTAGTAAAACTGAAGTCAATGGGAATCAGGGGGAAAACACTCCACTGGCTGGAGTCATACCTAGCACAAAGGAAGATGGTTGTGGTGGTTGAAGGTCAATCATCACAGCCCCAGGACAGCACTGCAAGAGTTCCTCAGGGCAGTGTCCTAGGCCCAACCATCTTCAGCTGCTTCATCACCTTCCCTCCAACATAAGGTCAGAAATGGGGATGTTCGCTGATGACTGCACAGTGTTTAGCACCATTCACAACTCCTCAGATAATGAAGCAGTCCATGCCCGCATGCAACAAGACCTGGATGATGCTCAGGCTTGGGCTGATAAGTGGCAGGTAACATTCGCGCCACAGAAGTGCCAGGCAATGACTATCTCCAACAAGCGAGGGTCTAACCACCTCCCCTTGACATTCAACGGCATTACCATCACCGAATCCCCCACCATCAACATCCTGGGGGTCACCATTGATCAGAAACTTAACAGGACCAGCCACATAAATACTGTGGCAACAAGAGCAGGTCAGAGGCTGGGTATTCTGCGGCGAGTGTCTCACCTCCTGACTCCCCAAAGCCTTTCCACCATCTACAAGGCACAAGTAAGGAGTGTGATGGAATACTCTCCACTTGCCTGGATGAGTGCAGCTCCAACAACACTCAAGAAGCTCAACACCATCCAGGACAAAGCAACCCGTTTGATTGGCACCCCATTCACCACCTTAAACATTCACTCCCTCCACCACCGGCGTACCGTGGCTGCAGTGTGTACCATCTACAAGATGCACTGCAGCAACTCGCCAAGGCTTCTTCGGCAGCACCTCCCAAACCCGCGACCTCTTCCACCTAGAAGGACAAGGGCAGCAGGCGCATGGGAACACCACCACCTCCAAGTTCCCCTCCAAGTCACACACCATCCTGACTTAGAAGTATATCACCGATCCTTCATCGTCACTGGGTCAAAATCCTGGAACTCCCTCCCTAACAGCACTGTGGGAGTACCTTCACCACACGGACTGCAGCAGTTCAAGAAGGTGGCTAACCACCACCTTCTCAAGGGCAATTAGGGATGGGCAATAAATGCTGGCCTTGCCAATGATGCCCAGATCCCATAAAGGAGTAAAAAAAAGGTGGAGGTTGTGGAATAATTTACTGCGACAGACAAAATATTTTTACAAGGTTTCTTCCTAATTGCTTTTATATTCAACCCCCGGAGTGAAAAGTCACACATCCAAAAGCTCACAATACTGCCAGAGCTTGCAATCCGTTTCCTGCTGAAGATATTATGCAAATAATGATCTAATATTCGGGTTATTTGTATGGCATTAATATGCTTGATTATTTTATATTTTGTGATTATCTGCCTGTTTACCTTTCACCTTTCGCAACATCTCTGTAAATCGTACGTGGCTTTCAACCTCGGCATAAAAACACCTTGATGCATAAATGGGAGAGCGATGAGTGTTGAAGGCCCGAATGGCCTTTTCTCCTCCCTGATAGTCCTCCTCCTTCGATCAAGGGCATCACCACTAATGCTGGTGAATTCTGGCAACATGGTTACGATATCCCAGCACTGATGCATTTGTTAAGGTAGTGGTCTGGTTGTTGCACTCAATTAATAGAAGGTATGAAGTGGGAGTGAGAGAGATGGTACAAAAGGGAGAGTGCAGAGAGCTTGTTCAAAAAGATTAACTGGGTGTTTTCTTTCCTGAATTGTCAGTTGTGGGATGATAAATTCTGTCTCCTCCGGGGAGAGGCAGAGGATCTTACTTGTCCCGATCTCTCTTTCCCAGGAAGCTTTGGTGCTGGTATGACAAGTGAAATTTTCCATTTGAAATTTTCCATTGCTTTTTTATAAGTAATATGGTCTGCATAGTTGGGGGCACCGTGTGTCTAATTGTGTCTTAGAGAGAATATAAGAACAGCAGAGAAAGGGTTAAGCGCAGAAGGAAGGAAATCCTAGAAGGACTTTGCCATCGATTGGGGACATGGAGAAGAGTTTTGAATTACAAATTCTGAATTTAGACATTGTGGGGTAGAGATTGGTCACCTTTGTGCCCATTACCTCCTCCCATTCTTCTCAGGCTCTTGCCCGAGGGCCGTTGCCAGCGAGGCAGGTGGCCTGAAATTCCAACCTGCACAAGGGCGAGTTGCCTGTGGAAACGCGACAGGCCAGATTATTTACGTGAGGCCCGAGCCCCAATTTCAGGCCAGCCTGGGGCCTGGGGTCTCCCGGCTCGGGTGCCTGTTGCTTTGAACTCTTTGGTAACAATGACTATTACAGAGCTGTTTCGCGAGGAAGTGAGAGATGCGAGATTGGTTCATAGAATGATAGAATGATACAGCACAGAAGGAGGCCATTGTGAGACAAAGAGCCCATCAAAGCTCAGGCTAACTGCATTCACTCATTTTAATACGATAGCAAAATACTGCGGATGCTGGAAATCCGAAATAACAACAGAAAACGCTGGAACAACTCAGCAGGCCAGGCAGCATCCGTGGAGAGAGAAACAGAGTTAACGTTTCAGGTCGAAGACCTTTCGTCAGAACTGGAAAAAAGCAGAAATGAAATAGATTTAAAGCAAGAATAAAGCTGGGAAAAGGGGGAGGGGATGAAAGAACAAAGGGGAAGGTCAGTGGTGGGATAGAAAGCAGGAGAGATTAAGAGACATTGAGAGACATTAAGAGATAATCAAGGCAAGAGGAGGTGGTAATGTGACAGGTTGAGGCTGGATGAAGTGTGAGGTGCGCTGGCACTAATCTCTCCTGCTTTCTATCCCACCACTGACCTTCCCTTTGTTCTTTCATCCCCTCCCCCTTTTCCCAGCTTTATTCTTGCTTTAAATCTATTTCATTTCCTGCTTTTTTCCAGTTCTGACGAAAGGTCTTCGACCTGAAACGTTAACTCTGTTTCTCTCTCCACGGATGCTGCCTGGCCTGCTGAGTTTTTCCAGCGTTTTCTGTTGTTCTTTCACTCATTTTAACTTGATTAATAACCTGGATGTGTCAGCTAGTATTGCAGGGGCTAGTGCTGGGGTGGCCAGTAAACTGTATAGAACTGCTTTATAAGGACAAGAACAAAACTGGGCCAGAAGTTAAACCTAATTCAAATTGTTCGCACAATGTCAAAACCGAGATCAAAACAGACTGTAATGGAATTAATTGAATTCTGGAGTTCAGCCAAGTTTGACTTCACCACTGGCCAATGAGTTTAATAGGCTGTGTTTAACTCTGAGCACAATGGATCAGATCAACTTAACTTGTCCTGGGGCTAGTCTCCGTACCCCACAACAATGTCCGAGTAGAATGTCAGGAGGTTATTTTTTCCATTAAAAGTCGCATAACATAATCAAAGGCGAAATAACAGAAGCATTTACTTCAGTTTTAGAATTTACTTTTCCACGGCTCCTTCCACCATTCAATAGATTGCTCAGATTCAATTTGATTCTCATGCTGTGTCAAGACTCTGCACTTGTCTGATAAAAGGACGATTACGCTTGTTAAACATGCCATGATGCCCTGGCAACTAAAACATTCTGAGCTGTGCAGTGTTATCTGTCTACCTTCTTTCTGAATCTGCAGCCATTGTCACTTCCAGAGGGCAGAGGTGATGCGTGCCACTTGTCACTTTGGTCCTCTTAAGCTTGGCTGGATTTCTGCTCCGTGAACTATTGTCTCACAGACAACGCTAACACTCGACGGTGCACTGAACTCAGTGCATTGCACATCTTCGAATCCGAGGAATCCCTGTAGGGGGATTTTTAATCATGCGGCTCTTGTGAGGGGGCAGTTTTAACCGTCAAGGACGGGTGGGTTGGGATCGGGTGGGAAGGTAAAATTTGTAAATATCTAAAAGCCGACCTGAACCCGCCTCCAATGTGCCCACCCTCCAGGTTTAACGGAGTCGCGTTTGGCTTCTTGCTGGAGGTGGGTCAATCATTAGCACAGGCGTTTTGATCAGTATAACATGCTAATGAGGCAATTTTCAAGTGATTTCAACAGGGATTTGAATTTACTGCCTCCAGCACAGGTTTCCTGTGGCTTGGGAAACGGAGACGAGATTGAGCGGCACTTTAAGGGGGTGTTTAAAGTTCTGATTGCCTGATATGAATAAAGGCTCAGTGCTTACAACTGCTTTCTCGGTTCCCTCTGGCAAATGTTTTGCAGAGAGTTCTTAGACGTGTTTCAGAAGTTGGCGGCTTTCAAACAGACGTCAGGATTGGGGGGCACCATGGATGTTTTCGCTAGGTCATCAGACGAGGAAGATAATCACCATTCACGGCAGCAATCTGTGCTGTTGTGGGATCTGTAGGTGCACAAGAGAGGGGTGGACATGACAGATCTGGAGAACGACTCAGAGCAGAACAGAGTGGAGAACAGCAGAGAGGTGAGCAATAGAGGCCAAGGTTACAGGAGGTACTGCTCATGTGAAAGTGTCTACAGACAGAGGCTCAGCTTCATTGACCTGTCTGAAGAGCAATGCTTCCACAGGCTCAGACTGACACGTCAGGTGGTCACAGACATCTGCAGCCCCCTGCATCTGGTGGCCACGCGTTACTCATCCCTGTGAAAGCCACCACTGCCCTCGATTTCTTTGCCCCTGGCTTCTTCCAGTGTGACACCGGAAACATCTCGAGGGTCTTTCAGTCGGCTGCATGTAAGTGTATACGGCAGGGCACGCATGGGTTCTTTTTCAGGGTGTCGACTTAGGTCAACTCCCCCTGCGACGGCAATAGCCAGAATGAGCGAGCAGTGGATTTTTGTCTCTGGCATGTTGAAGATGCGCTTCAGGTGCCGTGATGGGTCCGGAGGAGCCCTTCAGTACTCGCCAGCGAGGGTGTCTAGAATGATAGTGGTGCGCCGTGTCCTGCACAACATTGCGCAGCAGAGAGGATTAGAGGTGGAGGAGGACCAAGGTGCTCATGAATCATCTTCTGATGATGAGAACATTGAAGAGGAGGACGATGAGCAACATGGAGACGTGGTACCCATCGCCAGACCAGCTGCTTGCATTGTTGCCCGGGATGCCCTAGTAGCGCGAAAGTTCAGCTAGTGACTCACGCAGGGAAAAGAAAAATGAAATCCTCCGGCCCGCAAAGTTGTTGCTGTATCTCTATCATTCTCTTTCTCAATGATGGCCCCTGGGGTTCAACATCTGTGTCCAGCTGAGCAGAGATTGGAGAGGATTGCACCCACCCCAATGTGAACTCTTTACAACTGTCCCTGCTACCAGTGTCTGCCCGTGCTCACTTGTGAATTGTGAATCACCAGGTGAAAACCCAAATAACTCTCGAACTGGACCCACTGAAGTGTGAGTATTTGCGCTGGTGCACGGCTACATGTCTATGCAACTTTACAGGGCGCTGGTGAGACCGCACCGGGAGTACTGCGTACAGTTGTGTTCTCCATATTTAAGGAAGGATATACTTGCATTGGAGGCAGTGCAGAGAAGGTTCACTAGGTTGATTCCTGGGATGAAGGGGTTGACGTATGACGAAAGGTTGAGCAGGTTGGGCCTATACTCATTGGAGTTTAGAAGAATGAGAGGTGATCTTATTGAAACATATAAGATTCTGAGGGGGATTGACAGGGTAGATGCTGAGAGGATGTTTCCCCTAGTGGGGGTATCTAGAACTAGGGGGCGTAGTTTCAGAATAAGGGGTCGCCCATTTAAGACGGAGATGAGAAGGAATTTCTTCTCTCAAAGGGTTGTGAATCTTTGGAATTCTCTACCCCAGAGAGCTGTGGAGGCGGAGTCATTGAATATATTCAAGGCGGAGATTGACAGACATTTGAACTACAAGGGAGTCAAGGGGTCTGGGGAGAGAGCGGGAAAGTGGTGTTGAGGACAAAATTGGATCAGCCATGATCTTAATGAATGGCGGAGCAGGCTCGAGGGTCCGATTGGCCTACTCCTGCTCCTGTTTCTTATGTTCTTATGTGACGGTGCACCCGCGGAAGGAATGAGCTCTTTTGAGGAATCGCCATCATGCATGCCCACAGACTCTTTCCTCTACGTGCGAAGGCCCTGGAAGACAAAAGAAACGGATATGAATTAGTCATGGCAAAGTAACAATCTTGACAATCACCATACTCCGGTTTCTCATAGTTCAGTCATTGATGAAATGAAGTCAGCATGTGTGCCAGAGATATTTTTAATTCTGTCACCAGGCATCTGCGAGTTCTGCATCCAGGACTGGGACACAATGCTCCTGCTGCTCACCTCTTCAGCCATCTCCAACCACGCCTTCATCCCACTGCTGGGGAAAAATGATGTTCCTCCTGCTCCAGATTGCACCCAGCAGTAATTCAAGGGGAGCATCATTGAATCTGGGTGCTGCCCTTTCTCAACGTGACTCCATGTTAAACACCACCTAGTTGCTCCAAATTTCATTTCTTCAATGGCCCTTTAAATAGTCAATTTTTTTTAATTCACTTATGGGATGTGGGCGTCGCTGGCAAGGCCAGCATTTATTGCCCATCCCTAATTGCCCTTGAGAAGGTGGTGGTGAGCCGCCTTCTTGAACCGCTGCAGTCCGTGTGGTGAAGGTGCTCCCACAGTGCTGTTAGGGAGGGAGTTCCAGGATTTTGACCCAACTTGAGAGCACGTCATGCGGGTTTGCATCACGCCTGCTGCGTGAAACCCGTAAGGAAAAGTTTAATGAATCAATCAACTTGAAACCCGCTAAGTTTTCTTCTGGGTTTTGTGCATGCAATTCCACCCCCCCACCCCAGTTGAGAACCCGCCTTTGCAACAATATTGGGCCCTGAGTGTTGTCTGTGCCTTCTTTTTGATCACAATATCCTGTGCTGAGCTGTGCAGATGTGCACAATGAAATTGATTGTGGTGTTAAGATGTGTAAGTGTCACAATCAAAGCCATTTCCATATACTCGAAACACTGAGCAGTGTGTTACATTCTGGTGCAAATACATGAAAGAGACCAGTAGCTAAGCCCTGTACTTTCCACATGTTTATTGCTCCCTTCTCTCGCAGTATTATTTTAGCTTTCATTGTCACGAACATCAGCAGTTCGGTCCCATAAGGTGTTGCTGAATCTTATTACTTTCATTCTTATGTCAGAAATATTTATTCCGCAAAAAATAGGACACTTCATAAGTCAGTTAAAACAGCATATATAGATTAAAAGCAATAACTGTGAATACTGGAAATGCAAAATTAAATCAGGAGGTTTACAATAGATCAGTCAGTATCCAAAAGAGAAAGATAGGTTTAATGCTTTGTAACAGTTCTGAAGAAAAGTGTCACCTGGAACTTGAACCGTTCTTCCGCTTTCAGGTACTGAGTAACCTGCTTTGCATTTCCAAGATGTTTCTGTTCTGTTCGTGTTTTGGAAGTACTCTACACTCCCCGCCAATGCTCATTGTTCAGCCAGCGGGGGCCATCTCTCACAGACGGTGAAATCTGTCAACTTGCTGGTAAGAAAGAAATCATTAGCATTCATCATGTCCTCCAGATGTCCCAAGGTGCTTACAACCAATGAATTGCTTTAGAAGAGCAGCCAGTTAAGTCAGCAAACATAGCAGCCAATTTACACACAGCAGGGTTTACAAACATTGAACAACCAGTATTTGCCTTTTAGCCAGTTAATTTGTTTTTGACAGTGTTGTTTGAGGGAAGAATATTGCCTAGGAGAACTGCCTGCTCTTTAATTATTGCCATGGGATCTTTTACATGCACCTCAACAGGTTTAACATCTGATCCCCTCAGTACTGCACTAAAGTACCAACTCCAGTCCTGGAGTGGGGTTTGAACCAACAACCTTCTGATTCAGATCAGCTGCCACTTTATAGACTAGTCTGGAAATGAGATTTCAATAAATGGAGCTATAAAAGAAAGAAAGACTTGCATTTATATAGCGCCTTTCACGACCACCGGACGTCTCAAAGTGCTTTATAGCTAATGAAGTACTTTTGAAGTGGAGTCACTGTTGTAATGTGGGAAACGCGGCAGCCAATTTGCGCAAAGCAAGCTCCCACAAACAGCAATGTTATAATGACCAGATAATCTGTTTTTGTTATGTTAGTTGAGGGATAAATATTGGCCAGGACACCAGGGAGAGCTCCCCTGCTCTTCTTCGAAATAGTGCCATGGGATCTTTTACGTCCACCTGAGAGAGCAGACGGGGCCTCGATTTAACGTCTCATCTGAAAGACGACACCTCCGACAGTGCAGCACTCCCTCAGCACTGCCCTGGAGTGTCAGCCTAGATTTTTGTGCTCAAGTCCCTGGAGTGGGGACTTTGAACCCACAACCTTCTGACTCAGAGGCGAGTGTGCTGCCCACTGAGCCACAGCTGACAATAGTGACTAATAGTGGGGTGAATCAAACTAAGTTGCATTTTTAAACTAAGGCTCGTTCCAAATCAGTGAGATTTGAAAGTTCCATTGGTATTGGGCTTACAATTTCCTCTGTATCTTGTGCTTCAGAAAGCAGTTAGATCTGAATTACAGATTTGGAAACCGTTCCGGTGGAAGTTGTGACACATTCCGAGCATGGTGATTTGAGACCATGTATAAAGCCCTGAAATGCCTGTACAGCAACAACAGTTGCAGTTAACGGCCATCCAACCTCGAAAGCATGGAAATGTGGAAGGGGCAAGCAATCACCCCTCCAGATGCCCAAAATAAATCTGAACCGCATCAGCTTAAAGCATCCTGAGGGTGTTACATTTGTTAACATTTTCCATGATCATTAGTGCAGCTTCATTTCATCTATAATCAGACTAAATTTGTAATTGCCCATTTCGTATTCTCAGTGTGGCATTAGAGCCCCGAGCGGTGCTGGTTTTCTTTTCTTAATGTAATGTTCTGGCTGCTAATTACCAATAAAATGAAATACCCCCTACCCCCCACACAAGAAAAACTTTCCTCAACAGCCTCTCAAACAAAACTCCAATCTTTCAATCTGGTCGAGACTGTGGCAATTCTCATAACGACTGGACACAGGGTAGCTGGTGTGGGAAATGGAATTATCACACTGTTGCTCTAAGGGGTCTTCAGCTGATAGTTTACAAGCAGGCCAACGGAGAGGACTTCTAAATAGACTGCATGTAAAAAAAAAAGTCAATGGTTGGGGGGCTTGAGACGTGTCACAGTTCAGTTTTAGAAAAACATTTGAAGACATTTTTTTTTTAAGGGATAGAGCAGAGATGTGTAGCTAGCATTGGCATTAGCCTGATGGGCTGAATGGCCTCTTCTGTGTTGATTCTATGATAATTTTGCAGGTTCTTTCAAAGACATTTTCAAAGAAAGAAGCAGCTCTATTTTACAGCACGTAACGTAAAGCCCCATATGTGTTTGAAGAAGATAGAGCTGTAATAGAATCATAATAGAATCTTTAACCCATTTATGTTAAATATTTTACCACTCTATTGAAATGGTGGACAGATAAATGTCATAACAACAATAACTTACATTTATATAGAGCATTTAACATAGTAAAACATCCCAAGGCGCTTATCAAGAGCAATAGCAATAAAAAAACATTTTTGACACCGAGCCTCAGAAGGGGATATCAGGAGAGATGACCAAAAGCTTGATCAAAGAGGTAGGTTTTAAGGGGCATCTTAAAAGAGGAGCGAGAGGTAAAGTGGCAAAGAGGTTTAGGGAGGGAATTCCAGAGCTTAGGGCCAAGGTAGCTGAAAGCACGGGATGCACTAAGCAAATGGGCCAGTTATATCCAATGTTCCCTGTAAGCTGTGCGGCCGCGTGGCGCTCCAGGGACCCCACGCAGCCGGCTTGCTGGCTTTTCAATGCAATAACCGCGCATGCGCGGTACTTTGAATGGCCCGCGCAGCCCCTTAAAGGGGTCACGTGGCGCCAAACAAAATGACAGGGAACATTGGTTATATCTGTACTACATTAAGTCTTACATATAGTGCACTTTTACATCCTGTCACACTTGCTTCCCTTCGCACTTTTGTTAACCTTTAGTGTAGCTTCTGATATGCCATGGGAGATCTTCGAGTCGTAAGGTCTTGCGTGACTGTTCACTGCTGCAGAGTCTCAGGCCTGTCCCATTGCTGTTGGCTTCATAATAACTGTTGACGGGGCAGAGTCGTCACAATTTTTTATTTGTTTTGTTCTGGGATGCGGTGGACGCTGGCGGGAACACATTTATTGCCCATTCCTAGTTGCCCTGAAAAGGTGGAGGTGAGTCTCGTCTTTGAACCACTGCAGCCTTTGTGGCGATGGTGCTTCTACAATGATGCTAGGTAGGGAATTGCAGGATATTTTCCCAGTGATGATGAAGAAAAGGTGATGCCCTTTAGGATGTTCAGCTATGTTAAAGGTGCTATGTAAATACAAGTTGTTGTTGTTGGTGATGTGCCTCCACATCAGCATGGTGTATGACTTGGAGAAAATCTTATCGGTGATTAGATTCCCGCGAGATTTCTGCTCTTGTCCTTCGCCTTTGAAGATACACTAAAACAAAGGACATTAAAAATGTGTCGTTCATAATGACATTAGGTGGTCAGCCATTCACAGAATTCCTCACAAGTACAGCTGCTATTTACAGTAGGAGTCAAATATATCTGTCTGCCTGTCTTTACCTGACTGAGGTGTTAAGCTAAGCAAACTGAACAGAGCAACACCTAATCAGATTAGAAATGCTTTTTAGGAATAATGCCCTAGACTTTCAAGGCCTCATTGACTCAGCAGATCTCTGGTGGGGTGGGACCTTCGGCCAATATGGAGATACACCTCTGACTCCAAACTTCTATGCAGCCAGCAGGTGTTCTGACGCATTGGACCCCCTGGGACACATCTCATTGTCTTGGCTGTGCTCTTAGTGTGTCTTTGATGTAGGGAAAGATTTAATCTATGCATTTTCTCTGTGTTTTTATATTCTGTGAATTCTGATAGATTCTCTCACAGTAACTTTGCCTGACGAAGGGGCGACAGCTCCGAAAGCTTGTAATTTTAAATAAATCTGTTGGACTATAACCTGGTGTTGTGCGACTTCTCATTTTTGTCCACCCCAGTCCAACACCGGCATCTCCGCATCATCCAAACTTCTAGCCTTGGGTCACTTAAAGAAAGACTTGCATTTATACAGCGCCTTTCACGACCACCGGACGTCTCAAAGCACTTTACAGCCAATGAAGTACTATTTGAAGTGGAGTCACTGTTGTAATGTGGGAAACGCGGCAGCCAATTTGTGCACAGCAAGGTCCCAAAAACAGCAATGTGATAATGACCAGATAAACTGTTTTTGTTATGTTGGTTGAGGGATAAATATTGGCCAGGACACCGGGGATAACTCCCCTGCTCTTCTTCGAAATAGTGCCATGGGATCTTTTACGTCCACCTGAGAGAGCAGACTGTTTAACGTCTCATCCGAAAGACGGCACCTCCGACAGTGCAGCACTCCCTCAGTACTGCACTGGAGTGCAGGAGAGAGGCTTCCTGGCCTCCGCTGAAATGGGGTGGAGTTTTGCTGTATAGGTTGACCGCAGTGTGGGCTGCCAGCACTGAGCTGCTTGTAAAATGACATTTAAAAGAACCCCATTTCATCCATCCACCTGGGACCAGTGCAAGCCAATGTAATGCCTACATCCTTTGGAGCCTGGCCCGAACAGACAACCCTTGCATCCAGCATTCAATTGATTAGCTGCAAGGCCGGCGTACTTTTCTGCCCCTGCCCACCCCTACTACGCCAAAAGGTCATTGATGGGAGGACAGAAAGTGTAGGCTAACGTGTTTGAATACCGGATTGTAACGTGTATTCTCTATAGCTTGAGGAAGCAGCTAGCAATATTAGGAATTAAAGTGATGGCCCGACTCTCCTGTACAGAGATATTAAAATATACAAACTTTCATATTATTAGAAATGCGACTAAAAATCCCAATTCATTGCACCTCATCGTTGTCACATGCCCCCCATGACCTTTAAGAAGTCTCTTCCAGCTAGAATAGTCCATGCAGCGCTGCAAGTGGCACAGTGCCCTCTCGACCCAGCTTGGTGCCACAGTACTTGCCCAGCTACATGTGGTGCGGCATTCTCTGTCACTCCCACTATGTCCTCTGCAGTTGCAATATTCATCTACTTAAAACTGGTATAATACCGTGTTGTAGTTATCTTTGTGTTATAATCATGGTCTAAAACAATGTAAATTAATTGCACATGCAATTGTCTTTGTACATGTATGTGTATACACAGGTGGATTGGGTGTGTCTGTGTATACCTGTGCATGTGTGTGTCTATGTACATTTATACACCTGTGTGAGAGCATGTGCTGCTGTATATATGTGTGAATATATCTGTGATTATGCTGTTTCCTATGCCAGCACTGACACAAAAATAAAGAACAAACTTGCATTTAGATAGCATCTTTCATGACCTAAAGACTTTCCAAAGTGCTTCACAGCTAATGACGTACTTTTGAAGTGTAAATCACTGTAGTAATGTAGAGAAATGTGGTAACCAATATACGCACAGCAAGGTCCCACAAACAGCAATGAGAATAATGGCCAGGTTATCTGTTTTAGTGATGTTAGTTGAGTGATAAATATTTGCCAGGACACCAGGAGAACTAAAATTAATTTGTTCATCTCGACTGTAAGTTAATATTTTAGGAGGAAATGAAACAGTAACAAATAAAATAACTTCAAGTGTTGCATCCAACATCAGAACTCAACTCCTCTAAAGTTCAAAGGTAATTAGAGTAAGACAAGGCTTATTTATCCCTGACCATTTCCTTTACTCCTGAACACAGGCATATTTAATGAAGAGTCAATGGACGGTCTGCTGACAAATCACTTATGGCAAAAGCAATAAGCAGCTGATGCTGTTAATTACAAAATCTATGATGTAGAAAATATTTCAGATTAGTTAAACCTCAGGAGAATATGTCGACAAGATGCTCTTGATGGATATGGGGGTCCGTAAATTTCAGTGATGATTGTTCCTTCATAAATTAAGTAGTGTTTTATTGTTGTATATAAATTGATTACAGCTGAGATAACAAGAATGTTTCATGGTTGCACAGACAGATGTAACACAAGACATGAACAGGGTGCCATTTTCCACTGCTGAGGTGTCTCGGAGGTATTTAATCAGTTTAAAGTGCTTCACTCACAGGGATCCACTTCATTATTTCTGTGAAATCGCAAGCTTTCGGAGCTTACGTGGCCCCTTCCTCAGGTGAAGGACTTCACCTGAGGAAGGGGCCACGTAAGCTCCGAAAGCTTGTGATTTCAAATAAAACTGTTGGACTATAACCTGGTGTTGTGCGACTTCTCATTTTTGTCCACCCCAGTCCAACACCGGCATCTCCGCATCATTATTTCTGTGGGTTATTGGTATCAGACTTAAATGGTGATTTGAAAATGTTATAATGTGGTATAAGAATGAGGGTTCTGCCTGTTTGAAATGGAGTCTTCCAAACACTCCTGAGATCTGACCTACGACATAGTGTTGGAGAAGCAGCTCACAGTTACTGCATTCATATGGATTAACTTTCTTGCTAAACCTAATCTTTACCTCTTTCGTCGTTATATCAGGCTGAGTGCCAACATTCTCACACAAACAAAAGCAGGAAGCATCCTTTAAAACACAGTTAAAACAAAAGAGGGGTGGTTCTTCCAATGTTCATGTCATCTGAGGTGGTATGAATGCAGAGCTGGGGGTCAAAAGTGACTCCAGAAATTATGCCCACCAGAACTTTGCCCAAAATGTATATCACGTACAATTCCAATCAGATGGGACTTAGGCACAGGAAACTTCAGCTAAAAATAAGGTGGGCCCTTCAATTACATATGAAAGTTCTATATTAATTATTGATAACGAGGGGCTGTGTAATTTCCCATCTTTTCACACTGGAAATGCATTCAGATTGATGATACGCTATGATACAGGTGTCCATGGTTGCTAGGTTCTTCCCTAAAAGGATGAGAATTTATAGGGGAAGGACACCACTTGAATTATTATTTTCAGAGGCTGCACTATAAGAGTATTTTGTTAATTTGTTTGAGCTACCTCAAGGGTTTTGGTACTACCATTTTCATTTTGTTCCATTAATATTTGGACCACGGATATTCCTACGTATTTTGGAAGAAGGCGAAGAGGGCCAAAGGAGGGTTACAAGCCAAGTCAGGTTGCACTAGAGGTGTATAGTCTTCACATGCCATTACCCTTGAACCCAGATATATGGGCAATGGTGTACTTACCTGGATTTGTCAGAAAGAAAGAAATTGCATTTATATAGCATCTTTCACAACCTCAGAATGTCCCAAAGCAATTCACAGCCAATTAAGATTTTTTTTAAATTCATGTTGCTCCTGGCCATGTGTTAAGCTGCTTGGCTGTGCAATGGTCTGGAGGTCCCGTGCAGCCGGCTCACCGGCTTTTAAATGGAAAAACCGCGCATGCGCAGAAATTTGAACGGGCCGCGCAATCCGCTAAAGGGGCCGTGCAACCAAAAAAGAAATTAGAGGGAACATTGCTCCTGGCCCCCAAAAAACATCCGGCTCACTGCCAGCCTGTTATCATCTCTCTGGGATTCGCTCCGTCCGCCCCTCAAACATGCCCTACCTGCCCAGCTGATTTCCCATTGCCCAACATCAGTAAGCTGCGGTGGAGCAACCATTTAGCATTTTGTGGCTCACCAGTAAAATTGAAATAACTCTTGTTTGCGGCTTTGAGCGGGTGAGATGGACATATCGCCGACTCCAAGCCCATTCTGGGATGAAGTTGAAAATCACCTTCTATAATTTCTCAAAAGAGAAGTGAGTCAAGGTTGCCCACTGTCACCCATCCCATTCAATGCCTTCATCAACAATGTGTGGGATGGCATTAGGGATGAATTTAGAAGGGAGGAATTTTAGCTTTCTCTGCTTGGCGAAATGGGAGTTAAAATCTAGCAGCTACTTTTCCCACTCTGATACCACCCCCAGGGCGATTTTAAGGCCAGACGGTTGAAGCTACCCTTGGGGTCATTAGGGTGGTGGAAATGTGGATTTCTCTCCTCCACAAGACTGTGGATGCTGGGTCAATTGAAATTTTCAAGATTGAGATTGATAGATTTTTATTAGGTAAGGGTATCAAGGGATATGGATCAAATGAAGTTGAGGTACGGATCAGCCATGATGTAATAACATGGTGGAACAGGCTTGAGGGGCCTACTCTTGTATAAAAGCTCCCAAAGTCCAAGAGATCTAGGAAAGACTCTTTCTGTTATTTTTTGCTTTTGAGGATTGGTGTGTCATTTGCTGCTCCTGAGAGAAGTAGAGCACTTGAGATATTTACACAAGTTTAATACATGCAGTCAAGCAAATAAATGGTTGAGTGAGAAGGTTCAGTTGGCTTTAACTGCTGTCTTTTTTTAGCAAATGATTTAAATAACAATACATCTCTAATGAGGCATTGTTATCATTCACAGCAGTTCTGGGCTTCCTCATGTTTGCTTATATTCAGCTCTGTAGAGTATTTGTTGAATTGTTTCTGTGCTGTTGAAATATTGGAGATACTTCCCTGGAGAGAGGAAGCTAAATTAGAAGACATGTCAATCAACATTGCTTTAAAACACCTCTTGATGGTCATTTTAAGAGAGGTACAAGTAGAGGGCTGGGATTAACTCAACACCAAACCCGTCAGTCTGGATATGGATATGTGAGATTCTAAGAGTGCATAAACATAATTTAGATAAAAGAGAACAGTCAGGGTTGGCATGACTTATGGTGATGTGACATGTTAGTGATGAGACATATTGGACTGGCTGGAGTGATGTGTTTCCACTTGATTTGTGATGTGTTCCTTTGGAATGGAAGTTTGGTCCATGGGGTGGGTGGACCAGTGGTTTTGTTTTGACTTTCAAAAGAGTTGTAAGTAACTCATTGAGGCAGAGGGGGGGGGGGGGGAGATTGCTGGGAGAGGGAAAGTACAGCACCCATGACCTAAGAGCCATGGTTTCCACCCCTCTCCCCGAAAAGATTAAGCAAACCCTGGTTAGGTCAGTTAAGTATACTTTTTAAAAAAGATATGATTGACTCCCAAATTCAGCAAGATGAATACATTTACAAATGTAAAACATTTTTTTTTGAAAGGCTTCTCAAAAATGTTAATTTTTATTAAAATGGACAAATTTCACACTGCACAAAATTAAAATTAGTTTTCCAGGCCCTTAACCTTTGTTTAGCAGTAATAACGCTGTCAAAACCCCAGTTACACCTCATCCCTTTGGGTCTAACTTTTAGTGGGGAATTTAACAGCGTGATTACTGTGGAAGAGCCGAAGGTTGTGTCAGTTTCAATGATTTGGCTGATTACACTGATTGCTGGCTCTGTGGCGGGCAGGGAGGGGGGCACAGCGCAGCCTGTGTCGAAGCTGTCAACGACTGACCGCAACTTTGGGATTTCCACCTGCGCCCGCGCCTGCGCCAAATCCCGAAGTTACGGTCAGTTTCAAAGGCGGAATGACGGCGAACACTGCCAATTCGCTGTCATCCTGACCGCAAATTCTGGGCCATGGTTTACGTGATTGTGACAAGCATTGCTAGAAAGTGACACAGACTGAATGAATAATCAACAAGTCAGGTAATGAGCCAAACGTAATGCTTCCAATAATATAGGTGGATTCTTGAAATAAAAAGGTCACATTATAAACTCTGTTTACATTGATAAAATTAAGAACGGCAAAACAATAAGAGATGGAAACAACAATACAACAAGATGTGCCAAAAAGGTTATTTGGTACAACTTAATTCAACTTATCTGAACCAGTCTGATTTTTGTTTGACTGCAGCTTTATAATTATCAACATCAAATGAGTATTTAAGAGGATCTGGAGAGTTTAATTAAAATTTTGAATTATTCTCAACCTTCACTGAAACAGTCTACATACCCCTAATCTATATTTATGAGGTCATTTAAACAGGATAGCACACTGTCTCCTAATTGCAGGTTTTATTTGACACTTTCTCTCGCGACCTCATACCAGTGACATGTGCATTCCCCAACTGAGACACAGCAGGGGCCTGGTCGCTGTTGTAAGAGCAGCTCATTAAATTCTAATGAAGAACAATGAAATTTCTTAGAATTCTTACCCTAGTTCAACTAAGAGGTTTCCCAGCAAAGTTAAATGCTAATTGGATTCTGTAGACATACCTACAGAGTAATCACTTTCTTAAAAGATGAGATCTAAGGTTGTCAGAAGGTAATAAGACATTGGTAATATAGTAGAGCCACCAGGTGGACTGAGGTATATAATAATAAAGCCATGTTGTGCTGCTGTATATATATGCTGTGTCTCAAGATATCACAGAATTGGCGATGAGGATGCGAGTGCAGATTCCCTGAAATTTTTGTTGGAGGTTAATCCTGCCAACCGACGGAGGGACTGTTAGAGGTTCTTCGTTTGGCAGAAAAACGTAAAAATCCGAGGTAAATTTCGAGCACACGTGGCTGGACTGTTGACGTTGCCAGAGTCCAGATGGCCATGCCTATGGGAATAATAGGGCCCTTGGGTGAGTTCCATCATGGCCGAGAGACTTTCAGAGCGTATGTGAAGCGGCTCGAATGTTTTTCACCGTGAATAGTATTGTCGAAGTCCCCGATGATGTAAACCGTAACCGGGCGGTTTTAGAAATGAAACGGGCTATTTCTTTGATTGAAGCAGGCCCCGAGGTGTATGAAACCCTGAAAAATTTGCTTGTTCCCGCCAAGCCGAAGGACACGCCACTGAAGGAGATCCTAACCAAGTTAGTACAGCACTACAGTCCTGAGCCCCTGGAAATTGCTGAAAGTTATCGTTTTGGAGCACGCGATCAATTAAATGACGAGGGTATCAGTGAGCATATTGTATTCACTGTCATTTTGGAAACTTTCAGGACCAAGCTTTGCGTGACCGCTTTGTTTGTGGGTTGAAAAATGAACGTATCAGAAGTAAATTGTTGACAATCCCATACTTGACTTTTGACTTAGCTTGTCAGACAGCTATGTTGATGAATATGGCCGACCGATACTCCTGAGAGTTCCGCGCCATTTCCAGTCGTCTGACAACTGAGGTGAATCGGCTGCAGGCTAAAAGTAAAAGGCAGCTGGGCCTCAAGGCCTCAGCAACTGGCCAAGGTAACAGTGCATTGCAATCATGCTATCGGTGCCTGGGACAACACATCGCTCAAAGCTATCCATATGTGAAGGCAGAGTGTTTCTACTGCAAGAAAACTGGGCATCTTACGAAGGCATACCGACAGAAGAGTAAACCGACTGGCACTGCTAGAAGTAAAAATTGCCAGACACTACATATTGTTGAAGAGAAGCAGCAGGACGAGGAGTTTCTGGAAATTCACGTCATCAGGAGCATGAAGGTATCTAACAACGATTCGCGAGGTATCGTCATCTAAGTAGATTGTGCAGGAACCAGGATACCCATGGAAATTAACAGTGGTGCATCCGTGTGCGTAGTACCGGAATCACTATATCGTGACAAGTTGCGTGATTTTCGACTAGAGAAATCGAAGGTAGAGCAGCAAGGCTACTCGGGAGAGCAAATCCCTGTAGTAGGAAGTGTCACCATACCAGTGAAATACAAGGATCAGTGTCAGAGCTTGCCTCTCATAGTAATGGCAGGAGACAAGCCTGCCTTGATAGGTAGAAATTGGTTGGGATCACTGAAGCTGGACGGGAATGAGATTTATCATGTGGAAGCGAAATTTGCATCGAAAGATGATGTCATCAAGCATTTCTGTTTTCTGACAATAGTTGGTGATAAGCGCAGTTTTTATTAAATGAATAATGAATATACTGACTTCATATAGATTATGTGAATATGATGTAGAGTACAAAAGCAAGGAAGTTATGACGAACCTTTATAAAACACTGGTTCGGCCTCAACTGGAGCATTGCGTCCAATTCTGGGCACCGCACTTTATGAAGGATGTGAAGACCTCAGAGAGGGTGCAGAAAAGATTTACATAGAATTACATAGAATTTACAGCACAGAAACAGGCCATTTGGCCCAACAGGTCTATGCCGGTGTTTATGCTCCACACGATGACCTCAATGGAGAGTGAGATCGGGCGGGGTACAAAAACCAGCATTCGACTAGACCCCGTCAGTTTCCCGACGGGCGGCTTAGATTAAAATTGTCCCCAATGTATCTCAGGTCTGTGCTTAACCCCAGCCAGATTCAAACAGCTTGCAGTCCTTATATGGGCTCTCAACCTCACCCCTCCACATTATAACTGAGGAGGCTATGTCACATGACATCACAGGGAAAACCATGGCAACCCAGAGGGAAGTGGGTTTCACCAGTAGCTGAAGTGCAGATGCTGAAAAGCTCTCGACAAGTAAGGGGCAAGTTTGTTTAAAGCCTCCTTCTGTGCTGTAACCATTCTATGATTCTACTGGGAGCAGAAGCTCAGTCGCATTAATTGCAATAGTCTCAGTCACACTCTTCAAAGCTTTACTTTTCACCCCTCAGATTAAATTTAAAATTCAGTCCTTTCTACAATCTGATTTCGGCTTTGTGCATCTAGATGGTTTCCATTTTCTCAGGCTGTCAACACATTCCCCTTTGATAATTATTCTACACATTGTAACTTCTGATTGTTCACTCGATGCATCAAAGTCTTTTTTTTAAACTGTTTTGGGAGGGGAGGGGTTTTCAGCATCAAACGATTAGACAATTTAATTCTGGAGGACAAGAAATTATTTGGCTCAGTCACTGGTCATTTGTACCAATGGGGAAATTTGCCTCTCGATGTACAGACAGATGTGTGTGCGCGTGTGTGCGTACATGCGTGTGTCTGTGTGTCTGTGTAAGACAGAGAGGCAATTTTCAACTGGCGGCTGCTCATTTATCACCTGAACAGCTGGCAGTTGAAAATTGGGGGGGAGTGGGGCACCTTGGTCATCCCATTGATGCCCAAAGCCAGCCTGGTACAATTGTCAGGTGTGCCTATAAATGGGCGAGAAGCAGGTCTGACTGTTTCCAGGGGCAGGCTGCTTAAATATGCAAATAAGGGTCCTACGCCAGTTGTAGGACCTCCTTGTAATTTTCAGGTCCAAATGGGCAGAGTGTACATGGTGCACACTCTACCAGGCGTTGAGCGGCCTAACTAATGGTCCTTAAAGAGACCACTGGTGGCCACTCAAGTAAAGGCCCAAAAAATGTTTTGGGAGAATTTTTGTGAGGCCTGGGGCAGTAGGAGTGCTCCTCCTGACTCCACACAATTACTGCAGGTTGCTGCCGGCTCATTCTCCACCCGCTCTGGGATCAATTCCCCCTCTGCCAGACCTGACTCACTGGATGGCTCGACATGAGAGCCGGACGAATTTCTGCCCTGGAACCTGTTTAGGTGCCTGCAGCCCATCGGCATTCAAATAAGGCTGTTGAAACTTCGCCTGATGTTTCAGCCTACATGACTGGAGCACATCCGCCTCACTGTCATGACTCTTCAAACTGAGGCACATAAGTCTGAGTGACCGGTATCCCTGGGCTCCAAAAACTGAGACAGGTGAGTTGGAAAGCAGCCAAATTTGGGTTAAATTAGATTGAGAAAGATGAGTCCAGAAACAGGCCATCCTGGGATTCACTCATCTGAAGCAGATGAGTTTGAGTGATAAACAGCACTGGGACTCATGTCTGAAGCAGACGATTATGAATGATGGACAGTCCTGGGACTCGCTCGTCTGAAGAAAAGTGATTTTGATGGCAGATGTTATTGGGATTGATTCAACTTGCAAGATTAAATGCTCTTGTTACAAGCATTCAGATATCATTGTAACATTTTACCACGAGGCGTAGCTTAGCGGGTATTGTATTAACAGTGCTAATGGCAACAAATCAATACAATTGTAAGAACATTGCTTCGTAAATTGTCTAAAGAGTTGCTTTTGAGATTTGATGGGGTAATGTCCTATAATGCGCCTAAAATGGAGTTTTAGTTTGAAAGCTGACCACACGAAATGAGCTGAATGTTGGGAAAAGGCTTTTAGCTAAGACAATCAAAGCTAATTCGAACCATCATCCAGACTTTTGGCCATGGGGATTCCCAGATAATTTGACAATAGAAATCGTAGCTAAAGGTTATAAAGAAGTTAAAGCCATACTGGTCCTAAGAAATGACCCCAGAATGGATTGTAAACATACAAGACATTTCTTACTGCAATAAAAATGTTGCTGTTTCCCATTTAGTGTTCAGGATTTGTCTGGTTCTTTGGCATATATTATCAAAACTCAGTCATCTTCTTATACAATACTGGAATACGAAGAATTACCCCTTTAAGTGGATGAAGGATTACAAGACTGAGCGAACCTATGACCCTCTGCCCTGACAATAAAATGGGGTGGATCTTGACTTTGTGCAATAATGTAAAACGGATGATGGCAAGTTGGCAGCCTGCTTTTATTTTCAATTAAGTCAATGGAAATAAAAATCAGGAGAGATGTAAAACAGGCTGCCGACTTGCTATCACACGTTTTACATTGCCAAACAAAGTCAAGATCTACCCCGCTGTCTTTAAAGAAATTAAGAAAGCACAAACCACATTTATATAGCGCCTCAAATGTCTCAAAGTGCTTTATAGCCAATGAAGTACTTCTGAAGTGTAGTCAGTGTTGTAACTTGGTTCTCAAACAAGCTACTGAGCTTGAATAAAGGAGACTATGATGGCATGAGAGCAGAATTGATTAAAGTGGACTGGGAAAATAGATTAAAGGGTAAGACGGTACATGAGCAGTGGTGTTCATTCAAGGAGTTATTTTACAACTTTCAAAATAAATATATTCCACTGAGGAAAAAAGGGTGTAAAAGAAATGACAGCCATCCATGGCTCAGTAAAGAAATTAAAGAAAGTATCCAACTAAAAACAAGGACATATAAGGTAGCCAAAGTTAGTGGGAGGATAGAAGATTGGGAAGTCTTCAAAAGACAACAAAAAGTAACTAAAGGATTGATTAAGAAAGGGAAAATAGACTATGAAAATAAATTAGCAAAAATTATAAAAACAGATAGCAAGAGTTTCTATAGTTATATAAAAAGAAAAACGGTGGTTAAGGCAAACGTAGGTCTCTTAGAGGATGAGACCGGGAAATTAATGGTGGGAAACATGGAGATGGCAAAAATGCTGAACAAATATTTTGTTTCAGTCTTTACGGTAGAGGACACTAAGAATATCCCAACACTGGACAAACAGGGGGCTCTAGTGGGGGAGGAGCTAAATACGATTAAAATCACTAAGGAATTGGTACTCAGTAAAATAATGGGACTCAAGGCGGATAAATCCCCTTGGCCTGATGGCTTACATCCTAGGGTCTTGAGGGAAGTGGCAGTAGGGATTGTGGATGCTTTGGTAATAATTTTCCAAAACTCCCTGAACTCAGCAAAGGTCCCGGCAGATTGGAAAACTACTAATGTAACACCCTTATTTAAAAAGGGTTGTAGGCAGAAGGCTGGAAATTATAGACCAGTTAGCCTAACATCTGTGGTGGGTAAAATTTTGGAGTCTATTATTAAGGAGACAGTAACAGAACATTTAGATAAACATAATTTAATAGGACAAAGTCAGCATGGCTTTATGAAGGGGAAGTCATGTCTGACAAATTTGCTCGAGTTCTTTGAGGACATAACGTACAGGGTGGATAAAGGGGAACCAGTGGACGTAGTGTATTTAGACTTCCAAACGGCATTCGACAAGGTGCCACATAAAAGATTATTGCTCAAGATAAAAAATCACTGGATTGGGGGTAATATTCTGGCATGGGTGGAGGATTGGTTATCTAACAGGAAGCAGAGAGTTGGGATAAATGGTTCATTCTCGGACTGGCAACCAGTAGCCAGTGGTGTTCCGCAGGGGTCAGTGCTGGGTCCCCAACTCTTTACAATCTATATTAATGATTTGGAGGAGGGGACTGAGTGTAACATATCAAAGTTTGCAGATGATACAAAGATGGGAGGGAAAGTAGAAAGTGAGGAGGACATAAAAAACCTACAGGGGGATATAGACAGGCTGGGTGAGTGGGCAGAGATTTGGCAGATGCAATACAATATTGGAAAATGTGAGGTTATGCACTTTGGCAGGAAAAATCAGAGAGCAAGTTATTATCTTAATGGCGAGAAACTGGAAAGTACTGCAATACAAAGGGATCTGGGGGTCTTGGTGCAAGAAAATCAAAAAGTTATGCAGGTGCAGCAGGTGATCAAGAAAGCCAATGGAATGTTGGCTTTTATTGCTAGGGGGATAGAATATAAAAACAGGGAGGTATTGCTGCAGTTGTATAGGGTATTGGTGAGACCGCACCCCTGGAGTACTGCATACAGTTTTGGTGTCCATACTTAAGAAAAGACATACTTGCTCTCGAGGCAGTACAAAGAAGGTTCACTCGGTTAATTCCGGGGATGAGGGGGTGGACATACGAGGAGAGGTTGAGTAGATTGGGACTCTACTCATTGGAGTTCAGAAGAATGAGAGGCGATCTTATTGAAACATATAAGATTGTGAAGGGGCTTGATCGGGTGGACGCGGTGAGGATGTTTCCAATGATGGGTGAAACTAGAACTAGGGGACATAATCTTAGAATAAGGGGCTGCTCTTTCAAAACTGAGATGAGGAGAAACTTTTTCACTCAGAGGGTAGTGGGTCTGTGGAATTTGCTACCCCAGGAAGCTGTGGAAGCTACTTCATTAAATAAATTTAAAACAGAAATAGACCGTTTCCCCGAAGTAAAGGGAATCAGGGGTTACGGGGAGCGGGCTGGAAATTGTACATGAGTTTGAGTTTGGATCGGTCAAGGCCCTGTGGGTGGCGGAGCGGGCCCAGGGGCCGAGTGGCCTGGTCCTGCTCCTACTTCTTGTGTTCTTTAGAGTTGAGGTTGGATCAGATCAGCCATGATCTCATTGAATGGCGGAGCAGGCTCGAGGGGCCTATTGGTCTACTCCTGCTCCTATTCCTTATGTTCTTATGTAATGTAGGCTAACGCAGCAGGTAATTTGTGTACACCAAGGTCATCACAAACAACCATGAGGTAAATGACCGGATAATCTGTTTTTGGTTATGTTGACCAGGACTGGGAGAACTTCCTTGCTCTTCTTTGAATAGTGCCATGTAATCTTTTTCGTCCAACTGAGCACACAGACAAGACCTTGGTTTGACGTCTCATCTGAAAGAGAGCACCTCTGACGGTGCAGCACCCCTTCAGTGCTGCACTGAAGCGTCAGCCTGGATTACATGCTCAAATCTCTGGAGTCGGGCTTGCACCCACAACGTCCTGACTTAAAGGTGAGAGTCCTACCACTGAGACACAACTGATGCAAAATGAGATGGAAAGGAATCATGGGAGATGAAAGAAGCAATTCCACTTCATTGCAAACAAAACTGTCATTCACAGAAAATCAAAATAACAGTAGGGCTTATCATCAAATCATTTTTCAGTGAATTGCATTTTGATCTTTTCCATTTGAATGGAACAGCAGAACAATAGACAAGACAATTAGGATCATCTAAACCGTATATTCTAAATACAGGTGAGTGGAGGGTTTTCTCAACCCATTTGAAAATGACATAGCTTGACTTAACTTTATGACAAATACATTTACTGCCATCATTCAGACATTTCATGTCAGATAGCCAGTGCACAACTTAAAGATGTTTCCTGTGATTCCGCTGCACACAGACACTGTGCCATAAAATGTTAACTCATGGAGATACTGTATACCATAAATATATATATATTGTGCATGTATACACGCTATGTCATATTATACACTCACATATAGAGGGTGGAGGTGCAAAACAGAAATAGGTTTCCAATTGAGAGCCATATAACAAGGCTGAGGTGTAGCAATGATAGTGTTAAAATTGAGGGCCTCATAATAATAATGGGGTGGTAATTGAGAGTCTTGCAATGAGGATGAGCTGTAACAGACATTGGCACTGATGCACTATTACCGTTACTGGCCCAAAAATTAGTGTCTCTACGCGAGAGTACGCACTGTGTACTCTCGCGTATTCTGTCTCCAATTGCCGGTTTTCTGCATGCACTGCGCATGCGCTGAAAACCGGCACTTGGTGATTTCAAAAGGGGGCGGTTCCTAGGTGAACCGCGTGCGCGCTACAGGCTGCGCGCACGCAGTGCACTTAGTGCTTTGAACGCGCAGGTAAGCATGGAAGATTTTGCACATAAAGAAAGGAGGCGTAAGACCCTCTTTTAACAAGGTAAGTAGTTAATTAAGTATTATTTTGAATTTTTTTCAACAGGTATATCTTTTTTAGAGACTTTAAAGAAAGGTAAGTTTATTTTTATAACTTTTTAAAAGATTTTAAATTTTTTCAAAAATTTAATTTTTTGTTTAAAGTGGTTAATTTATTTAACTATATTTATTTTATTAATGTGATGGTTTTAAAAAAAATTTAATTGAGGTTTAGCTGTTCTTTTGAGGGGGTATAGATTCATAGCTTTCACAGCACTTGCTGTGAAAACTATGAATGAAAGATGGTGTGCTGCCATTGGCTCTAACTGAATCACGTGATCCCACAGCTCGCACGAATTAACTGCGCCTGTGGGATACGGAAGCACTGCACAGCTGCTGTCTAGAAAATCAAGTTCGTGCGAGCTCGGAATGAAAAGGCAGGCGCGCAGTGAGATATCGCGGGGAAGCCTTACCCCCGCACGAAGGCTCCGTCATTAATTTCTGGGCCAATCTCTCTGTCCCTTCCTGTCACACCCTGCTTATCTTTACCCAAATCTCTACACTGCTCTATGGCCTTGACCTTTCTCTTTAGATTTATAAATTTCCCCACAGCTAAACCCTCCCCCCCCCCCCACCTTTTTAGTTTAAAGCCCTATCTACAACCCTCGTTGTTCGATTTGTCAGGACACTGGTCCCAGCCCGGTTTAAGCGGAGCCCGTTCCAATGGAACAGCTCCCTCTTTCCCCAGTACTGGTGCCAGTGCCCCATGAATCGAAAGTCCCATCTCCCTCACCACCCTTTGAGCCACGCATTCAACTCTCTGATCTATTTTGACCCTATGCCAATTTGTGCGTGGCTCGGTTAGTAATCCAGAGATTATTACCTTGTTAGTTTGAAATTATTCTCTCTCCTATTTTAGCAGAGGGGCTAACCCTTATTAAAGTAGCGGAGAGAGGAATTTCAGATAAATATGTTGAGCATTCAGTATGTAAATATCCCACGGCTATGCTTTAGGTCCTTTATGTTATATATAAAATCCTTCTACTGACAGTAGGTGTACATTGAGCAGCCAGTGAAAGGTAGTGTGTATAACACTGGTAACCTTTTCTGCCATGTTCCACAACTGGCCGGAGTTTCTATTTAAAATAGTAACAATTACTCACTTTCAGCCACCAGATGTTGCTGGCATACTTTGCATAGTTATTAAAGTGTGTTGTGGTGACATCTAATGACATTGCATCGGTACTGCAGCCAGGTAATTGGAAATAAGACTGAAAGGTGATGCATGCCATTGAATCCAGCTGATTTGAATTCTCTCTGGAGCTAACCAAGCCTGGTGAGTAGAGTGCAATTTGTTGCTACAAATCTCTCATCATGCCTCACTGCTTCCCTGATGCTGGCAGAAGCTTTTTTTTGTTCGAAACGACTTTTGATAAAGTATGGTCCTCCCAAGCTTCAGATAGAGAGCATTGACTGGACTTCTGCACAAGTGGAAGTGGCGAACAGAATCTGACTGTGGGACTGTATTTAGTATCTAGGGATTCTGTAGAAAGCTAATCTATTCAAGTTTGATTTGCTACGTGAGAGGTTTAGAAAGATTTATGTTTATGAGCTTTTTATAGTTCACTGTGAAGGCTAACATAAAGGTTAGGCAGCCCCAGGAAGAGCTCAGTGGGATTTAATGAATGTCTTTGACAGATTAAAGCAACATTCAGTCTAGCAAAGAGTTCTCCATTGAAAGAAAGAATTTGCATTTCTGTAGCGCCATTCACGATCTCAGGATGTCCCAAAGCGTTTTACAGCCAATGAGGGACTTTTGAAATGTAGTCACTATTGTAATGTAGGAAAAGCGGCAGTCAATTTGTGCACAGCAAGCTCCCACAAACGGCAATGAGATTATAACCATTAGATTATAATCTGTTTTTAGTGATGTCAGTTGAGGGACAAATATTGGCCAGGGCACCAGGGAAAACTCCCCTGCTCTTCTTTGAATAGTGCTGTGCTATCTTTTATGTCCACCTGAGAGGTCAGCCGGGGCTCGGTTTAAAGTCTTATCTGAAAGACGGCACATCCGACAGGGCAGCACTCCCTCAGTACTGCAAAAGCAAAATACTGCGGATGTTGGAAATCTGAAATAAAAACAGAAAATGCTGGAAACACTCAGCAGGTCAGGCAGCATCTGCGGAGAGAGAAACAGAGTTAACGTTTCAGGTCAGTGACCCTTCACCAGAACTGGAAAAAGTTAGAGATGTAACAGATTTTTAAGCAAGTGCAGGGGCAGGGAAAGGGGGGAGGGAAGGAAAGAACAAAGGAAAGGTCTGATAGGGTGGAAGGCAGGAGAGATTAAAAGACAAAAGGGATGATGGTGCAAAGCAAAAGGAGATGGGAATGGGACAAGTTAAGAAACAAAAGATGGGTCCAGATGAGTGTAAATTGGAATGGCAGAATCATCAACAGCTGCCATGTGAAAAAAAATAGGGGCCGTGGTTATGGTCTGAAATTGTTGAACTCGATGTTGAGTCCAGAAGGCGGTAAAGTGCCTAATCAAAAGATGAGGTGCTGTTCCTTGAGCTTACGTTGAGCTTCATTGGAACAGTTAAAGAGGCTGAGGACGGAGAGGTCAGAGTGGGAGTGGAGCAGAGAATTAAAGTGACAGGCGACCGGAAGCTCGGAGTCACGCTTACGGACTGAACGGAGGTGTTCTGCAAAGCGGTCACCCAATCTGCGTTTGGTCTCCCCAATGTAGAGGAGACCGCATCGTGAGCAGCGAATACAGTATACTAAATTGTAAGAAGTACAAGTAAATCGCTGTTTCACCTGGAAAAAGTGTTTGGGGCCCTGGACAGTGGGAAGGGAGGAGGTAAAAGGACAGGTGTTGCATCTCTGGAGTGATTGAGGAGTGCAGCAGGGTGTCACGGAGGGAGCGGTCCCTTCGGAATGCCGAAAGGGGAGGGGCAGATGTGTCTGGTGGTGGGATCATGCTGGAGGTAGCGGAAATGACGGCGGATGATATGTTGAGTGTGGAGGCTGCTGGGATGAAAGGTGAGGACAAGGGGAACCCTTCTCTTCATCCCTTCCCTTCCTTGACTTCTCTGTCTCCATTTCTGAGGATAGGCTATTGACAAACATTCACTATAAGCCCACTGACTCCCACAGCTACCTGGATGACACTTCCTCCCACCCCGCTTCCTGTAAGGACTCGATTCCATTCTCCCAGTTTCTCCGTCCCATGCAAGCGCAGGAGATGCAACACATGCCCTTTTACCTCCTCCCTTCCCACTGTCCAGGGCCTCAAACACGCCTTCCAGGTGAAACATCGATTTACTTGTACTTCTTACAATTTAGTATGCTGTATTCGCTGCTCACGATGTGGTCTCCTCTACATTGGGGAGACCAAACGCAGATTGGGTGACCGCTTTGCAGAACACCTCCGTTCAGTCCGTAAGCATGACCCCGAGCTTCCGGTCGCCTGTCACTTCAATTCTCCGCTCCACTCCCACTCTGACCTCTCCGTCCTCGGCCTCTTACACTGTTCCAATGAAGCTCAACGTAAGCTCGAGGAACAGCACCTCATCTTTCGATTAGGCACTTTACAGCCTTCTGGACTCAACATCGAGTTCAACAATTTCAGACCATAACCTCTGCCTCTATTTTTTTCACATGGCAGCTGTCGATCACTCTGTCATTGCCATTTACACCTCATCTAGAGCCATCTTTTGTTTCTTTACTTGTCCCATTACCATCTCCTTTTGCTTTGCACCATCATCCCTTTTGTCTTTTAATCTCTCCTGCCTTCCATCCTATCACAGACCTTCCCTTTTGTTCTTTCCTTCCCTCCCCCCTTTCCCTGCCCCTGCACTTGCTTAAAAACCTGTTCCATCTCCAGCTTTTTCCAGCTCTGACGAAGGGTCATTGACCTGAAACGTTAACTCTGTTTCTCTCTCCGCAGAAGCTGCCTGACCTGCTGAGTGTTTCCAGCATTTTCTGTTTTTATTTCAGATTTCCAACATCCGCAGTATTTTGCTTTTGCAGTACTGAGGGAGTGCTGCCCTGTCAGATGTGCCTGAACTGCGCTAAAGTGTCAGCATAGATTACGCACTCAAGTCTCTGGAGTGGGACTTGAACCCACAACTTTCTGACTCAGGTGAGAGTGCTACCATTGAGGCAAGGCTGACGTTCTGAACTATTTGAATATTAAGACCTCTGATGAAACCTCCGCCTACTCCCCCCCGCCCCCCCCCCCCCCTGAAAATGGCATTATTGTTAAAAGAGTGAAGGCTAGCAGGTTTCAGTTCCCTCCGCGGAATTGAATTGATTGCACTGAAATAAACTCCTCGCTCTTCTGTCACTCCTATCAGATGGAGTTTGGTGATAAATGTATTTGATGGATTTCACTTCCACATAAAAACATTGTTAGGTAGAGACTGCACTGAACTCCACCCTCTCCTTCATCCATCAAGCAACATAGTAAAGGCTTTCTGTCACTCACTGAGCACTTAGATGAATAACCCAACAAATTGCTCAATACAATCTGAAGGGACTGATACCGACTGACATTTGATGAATGGCTGAGGCGATCAAAAGCCTCATGTCACACAACAATAAAGCTCGTAGCTCTAAACTGCAGTGGTGATGTCAAGTTATCAGTAGCTGCAATACAGCATTTTCCACCACACAATGGGACTTCAGCATATCATACAACTCACTGAATTGCTCCAAATTCCTCCGGGGAGCTTCTAGTTTAACATATATTCCTAAAAAATCAATTAGGCTTATTATTAGATGACATGGGAACAGGTGAACCTACCCTCCTGTTCCTGTCAGCCCACCTGCTGATTGCAGATGGAGTTATCAGTTTAGTAAAGTACTTCCTCAAGAGTTGCTTTTGAATCATTAGAAAAAAGACTTAAACATCCAGCGACAACACCCTATAACCATTTTGTGGCATTTGCAGAACTGACCTTGCACTTCATATAACCCCCCCCCGTGCAACAGTCATCTCAGAACCCCTTCAAACGAAATCAGTAAATATAGTATTGCTAATAAGCCATGACAGACACAGTCAGCTATCGGGTATACAAGAAGGACAGAGTGTTTAGAACCCCCCTTGTCTTTCGCAGCTGCTGACCCAAAGTCCTCCGTTTTTATTTCTCCCCGCTCCTCCCTGCTGACTCAACTTCTGCCGCGTCCCACTATTTAAAAAGCAGCACCCCGTTCCTAAAGGAACCACGGGAGGGTCTTCCCCATTATTCTCTGCCAACCGATACAGAGCATGAACACCAGCTGACCATTACCCTAGCATTTTCTTTTATGCCTTTTGGAATCACAACTTATTCGTGACCTTGCCCTTGCCGGTAACGGTTCTGTGGGTGACTGCAGATTTCCTCTCCTGTGCTGGATTATTGTGTTTATTTTTTGTTTGTGTTTTTTTTTTGTTGCTTGTTTTTGGGCACACTTTGGACGAGAATTTGGGCTCGGTTTCTTGGGCGCTACGAGTGCTGTTGGGGATCCAAAATGCCATCCGTGGCACGCACGCAAACTTCTGACACAAAGCAGGCCGGACACCATCTTGCTAAAGGCGTTAGCACGCGTGCAGTTAACATCCGCCAGAAGTATGCAGAGCAGGCAGATCATGATGTCAATCAGCATGCAACGCTGATTTGATGCCAGTGCTGCCATTTTGGAGACCCACGCACCAGCCAATGCCCTCTCTTAACCTCGCACAGCTGAACACGCGTTAAGCAGCATGAAGGACCCCCACCAGCGCTATTTAAAGGGATCATCAATTACTTACAGGTTAGTTGCTGGTTGATTTCTTCTGGCTGTTGCTACATTTCTATGCGTCTGTGGTGCTTTCCATAGTTGTTTCAAAAGTCTACATGGAGTTGAGTGACAGGTGCTGAAGTACTTTTTGCTGATTTCAAGGCTTCTGCACAAATCAGTTACTTCCAAACATGGTAGGCCTCACTCTTGGAATTGAGCATGACTGGGAGAATGAGCAGAGGCCACGCAGAGCAGGACAAGCTGCTAGATGAGGGAGGAGGAGGAGGGCGGGTGAAGGGCTCCTAGGAGGAGGCCAGGGTGTTCAGGGAGCAATTCTCCTACCTGAACCTCAGCGATGACCAATGTTTGAGATGTTTGCACTTCACTAAGGAGGTCGTCACTGAAATCTGCCAACTGCTCCAGCCACAACTCCAACCTCAGAGCAGGGCAAGGACCACATTCCCAGTGGCTGTGAAGGTAACCGTGGCCACGAACTTCTATGCATCTCATAGTCATAGAGTCATAGAGTTATACAGCACAGAAAGAGGCCCTTCGGCCCATCGTGACCGCGCTGGCCATCAAGCCCTGTCTATTCTAATCCCATTTTCCAGCACTTGGTCCGTAGCCTTGTATGCTATGGCGTTTCAAGTGCTCATCTAAATGCTTCTTGAATGTTGTGAGGGTTCCTGCCTCTACCACCCTTTCAGGCAGTGAGTTCCAGATTCCAGATCTGGCTCCTTCCAGGCTGGTGCTGGAGATATTAGCAATATCTCGTAGTTTACAGTCCACTGTTGCTTAAGGGAGGTCACTGAGGCTCTCTTTTTGAATAGAGACAACTTCATTTCATTCCCGCTTGCCAGAGACGAGCAGGTGGAGTGAGCACGAGGGTTTGCAGGCGTCCCCATGGTGCAGGGTGCCATTGACTGCTTTGTGGTGCCGCAAGTCAACTCTGCCATACACCGGAACCGAAAGGGATTCCACTCCAACAACGAGTAGCTGGTATGCGACCATCGGCACCATATCATGCAGGCCAATGCCTGGTATCCTGGCAGCAGTCATGATCTCTTCCTTCTCTGGCAGTCCGCTGCACCAGCTGTATTTCAGCCACCATGGCAAACCATGACAAAATGATGACATGGCTCATGACTCTAGTTCGCAACCCACGCCCACGTGTGCAGCATACATACAATGAGAGCCATGCTCTCACAAGAAATGTGATAGAGCGGGCCATTGGCGTGCTGAAGCAATGATTCCGCTGCCTGGACCGCTCTGGAGGAGCCCTGCAGTACACGGTGGCATAGTGGTTAGCACTGTTGCCTCACAGCGCCAGGGACCCGGGTTCGAATCCGGCCTTGGGTGACTGTCTGTGTGGAGTTTGCACATTCTCCCTGTGTCTGCGTGGGCTTTCTCCGGGTGCTCCGGTTTCCTCCCACAGTCCAAAGATGTGCGGGTTAGGTTGATTTGGCTATGATAAATTGACCCTTAGTGTTAGGGGGATTAGATATGTGGGGTTACGGGGATAGGGTGGGATATGTGTCGGTGCAGGCTCGATGGGCCGAAATGGCCTCTATCTGCACTGTGGGGATTCTGTGATTCTGTGATACTCGGCTGAACGGGTCTCAAGATTCGTGGTGGTATGCTGCACAGCCTTGCCATCATGAGGGAACAGCCCTTGCCACCTCCTATCTGGCGGTAAGTTGAGGAGGACGTGGAAGAGGAGGAAGGGAGGCTGCAACCTAGACAGCCCCTTTCTGCCCAGGCTGTACGTAAAGAACTAATTCAAGTGCAATACCAGTAACCTCAACCCCAATTCCCCATTCACCAACAGTCCCACACTCCTTACCTTCCCTGTCAATGACCATCACATCGTCCTCTTCGCCACAATGCAAAAATAAAACCCAACACAAAATAAACATTCCAAAATAAATTTATAAATTAAATCATGCTATATTGCATACAAACTTAAATTATGATGTGGAGATGCCGGTGTTGGACTGGGGTGGACAAATGTGAGAAGTCGCACAACACCAGGTTATAGTCCAACAGTTTTATTTGAAATCACAAGCTTTCGGAGCGCTGCTCCTTCGTCAGGTATGTATAGTGCTCCTATGCAGTGCTACCCCACTGGCTGCAGCATGGCTGGTGGAAGGCTGCTGACTTTAAGTGGAGGAGACTGCAAATGGCCTTGGAGGATAACCTTGAGCAGCTCTGGGCTCAGAAGGCCCGGCTTAAGATTGCACCAACTCGGCATTGGCGGCAACAGTCTGGGTTGTCTGGCTAACAGGCAACAGCAAGGCCACTGGCGAAGTGGCAGGGGTGGGAGCATGAATGCTGACCTCCTGAGAGAGGACAGCAGGCTTGTGCTCCATGGAGCTGTTGCCTCTCCCCCGGGACGACACCTCAGCAACCCCAGTAATCTGCTGAAGGACAGATTGCTGGACTGCTGTGACACCCTGTAAGCCCCTTTTGAACACTGGTATCCACAGCCATGAAGGCAGCAGTGTGAGCGTGCATAGCCGTGAGCTGACCTTGCATCAAATCAGTCTGAGTTTCCACTGCAGCACTCGGACGTTTGGTGGAAGCTGCTTGTGCTGCAATGGAAGCTGAGACATCGGCCATCAGACGCTGCATCATGGTTGGGTCCACAAGTGTGTTGATGGAGTTGGCCACCAGTTCCATGTTGGAAAGGATGGGCTCCAAGCTCTGCGCAAAGCCCTGTGCCAAGTTGGTGCCGGACTCCTCCATGCACCTTGACATTGAACGCAGGCTTTCCAATGCACCAAGCATTTCATTGTGTACACCATCTGTAGCCTGGCCCATCGAAGTCCTCACCTGAGTCCGCTGCAGCAGAACCCGTGTGCGACCTCGCCCTCTGGCAAGCTGGCACCTGCGCTCTCCTTGCCCCCTACCCTGGCTGCAATGAACTTGTGCCCCGTGTCTCACCACATGCAGATCCCGCCTCTATGCTATCCCCTGAGATACGCGCAGTGTCAATCAAGTGACGGTGTATCTTCATCACTCTCTTTTTGGTCTTCCTCCACTGCCTGGCCAGGTTGTACTTCTTGGGTATCTGAAAGGAAAATGGCACAAGGGTAAGGTTGTGGTGATAGGAGGGGGGAAACTAAGGGGTGTATGCTTACACCATCTGCAGCTTTTAAGTCAGAACAGATTGTGGTATGAGGGGGAAGTGGGATGTGAGAAGGAGGATTAGGTATGAGGATACCGTCATCTTCAATGGATTCAGCCCCACCGCTAGCCACAGCCTCAGCAATGGCCCTTCCAATAATGACCAGCACCATCTCCTCCATGGGAGTTAGAGCATGCAGGCATGCCTCTCCCCCTCTGATTAGTTTCTGCTGCTTCCGGTTGTGCGCCACCTTCTTCTGCAAGAGGGAGGGAAGTGTGTCAGTGAGTCGTGCAATATGTTTGGGTGATGTGGCTGTCAAGGTTGAATAGCTGGCAGTGTGGACAAGCTGTGAGATGTGGGTGTGAGGCTTGCAACAGTGTTAAGTGGGTGAGGTGAAGCATATGAATGTTAGGTAGGAGTCCTGATTGACAAAGATTGTTGGTAGGTGAGTGATGGGGGTGTGGTGCATTGAGCAGTGGCTGAGGCTTGTGGTGCAGTTGGTAGGATATTGCATTTGATGATGTATTCACTGACCTTGACCACTCATGTGAGGTCATTAAACTTCTTGCGGCACTGCATCCAGGTCCTTGGGGCTGCACTCCTAGTATTGACCTCCATGGCTATCTGCTCCCATTGCCTTCTCACCGTGTGTCTGGAGGGCCTCCTGGTCCCCTGCGGATACAGGACATCTCTCCTCCTTTCTACCTCCTCCACCAAGACCTCCAGTGCGGTGTTGGAAAATCTGTGTATCCACTCTCACGCATGTTCAGCCATTCTTCTCTCTTTCGCAGGTCAGATTCCGCTCACAAAGGACTCCCAGCACCTGCTCCAGCCACAATGCACCTCCCCTTTATGAGGTGCAGGCTAGCTTTAAGCAGTGCAGGCGAGCTTTAAGTAGTGAAAGCAAGTTACGATTTTGGGCCCCCTGCTGATGCATGCAGCCAATCAATAGCACGGTTCACGCTGGCTAGATGCCATGCTGCCTGCATTACATTGAACAGGCGCGAGTTAATCGCACATCGTGATCCCCGAGCCCATTTTCGGGGCTATTTAATTCAGCCCCCATAATATTTACACTGTATTTTATTTCCACAGCACCCATTTCTCCACTTAATTTCATGCACTGTCAGCCACTGATCCTCCAATTCCCTCAGTCTCTAACTTATCCTTATACTCAGTGAGAGCCACACGAACACACATTATGTTGGAAACTTGGTCGAAGCTACGAGCATTAGTTTATTTGATTTAGTTCCCAGCTTATTATTCTGGTCATTTCATTCTGTTTTTTCTTCCCTTTCTCTTTGCACAAGTAAAATGCTATTTGCTTAAATCTTGGCGTTCTGCTGGAGTCTCGATATAATCGTCAGTCTAAATGAGAGGATCACAAAAGTGGGAACTCGTGATTGTTAACAAGCATGGGGACCTATGCAGCCACATAGACAGTTTTGACAGGAACTCTCTGTAAACAGTAGATTTGTTCAGGCTTGTACAAATTTCCCAGGACACTTATACAAGCCTGTACAAATTTACAGTCAACTTCTTCAAACCCAGCCTATACAAATCACCCCTTGCACAGTGTTGCTGACACACTGGCCCCGGGCATCTGATTATCTCTTGCTGCTGACTGGCAGATTATCTTCACCTACTCCTGGTGTGAGTAAGAAGGAAACTCCATGGCTGGAATTTTTACCCGGAGATCTGCTGGGAGCAGGTGGGGGCGGGGGAGGGGTAGGGGGCAGGTGGCCACATGGGGGCTGGGGCTGGTAGAATGGGGGAAGCCCAGAAGTCCGGGTTGCTCCGCAAGCTCTGGAGTTTTAACTTCACAGCGTGCGTGTGATGTCACGGAAGTCAGCCTGGTTTCCAGTCGGGCAGGGAACTCTGGACAAGAGACTGCAACCCCAGGTAGGTGCAAGACCCAACCCTGGGTGGGTCCGATCCCTGATCCCAGGGAGGGGTCCGACCCCGGGGGGCGTCCGATCCATGAATCGGAGTGGGGGGGTGGGGGGGTTCTAACCCCGGGGGGGGTGGGGAGGTTTGCATGGCGTGGGGGGGTGACGATGGTGGGGGAGCTTGGGGGGCTGGGAGGAATCACTCCTGCTCCTCCATACCCATAAGGAGTGCTACCCGAGGCTGCCCTCACCTCGTTGCAGCTGCCAGGATTCCTGAGGCCTGGGAACCCCAGCCGCCCACTGTTAAACCTGCAAAGCTGGATAAATCCAAGGCTTCCAGCCTCATTATCATATTTAAAGTGCCAACCCACCTCCTGGGATCGGGTTGGCCTTCCGTCCCCCCGTCCCGCCTCCATTAAAGCCGGAAGTGGGTGGGTTGGAGGTGGGTTGGGGTCAGGATTCAGATTTTTAACATTTTAACCTCCCACCTGGTCCTGGAGAATGGAAGAAAATATTTAATTTGACTGCCCGTGTAGTTCAACACAGCTCAGTAGATAGCTTATTTACAGTCAAGAACAAAAGTAATAAAATAGTTTCTCTTCATCAAGATTGTGTCTTGTTTGGTGTTAGGCTTGATATGAAACGATCATTTTATTTGCCATTCTTCTTATTTCTGCCCTAACATGGTTTCTCCCCTACCCTCTGACCCTCAGCTGTCCCCACAGGCAGGACAATCCAGCCATGGTCAGCTCCATAGGGTCACTAAACTACTGATGCCGACACAGACAGGACCGTGCAACTCTTGAACATCTGCACATATATATTCAATCTTTATCCCTCAACCAACATAACAAAAACAGATTATCTGGCCATTATCACATTGCTGTTTGTGGGAGCTTGCTGTGCGCAAATTGGCTGCCGCGTTTCCCCACATTACAACAGTGACTACACTTCAAAAAGTACTTCATTGGCTGTAAAGTGCTTTGAGATGTCCAGTGGTCGTGAAAGGCGCTATATAAATGTAAGTCTTTCTTTTCTTTTTATAGTACTAACCAACCCACAGACACCTCTACGGGTCCGTTTGGCCTAATTAATGGCTAATCTACCAGCCAGGAAACAAATTAAGATGAAAAGAGAATGGATATTGTCTCAAATAATGGACCTTCCCTCATCCAAATGATTCAACCAAGGCCAGTGAGAAATACTTTTTAGCCACAGAGAATGAAAGACCCAAATGAGCTACAATGAGCAGCAGGGACAAATGGATCTCCTTCAAATCGGATGTTGAAAGTGAAAGGGGAAATAGATGAAATTTGAATTTCAATAAGAAATGAAAGATGACCGAGAGCTGGAGAAGGAAATGGACAGAATCAAAATTTAAAAATTTGCATTTATATAACGCTTTGACCACTGTTAACATATACTGGGAGAGGTAGCATAGTGGTTATGTTACTGGACTAGTAATCCAGAGGCCTGGGTTAAATGATCCTGGAGACATAGGGCTGGATTTTGAATGACCTGTGGAGTCGGGTTTGGAGGCGTGTGGGGGGGTTAAAGTTGCGGGGTCGGGGGTCCCGACCCCATCCCGACTCCATCCCGCCTCCACGCAATTTTGACAAAATCAGTCACGGAGTTCCCGACTCCGTCCCGCCTCCAAGAGGCGGGGGAGGCCATTAAAGCCCTTAACAAGCCCTAAATTGGCTCTGTAATGCCATTTTGAAACATTTTAGCTAGTTTAACCCTTTTCGGACGTGAAGTATGCCTGATGTGAAACACTCCAGTGAAACCTGGTGGGAGCACAAGTGGATAGCTGACTCTGAGCTGCAGGTCCACTATTATAACGGAGATGTGATGAAGGTAGTAGTAGTATTGTGATGGGTAGTAGTATTAGGTCTGAAAGTCGCCTCTGATGATGCTGCATTGTCTTCAGAGACTGCCTGGCCTTGCTGTGAGAGGGCCTTGATCAAAAAATATTCTCTCTCTCTCAAAGCCAAACAGGTCCACTCACAGCAAAGGCCAGACAATCTCTGAGACCAGGCAGCCTGCAATGATGACATCATCAGAGGCGACTTTCCCACTGAAACCACTAATTGGTTCATGGGTTCCCACATGCTGGAACTCAATTGCCCAATTAAGTTAAAATTGCATCATTCATCCACATTATTCTGGAGTCGGGGGGACAACACGAAATGCGGGTAACACGACCCCAACCCGACCCCAAGACAAAATCCAGCCCAATGAGTTCAAATCCCACCAGGCCAGCTGGGGAATTTAAATTCAGTTAATTAAATAAATCTAGAAGGGAAAAAAAGCTAGTACCATGAAAACTACCAGATTGTCATTGAAACCCATTTAGTTCACTAATGTCCTTTAGGAAAGTAAATCTGCTGTCCTTAGGCGGTCTGGCCTATACGTGACTCCAGACTCACAGCAATGTGGTTGACTCTTCTTCTTCTTAGGCAGTTCCTCGGAACGCGGATGACTTGCTTCCACATTAAAAATGAGTTTGCAGGTGGCTGATGAGTCCAATGCGGGACCTACAGTCTCTGTTACAGGTGGGGCAGACGGTGGTTGAAGGGGCGGGAGGGTGGGGTGCTTGGGTTGACGTGCACTCCTTGCGCTTGGCTTCCGCTTGCTCCCGGCGAAGAGACTTGAGGTGTTCAGCGCCTTCCCGGATGCTTCTCCTCCACTTTGTGCGGTCTTGGGCCAGGGATTCCCAGGTGTCGGTGGGGATGTTACACTTTTTCAAGGAGGCTTTGAGGGTGTCCTTGAAGCGTTTCCTCTGCCCACCTGGGGCTCTCTTGCTGTGTCGGAGCTCCGAGTAGAGCGCTTGTTTCGGGAGTCTCGTATCGGGCATGCGGACAATGTGACCCGTCCATCGGAGCTGATCGAGCGTGGTCAAAGCTTCGATGCTGGGGATGTTGGCCTGAGCGAGAACACTGACGTTGGTGCGCCTATCCTGCCAATGGATTTGCAGGATCTTGCGGAGGCAGCGTTGGTGGTACCTCTCCAGTGCTTTGAGGTGCCTGCTGTACATGGTCCATGTCTCTGAGGCATACAGCAGGGCGGGTATCACTCTTAACTGCCTTCTGAAATGGCTGAGCAAGCCACTTAGTTGTACCAAACTGCAACAAAGAAGTATCACCACACTGCAGCGGTTCAAGAAGATCAGTGATGCCTATGTCCCATGAATGAATAAATAAAAAAAAAACATCCTAAGATGCTCCACAGAGATGAAAATGGATGCTGGGCAGCAATAGAATTAGGAAAAGTGACTGATAGTCATGGTCAGAGAGGTGTTGAGGGTCAAATGAGAAGTGGCAAGGCAGAGGGGTTTAGGCCAAGAGTTCCAAGGTGACTGAATAGTTCTGCCACTGAAGAGGAAGTAGACAGAGAGGGGGAGGGGGGGGGGAGGGGGGGGGATGCAAAAGTGACCACATTTCTAGCTCTTTGAAGCTGCACCCAGATATAAATCACAAACTTTCCCTGGATGCACTGTGTCATTTCTGGAAAGTAGGTTTGGAAGAGGTTAATCGTGCTTTCAGTTAAAGCTGACATTTTTAATCCTTATTTCAGTTTTGAATTCATTCCAGAACTGCTGCCCCAGTTCTCCAAGGTTCGACTGTGACTGCCAGCAAACATTTCTACTTTAGTAATCATTCTGCCTCACTTCCCAGCTCATGTCTACAAGCAATTGTTAATTTGTAGTGAATAAACAAGTCCCATCAGTAATCCATTTCCTGACCCCTACCCCTGGAGTTAGATTTACACATCAGCACATGCTAAAAATAAACTCCCAAATTAAACACAACAGACTGCAGGTTACCTGGAGATTAGCGAAAGGCTCTCGACCCACGTCTGAGGTACAGGACACGGTTGAAGCTGCTGGTTTAGTGTATTAATGGTATTTCCATGTAGTCTGCATTTGATGCTATTTTAGATTTATTCATTTCCAGATGCAATGTTAGCCAAAGTCAGAGCTGCCTTAATCAAAAGATGAAGTACATTCTTTGCTTTATTCCAACAAGTAAAATTTATTGGGGACTGCAGGTGAAATTTGGCCCCTGGTATTTCTCTCTGAGCAGTATAAATGCTGTGGCAGTAAAGTACTTTGCTTTCTGTTCTTGGGTTGTGGGTGACACTGGCAAGGAAGGATGCATTTATTGCCCAACTCCAGTTACCCTGAAAAGGTGCAAGTGGGCCTTCTTGAACAGCCGCAGTCCTTGTGATGGTGGTTCCAGAATGGCCACCCGGTAGGGAGTCCCAGGATATTGGCCCAGAAATTAAAGACGGAGCCTTCGTGCGGGGGTAAGGCTTCCCCGCGATATCTCACTGCGCGCCTGCCTTTTCATTCCGAGCTCGCACGAACTTGAGTTTCTAGACAGCAGCTGTGCAGTGCTTCCGTATCCCACAGACGCAGTTAATTCGTGCGAGCTGTGGGATCACGTGATTCAGTTAGAGCCAATGGCAGCACACCATCTTTCATTCATAGTTTTTAGAGCAAGGGCTGTGAAAGCTATGAATCTATACCCCCCCAAAAGAACAGCTAAACCTCAATTAAATTAAAAAAAAAAATCACATTAATAAAATAAGTATAGTTAAATAAATTAACCACTTTAAACAAAAAATTAAATTTTTGAAAAAATTTAAAATCTTTTAAAAAGTTATAAAAATAAACTTACCTTTCTTTAAAGTCTCTAAAAAAGATATACCTGTTGAAAAAAATTCAAAATAATACTTAATTAACTACTTACCTTGTTAAAAGAGGGTCTTACGCCTCCTTTCTTTATGTGCAAAATCTTCCATGCTTACCTGCGCGTTCAAAGCACTAAGTGCACTGCGTGCGCGCAGCCTGTAGCGCGCACGCAGTTCACTTAGGAATCGCCCCCTTTTGAAATCACCAAGTGCCGGTTTTCAGCGCATGCGCAGTGCATGCAGAAAACCGGCAATTGGAGACAGAATACGCGAGAGTACACAGTGCGTACTCTCGCGTAGCAAGACTAATTTTTGGGCCATTGACTCAGCAATGATTAAAGAAAGGCAATATATGTCCAAGTCAGGCTGGTGTGCGTCCAGGTGGAAAACTTGGAGGTGATGGTATTCCCACGAGAGCGCAGCTCTTGTACTTCTCAGTGGTAGCGGTCAAAGGGGAGGGCGTGCTTCTGAAGTAACCTTGGTGAGTTGCTGCAGTGCATCCTGTAGAAAGTACATACTGCAAACACAGTGTGCCAATGGTAGAGGAGTTGGATATTGAGTCCAGTGGCAGCGGTGCTGCTCAAGCAAATTGCTGTGTCCTGGATGTTATCGAGCAGTAAAATAATTTACTGCTTACTACAATCAGACTATTATACGATTACCTCATGGCTAAATTTCCCACTGTTTTCCATGCATGTAAATCCCCATGTGTATGTATGTTACTTTGTGGGTTCCTGTGTTTTTGTATGTTGATCCCCATATATATTTATGGATCCCTGTGTGTGAGCGTGCATACGTATCCCTACGTATTAGTAAATCTAAGCAGAGGTTTGAAGCCACGGGCGTAGCTTGGTCTACACAGTGTATGTAGACCCTCACGTGTACTTTTAAATGACCTGCTCTGTTCCCGAGCGCCATTTACATCAGGGTTTCATTCCTTTTAGCAGGAGGAAATATAGTCCTATGAAGTGAAAAGGGGATGCATCAAAAGAATGAAACGAAACAGAGACTTAAAAGGAGAGGCATATGATAAAATCCGGGCTAGCAATACCAAATCAAATCATGAGAGAAAGATCAAAAGCATATTGTGGAGGTGAAAGGAGTGATTAGAGGAACCAAAAAGGGAAGATGGGAACAAAAAAGCTCAGGTAATATGAAAGGAAATAGAAAGGACATTTCTAGCCATGTTAAAAGTAAAAGAATAATTTAAGAGAGAATAGGATTGTCAGAAGGTATTGTGGACAATGTTCCCTTTAAGTTGTGCAGCCGCGTGGCTGCGCAACACTCTGGACCGCCCGCGCAGACGGCTCACTGGCTTTTCAGTGGGGAAAACCGCGCATGCGCGGTATTTTGAATGGGCTGCGCAGCTCCTTAAAGGGGCCACGCACCCCCCAAAGAAATTCTAGGAACATTGATTGTGGAGGTATCAAATTAAATTGTCTTTACAAACGAAGGTGGGAGAGAGAATGTAGACATACGAGAGGAGGACATGGAACAATTGATAAAGCTAACTGCCGAAAATGAATTTGTTCTGAAAAAATTAGCAGAACTCATAGTGGATAAGTCTACTGATAAGACGCAACGAGATCCAATTTCACCACCTTAGAATCTATAATTTAAGGTTAAATTAGTGAACAATTAGATATGTATGGGATAATCAAGGACAGCCTTGATTTTAGAAGGTGCTCGATAAGGGGTCTCCCAGATAACCTGTTACAAAAATTCAGGTGACTGGCATAACCATGAACAGACAGTTGGCTGTCAGAAAACAAATGGTTAGGATTAATGGGTGATGTTTGAATTAGAGAAGAGTTGGAATCGATGTAAAACACTTGAGCAGGAGATAGGCATGTCAGCGCAATGGGCAGACAGGTGTCAGATGCAATCTAATACCGAGAAGTCTGAAGTAATGCATTTTGAGAGGAAAAACAAGGAGTGGGAGTATAAACTCAATGCAAAGTTGCTGAAGGCTGTGGAGAAACACAGAGACCCAGGGCTGAAAATATATAATTCCTTGAAAGTATGAGTACAAATAGATAAAGCTGTGAAAAGGGCCAAAGGCATTTTTTTGGGTTTTATTAATCGGGACAAGAGCAAAGAGGAAATGGTAAATTTATACAAGGCAATGGTTAAGCCACAGTTAAGAAATAATGTAATTCATCTAGAGCCTTTCAGGACCTCAGTTCATCCTAAAGTCTTTCACAGTCAATTAATTGCTTCTGAAATGTAGCCACTATTTTGTAGACAAAAGTGGCAGCCAATCTGTTCACAGCTAGTCCACAAACAGCAAAGAGGTGAATGACCAGTTAATCTGTTTTGGTTGTGTTGATTGAGGGGTCAAAGTTGGACAGGACACAAGGAGAACTGATTGCACTGATTAATTCAAGTGTCATGGAATCTTTTATGTTTACCTGAAAAAACTGGTAGGCAATATTCCTATTAACTTTTTTCGGGTACACGGCCCTTTTCAGGGGCCGCTCAGCCCATTCAAAATACCGAGCATGCGTGTTTTTTCCCATTGAAAAGCAGGCAAGCCGGCTGCGTGGGAGGTCCAGAGAGCTGTGCGGCCGTACAGCTTAAACGGAACATTGCTGGTAGGTATTCCAGTTAACATCTCATCTGAAAGACAGCACCTCTAAAAGAGCGGAGGAGTACTTCCAGTGTCCCGGCCAATATTTACCCCTCAACCAACATCACTAAAACGGAATATCTGGTCATTATCTCATTGCTGTTTGTGGAACCTTGTTGTGCGCAAATTGGCTGCCGCGGTTCCCTACATTATAACAGTGACTGCACTTCAAAAATATTTCATTGGCTGCATGGCATTTTGGGATGGTCTGAGGTCATGAAAGACACTCTATAATTGCAAGTTGTTTAAACAAGCATTTGAAGCAGAGGAAGATACAGGACTATTGCGAGAGAGCAAGACATTTGGATTGATATTAGAATGTACTAGCAAAGAGGTGGGCTGCCTGGTCTCCTTCTGTGCTGTGAACTTTTATGGTTCAATGGAATTATATTCTACAGTCTTGCAGCAGAATCTGTGTACATTTCTAGTCACCTAATAGGAAGGATATTATTGGCCTTGAGCGGGTACAGAAGTGAGCAATGAGGATGATTGTGGGCATTAGGAATTTATATTATGAGTTAGGGTTGGACTTGCTTTCTTTGGGAAAAAGGGTATTCGAGGTGGTCTAGTTTTCATTCATTCAGAGAATTGACTGCTGCTGTTGAAACCCTCATCCATGTTTTTGTTGCCTCCAGACTCGACTATTCCAATGCTCTCCTGGCTGGCCTCCCATCTTCCACCCTCCAATACTTGAGCTCATCCAAAACTCCGCTGCCCATATTCCAACCCGCACCAAGTCCTGCTCACCCATCATCCCTGTGCGCGCTGACCTATATTAGCTCCCGGTCCATCAATGTCTCAATTTTAAAATTCTCATCCTCGTGTTCAAATCCTCCCCATGGTCTCACACCTCCCTATCTCTGTAGACTCCTCCCTACAACCCTCCAAGAATTCTGTGAAACTTCCAACTCTTGCTCTTCCGGTGCAGTTCCTTATTCCCTCTTTAAGAGATTAGCGTGCAAAGTTAAAGCACATGGGATTGGGGGTAAGGTACTGATTTGGATAGAGAACTGGTTGGCAGACAGGAAGCAAAGAGTTGGAATAAACGGGTCTTTTTCCAAGTGGCAGGCAGTGACTAGTGGTGTACCGTAGGGATCGGTGCTTGGACCCCAGCTATTCACAATATATATTAATGATCTAGACAAGGGAACTAGATGTAATATCTCTAAGTTTGCAGATGACACAAAGCTGGGTGGGCGTGTGTGCTGTGAGGAGGATGCAGAGAAACTCCAGTATGATTTGTACAGGTTGGGTGATTGGGCAGATGCATGGCAGATGCAGTATAATGTGGATAAATGCGAGGTTATCCACTTTGGTGGCAAAAACAGGAAGACAGATTATTATCTGAACGGCAATAGATTGGGAAAAGGGGAAGTGCAATGAGATCTGGGAGTCCTTGTGCACCAGTCGCTGAAGGTAAGCATGCAGGTGCAGCAGGTGGTTAAGAAGGCAAATGGTATGTTGGCCTTCATATCGAGAGGATTCGAGTACAGGAGCAAGGATGTCTTGCTGCAGTTGTGCAAGGCCTTGGTGAGACCACACCTTGAGTATTGTGTGCAGTTTTGGTCGCCTTATCTGAGGAAGGATGTTCTTGCCATGGAGGGAGCGCAGCGAAGATTTACCAGACTGATACCTGGCAGGGCAGGAATGACGTATGAAGAGAGATTGGGTCGATTAGGCTTATATTCACTAGAGTTTAGAAGAATGAGAGGGGATCTCATTGAAACTTATAAAATTCTAACAGGACTAGACAGATTAGATGCAGGAAGGGTGTTCCCGATGGCGGGGGAGTCCAGAACCAGAGGTCACAGTCTAAGGATAAGGGGTAAGCCATTTACATAGATACATAGATACATAGAAGATAGGAGCAGGAGTAGGCCATCCGGCCCTTCGAGCCTGCTCCGCCATTTAATGAGATCATGGCTGATCCTCCAATTCAGTATCCCATCCCCGCCTTCTCTCCGTAACCCTTAACCCCTTTTGCCTGTAGAAATATATCTAATTCCCTCTTAAATATATTTAATGAGCTGGCGTACACTGCCCTCTGTGGCAATGAGTTCCACAGGTTCACCACCCTCTGAGTGAAGAAATTCCCCCTCATTTCTGTCCTAAATGGTTTAGCCCTTATCCTTAAATTATGTCCTCTAGTTCTGTTCTCACCCGCCAAGGGAAACATTCCTTCTGCATCTAGTCTGTCTAGACCTGTCAGAATTTTATACACTTCTATGAGGTCCCCTCTCAATCTTCTAAACTCCAGTGTGTACATCCCTAAACTACATAGTCTCTCCTCATAGGTCAATCCCGCCATTCCTGGTATCAGCCTGGTGAATCGCCGCTGCACCCCCTCCATGGCAAGAACATCTTTCCTCAGATGAGGCGACCAAAACTGTACACAGTACTCGAGGTGTGGTCTCACCAGTGCCCTGTACAGCTGCAGCAAGGTATCCCTGTTCCTGTATTCCAACCCTTTTGCTATGAAGGCCAGCATACCGTTTGCCTTCTTGACCGCCTGTTGCACCTGCATGCTCGCCTTCAGTGACTGGTGTACAAGAACACCCAGGTCTCTCTGTACTTCCCCCTCTCCCAATTTATTGCCATTTAAATAATAATTTGCCCTCCCGTTCCTGCACCCAAGGTGGATAACTTCGCACTTGTCCACATTATAGTGCATCTGCCATTTATCCGCCCAATCACCCAGTCTGTCCAAATCGCTCTGGAGCTTCCTGGTCTCCTCCTCTGAGCCCACCCCCCCTCCTAGTTTAGTGTCGTCTGCAAATTTGGAAATGCTGCATCCGACTCCCTGATCCAGGTCATTAATGTAAATTGTGAACAGCTGGGGACCCAGGACAGATCCCTGTGGTACCCCACTTGTTACTGCCTGCCATTCAGAAAATGAGCCGTTTATTCCAACTCTCTGTTTTCTATCTGACAGCCAGTTCTCTATCCACGTCAATACTTTCCCCTTTATCCCATGAGCTTCAATTTTCCCTGCTAATCTTTTATGTGGGACCTTATCGAAGGCCTTTTGGAAGTCCAGGTACACCACATCTACTGGCTCTCCCCCATCTATTTTACCAGTTACTCCCTCAAAAAATTCCAATAGATTAGTCAAGCACGATTTACCCTTTGTAAATCCATGTTGACTCTGTTCTATCCTGTCCCCATTTGCTAAGTGCTCCGCTATTTCATCCTTAATGATGGACTCCAGCATTTTGCCCACAACTGATGTAAGGCTTACAGGTCTGTAATTACCTGCTTTTTCCCTACCCCCCTTTTTGAATAGTGGGGTAACGTTAGCTACCCTCCAATCCATGGGCACTGTTCCCGAGTCTAATGAATTCTGAAAAATCATACTTAGTGCATCCGTTATCTCTAGGGCCACCTCCTTCAGCACCCTAGGATGCATGTTATCAGGCCCTGGGGATTTGTCCGCCTTCAATCCCTTTAGCTTCCTTAACACCATATCCTTAGAGATATTGATTTGCGTCAGTTCCTCCTTTGCAAATGTCCCTATTTTTCCCGATATCCCAGGGAGGTTTTTTGTGTCTTCCTTCGTAAAGACTGACCCAAAGTATGCATTTAGTTGGTCTGCCATTTCCTTATTTCCCATTATATATTCCCCCGTATCTGACTGCAATGGGCCAACTTTGGTTTTCACCAGTCTTTTCCTCTTGATATACTTATAAAAGCTTTTGGAGTTAGTTTTTATATTTTCCGCCAGCTTGCTTTCGTAAGCTATTTTGCCCCTCTTGATTAAGCCCTTTGTCCTCCTTTGCTCTATCTTAAACTGTTCCCAATCTTCCGCTCTGGCGCTTTTTTTGGCTATTTTATATGCCCTATCTTTGGATTTTATGCTGTCTCTAATTTCCCCTGTTATCCACGGTTGAGTCACCTTTTTAGATTTCCTTTTATGCCAGATTGGTATAAACAATTTTTGCAATTTTGTCATTCTATCTTTAAATGCTTGCCATTGTTTATCTACCTCCAGTCCTCCCAGGAACGTTGTCCAATCAGACCTACTCAGTTCCCGTCTAATGGCATCATAATTCCCCTTGTTTAAATTCAGGACCTTAGTATCTGAGTCAATTTCTTCGCTCTCCATTTCGAGTGAGAAATCGATCATGTTATGATCGCTCTGACCCAAGGGTCCCCGTACAACAAGATTACTAATTAGTCCCTTCTCATTGCACAGTACCCAGTCCAATATAGCCTGTTCCCGAGTTGGTTCCTCGACATATTGATCCAGATAACCATCCCTTAAACACTCAAGGAATTCCTCCTCCTCATTATTTTTACTGATTAGGCTATTCCAATCTATATGTAAGTTAAAGTCACCTATGATGACAGCTGTGCTCTTATTGCACGCTTCTCTTATTTCCCTCGTGATGCCCTCCCCAACCTCTATTTTACTATTTGGAGGCCTATATACCACTCCTATTAATGTTTTTCGCCCCTCGCTATTTCTTAGCTCCACCCATATAGATTCTGTATTAACTGAGTTAATATCCTTCCTTTCAATTGCATTTATCCCTTCTTTTACCAGCAATGCTACCCCTCCTCCCTTTCTTTTTTGTCGATCCTTCCTAAATACTGAATACCCCTGTATGTTAAGCTCCCAGCCCTGCTCACCCTGCAACCATGTTTCCGTAATCCCAATTAGATCATAATTATTAACCTCTATTTCCACAGCTAATTCATCTACCTTGTTCCTGATGCTTCTCGCATTAAGGTATAAAACCCTCAGGCTTTTTTTATGCTCACATTTTTTATGAATTAGTTTGGCCCTTTGTTTTTTGTTCCTCACCCTTTTACCATTTATTTCTGTCTGCCTTTCACTTTCCTCTATTTCACTACATAGGTTTCTAGCCCCCTGCCATACTAGTTTAAATGCTCCCGAACTGCTTTATCAAAAATTACCCCGAGAACATCAGTTCCATCTTTGCACAGGTGTAGACCGTCCCTTTTGTATAGGTCACACCTACCACAAAACTGGTTCCAATGCATCAAAAATTTAAAACCCTCCCTCTTACACCAATGCTCAAGCCACGTATTTAGCCTAACTATCCTGTTCTCTGTACTCTTACTAGCACGTGGCACTGGTAGTAATCCAGAGATTACTACCTTCGAGGTCCTACTTTTTAGCTTGGCTCCTAACTCCCTAAATTCTACTTGTAGGACCTCTTCCCTTTTTTTAGCTACGTCGTTGGTACCAACATGTATCACGACAACTGGCTGTTCCCCCTCCCCCTCCAGAATGTTCTGCACCCGCGCCGAGACATCCTTGACCCTTGCACCAGGGAGGCAACATACCATCCTGGAGTCTCGGTCGCGACCACAGAAACCCCTATCTATTCCCCTTACAATCGAATCCCCTATTACTATAGCCCTGCCACTCTTTTTCCCTCCCTTCTTTGCAACAGAGCCAGTCATAGGACTGAGATGAGGAGGAATTTCTTCACCCAGAGAGTGGCGAACCTGTGGAATTCTCTATCACAGAAGGCAGTTGAGGCCAATTCATTAAATATATTCAAGAAGGAGATAGATATATTTCTTAAGGCTAAAGGGACCAAGGGATATGGGGAGAAAGCAGGGACAGGGTACTGAATTTGGATGATCAGCCATGATCTCATTAAATGGCGGAGCAGGCTCGAGGGGCCGAATGGCCTACTCCTGCTCCTATCTTCTATGCTTCTATGCTTTGAACATGAGGGGCGTAGGTAGCGAGAAAAGGAACATTTTGTTTTTGTTTTCATGTCTTTGCTGTGAATTATTTCAAAGCAGATAAAGGAGAATAAAAGACAAGGAGTGACATCTTAGTGAAAAGTACATTATTCGAACACGAGGATGAGAATTGTAAAATCACAGAGCATCATCAGTGACTACAATCTGCAATTGAGATGGATGAGTAGAATATTATGCTCTCTCATATAGTTCCTGCTCCATTTAGTAAACCTCTCTTGCACTCACTCCCTGCCTCTTGGTTAAGGGCAATGCCTTTAAGTTATGCACTTGCTGCCCGTGTAGGCATGCTTTTGCATGTGCGTGAGTGTCTTTCTCTCTAAATTCTCGTATTCAGTTGCAGTGGCCTGGATTTAGATACATTTGGGATGACAGCTGAATCTGCCCGCACCTCTTCCAAGCAAATTGCCCTGTGCCTTAACGAGCCATATGCAAACAGAGCTGGAGAAGACCTGATTCAATTGATGCCCGGAAATTGTGCTGAATTTGGATTTGAGGTTGAGCTTCAGGATTCTTCTCAATCACAAACCAGACTGTTGGGCTTGCTTTATTTTCCAATCATTTTTGGTTGATGAGCAGTTAACCAGCTGGTAACCAGCATATGAATAATCCCTGAGCATGACAGTGCTGGTGTAATATAAAGTCAGGAAAAAAACAGTTGCCTGAGCAGTTTGTTTACTCCTGAATGTGTTAATAAAGGAACTTCGTGGGCATGAAGATGACAGGCATCAACGTTCCACAGTCACACAAAGTGACGAGGGTTACAGGCAGCTTCAGACTCCGAGGCTTTGCACAGCTGGGCACAAATAAAAATCTAAATCCAAGCGAAAGTGACCTTTTAGTTAATCTCCTCATAAATACGACAGAGCTGTCTTTTTATTTATGAGTCTTTTGTGTTGGCAAGTACCCCAAGCTTCCCTTGGCTGCTGTCTTTCATCCAGGCAAAATGCTGCAGTGAATGACTGAAGAGTCACTCACTGAAGGAAAGAACTTATCTAGCGCATTTATATAGCGTAATTAAACAACCTCAGGACACCCCAAAGTGCTTTACAGCCAATAAAGTACTTTTGAAATGTAGTTACTGTTGTAATGTGTGAAACGTGGCAGCCAATTAGCGCACAGCAAGCTCCCACAAACAGCAACGTGATAATGACCAGATAATCTGTTTCAGTGATGTTGTTTGAGGGATAAATATTGGCCAGGACACCGGGGAGAACTCCCCCTGCTCTTCTTCAGAATAGTGCCATGGGACCTGAGAGAGCAGACAGGGCCTCGGTTTAACATCTCATCCAAAAGACGGCACCTCTGACAGTGCAGCACTCCCTCAGCACCGCACTGGGAGTGTGAACCAGATTTTGTGCTCAAGTCTCTGGAGTGGGACTTGAACCCACAACCTTTTGACTCAGAGGCAAGATTGCTACCACTGAGCAGGGCTGACATTAAGTGCTGGTTTGTTTTTGGCAGAACACCCAGTGATTCTAGACTTCCAAACCTTTCTTTTCTTACAAAAGCCATTAATAACAAGCTACTGGAAAAATCAAACACCGTCACATGTTTTCATTCTTCAAACCCTCAGACAGGCTAAGTATGGAGTGTCCGTGAAAAGCCACAATACCCTCAAGTGGCACCAGTTCAGGAAAGCTAACAATTACTTAAAGTATATTCCATGGCAGACAATTTGAGAAATAAATGCTATATTACAGTTAACCTCTGATAACATGCTACAATGCGGAGATGCCGGTGTTGGACTGGGGTGGACAAAATTGAGAGGTCGCACAACACCAGGTTGTAGTCCAACAGTTTTATTTGAAATCACAAGCTTTCGGAGCTATCGATCGCCCCTTCCTCAGGTGAGGTAGAGAAATACTACAACATGCTACAAAGCATTTAAGCAGGAAGAAGCTGGAAATTTTAGAGTGAAAGTGTTTCTGTGTCCACTGTGATGCCACATCTAGGAACATAGGAACAGGAGTAGGCCATTTAGCCCCTTGAGCCTGTTCCACCATTCAATGAGATCATGGTTGATCTGTGACCTAACTCCATATACCTGCCTTTGCACCATATCCCTTAATACCTTTGGTTAACAAAAATCAATCAATCTCAGATTTTCAGAGAACTGGAGAATTGCAAATGTTACACCCTTGTTCAAAAAAGTGTGTAAAGATAAACCAAGCAACTATAGGCCGGTCAGCTTACCCTCAGTAGTGGGGAAGTTTTTAGAAACAATAATCAAGGACAAAATTAACAGTCACTTGGACAAGTGTGGATTAATTAAGCAAAGTCGGCACAGATTTGTAAAAGGCAAATCGTGTTTAACCAACTTGATCGAGTTTTTTGATGAAGTAACAGAGAGGGTTCATGAGGGCAATGCGGTTGACGTGGTGTACATGGATTTCCAAAAGACGTTCGACAAAGTGCCACATAATAAGCTTGACAGCAAAGTTGAAGCCCATGGAATAAAAGGGACAGTGGCAGCATGGATACAAAATTGGCTAAATGACAGGAAACAGAGAGGAGTGGTGAATGGTTGTTTTTCGGACTGGAGGAAGGTATACAGTGGTGTTCCCCAGGGGTCGGTACTAGGACCACTGCTTTTCTTGATATCTATTAATGACTTGGATGCGGGTGTACAGGGCACAATTTCAAAATTTGCAGATGACACAAAACTTGGAAGTGAGGAGGATAGTGATAGACTTCAAGAGGACATAGACAAGCTGGTGGAATGGGCGGTCAAATGGCAGATGAAATTTAGCACAGAAAAGTGCGAAGTGATACATTTTGGTAGAAAGAATGAGGAGCGGAAATATAAACTAAAGGGTACAATCCTAAAGGGGGTGCATGAACAGAGAGACCTGGGGGTATATGTGCACAAATCGTTGAAGGTGGCAGAGCAGGTTGAGAAAGCATTTAAAAATGCTTACGGAATCCTGGGCTTCATGAATAGAGGTACAGAGTACAAAATCGTGGAAATTATGATGAACCTTTATAAAACACTGGTTCGGCCTCAACTGGAGTATTGTGTCCAATTCTGGGCACCGCACTTTAGCAAGGATGTGAAGGCCTTAGGGAGGGTGCAGAAAAGATTTACGAGAATGATTCCAGGGATGAGGGACTTCAGTTACATGGATAGACTGGAGAAGCTGGGGTTGTTCTCCTTAGAGCAGAGAAGATTGAGAGAAGATTTGATAGAGGTGTTCAACATCATGAGGAGTCTAGACAGAGTAGATAGAGAGAAACTGTTCCCATTGGCAGAAGGGTCGAGAACCAGAGGACACAGATTTAAGGTGATTGGCAAAAGAACCAAAAGGCGACATAAGAAAAAACTTCTTTATGCAGCGAGTGGTTAGGCAGACTCAATCACGGCTTTCAAAAGGGAGTTGGATAAGTACCTGAAAGAAAAACATTTGCAGGGCTACGGGGAAAGGGCGGGGGAGTGGGACTAGCTGAGGTGTTTTTGCAGAGAGCCGGCGCGGGCTCGATGGGCCAAATGGCCCTCTTCCGTGCTGTAACCATTCTATGATTCTATGAACAATTGATCTAGCATCAATTGTCGTTTGTGGAAGAGAGTTCCAAACCTGTATCACCCTTTGCATGTAGAAGTGTTTCCTAACTTCACTCCTGAAAGACCTGTCTCTAATTTTTAGACTATCCTAGACTCCCCTACCAGCAGAAACATCTCTATCTACCCTATCAGTTCCCCTTAATATCTTAAAATCTTCGATCAAATCACCCCTTAACCTTCTAAATTTCAAGGAATACAACCCTAGTTTGTGTAATCTCTCTTCATAATTTAACCCTTGGAGTCCAGATATCATTCTGGTAAATCCTATGCAACACTCCCAAAATCTTGTTGGGCTATTTTAGTATCATCGCATAGTAAGGCTCTTTTTGGGCTGTATCGCATACACTGTTCTGCAACTGCAAAGGCAAGTAGTGGCAATAAAATGCAAATGACAAAAGTTATTTGTAAAAAAAACTAGTATATTGAGTGCTTAAAAGGAGAGATGTTTGGCAAACAATATGGCCGGAATTTTCTGGGGTCTGTGTGGGCGCAATTGGAGGCGGGTCGGGAGAGAAATTTGCAAAAACTTGGAGTGAGTCGGGATCCTGCCATCATCCCGCCCCCCCACGCGCCTTTCCCTTGGACGAGTTTGCCAGTGCGTCAGTGACCTGAATGGCAGAAGTAATTGAGATCATTATGAGGCATTTGTCAAACCCTTAAGCATCTTTTTAAACTACCTTTCAAATTTCCCTGGATGAGTGCAGGAATCGCACAGCTCGGGATTCGGGAACCACTTCCGTGAACCTGAAGTTCAGTGGCCATTGATGCACCTCATTAGGTGCATAGCATGAACAGTACAATAAATACTCCCACCTGACAGCTGGTCACTTTCCTAAGGCAGATGCTGTTTCTGAGTGCATTGTCAGCACAGATTTAGCTTTCTAGAGGTTGCAAGTGCTTCCAACAAAGTTGGGATCCACTGTCACCTCATTGATAGAACCTATCACACCACTGACAGATTGCACCTGCCATCTATTACATCAGCATGGGTGCCATTTATACTTTCTCACCTTGGCCCTCAGATTCGGACCACAATCAGCCCCAAAACCAGCAGCACCAGGCACACCAGCAGCACCAACAACATCATCAACCTTCTCCTCAACCACCTGATGCTGCACAGGACAGAGGGCATCAGCGCAGGGCTGCACCGCGCTGGAGGTGATACCCCCAACACAGGGTATACAGGCAGAGGATGAGCTTCCTCAATATGACAGAGCAACAGTACCAAAGGAGGCTCAGCCTATTGCGCCAGGCCGTCGCAGACATTTGCAGATTGCTGGAGCAAATCCTGCAGCCCAGAGGAGCAGGTAGACCGTCTTACCAGTGCCCTCAACTTCTTCACCTCAGGCTCCTTCCAGGGATCTGTAGCAGACATTTGCGGCATCTTGCAGTTGGCCGCCCACAGATGCATCACACAGGTCACTGATGCCCTCTTTGTCAAGTCAGCCAATTATATCAACTTAGCCACTGATGAAGCCAGTGTGACTGAGCGGGGGCTCGGCTCTGCCACTCCGGCTGGCTTCCCACATGTGCAGGGCGTCAGGGCACCCCATCATCACCCAAGAGTCTTTGTCAACCGCAAGGGCTTCCACTCCTTCAATGTGCAGCTTGTCTGCACCCATCGGAAGATCATCATGCATGTGTGTGCCAAATTCCCTGGCAGCTGCCACAACTCTTTCTTCCTTCGCCAGTCCACCCTCCCTCAATTCTTTACACCTCCAAACAGACTTTCCAGCTGGCTGCTTGGAGACAAGGGCTATCCACTGAAGACATGGCTCATGACACCCCTGAGGATGCCAAGTACTAAGGTCGAGGAGAGATATAATGAAAGCCACATTTCCACAAGATGTGTCATAGAGCAGACAATAGGCACGCTGAAAATGCGCTTCAGGTGCCGAGACAGATATGGAGGAGCCTTTCAGTATGCACCAGCCAGGGTCTCCAGAATCGGCATGGTCTGCGCCTGCAGCAGTGAGGATTAGTGCTGCATGAGGAGCAAGGCTCCCTGTGGAATTCTCTACCAGAGACAGCTGTGGAGGCCAAGTCATTGAATATATTTAAGAAGGAGATAGATAGATTTCTAGACACAAAAGGCATCAAGGGGTATGGCGATAGAGTGGGAATATGGTATTGAGATAGAGGATCAGCCATGATCATATTGAATGGCGGAGCAGACTAGAAGGGCCGAATGGCCTACTCTTGCTCCTATTTTTCTATGTTTCTGAGCGCACAGCCTCTTCAGAGGAGGAGGAGGAGGAGGAGGAAACTGCGGTCCAGATCCCATCAGCACCCGAGCACATTGCTGCCTGGGTCCCCGGGATGGCCTCATCATGGCCAGATTTACTTAGCTTCATGCATTACACCCATATGGCTGCCACATGATGCGCCAGGCTCCCAACACCCCACAGCAACACCATAAAGCATTCCTACAATGACCAAGCCATTCCTTTCACACTAACCACCATTGCTGGAGGTAACGTTATGTCTGACCGTTCTCTCCAACTCACTAAGCCACTTCCAAATTTGCACACAAATTTGTCCATGACCGGAAAGTGGTGAAAATAAATAGTTTTATGCGTGACATCACAGCAACGGAAACCTTACAGAAACATTTATTAAAACACCCAAGTGGCTACCCTTGTGCATCTACTTGTGTTTCAACAGTCTCTTCCGTGTGCTTCTACGAGGTGCTACCCCTGTGGCTTCAGCATAGGTAGAGGCAGCCTGCTCACTTCCCTGCTGCGACTGCGTAGACACATTTGGCGGACATCCTCTGGGTTTTGGAGCCTGTGATGGCCCCGCCAAAGTCTGCTCCTCCTGTGACTGTGCAGAGGCAGACTCGGCCATTGCGATCCAAGGAGCCATCTGGGGCTTTGACTGGGATGGGGCAATGGGGGAGTGTGAGCATTTTAAGAGGAGCCCCCACTTTCATGTCCCTCTCAACATCCCTTATCCCTCTCAGGGGACACCCACACTTCCCTGCTAGCAATGAGCTTGAGATCACCTTGTTGCACAGCAGTAGGGCCATGAGGTCCCACGTTGACGTTGAGATCCCTCCTAGAGAGGAGTTCTATTAGCGTCTGCCATCTATTCTCCATAGATAGCCATCTATTCTCCCTAGTAACCATGGGCGAAAAATTGAGTCGCGCCCCGGAAAAATTAGTGCCTCCGCGACTGAAATTTAGTGGTAGCGCCCCAAGAGGAAAGCGGGGTGCTACTGGAATTCTGCTACTCCATGGTATTGCAGGCCTTCCTCCCCTTCTTAAAGGGGAGGGGACTTGTGCAGCGCAACCCGGGGCCCAGCTGGGCCCCCGGAGATTGGGAGTGCCGGCAAAAGAGCCCAGCACTCAAGAGAAGTGCCGGGCTCTTAGAGCGCAGCCAGCACTCCACGTGGGGGCGGGTAAGGAGGCCGGGAACGGCAGCGGTGGCAGGTGCTGGCAGGCGGCCAGCAACAAGAATGGCGGCCCGGCACTTCGCCTTTAAATAGCGCCGCCTTGGCCACAGGTAGGTCCCACTGAGCCCGTCGGACATAGCGTCCTGCGGTAAGTCAGGGGGCGCTACCAAAGATCGCGGCATGGGCGCGAGCGGGGTGCTGCGCACGGCGATGACGTACTCGCCAGTGGCGTAGCGCCATGGGGCGCTAACGGTTAGAACGGGAGGCGCAATGCAACCGAATTTTTCCCCCCATGTGCTCCTGTGAGTGGTGCATTAGCCATTCCATTCAGGTGGCCATCCTATCCTTGGAAGAGCCTACAGTCGCCATCGCCTGCGACACGCTGGTGCTCATGCTTGAGATGGACTCCTCCATTCTCTGCACATTTTTAGACATCGCAAAACCTGTCAAAGCCTCCTGCGCTTCTTGCTGGACCTCCAGGATCGCCCTCATTTTGGATGGCCCCTGAGGCTCAGCGTCTGCATGCAGCTGAGCAGAGCTGGGAGCGTCCTGCGCCCTCCGGAGAGGAGTCTCCACTGCTGTCCCTGTCTCCACCATCTGCTCTTGCTCCCTTGCGAGTTGTGAGACACCAGGTAACAACACTACTCTATCTCGTGTGGGACCCACCAAGGTGTGTGTATCTGTGCTGGTGTTGTGCCGCTTATGTCTGGTAATGGTGCGCCCTCAGATGCTGGAGGCTCCTCTGAGGAGTCATCTTGCTCTTCCTCCTGGACAGTGGGGGAGGCTCTTGATGGACCTGTGGGAGAGTAAAGAGATGAGTTAGATATGTCATATCAAGAATGGGTACAGATACCATTATGCACATGATGAACATTCATTGGCTGCTGACATCAGTCCCCATATGAATGACTGCTGTATGCCATGTGGCTGCATGCGATTTATTTCTGTCACCAGGTTGCTGAGATGTCCAGTCTCTTCCTCTCCCACCTCCAGCTGCTGTGCGACTCCAGGCACTTCCAAGGCAACCTCCTCTGCTGCTGTTAAGGTGGCCAATGATGAAGGGCCACCTCTGGTTCTCTCCCTCTCCCTCTTATTGTGGGCTCTCTTCCTGCAAGGAGGGAAAGAAGAGAAGGTTGAGTGAGAGTAATGGAATGAGTGTAAGGAATGGATGGATTACATCTTTAGAGGGTGACTATGATGGAGTGGGGTGCCAATGCCAAGTGGCCTCCTCATGTGTTGTTTGTTGGTATTAGGATGAGGATGAGTGTGAGGGGTGGTTAGTCAGATGGGGATGTGATAATGTAGATAGAGAGGGATGGTTGGATGTGCAAAGTATGTTGGTGTGAGTATGGATTGGCAGGAGTTGGCTTGGGAAGGAAGAGTGATGGGGATGTGATGAGAGGCACAGCAGGATGAAGTTGAGTGTGGCATTCACCTTTCCTGATCTAATGAGATCAACGTAACGTTTGTGGCACCGCGCCCAGGTCCTCCTGACCACATCCCTGCTGTTGACCTCCTCTGTTATTTGGAGCCAGGATCCTTTGGTCTGCTGGGGAGGTCTCTTACGCCCATTGGAAGGGAAGAGGACCTCCCTGTGTGCTCTCACTCCCTCCACAAGCATATGGAGGGAGTTATCGGAGAACTTGGGTGCAGCCCTCTGTTTCAGTGCAGTCATGTTTAAAACTCTTTGTCACACTGCAAAGGTACAGTGCAGTGCTTGCACTATCCTAGATGAACCTAGATGTCGTGACCCGCCACAGCGACCGCCCGCACCCAACCCGCACAGGTACAGAAAATTCCGGCCTAAATTTTTTAGGTTGTTTATAAAGCTATGAGATAAGTAGTGTTAAAATATAATGGATAGCTAACATAATACCTATATTTAAGAAGGGAAATAGAACATGTCCAGGGAACTATAGACCAGTCAGCTTAATGTCGGTGGTAGGAAAAATAATGGAATTCCTACTAAAGGATAAAATAGCACATCTAGAAACCAAAAATATAATAATGAATAGTCAGCATGGATTTCAAAAGGGAAAGTCGTGCTTGACATAGAAACATAGAAACATAGAAGATAGGAGCAGGAGTAGGCCATTCAGCCTCTCTAGCTTGCTCTGCCATTCAATGTGATCATGGCTGATCATCCAACCTCACTGAATTTTTTGAAGAGGTAACAGAGAGAGTAGAAAAGGGTAATGTAGTAGATGTAATTTATCTAGATTTTCAAGAGGCCTTTGATAAGGTACTGCATAATAGACTAATGAATAAGGTCAGAGAACAAGTAGCAGAATGGATAGCTAGCTGGCTTCAAGACAGAAAGCAGAGAGTAGGGGTAAAGGGTAGCTATTCACAGTGGCAGAAGGTGGGAAGTGGTGTTCCACAAGGATCAGTGCTGGGACCACTGTTGTTTACAATTTATATTAACGATTTGGACTTTGGAATTAAAAACACAATTTCTAAATTTGCAGATGACACTAAATTGGGGGGGGGGGGGATAGTCAATACGGAGGAGGACTGCAACAAATTACAGGAGGACATTAATAAACTTTCAGAATGGGCATATAATTGGCAAATGAGTTTCAACGCAGATAAATGTGAGGTATTACATTTTGGTAGGAAGAATAGGGAGGTCACTTATTATTTGGAGGGTGCAAGTCTCGGTGGGGTAGAGGAGCAAAGGGTTCTCGGAGTACAAATACACAAATCATTAAAAGTAGTGACACAGGTTAACAAAGCCATAAAAAAAGCAAACCAAGCACTAGGATTTATTTCTAGAGGGATAGAATTGAAAAGTAGTGAGGTTATGCTAAACTTGTATTGAACCTTGGTTTGTCCACACTTGGAGTACGGTGTACAATTCTGGTCGCCATATTATAAAAAGGATATAGAGGCATTGGAGAGGGTGCAGAGAAGATTTACAAGGATGATACCTAGAAATGTGAGGGTATACCTATCAGGAAAGGATGAACAGGCTGGGTCTCTTCTCTTGAAAAAAGAAGGCGGAGGGGTGACCTAATAGAGGTCTTTAAAATTATGAAACATTTTGATAGAGTAGATACAGAGAGAGTGTTTCCACTTGTGGGGAAGAGCATAACTAGAGGCCATCAATATAAGATAGTCACCAAGAAATCAAATAGGGAATTCAGAAGAAACTTCTTTACCCAAAGAGTGGTGAGAATGTGGAACTCGCTACCACAGGGAGTAGTTGAGGCAATTAGTATAGATGCATTTAAGGGGAAGCTAGATAAGCATATGAGGGAGAAGGGACTAGAGGGTTTTGCTGATAGAGTTAGATGAGGAAGGACGGGAGGAGGCTTGAGTGGAGCATAAACGCCGGCATGGACTGGTTGGGCCGAATGGCCTGTTTCTGTGCTGTATGTCCTATATAATCCTATGTAAAACCTGGTCTCACTGTCACTTTGGAAAAAAATGATGCACAGCTTGTCTGGCTCTTATCTCTCATCAAACCAAAAGAGGTTGGCCAAAAAAGACCATTCCCTTTTAACTAGCGTACACAGGACTAGGTCAACTCACAATTGATAATCCAACTGGTCAGAACACATTCATTACTTTGTGATTTTCTAATATGTGTGTTATTCAGCTGAGAAACCACTGGCCACATCAGTCTGAGCCAAGTAGCTTCTTTACATTGAATATCTGTTTAAACTTGAAAAGGAAGCTAAAGCTGTTTTATTTTGCCACCGGCTCACCCGTGGAGTTGCTCATAGGTGGTCTGGAGCAAGTTTGTGATCATTAGCTACCAACATGGCCTGCCCCTTTAAGGGCACTGCTGAAGTACTCTTTGAGAAATCCAGGTAATTGTAGCTGCTTGTAGTTAGGGTAATTATAGGACAATAAATTGCTTGTAAAATTCCAGCCAATAAAAAAAACTGTCTGATCATATGAAAATAAATCAATTTGTAACACATTCATAACACTAGACCATTCCCACAGGTTGCGGCTTTCTGCCGCCAAAGTCCTGCTCCTGCCTGCCGGCCTCGGGTGGGACTCTGAGAAATTCCAGCAAAATGAGGCCCGACCGTTAAGATCAGTCGGGACTAAACGTCCCCGGACTCCAAAGGTGCGCCGCCCGCTTTGGAGCTCGTGCGCACCGTACCCTCCCCCCCGCCCCCCCCCCATTTAAGACTCGGGCCTTTATTGCTAATTTTTTGCTGTGTCTTTTTGCTTCTCTGTTACTAACGTACTTGTAAATAAATTGCTGCATTAGTTTAACCTGAACCTTACAGTTTGGCATTTGCCACCTTTAGAAGTGGACAGGAGAGTGTGCTGCCGGGCTGTTCATCTAGTCTCTGCTGTTTAAAACCATGGTGAAAGGGTAATTGTTAGTCCCATGATAACAATTCTATTCACAACATGTATAAAGTTCCCTGTTACAGTTCATAAGAGGCGCATTGCTTTTTGCTGAGAACACAGGTTAAAAGTGTTGGGGAAAGCTCAAGTATTAATACACAGAACACCAAATTGATAGCTGAGACCAACTTTTTCTCATACAAATCTACAATTTCTTTGCCTTCAAACTACCTATGGTTTTCAGAACTGTTTCTGTTCGTGACCAGAAACACTAACTAGTTTGCTTAGTAACACCTTGGGGCATGTGTGAACCACTTAGTCTCACAAAAGGTTCCAAACAATACTTGGAATTGCAAATTGGCCTAAGTTGGCATAATTTTGTTTTAAAGAAATATCTGGTTGTACTAAGACAATTTATACCACTGTGATTTGGAATTAACAGAAAAAACTTTCATTATCAAAGTCCTCATGCATAGGTTTTGGGCTTTTAAAATATTTTAATTAGATCATTTATCCACACAGGCACATCACTAAGACCATTATCGCAAAGTACTCTACCCTTGGACTCTCAAGTATTATAAATCTATCCCCTACACAAGCCTGACAGTGTATCTGCTGTTAATAACTACCACTCTGTGTCAAGCCTGCTTATTATTTCCAAGGTTATTGGAAGAAAAGTCTATCATCTACTCTTGGCTCCCAGAGATCTCATTTACCACAGAGCCTTAATTTAGTTTCTTGCGACTAATTCAGCTGTAACTGCTCTTTTAGAACTTACTAACCTCAAGGACAGAATCCATTTGGTTAGAGTTGAGGAGCAAAAAGTGTATGATCACGTTATTGGGGGTATTCTATAGGCCTCCAAATAGTGAGAGGGAGGTAGAGGAGCAAATCTGCAGGGAAATCACAGAGATATGCAAGAGCTATAGAGTGGTGATATTGGGGGACTTTAATTACCCAAATATCGATTGGGATAATGCTAGGGTAAAGGGAAAGGAGGGGGAAGAATTTCTGAAATGTGTTCAGGAGAATTTCCTTGACCAGTATGTTCTTGTCCCAACTGGGATGGAGGCATTGCTGGATCTGGTGCAGGGGAATGAGGTGGGCCAGGTAGACCAAGTGTCTGTGGGAGAACACTTGGGTACAAGTGATCATCGTATCATAAGATTTAGATTAGCAATGGAGAGGAGTACGGAACAATCTAGAGTGGAACTTCTAAACTGGAATAGGGCTAACTTCAATGGGATGCGAAAGGATCTAGCCAAAGACTGACAGGAAAATCTGTAATGGAACAATGGGTGATCCTTAAGGAGGAGATGTTCCAAGTACAGGCTAGGTACATTCCAACAAGAGGGAAGGGTAAAGGAACCAAAGCAAGGGCTCCTTGGATGACGAGGGAAATAGAGAAGATGATGAAACAAAAAAAGAGGATGTATGATGCATGTCAGGTGAATTCTTCAAGGGAGAACCAGACCAAATACAATAAGTTGAGAGGGGAAGTGAAGATGAAAATAAGATTGGCAAAGAGAGAATATGAGAGTAGAATGGCGGCTAACATAAAAAGGAACCCAAAAATCTTCTACCAGCATGTAAATAGTAAGCGGGTAGTAAGAGGTGGGGTGGGGCCTATTAGGGACAAAGAAGGTGATATATGCTTAGAGGCGCAGGTCAAGGCTAGAATACTCAATGAGTACTTTGTATTGGTGTTTACTAAGGAGATGGATGCTGACAAAATATCGATAGAAGTGGAAAAGGTAGAAGCAATGGAAGGGGTGAAAATTGATAGACAGGATGTACTAGAAAGGCTGGGTATGCTTAGAGTGGATAAGTCGCCTGGTCCAGATGGCTTGCATCCCAGGTTGCGAAGGGAATGGGGGGAGGAGATAGCGGAAGGGCTTGCCATAGTTTTCCAATCTTCCCTAGATGCAGGGGGAGGTGCCTGAGGATTGGAAAGTGGCAAATGTGACATCATTGGTCAAGAAATGGTGTAAGGACAATCCCAGTAACTACAGGCCTGTCAGTTTAACATCAGTGGTGGGTAAAGTTTTAGAAACAATAATCAAGGAAAAAATTAATGGGCACTTGGAGAGGTTTTAGCTAATTAAGGAGAGCCAACACGGATTTGTAAAAGGCAGATCAGGTACCACATAGAAGGCTGGTTAACAAAATTGAGGCTCATGGAATAGGTGGGTCAGTGGCAGCTTGGATAAGGAATTGGCTTAAGGACAGAAAACAGCAAGTTGTGGTAAATGACTGTTTTTCAGAATGGAGGATGGTAGACAGTGGTGTTCCCCAAGGGTCAGTGCTGGGGCCACTGCTTATTTTGATATATGTAAATGACCTGGATATTGGAATACAGAGTAGAATTTCTAAATTTGCCGATGTCGTAAAACTTGGGGGTGTGGGAAACAGTGAGGATGATACCAATCGACTACAACGGGACATAGAAAGGCAAGCAGAATGGGCAGACAAGTGGCAGATGGAATTTAATACAGAGAAGTGTGAGGTTATGCATTTTGGCAGAAGGAACAGGGAGAGGCAATATTCACTTAATGGCACAGTTTTAAAGAGTGTGCAGGGACAGAGGGACCTGGGAGTTAATGTGCATAGGTCCCTGAAGGTGGCAGGACATATTGAGAGAGTGGTTAGCAAAGCATATGAGATCTTAGGCTTCATAAATAGAGGTATTCAGTACAAAAGTAGTGAAATTATACTGAACCTTTATAAAGCGCTGGTTAGGCCACAACTGGAGTATTGTGTCCAGTTCTGGTCACCACACTTTAGGAAGGATGTGAAGGCACTTGAGAAGGGTGCAGAGGAGATTTACCAGGATGGTTCCGGGGATAGGGGATCTTAGCTACAAGGACAGGGTTGGAGAAGCTGGATTTGTTTTCATTAGAGCAAAGGAGGTTCAGGGGTGATTTGATAGAGGTGTACAAGATTATGACGGGTTTGGATAAGCTAGACGGGGAAAGGCTGTTCCCACTAGTTGATGGTACAAGGACTAGGGGACACAGATTTAAGGTTTTGGGCAAGAGATATATGGGGGATGTTGTAAGGGTTTTGACCCGTGTGGCTCTGTGCTCAGCCTGGGTGCTAGTGCGAGGTTAGGCCTTGTTGCCTGTTCTGGTCTCCAGCCAGTCTGGGAGCACTAGACACCTGTGAGTGGTTCGACCCACTCGCCCTTACGGTTCTGACACTGGACTTAGATGCGAGAGCAGTAATGGAGAGAAAACTCAGGTAGACCCGGTTGAATGGTACGAAATGGAAAATCTTTATTGCATATTATTCAAGATTACGAAATACATGTCATAAGCACAGATTAATGACAGTACAATCTTACACGCAGTTATGTAACTAATTTCAGGGAAACGAGGAACGAACGACACATCGTAAATGGGGGCACACATTACAGTTATCCTTAAAACTTAAACCCTCCCCTATCAATACCTGCTCTAAACTAGACTTGTAGGATCGAGACTCATGCTCACCACTCGTGATAACTCGGAGAATTCCGAAAACTCTGATCGGATGTTTTTCACCGCAGCACCTGATCACCCACGTGTTGATCAGGGGTCTCTGTACCCCACTTGTTTACTCGTTTCTGCTCCGGCTAGCAGGCTGGACCGTCTGCTGTCATGAAGATCTGTGTTGTCCTCGGAGTTCCGACTCTACTCAAAGAAGAGTCTTCCTGTGCCCTCGCACTGATGCGATAAAATTCGAAGAATAGTCTTCCGATGCCAGTTGGGTAGCAGTTACCGATTTATCGAGCGCGGTCGGGGCTTACTGACCGTGACGAGATGTATTGTCGTCGTCTTCTCTTCTCATCTCATCTCATCTCATCTCATCTCATCTCATCTCATCTCGGGCCTTTGGTTCCAACACCGTTTACCGACTTCTCGGGATGGTGTGCCCGTTCCAAGGCTTCACAGCCCAGTTCCACACAGATCTTCGTGGCAAGCCACGAGGCAGATCCTGGCGGATCGTAAAGTTCAACAGTCTTTCAAGCTGCAAGAGGCAGAGACACGAGGCAAGCGGCAAGGAGTCGAAAGGATAAGAGAAAGATGGACGGTTGTAGCTTGCAGTTATAGTGCAAAACTCTTCCTTTTCCCGCCCAACCTTAATGTCTTTTCTTTTGTTAGGGTTTTGGCGCCCAAATTTCTTGTATAGGGTGATCTTCGTTTTAATGGGTTTCGGGGATACTCGTAACTGTCTGAGTACCTGTTAATATTTCTCCCATTGTGTAACCGGTCGGTATTCTCCCTGGAGGGGTTTTGGGGCTTCCAAATGTTTTCTGTAACTACCCGCTAACGGCTCTCTCATCGTAGAGTCGTGGGGATTTTGCATATTAATGTCTTTGGATGGGTTCTTGATCACTTGGTACAATAGCTCTTATTTGCACCTGGGAGACCGATTTCAGTATTTATGTGTATACTGCAAACCCATGATGTCTCGTGTATTATCTCAAATGTGCTGAGTCTTGTCCGATCTCGCACAAATGTTTATTGGAACGCCATCTTGTCTGCTTATCGAAAAGTCTAGAATGTTCTGCCACGAGGTGTGGCGGCCATTTTACAGGCTGCTTTTGTCCACTTTGAAAACCTGACAGCATTCTGCTGAAATAAAGCTGTTTGAACGAAACTATGTGTTTTCTCCTTATTTATAAAATCGCGATATATTGCGAATTCTACAGTCCCTCCTGTTGATGCGAATAACTCCGCTTATCGTATCAAAAATATTGTGGTGAGCAATATTATCTCGATTTCTCCAGATCCAGAAAATTAATCCCCATAACTTAAACTATCTAGGGTCTTTGCGTCGTCCTTATTTCCCAAGAAAATTACATTCTTATAACACCGCAGGCATTATTTGCCTTTAAACTTACACCAGTTGTTTTCCTTCCAGGCGTAACCAGGCCGATGCCTCTCGTATCACCTGTATATTCACATTTTTTTATTTAGGGAAAAGAAAAACAAAACAAAACCAAACAATCATCTTCAACAACAACACCATCACCAAAATAATCAAAACCAACTCTTAAACATGTCGAGTTCCAAACGTAATTACAGTTTCTGAAAAATCGCGATCGAGTACAACACTTCCGAGGCGCACGTGGCAAACGAGAGTGACGCCATTTTCTGATTATACAGTGCTTTCATCGTGCACGCGCACGTAACGTTCTCGCCACTCTCCCGTGTTTTCGTTCTTGGTGAGGCGTTTGCCTCTCTTACAATGTACGACCAATAAGTATACCACAATGAACACTTGGCATACAACTAAAATGTGGGAGGCTATTCTAATCCAGGAAGGCACTTCAATGTTAGTGAACAGATTCCACCACGGTGGAATTACTATGTCCAGAATGTCTGTCCCTATTTCGACAGTTTTCTGCTCGAGTGTGTAAAAATGTTTTTGTGACACCGTGACGGCTTTTAAAAGCTTGGTGAGGTGTTCAGGGAGAGGGGGAATGAGGTATCCGAAATGCGCGACGAATCGCTGCAGGTCGGTGAAGTTCTCTTTTACGGTGAGATGAACCGTGGATGGTTCAGGGATTGGGACAATTCGCTGTTGTGCTACTTGAACTTCCGCCCTGGGTTTGAAACAGAAACTGCTGTCACTCACCGGACACAGGCTACGGTTTCCATGCTGGTAGTGTTGCGCTGCAGTGGTAACACAATATGTTCCACCCCCGATGTATGCTACCTGCGGAGGCACATGATCTTGTGCCATTGCCTCCATGGTGCAATTCATGGACTTGGCGCCAGCCGTTCTGAACCCGCACTGTGGTGTTAAAAAGGCATTCAAGTGCTGGGGACACAGTATTATGTGTGCTCCCCTGCCACGACAACCAGAGAGATCTGTACCTGTCATCGTTTGCTCCCAGCGGATGACGTAGGGTGGAACCGCTGCATAGCGAATGTGGGCTCCCCCCTGAATGACACCAATGTTCTCTACCCGATACACCGGGGCGGGCTTTGCTGTGTCGCCCAAAACCGGCATACGTAAAACTATACCCATAATGGTATGGTTTGATCGTCCACAGTCCACGGGGACTGGGTATGCTTCTGAAGCTAGCCTGAGCTGGCACGGGCTTAATGCGTTCTGAAAAGGGTGGAGCACCCGCAGGTGTTTGTTACTTATCCAGGACGGGACCAAACCTTGTTTTAAATCCTCCAAATTACTGCGGCCCTCGCCCAGTAACCACGCCCCGTAAAGCACGCACACCTCGTTCTGCGCAGCTTGATCGGATGCATTCCGATCTTCCCTAATCAGGGCATTTACCGTTCTCGCGTGTTTCTCTAGTTCAGCTATTATTTCCTTTAAATGGAGAGTCATGGCTTGGTCCTCGTGTAAACCCGACCCAACCACCTTATTTTCATCTGTGAGAATGTCTTTTAATTGCGTTTTTAAGCCATTAATCTGGGTCTGCAGCTCCACGCTGTCTAGAGCGTTGACCACAGATGTACCTGTGTTGAAAGCAGTGAACGCGTCGTTCACAACACCCCTTCTTTGCCTCCCCACCTGATCAAAGACTTCATGTGGTGCGGTGTACAAACTTGTTTTATCAATTTCCGCGAAATCGAATTCGTAAAATTGTCTGAACATCTTGGTCAACAGGACCTGATATAACTGTTCCGTCTTTTTGGGGCACCACTCTGGTAACCGCACCTCGGTGAGATTTAAAATCACCGAGGCCACCGCGTAATGTACCCCCTGAAATAGTATCTGGTCTGTGGGGACCAGTACCAAACCATTCCCGGGTCCCTTACTGGTTTTAAGGCACCCTTCTTCCTTAGCTAGAACCACCGGAATCGTGGGTGGGGCTTTGCGTGGGCGCGTAATGAGTTCAGTGGCATTTACTGGGATCGGGGAGAATGGGGCCCCGCACCCCCTGGTGCTCGCATCCCACCTCATCCCCTGTCCGTTATCCTGCCATTGATTAATGAAAAATATGGAGATGCCTTTGGGGCAAACGTACTTTGACCCCCACATACATACATAGATTCCCTCATCCGGTTCCCACCATTTGTCCCAACAGACGCTCACTTGTCCGTTTGTCCCCGTAATTGTCCGATGGGTATTATTACCCAGTCGTTCCCACTCGACCGAAGAGTTCCTCATGTTTTTGCTCAGCTTTCGCAGCCACCACCATCGGCTCAATGGGACATTCCCACTACAAGTCAAACAAATCCGTTTGCCGACGGTGATGCTGATCCTGGGTGCGATGATCCTTACTTTGGGGCACAGTAAAGAAGTCTCTTGGTAGGCAAACCCTGATGTGCTGGAATACTCAGTTGAGTTCGTTCCCAGCCATCCTGGCCACCTTCCCTTGTGGAAATAGGTGGTGGTCTCCTCAGCCTCCCGTCTTCCGGTCCCATCCACCGCGATGGGGGCCGTGTCCCCGGAGCATCCAAACACCACGACATCCTTGGTGCGGCCTCGATAGGCCAATCCACATCCGATTGCCGCGAGCAATACTAGAATTCGTTCCATCCTTCCTTGGTTCCTGTGATCAGATAGAATGAGGTAGCCAGCCTCGCAAGAGTCTCTGGCTTTTGTGAAGGGTGAGCGGTTCCCCTGACCTCGCCTCACGTAAGCTTCAATGTTCACTGGATAAACTTTAACTAAACCTATCTCTAAAACTCCCATCATTTTACTTCTTTCTGTTAAACAAAATTTAACTACCGACTTAAACCGATTTAAAACTATAAACTTATAACCTTATCTAAAACTATAAACTTATACTTAACCTTAAACTATAAACCTAGAAACTTATCCTAAACTTATTACTGTACAGCGCCGCCCGTTCCCAGGGCGGCCCCTTTAAATTCTGAAAAGGCTGCCACGAGCTCTTCCCGACGGTGGGAGGGCATTGACCCCTCCCTTTGATCTGCCGCAGCCTGTTGCTGCTGCGCTGGGACTGGGCTCTTCCTGGGCTGCCTTAACCTTGAGTCTACGCCTTGGGACAGTCTGGGGACTTGACCATATCTTCCTGGGCTGGGGTATCCGACCTGACCTACGGAGAGTTACCGGGGGCAGGAATCCCAGGACCGACGGACCGGGTTCCGAGACTTCCACCGTGGCGACCTGTGGTCCTACCACAGTCGCTGGCTCCGCCTCCCCTGACTCCGCCTCCCTGACCTCGGGATTTGCAGCTTGTGGCACCGCCCTGCTCGGCCCAGCAGGCGGCCCTTCACTCGCAGTCCCTACCTCCCCCGAGGGCAGGACGTTCAAAGCGGGTGGCTAGGGCTCTGAGGCTTCCACCGTCACGCCCTGTGGTCCCACAGCGGCTGGCTCCGCCTCCCCTGGCTCCTCCCCCCTGTGTTCGGGACCTGCAGCTTCGGTTTCCACCCTGTGTGGATCTCTATCTGCAGCCCCTGTCCCCCCTATACCTGAATCGGGGGCGACCCTTTCGTCCTCCGATTCCCACTCTTCACTACCTTCACTATCCTCATCTTCGTCGAGCTCCTCGAACTCTCCCTCATCTGACTCCCAACCCCACAAAAATGTCTTACAATTTTCCAGGATGTCCCCTTCCCTGATGCAAGCTGCTTTGCCTGCCTGTGTGCCTTGTGGTCCTACCTGGGGCTGCGAGTCCCCACTCGCAGGTTTTGCCCCTGTGGTTTTCCCTTGTGCACCTGGCTTGTACAGTTTGCACTGGTTTACGTGGAACCACTTAGTGCGCCGAGGTACCTTTACGGCGTATACCATGGGACTCGCCTTATCTACAATGTTGTAGGGTCCCATATACAGTGGTTCCAGACTCCCTACTCTGGCGTAGTTTCTGACCATGACCTGGTCTCCTACTTCCCACTCCCGCATTTTGCGGGGTTCCAGCAACAGGCGATTTCCCTGATGCTGCCTTCCCATGTTCCCAGCCGCCTGCTCATAAACCTGCTTCAGGTGCTCCAAGAGGGTCTGGGCGAACTTGTCCCTGCTTATCTCTTGGAGCTGACCCTCAGTGAGCACCGGTGCTAGCACATGGGTGGGGGTTCGCATGATCCTCCCAGTCATCACCTCGTGCGGGGAATACCCCGTACTTTTCGACTGACTGGCCCGGACCCCCATGAGGACTAGAGGCAGAACCTCCGCCCATTTTTGGGGCGAGTTCATAGTCTCTTTCCTCAATTTTTCCTTCAGGGTCCGGTTCATGCGTTCAACAATCCCGGATGACTGGGGATTGTGCGCTACGTGCCATTTCCCTTCAGTGCCCAGAAGCATGAGGGTGTTCTGCATCACCTGGCCGGTGAAATGACTCCCTTGGTCTGACTCCACAAAACGGGGGAGTCCCCACCGCGAGAACACTTCCCGGACCAAGATTTTTGCAGTACCCAGTGCCGTAGCTGTTCTACAGGGGAAGGCTTCCCCCCATTTGGAAAACACATCCACCAAGACGAGGCAGTATTTATAGCCTCCCTGGGCGGTGGGCAGGGGCCCTATATAGTCGATCTGTATCGACTGCCATGGTCCCTCTACCCTTCTTACGTGCCCCATGGGCACTTTCCTTTTCTGGGGGTCTGGGTTGTTTGCAGCGCACACGAGACAGCTTGCACAGAACTCGCGGACCTGTTCCCTGAGTCCCGGCCACCATCCCGCTTGCTCTACCCGTTGCCAGGTAACCTCGGGCCCGGGGTGCCCTGCCCCTGGTCCCTCGTGAGCCAACTGGAGGAATTCCCTCCTGTGCTGCTGCGGCACAACCCACTGCTCTTCGCGGAACAGCATGCCTTCCTTAACTGAGAGGGTTGCCGTACTGTACGGACCCTCTACCTCAGCAAGGGTTTTGAGGACTGCTTTTAGGGCGGGATCCTGGTTCTGGACGGTCTTAAGGTCTAGGGGCAATGCTACCCTGGTGTTCCCGGGATTCCTGTCCCTGCCTTGGATCGCTGCCATGGGTCTGGGCCCATAGGGGTCCCAGAAAATGCCGTTGCGGGCACCTTCCCTGGCTAGCGCATCCGCCTGCTGGTTGCCCTCCCCACGGGGCTCTGTGGAGGAGTGAGCTTTCACCTTATGGATGAAAATCTCCCCTTCCTCCCCTACTGCTGCTAGGATCTTTTCCAGCAAGGGCTTCACCGTTAAAGGTCGCCCGTCCACGGAGGTGTATCCACGGCGGGACCAAATGGCCAGGTATTCCGTACACGAATTGCATGTGAACATACTGTCCGAGCAAATCGTGTATGGGGTTGGGAAAATGTCTGGGTGGGTAACGACGTACACCACTGCAGACAGCTCAGCCTGCTGCGCGCTCATGGTGCTAGGGAGCTTGATCGCCAGGGCAAGGTTTGCCGCAGGGTCATAAACTCCACACCCTGTGAGTCATTCGCCAGCAGATACTGTGCTGGAACCATCAACATAATTCTCGCGCCCAGTGGGATGTATCCCGGCCCGCAAACCTATGTTGACTTCCCACACCCCTTCCACCGAACACCAGTGGGCTGTACCGGGGTATACCAAATTGGCCGCAAGCCTGGGCTCGCAAAGACCTTTAACTCTAAGATCCATTTGGGAAAGAAGAAGGGTCCAGCGCGCAATACGCGCGCTGCTTACGGTCCCATCTTTAATCCTCCCATCTAGAAGCATCTTAGTTGGTGTGTGATGGGTGAGGAGAGTGATGGGAGAGAGCCCTGTGAAGATCGCTGATCTTTTCACAGCCCAATGCGTGGCTAAAAGGTGCCTTTCGCAATTGGAGAAACTCCTCTCCACATCCGTTAACACCCTGGACGAATAGACAACCGGCCTCAGCTTGCCGTGACGCTCTTGGAGCAGCACAGCGCTCAAGCTGTCCCCGCTGGCAGCTACCTCCAGGAAAAACTCCTTCCCCCCATCTATGGCCCCTAAAGCTGGCGCGGTCTGCAGATCCCTTTTTAACTTCTCGAAGGCTGCTTGGCAGCCCTCGTCCCAAGGCCACTCCACTCCCTTATGGAGGAGTCGGAGCAGCGGCGCCGCTGTGGCCGCATAGTCTTCGATAAAATCCCTGCAGTAACCGGTCAGTCCCAAAAAAGACCTCACACCCCTTATGGTGTTGGGAATCGGTAACTCTTGCACTGACTCCCTCCTAGCCTTATCTATGGCTCTTTCCCCAGCGCGAATGGTCAGCCCCAGGAATTTTACTTCCCGCTGACCGATACGTGCTTTCTTAGGGTTCACTTTAAAACCCTTTCTCGCTAGCAGCTCCAATAACTCGGCCAGCAGTGGTCCATGCTCCTCCCTTGAATCCGTAAATAGGAGCAAATCATCCACGTACTGCACTATCTGATTGGGCTGACTGAACTCCTTTAAACTTCCTGCCATACACTGATGGAAAATACTGGGGCTGTTGTGGAAACCCTGTGGCAGACAGTTCCATGTGTACTGTTGTCCTTTGAAAGTAAAGGCAAACTTGTACTGGTCCTCTCGCCGCAGCGGGATGGACCAAAAACCGTTCGAGATATCCAGCACCGTGAACGTGGTCGCGGACGCTGGGATACTCCCTATTAGGTCAGCAACTGCTGCTACCGTGTGCGCGCAGGACCGTGGCCCTCCACGAATTATCCGGCTTCCTAACCGGCCATAATGGGGAGTTCACGTGTGTGGCTATCGGCCTCAACATGCCCTGCTGCACCAAGGAGGACATTGCTGTCTCCATGTCGGGTTCTGCTTCTTTGGGGAAGTTATACTGTTTTTGGGGCCGGGTCATGGGGTCCCCATCTACGCTGACCTCAAACCCGGTAACCCTCCCACAATCGTGCTTGTGGGTTGCAAACGCATGCATATTATCTGACACGTACATTTGCATGTCAGTTGGGACATCCGCGACCATAAGCCCGAGGTCGTAGCCTCCGGATGGCTTCATGGTACACAGGACCCCTGTTTCTTCCTCCCCCGGAATTACCACTACCTCGCCTTCTTCACTCTTAGCCCCCCAGAGACAGTGATTTCTGAGGTCCACGAGGATCCCGTGCCCTGATAGGAGATCGGACCCGAGGATACCTCTCCCACCCCCCTCCTGCCATTCCATCAGTATGCACTTCCACTTGATGTGGAGTGCTCCTAAATGAATGGATAGCGGAAGGGAGAACGCGCCAGCCTGTTCTTTTCCCGTGAACCCCGCTAATGTGAATGGGACCTTGGTAGATAGCGGTGAGTCAAAAGGGCTATCTGTATGAATCACGGTGCAAGAAGCTCCCGTGTCCAACAAATAACTACCCCTTTGTTTCTCTACCTCCATTTCCACCAGGGGTCGCTTCCACGCATCATAGCTGAGCGGACACAGGTAGACGGGCTGCGCGGGCTCTAGTCATTGGATACTATTAGACGGGCCTGTGGCACCTGCGGGGCCGGTAGCAACCGCCACTTTTCCATGCGCACTCATGAGGTTACGCATGGCTCCCAACACTGTTTCGATCTCGTCGGGAGGGATGGGTGCACTAGCTTCCCTATCAGAGACAGGCATCTGGGCTCGGGCTGCGGGATTTTTATCCCTGGAATCCTTCCAAGGGTTCCTGCAGTTCTTGCGCCAGTGCCCTGTCTTCCCACACCCGTAACAAGCATTACTTGCCTGCGGGGCGCGGTTACCCTCCTGATGCCACTCCTTTTGAGCCGGGGCTGCGGGTCGTACCTCATGTACCTTTCCCTTAAGGGGACGTGTTCCCATATCCCTGGTATTACGGTACCCTACCGTGAGTCGATTTAGGACCGACTCCTCTGTAGTGGCGGGGTCAGTGGGATCAAACCACGCTTTTGCCTGCTCTCTGACGGCTGGCAAACTGTTGGCTACTATACACCTGAGCCAATGAGTTAAACCGATGTCTGCCACAGCGTCGCGCTCTGGCGCACCTGGGCAGCTGCGCTGGTATACTGGCCACAGCCTGTCGGCGAAAACCTTCGGGGGTTCTCCCTCCATCTGCACTGTCTGTCCCACTCTAACGAACGGACCTTCATCGTCCGTCCCCAATACTTCTAGGACCTCATTTCTTAGTGCCTCATAGGTCTTGGTTCCCCTCTTGCTCTCGTCCGAGAGACACTGAAGGATCGAACTACCCAATGAGAATAATAGCATCTTTGCTGTTTCCCCATCGTCGCAGCCGTTAATGGCTGCGGTTTGCTCTTTCTCCCTAAAATGTACGGAAGGGTCGTCTGACTCGGCCAGCTTCCGTACGTGACTGATCATAACCCTCAGCTGGTGTGAGCTGTGAGGCAACACAAGCTGGTTGAGGAGATTCCCCTCTTCCCCACCTGCTCTGTTTGGGCCCCTTTTGATACCCGTGACCGGACACAACGGTCCCGGTTCCACTTCTACCTCGGTGGGCTCTTTCGTTACTTCTACCACTTTCTCCCTTACCCAGGTTTCCGAATAGCTGGGTGGCGCGGAGGGCGTAGTGGCTAATACTTCCTCTGCTTTGTTTGGTGGGAATTTCTGAAACTCCTCATCCACTAGCGGCTGGTGTGCTGACGGACTGATAAGGCACACCATGCCGTGTGCTTTGTTCACGGCCCTTTTAAGGTGCTCTATCTCCTTTTGGCAGACGCTATGATCGGCCCCCTGAAACTTATCCTCCAGGGCCATCTTGTATGCCGCCCTAACCCCCGTTAAGCTCTCTTCCTGGGCTGTTATTTGGGCAGCTTGGCGGGCACATCGTTCCTTTAGTCTGCCCTCACTTAACTTTGCCTCAGTGACTTGGCACTCGAGGTAATCTATTTTTGCTTTATGGTGGCTGGTGACTACCTGGCGTTCTTGGTGCAACGCATTTAAATTCTTAATGAGCAACTGCCCCCCAGTGACCTTCTCGTCCATTTCCACCTCTAAATGCCTGATCCGAGCTGCTTGCGCTGCAATGACCTGTTTCGAAATTTGGACTTGTCTTTTATAGCACATCAACCAGACCGCTTTCTCCACTGTCTTTTTGTGTTCCTTGCTATCTGTCCACCTCTCGGCTGCCTCTAGTGGACACTTATCCGCTAGCAGGTCACTTATCCATTTCTTAGTTAAATTTACTTTTCCGAACACATAATCTGCTATTTTCTCTTGCATGACATTTCGTACATTCATACCAAAGTCTAACACATTACCCTCTCGCTGCCAGTGTCCTGCCGCGGTCGCCATTTTCTGTAAGGGTTTTGACCCGTGTGGCTCTGTGCTCAGCCTGGGTGCTAGTGCGAGGTTAGGCCTTGTTGCCTGTTCTGGTCTCCAGCCAGTCTGGGAGCACTAGACACCTGTGAGTTGTTCGACCCACTCGCCCTTACGGTTCTGACACTGGACTTAGATGCGAGAGCAGTAATGGAGAGAAAACTCAGGTAGACCCGGTTGAATGGTACGAAATGGAAAATCTTTATTGCATATTATTCAAGATTACGAAATACATGTCATAAGAACAGATTAATGACAGTACAATCTTACACGCAGTTATGTAACTAATTTCAGGGAAACGAGGAACGAACGACACATCGTAAATGGGGGCACACATTACAGTTATCCTTAAAACTTAAACCCTCCCCTATCAATACCTGCTCTAAACTAGACTTGTAGGATCGAGACTCATGCTCACCACTCGTGATAACTCGGAGAATTCCGAAAACTCTGATCGGATGTTTTTCACCGCAGCACCTGATCACCCACGAGTTGATCAGGGGTCTCTGTACCCCACTTGTTTACTCGTTTCTGCTCCGGCTAGCAGGCTGGACCGTCTGCTGTCATGAAGATCTGTGTTGTCCTCGGAGTTCCGACTCTACTCAAAGAAGAGTCTTCCTGTGCCCTCGCACTGATGCGATAAAATTCGAAGAATAGTCTTCCGATGCCAGTTGGGTAGCAGTTACCGATTTATCGAGCGCGGTCGGGGCTTACTGACCGTGACGAGATGTATTGTCGTCTTCTTCTCTTCTCATCTCATCTCATCTCATCTCATCTCATCTCGGGCCTTTGGTTCCAACACCGTTTACCGACTTCTCGGGATGGTGTGCCCGTTCCAAGGCTTCACAGCCCAGTTCCACACAGATCTTCGTGGCAAGCCACGAGGCAGATCCTGGCGGATCGTAAAGTTCAACAGTCTTTCAAGCTGCAAGAGGCAGAGACACGAGGCAAGCGGCAAGGAGTCGAAAGGATAAGAGAAAGATGGACGGTTGTAGCTTGCAGTTATAGTGCAAAACTCTTCCTTTTCCCGCCCAACCTTAATGTCTTTTCTTTTGTTAGGGTTTTGGCGCCCAAATTTCTTGTATAGGGTGATCTTCGTTTTAATGGGTTTCGGGGATACTCGTAACTGTCTGAGTACCTGTTAATATTTCTCCCATTGTGTAACCGGTCGGTATTCTCCCTGGAGGGGTTTTGGGGCTTCCAAATGTTTTCTGTAACTACCCGTTAACGGCTCTCTCATCGTAGAGTCGTGGGGATTTTGCATATTAATGTCTTTGGATGGGTTCTTGATCACTTGGTACAATAGCCCTTATTTGCACCTGGGAGACCGATTTCAGTATTTATGTGTATACTGCAAACCCATGATGTCTCGTGTATTATCTCAAATGTGCTGAGTCTTGATCGATCTCGCACAAATGTTTATTGGAACGCCATCTTGTCTGCTTATCGAAAAGTCTAGAATGTTCTGCCACGAGGCGTGGCGGCCATTTTACAGGCTGCTTTTGTCCACTTTGAAAACCTGACAGCATTCTGCTGAAATAAAGCTGTTTGAACGAAACTATGTGTTTTCTCCTTATTTATAAAATCGCGATATATTGCGAATTCTACAATGTGAGGAAAAACTTTTTTACGCAGCGAGTGGTGATGACCTGGAATTCGCTGCCAACGGAAGTGGTGGAAGTGGAGACACTCAATGTTTTCAAGGGGAGACTGAATAGGCACTTGAGGGAAATAAACTTGCAGGGCTACGGGGATAGAGCGGGGGAAATGGGACTGACTGGATTGCTCTCCAGAGAGCCGGCACGGACTCGATGGGCTGAATGGCCTCCTTCTGTGCCGTTATGACTCTCTGATTCACCCAAGCATTTAGCAATGTGATCTTCTTTCTAGTGCCAGGTTTCCGGTCATACCTTTGGCCTTAAACTGCTTTGCTCTTTGTGACCAACTTCATATCTATGGACTCTGTAATAAAATGGTAGAGCCCTAATTTTAATTCGGGATGGGTATTGGTTGGGCAGGGGCACGAGGCGGGTGGCAAACCGTCTTGACCTTGGCAGCTTGAGGCCAGGGCTATTTTAACTCCTGGGCCTCATGTGCATGCGTCTCCCCAGTCAGTTTGCCTGCCCAAAACTGGCAGGAAGCGGCAGCGGGCTGGCGAGTGGGAGCTTAATGTCGGGCGGCAAGAGGCTACCAGTGGTGACTGATGGGAAGTGTTCCCGGCAGTCGGGTCGTCGCTGGGAGCAGCTTTCAGCAAGGCCCCACGATTGGCGGAGGGGGGGAAGCCCGGGGCAGGGGAGGCCTAAACTTTCCTTGTGGGATCTATGGTTAATTTACAATTACAATTTCCACTGGGCAGTTTACAGCCCTTAGGTTTTAACATTGCCCGGCGGGGAGGCCTCCTGCTCTTTCCATGCCACTGTACAGGGCCGCAAACATTCCTTCCGGGTGAGACAGCGCTTTACTTGTACCTCTTCCAATCTAGTATGCTGTATTCGCTGCTCACAATGTGATTTCTTCATCAGGGATTGGGTAATCTCTTTGCTGAATACCTCCGTTTCATCTGCAAGTGCGACCCTGAGCTTTTGATTGTTTTCCAGTTCAACTGTCCATCCCAATGCCACTCTGACCTCTCTGTCCTTGACTTTCTACACTCTTCCATGAAGCTCAACGCAAGCTCGATGAACAGCACCTCATCTTTTCACTGGACACTTTACAGCCCTTACTTTTTAACATTGACTTCAACAACTGCATAGCTCCCATTTTCTCTCAGACAGCAGGTGCTAGGTAATCTAAGATGGGTGCACCAGTGCCTCGGGGAATAGGGGAGGTTGCCGGCTGGTGCTTGGGATGGGGATCCCCCATCAGTCAGTGGGGGTGGCTGTCAATCGAAACTTACCAGGAGAGTCCACAAAATGGCTTCCTTCAGTCAGCAGCAATGGTTCTATAATTGCTTCTGTGAACTGTCGAGGTGGGCTGAACAACCTCAGCAGCACTTTGGTTTCCAGCGTTCTTACATGGGTGACTGAGAAAATCAAGCAATTTCCTGGGGAGTGTGGGGATAATCGACACTTATTTCCGAAGATCAGGTTTGGAAGGTTTTGGGGGTGAAATTCCCCTGAGGGCCGTTTGCGGCGCGAAGTCAAAAATGTTTGGAAAGTTAGCGCCACCTTTTCAAACATTAGTTAACTTCCCATTTTTTCTTCCAAGAGGAAGTGGAGAGCTAAATCAAGCGCTTCACTTGCCTCTGGGAGCACAAGAGACGGGGAATGTCCTGATCCAGGGCGAAGTGCTCAGCAGCGCCACAAGTGGCCACACGTGGTGCTGCCGCGTTGCAGGGGCTCTTCCCTGCAGGTTTATTTTTAGATACGTGGGCCACCGGGGAGCGGGAGTGCCGTGCTATCAGCCCGTCACTCATGCAGAGTGCCGGGCTGACCGATCGCGGCACCAACGCAGCGACCGGTAGCCGAAAATAAATATAACAAAAAATTGGCAGATTTTTTTGGCTGGTCCCCCACTGCGCCTTTAAGTTTCGCCTGCGAGTGGCCGGTCTAAGTGTTCGCGACCCCTGCAGCAGTCGGTAACATCGCCTGGCGCTGCTGCGGGGCGCGATTGCGAATTCTTCTTCCGAGGCGCCACCGGGGCGCTGCATGTCATGATCTCCGGGTGCAGAAAATCGAGGCGCTACCCGGTCGCGCCGCCGCTAACTTCCCGCGGAATTTCACGGGAGGCGCGGCTATCGCAAAGCCATTCGTGCCCCGTTAGTGTCTCCCACCGGAGGAGCAAACGAGGGGAATTTCGCCCCCTTTATTTCTGATACATCAACGTTTCTAAACGCTTTCTGTTTCACCAACAGAAGTTATTTTGAAGTACAAGGAATCAAAAAATAACACAAATTGGGAAGCATCCAAAAAAACATTTGAGTGTCAGAATAGAAAAGTGGACTGAGGATAACAGCAAAATGAACCACAGTACCTTCTTAGTAATGGTGAAGTGTTACAGAACAGAAATGCCCTTTTACTGTCTCCATGTCACAGGAGAATTTGTTCCTCAATTAAAATGGAAAACCTCAGTCACTGGCATGGGCAGGAATAGACCAAATGTCATGGGAATCCGGAAATGCCAGCAGCGTTATACTAATTTCTTGGATCAGTCTTTATTGATACAAACTCTGGTCACATTCCTGATCTGTCAAAAGTGATCTGAAAAACTATAAAATAAGCAGAGGCCTCTAAAGCATATGTTGCGAAGAAGCTCAAGGCAGGGGTGAAATTATGTTTCAATGAAAAATGGAAGACTGCTGGCTTTTCTCTCTAATTAACAAACACTTGGCTCGAAGACGTCCAATTTTTCAGAATGTGATTTTATTAGGTTGTTAATTGTAGATGAAAAACAGGCTGTCTCCCATTTATCATTCAGGGGTTTCATCCCTTTATAAGCATTTACACTCGGAAGATGAAATATAGTCTATAAACCTCAAAGAAACAATTAGGAAATAGGCAAGGCTACAGTTAATACTTTTATCCATTTTTCACATGGGTCGAAGCAATGAGACTATGAAGTGCGTCCCAGCCTCATCCTGTGCTCAATGCACACTTTCCAGGAAAGGTCAACAGAAAATGCTGGAAGCACTCAGCAGGTCAGGCAGCATCCGTGGAGAAAGAAACAGAGTCAACGTTTCAGGTCTGTGACCCCTCGCCACGGACGCTGCCTGACCGGCTGAGCGTTTTCAGCATTTTCTGTTGTTATTTCAGATTTCCAGCATCCGCAGTATTTTGCTATTGTTCCAGCAAAGTCCACTGGATTGTGATCAGGAATTGGAACCCTGGCTGGTCTATTGTTTCTCTCTCGGGCCTTGAGACCACATTGTGCTGTTCCATCTTCCCGCCCCATCTGAGATCAGTTAACTTAGCACAGAAGCGTGCCAGAAGCTTTGACTTTGCTGGTCTTGAAGGCTTCAACATCATGTCATCCGTCAGGGGAATTATTCAGCCCTGTTGTATCAGAGAAGGGGGTCCCATGTGGCCTCAAGGTAATTTTGTGACTTTTTCCACAGATGAGACACTCACGAAGATTTTTCTACCCAGTCTCAACACTTCACATTTTACTGGAATAAACCCCTGTGACAATGATGTTGTAATGTGAGAATAACTATTCTAATGTCAACACCAGTTTGTTTTATCACTCTCACTTGTTAGAGGCTGGAACACAGTCTTGTTGAGAATTTTGTGGTGGCCACCTTGAGTTGTCTAGACTGAAGCGACGAGCTGTACTCTTAACTGAAAAACACTGCAGAAGAAATCTAATACACGTGAGTTATTAACCAGACAGATACAACATTGCAGAATTAATTAAACCTCGGGGCAATCATGTTTCTGAAATGAAGTTCAAATTTCTGGAATAAATCAAAGCTAGCATCGTGAATTTCTTGACTAGAATGAAGAATATGGACAACAGCAAACACAGTTATAGCTCGGGTCGATGCAGTTCACAAAGCAAAGTTTCGAGTTCTGGCAAAGAACTCAGTAACATGTCAGGTCACAGCAGCTGGTACAATAATGGGCCAGGTCCTGGCAGCTGACGCAGTAGTACGTAAACTTGTGGCCGCTGATAATAATATGTTCTGTTGTACAGCTGATGCAGCAATATGTCCTGTCAGCTGAAATATCATCAAATCTGTTTGCAATGGAAAGTGTAATTTGTGTATAACCTTGGAGGCATTGAGGGATGTTTGCCTGTGTGTAACTCTTCCTATGTATTCAGCAGGTGGTTAGGGATATGCGTCCATCCGAGAAGACCCTTGATGCATATCCTGGCTCCTCTCAATACAAGCATAAAAAGAAAGACTTGCATTTATATAGCACCTTTCATGATCTCAGGACATCCCAAAGCATTTCATAGCCAATGAAGTTTTTTTTTATTTGTTCATGGGATGTGGGTGTCACTGGCAAGGCCAGCATTTATTGCCCATCCCTAATTGCCTTTGAGAAGGTGGTGGTGAGCCGCCTTCTTGAACCGCTGCAGTCCGTGTGGTGAAGGTACTCCCACAGTGCTGTTAGGGAGGGAGCTGCAGGATTTTGACCCAGCGACGATGAAGGATCGGCAATATACTTCCAAGTCAGGATGGTGTGTGACTTGGAGGGGAACTTGGAGGTGGTGGTGTTCCCATGTGCCTGCTGTTCTTGTCCTTCTAGGTAGTAGAGGTCGCGGATTTGGGAGGTGCTGCCGAAGAAGCCTCGGCGAGTTGCTGCAGTGCATCTTGTATATGGTACACATGGCAGCCACGGTACGCCGTTGGTGGAGGGAGTGAATGTTTAAGGTGGTGGATGGGGTGCCAATCAAGCGGGCTGCTTTGTCATGGATTGTGTCGAGCTTCTTGAGTGTTGTTGGAGCTGCACTCATCCAGGAAAGTGGAGAGTATTCCATCAAACTCCTGACTTGTGGAAAGGCTTTGGGGAGTCAGGAGGTGAGACACTTGCTGCAGAATACCTAGCCTCTGACCTGCTCTTGATGCCACAGTATTTATGTGGCTGGTCCAGTTAAGTTTCTGATTAATGGTGACCCCCCCAGGATATTGATGGTGGGGGATTTGGCGATGGTAATGCCGTTGAATGTCAAGGGGAGGTGGTTAGATATTTTTTTATTTGTTTATGGGATGTGGGCGTCGCTGGCACACCATCTACAAGGCACAAGTAAGGAGTGTGATGGAATACTCTCCACTTGCCTGGATGAGTGTAGCTCCAACAACACTCAAGAAGCTCGACATCGTCCAGGACAAAGCATCCCGCTTGATTGGCAGCCCATCCACCACCTTAAACATTCACTCACTCCATCACCGGCGCACTGTGGCTGCAGTGTGTACCATCTACAAGATGCACTGCAGCAACTCGCTTGTTGGAGGTAGTCATTGCCTGGCACTTGTGTGGCGCAAATGTTATCTGCCACTTATGAGCCCAAGCCTGAATGTCGTCCAGGTCTTGTTGCATGCGAGTGAAGTTTTGCAAAAGTTTAAATATAACTGCACCAAACATGTCAAGATGCAACAGCGTGGTAGTCTCTCCTACGTGACGGTCTTGCTGATGTTATCTGAGGAGTTGCGAATGGCACTGAACACTGTACAGTCATCAGCGAACATTCCCATTTCTGACCTTATGTTGGAGGGAAGGTCATTGATGAAGCAGCTGAAGATGGTTGGGCCTAGGACACTGCCCTGAGGAACTTCTGCAGCGATGTCCTGGAGCTGTGATGATTGACCTCCAACCACCACAACCATCTTCCTTTGTGTTAGGTATGACTCCAGCCAGTGGAGAGTTTTCCCCCTAATTCCCATTGACTTCAGTTTTTCTAGGGCTCTTGATGCCACACTCGGTCAAATGCTGCCTTGATGTCAAGGGCAGTCACTCTCACCTCTCCTCTGGAATTCAGCTCCTTTGTCCATGTACTTTTGAAGTTTTTAGTTTTATTCATTCCTGGGATGTGGGTGTTGCTGGGAAGGCCAGCATTTATTACCCAACCCTAATTGCCCCTGAGAAGGTGGTGATGTGCCACCTTCTTGAACCGCTGCAGTCCGTATGGTGAAGGCACTCCCACAGTGCTGTTCGAGAGGGAGTTCCAGGATTTTGACTCAGTGACAATGAAGAAACTGTGATATATTTCCAAGTTAGGATGGTGTGTGACTTGGAGGGGAACATAGGAACATAGGAACATGAGTAGGCCATTGAGTCCCTCGAGCCTGTTCTGCCATTCAATGAGATCATGGCTGATCGGTGACCTAACTTTGGCCCATATCCCTTAATACCTCTGGTTAACAAAAAGCTATCAATCTCTGATTTAAAATTAACAATTGATCTAGCATCAATTGCCATTTGCGGAAGAGAGTTCCAAACCCTACCACTCTTTGTGTGGAGAAGTGTTTCCTAATTTCATTCCTGAAAGATCTGGCTCTAATTTTTAGACGATGCCCCCTAGTCCTAGAATCCCCAAACAGCGGAAATAGTTTCTCTCTATCTACCCTATCTGTTCCCTTAATATCTTGAAAACTTCGATCAGATCACCTCTTAACCTTCTACATTCTAGGGAGTACAACCCTATTTTGTGTAATCTCTCCTCGTAACTTAACCCTTGAAGTCTGGGTGTCATTCTGGTAAACCTACGCTGCACTCCCTCCAAAGCCAATATATACTTCCTAAGGTGTGGTGCCCAGAACTGCTCACAGTACTCCAGGTGTGGTCTAACCAGGCTTTGTACAGCTGCAGCCTAACTTCTACCCCCTTGTATTCTAGTCCTCTAGATGTAAAGGCCAGCATTCCATTACCCTTTTTGATTATTTTCTGTACCTGTTCATGATATTTTAATGATCTTTGTACATGGACCCCCAAGTCTCTTTGGACCTCCACCGTTTTTAGCTTTTCACCATTTAGAAAGTATCCTGTTCTATACTTTTTAGGTCCAAAGTGGATGATGTCACATTTACCCACATTGAAATCCATTTACCACAGTTTTGCCCATTCACTTAATCTGTCGATATCCCTTTGTAATTTTATGCTTTCATTTACACTGCCTAGAATGCCACCTATCTTTCTGTCATCGGCAAATTTGGATAAACGACTTTCTATGCCATCATCTAAGTCGTTAATAAATATTGTGAATAGTTGAGGCCCCAACACAGATCCCTGCGGGACACCACTAGTCACATCCTGCCAATTTGAGTACCTGCCCATTATCTCTACTCTCTGTCTCCTGCTGCTCAGCCAATTTCCTAACCAGGTCAATAATTTGCCCTCAATTCCGTAGTCTTCTATCTTTCTGGCTGTGTCCACAGCAGGGGATTGTCATAGAAATTTAGAAATGTATGACACAGATTGTCCGAGAATTTCCAGGAATTAAAGGGCTCCATACACTTTACTGTGCGCCGTTCTGGTCTCCGTACTATAAAAAAGGATGTAGAGGCACCGGAGAAGGTGTAAAAAAGATTTACAAGGATGACACCAGAAATGGAGAGGACATAACTATCAGGAAAGGCTGAACAGGCTGGGCCTCTATTATCTAGAAAAGAGAAGATGACTTAATAGAGGTCTTTATGTTAATAAAGGAAGGAATCACTGTAATACAGAGAAATGATATTGGGTCAAAGGATCAGGATAATGAAACAGTTTGGGTGGAGATAAGGAATAATAAGGGGAAAAAACACTAGTGGGAGTAGTATATAGGCCTCCTAATAGTTGCAACTCTGCTGGAAGAAGTATTAATCAGGAAATAGTTGGGGCATGTAATAAGGGAACAGCTATAATTATGGGGGATTTTAACTATCATATTAACTGGACAAATCAAATTGGGCAGGGCAGCCTTGAGGAAGAGTTTATTGAGTGTATTAGGGATGGATTTCTTGAGCAGTATGTAACTGATCCTACAAGGGGGCAAGCAACCTTGGACCTGGTCCTGTGTAATGAGTCAGGATCAATTAATAAGGTCCTAGTTAAGGATCCCCTTGGAATGAGTGACCATAACATGGTTGAATTCCATATCCAATTAGAGGGTGAGAAGGTTGGTTCTCAAACAAGCGTACTGAGCTTGAATAAAGGAGACTATGATGGTATGAGAGCGGAATTGATTAAAGTGGACTGGGAAAATAGATTACAGGGTAAGACGGTACATGAGCAGTGGTGTTCATTTAAGGAGTTATTTTACAACTTTCAAAAAATATATATTCCACTGAGGAAAAAAGGGTGTAAAAGAAATGACAGCCATCCATGGCTAAGTAAAGAAATTAAGGATAGTATCCGACTAAAAACAAGGACATATAAGGTAGCCAAACTTAGTGGGAGGATAGAAGATTGGGAAGTCTTCAAAAGACAGCAAAAAGTAACTAAAGCATTGATTAAGAAAGGGAAGATAGATTATGAAAATAAATTAGCAAAAAATATAAAAACAGATAGCAAGAGTTTCTATAGTTATATAAAAAGAAAACGGGTGGCTAAGGCAAACGTAGGTCCCTTAGAGGATGAGACCGGGAAATTAATGATGGGAAACATGGAGATGGCAAAAATGCTGAACAAATATTTTGTTTCAGTCTTTACGGTAGAGGACACTAAGAATATCCCAACACTGGACAAACAGGGGGCTCTAGGGGGGAGGAGCTAAATACGATTAAAATCACTAAGGAATTGGTACTCAGTAAAATAATGGGACTCAAGGCGGATAAATCCCCTGGACCTGATGGCTTACATCCTAGGGTGTTGAGGGAAGTGGCAGTAGGGATTGTGGATGCTTTGGTAATAATTTTCCAAAATTCCCTGGACTCAGCAAAGGTCCCGGCAGATTGGAAAACTGCTAATGTAACACCCTTATTTAAAAAGGGTAGTAGGCAGAAGGCTGGAAATTATAGACCAATTAGCCTAACATCTGTGGTGGGTAAAATTTTGGAGTCTATTATTAAGGAGACAGTAACGGAACATTTAGATAAACATAATTTAATAGGACAAAGTCAGCATGGCTTTATGAAGGGGAAGTCATGTCTGACAAATTTGCTTGAGTTCTTTGAGGACATAACGTACAGGGTGGATAAAGGGGAACCAGTGGACGTAGTGTATTTAGACTTCCAGAAGACATTCGACAAGGTGCCACATAAAAGATTATTGCTCAAGATAAAAAATCACTGGATTGGGGGTAATATTCTGGCATGGGTGGAGGATTGGTTATCTAACAGGAAGCAGAGAGTTGGGATAAATGGTTCATTCTCGGACTGGCAACCAGTAGCCAGTGGTGTTCCGCAGGGGTCGGTGCTGGGTCCCCAACTCTTTACAATCTATATTAACGATTTAGAGGAGGGGACCGAGTGTAACATATCAAAGTTTGCAGATGATACAAAGATGGGAGGGAAAGTAGAAAGTGAGGAGGACATAAAAAACCTACAAGGGGATATAGACAGGCTGGGTGAGTGGGCGGAGATTTGGCAGATGCAATACAATATTCGAAAATGTGATGTTATGCACTTTGGCAGGAAAAATCAGAGAGCAAGTTATTATCTTAATGGCGAGAAACTGGAAAGTACTGCAGTACAAAGGGATCTGGGGGTCCTAGTGCAAGAAAATCTAAAAGTTAGTATGCAGGTGCAGCAGGTGGTCAAGAAGGCCAACGGAATGTTGGCTTTTATTGCTAGGGGGATAGATTGAGGGCAACACGGTGGCATAGTGGTTAGCACTGTTGCCTCACAGCGCCAGGGACCCGGGTTCGAATCCGGCCTCGGGTGACTGTCTGTGTGGAGTTTGCACATTCTCCCCGTGTCTGCGTGGGTTTCCTCTGGGTGCTCCGGTTTCCTCCCACAGTCCAAAGATGTGCGGGTTAGGTTGATTTGGCTATGATAAATTGACCCTTAGTGTTAGGGGGGATTAAATACGTGGAGTTACGGGGATAGGGTGGGATATGTGTCGGTGCAGGCTCGATGGGCCGATATGGCCTCTATCTGCACTGTGGGGATTCTGTGATTCTGTGATTATAAAAACAGGGAGGTATTGCTGCAGTTATATAAGGTATTGGTGAGACCGCACCTGGAATACTGCATACAGTTTTGGTGTCCATACTTAAGAAAAGACATACTTGCTCTCGAGGCAGTACAAAGAAGGTTCACTCGGTTAATCCCAGGGATGAGGGGGTGGACATATGCGGAGAGGTTGAGTAGATTGGGACTCTACTCATTGGAGTTCAGAAGAATGAGAGGCGATCTTATTGAAACATATAAGATTGTGAAGGGGCTTGATCGGGTGGATGTGGTAAGGATGTTCCCAAGGATGGGTGAAACTAGAACGAGGGGGCATAATCTTAGAATAAGGGGATGCTCTTTCAAAACTGAGATGAGGAGAAACTTCTTCACTCAGAGGGTAGTAGGTCTGTGGAATTTGCTGCCCCAGGAAGCTGTGGAAGCTACATCATTAAATACATTTAAAACAGAAATAGACAGTTTCCCAGAAGTAAAGGGAATTAGGGGTTACGGGGAGCGGGCAGGAAATTGGACATGAGGCTGAGTTCGGATCGGTCGAGGCCCTGTGGGTGGCGTAGCGGGCCCAGGGGCTGAGTGGCCGGGTCCTGCTCCTACTTCTTGTGTTCTTTAGATTTGAGGTGAGGATCAGATCAGCCATGATCTTATTGAATGGTGGAGCAGGCTCGAGGGGCCGATTGGCCTACTCCTGCTCCTATTTCTTATGTTCTTATGTTCTTATGTTAACAGTCTTATGTGGGACTTTATCAAATGCTTTCTGGAAGTCCATATAAATAACATCCATAGACATTCCCCTGTCCACTACTTGCGTCACCTCCTCAAAAACTTCAATCAGATTTGTCAGGCATGACCTACCTTTCACAAATCCATGTTGGCTCTCTCTGATCAACTGAACATTTTTGAGGTGTTCGGTCACGCTATCCTTAATTATAGACTCTAGCAATTTCCCGACAGCAGATGTTAGGCTAACTGATCTATAATTCTCTGGTTTCCCTCTCTCGTCATTTTTAAATAGCGGAGTGACATGCGCAATTTTCCAATCTAAAGGAATGGATCATGAATCGAGAGAACTTTGGAAGATTACAGTTAGGGCATCTGTAATGTGCTCACTTACTTCCTTTAAATCCCTGGGATGGAAACCATCTGGTCCTGGGGATTTGTCACTCTTTAGTGCCATTATTTTCTTCATTACTGTTATTTTACTTCTGTTAATTTTACTGAGTCCCTGTCCTTGATTCAATATTAGTTTCCTTGGGAATTCTGGCATGCTATCCTCTTCCTCTACTGTAAATACTGATGCAAAGTAATTATTCAACATGTCTGCCATTTCCTTATTATCATTTACGATATCATCGCTTTCAGTTTTTAAGGGGCCAACATTGCTCCTGACTACCCTCATTTTCCTAATATAATTGTAAAAAATTATTTGTGTTGATTTTGATATCCCTTGCAAGTTTCTTTTCATACTCCCTTGTTGTAGCTTTTACTATCTGTTTTGTGACCCTTGGCTGTTCTCTGTATCTTTCCCATTCACCAGGATCTGTGCTATTTTTTGCATTTTTGTATGCTTTGGGGGAAAAATTCAGTTGGTTGCGCCTCCCGTTAGCGCCTTAAGAGGGCACTAATGGGGCGCAAAGCCGCTAGCGCCTGGGCGCAGCGATGTTTGTGCCGCTCGGGAACTTAACTAGACATTATGCGACGGCGCTAAACTTTACCGCCGCGACCACCTGCGCGCGCAGATTGTGACGTCATTCCATGGTGCAACGCCCTTGTGGCGCCCCGGAGCGGAAATTGAGTGGCGCCCCCTGCCTTACCGCCTGGCGCATCCAACGACCAGAAGACTGGAACGCTATCAATCGCGGTGGGGCTGGGGGGGGGCGCTATTTAAAGGGGGCCTCTTCCTGTCTTTTTCTGTGGTTGACATTTTTGCACCACTCGTTCTGAGAGAGAGAGAGAGATTCGGAGAGAGAGAAAGAGAGACTTCTGCATTGAGTCAACGCTTTGTGAGGTAGTTTTGCCTACTGATCCTAACTTCGCTGGTACTTTGGTTGCTGTCCTTCATAACTTTGCTTGCAAAGAGACTATGGGGGCTGCACTGAATGGGGGCGTCGTCCTGCTCCAGCTGAATCGGAGGACACAGAGACGCAGAGAGAGAGTGGCAATGATGGCCAGACGGAGGAGGGCCAACAAGCGTATGTACAGGAGAGCTTACCCTCCCAGGGTATATCGTGAACAGCTCTCCTACATTCATATGTCTGAGGAGCTGTGTTTGCGAAGGCTGCGATTCAGCAAGGAGGTGGTCACTGAGCTCTGCCACCTGCTGCAGCCAGATCTGCAGCCTCAACTGAGGTCCAGGACGTCTCTGTCGCTGGCAGTGAAGGTCACAGTGGCTCTCAACTTCTATGCTACTGGCTCATTTCAAGCTGCTGCTGAGGACCTCGCCAATATCTCCCAGTTCGCGGTGCATTGCTGCATCCGGCAGGTCACAAATGCCCTCTTTAAAAGGAGACGAGAGTTCATCTCTTTCCCCATGACCCCAGACAAGCAGCGTGACCGCGCTCTGGGCTTTGCGAGGATAGTGGGCTTCCCCATGGTGCAGGGCGCCATTGACTGCACGCATGTGGCTTTGCGTGCTCCGCGAGAGAATGCCGAGGAATTCTGGAACAGAAAGGGGTTCCATTCCTTGAATGTTCAGTTGGTCTGTGACCACAGACAGCTGATACTCGCTGTCAATGCCCACTATCCTGGCAGCTGCCACGATGCTTTCATCCTGCGCCAGACTACTGTGGCAGAACTTTTCGAGGCACCGCATCAGCCAGTTGGTTGGCTTCTCGGGGACAAGGGGTATCCATTGAGCACCTGGCTGATGACACCGCTCCGTACGCCCAACACCCCTGCTGAGCTGCGGTACAACGAGAGCCATCAAGCTACCAGGAACATCATTGAGCGCACAATCGGCGTGCTGAAGCAACGGTTCCGCTGTCTCGACCATTCTGGAGGAGCCCTGCAGTACTCGCCTGAGCGAGTATCCAACTTCGTAGTTGTGTGCTGCATGTTGCATAACATGGCAATCGTCAGGACCCAGCCAATGCCACCAGGCCTTGGAGCACCACCAGAGGAGGAGGAGGAAGAGGAGGAAGAGGACGAGGAGGATGATCATCAGCAGCACCAAGGCGGGAGGGCAGCCCACAATGGTGAAACTGCAAGGGCCGTCCGTCAACGGCTGATAGCAAGCCGCTTCTAGGGCCCCTGCTGTGGAAATGGCTTCTGCCATTGCTAACAACATCAATGAACCCAGCACGCAACCCCTAAGCCGGCCAAGGCACCAATGATTCCAAACACCAAACATGTATATTTTGAATACAAAAACTTATTTATTTTACAAACTCTGTGTGTGTCATTTCCTCATGACAAACTCATAGAAATAAACACAAAAAAACAGTCATTAACATAACTGGTTCTCACAACCTGGAGATAATGTCCAAAACACTAGACAAAAGTTGGACCACAAACCTCGGCCTTTAATAAAAAAATGACCAGCATTTTGTCACACCTCCTACTTTTTGCCCTTCGAGGGTGATCTCCTTCCCTTGCGCACTTCCCCCCTTCTAACCCTACTGCTCCTCCGTAATGGGACCTCAGTGGCTGCAGCAAGGCTGGTGGAAGGCTGCTGATTGTCAGACCCTGACACTGCAGATGCCCCTGAAGGACGGCCTCGACCAGTTCTGGGCCTGGAGGGCCCGGCTGCAGACTGCACCAACTCTGCATGGGCGGCAGCAGTCTGTCCTACAGGCGGTGGCAAGTGCAGTGGAGAAGTGACAGTGTTGGCAGCAAGAATGCTGTCATCGTGAGAGAGGACAGCAACTCCCTGATCGACCGACACACTGGCACTCCCACGGGGCAGCACTTCAGCATCCGGAGCAATCTGCTGGAGCACAGATTGCTGGCCTGCTGCGGCGCGGTGAGAGCCCCGGGGACATGTGAACGAACCATCGAGGTTGGCAGCAGTCAGTGCTCACGTGGCCTCAATCTGAGTCTGCATGAGAGCAGTCAGAGATGGAATCACGGCAGTCAGTGACTGAATTGCAGCACTAAGCTTTAGTGTGGCATCCGCCTGTGCTACAGCAAAGTGCTCCACACTCCTTGCCAGTGACTCAATGCATTCGGGCACCCTTCCCACTGCACCCATGAGCTCAGTGCGCATGCCCACCGCCTGGGTGTTCATTTCTGCGATCAGCCGCTCCTCCTCTGCGTCCATTGCAGTAGGAGTCGCTGGCATACTCTCCCTCTGGGGAGAAGGCCCCCGTTCTTCCCTACCCCCATGGCGTTGCTGCAGCCCGCTGGGTCCTGGAGCTTCACCCTCATCAGACCCTTCCCCCCTGGTCCCCTCTAGGGAAGGCGTGTTCCCAGTGTGGGCATGGGCTTCCTCGGGAGAGGGTGGCACTGATGCTCCGGCTTCCTCTTCCTCCTCGGCTGCAGCTTCACTCCCACTGGCAGCTTCAGGGCCCGTCTCCTCAGCTGGTGAATCACCATCTGAAAGCAGGGAGGTACAAGAGTGGCTTTAGCGTGAGGACAGGGTGGCAGTAAGGGAGGAATAAGTGCAGCGAGTTAGCAAGTTGGATTGAAAGTGTCAAAGGCTGGTGTTGTGAGGGACAAGTGGAAGGACAGAGGACAAAAAGGTGATGACCTTACCATTGCTGTCCAGAACGGGGTCGGCGTCTCCAGTGGCGACGGGACCGATCACCCGGCTTGCCACAATCCTGTGGACGCGCTCCTCAAGATCGCTGAGGGGTTGCAGCTGAGGCCGCCCGCCACCTGTCCGTTGCTGCTGTCTCCTATTATGCGCCAGCTTGGCCTGCAAGAAAAAGGACAGCATCTGAGTAAATATACAGCCATGGTCTTGCCTGATGTGCCTCCCATAGGTGAATAGCCCTTACTGTATGCAGCCATGGTCTTGCCTGATGTGCCTCCCATAGGTGAATAGCCCTTACTGTATGCAAAGTTTGGAATGTCTGTGTGTGCTTCATGAAAGGGCCATAGGTGTTGGATGAGTGTTGTGCATTGGGGTTTTAAGACCCTCTGGCCATAGAGTGAGGTTGAGATGGAGGGATGGAGAGGTATTGAGAAAAAGCCACTCACCCTGACGACCCGAGTGAGGTCGTTGAACTTTTTGCGGCATTGAACATGGGTCCTGGGCACCATGCTCCTGGAGGAGACGCTCTGAACCACCTCCCTCCACACTCTTCTGTACTCGCGTGGCAAAGGCATCCTGCCACTCTCAGGGAAGAGTATACATCTTCTGCGCTCCACCGCGCCAACCAAAGCATCCAAGGCCCGCTCGGTGAAGCGCTGAGCTCGTTCTCTCACCCTCTCCATCCTTGGCAGCAAAATGGATTCACAGGTCTCTCCAGGCCGAGATTCAAGGCTGCAATGAGCAGGGTGTGGCTGGGGAGCAAGATGCCCCCCCCCCTTTAAGAACTGGCCGGCGCCAGTGTGTCTGTGTTCCCTCGCTAACTGGCAGCACCTGCGCTGCGCTCGCGCGCTGAGTTAGCGCCTCACTGCTCAGCCTTTGTGCCTTAAGACAGGTGTGCAGCGCCTGATTTAGCGCTCCACTCACCTCCCGGGGCGGTAAAAGTGAAGTTTCCAGTCAGTGGCGATAATTAGCGCCAGGCGCTAATTTTTGCGTCCAGACAATATTTGCGCCCCAAACGGGGCGCGACTTAATTTTTCCCCCTTTTTCTTTTAGTTTTATGCTGTCCCTTACCTCTTTAGTTGTCCATGGCTGTTTTTTTCAGCAAGTAGAGCTCTTGCCCCTCAGGGGTATAAAATGATTCTGTATCACCTTAAATTCTTTTTTGAACATCTCTCACTGATCTCTTCTGTCATTTTACCCATTAACAGATTTGCCCAGTTTACTGTGGACAGTCTCTGTCTCATCGCATTGAAGGCGGCCTTACCCAAATCTAGAATCTTCGTAACTGTTTTGCGTTTCTCCCTTTCAAGTGCTACGTTGAACTCGATCATGTTATGATCGCTATTGGATAAATGTTCACGCACAGTTAGGCTGTTAACTGAATCTGGCTCATTACTCATTACTAAATCTAATATGGCATGTTCCCTTGTTGCCTCTAGGACATATTGTTGTAGAAAACTATCCCGGACACACTCAAGAAATTCACTACCTTTCTGACAGGTGCTAGTCTGCTTATCCCAATCTATAGGAAAGTTAAAATCCCCCATTAAAACCACTCTGCCTTTACTACACGCTTGTCTAATCTCTGCATTTATACAATCTAGCACTTCACAGCTGCTACCAGGAGCCCTATACACAACTCCCACTGCAGTCTTAAATCCTTTCCTATTTCGTAATTCTACCCGTAAAGTTTCCACTGCCTGCTTACCTCTCTTTATATCCTCTCTTATCATTGAAGTGATTTCATCCTTAATAACTAAGGCTACTCCTCCCCCTATGCCATTTTCCCTATCTTTCTTGGGAACTTGGAGGTGGTGGTGTTCCCATGCGCCTGCTGCCCTTGTCCTTCTAGGTAGTAGAGGTCGCGAGTTTGGGAGGTGCTGTCGAAGAAGCCTTGATGAGTTGCTGCAGTGCATCTTGTAGATGGTGCACACTGCAGCCGCGGTGCGCCGGTGGTGGAGGGAGTGAATGTTTAAGGTGGTGGATGGGGTGCCAATCAAGCGGGCTGCTTTGTCCTGGATGGTGTTGAATTTCTTGAGTGTTGTTGGAGCTGCACTCATCCATGGAAATGGAGAGTATTCCATCAGACTCCTGACTTGTGCCTTGTAGATGGTGGAAAGGTATTGGGGAGTCAGGAGGTGTGACACTCACCACAGAATACACAGCCTCTGACCTGCTCTTGTAGCCACAGTATCTATGTGGCTGGTCCAGCTAATTTTCTGGCCAATGGTGACCCCCAGGATGTTGATGTTAGGGCATTCGGCGATGGTAATGCCGTTGAATATCAAGGGGCACAACAAATTTTCTTTAACGACTTTATAATCAGCACTGCGAAATACAGCATAAATATATTTATTTATCCAGTTTAGGATCAAAATTACAGTGGATTAAGCATGCTATCTTCTTGAGTCTGTTCTGACAGACTTCAACTATGTCATCATTATACCTAGGTTATTTACATTTCAGAAAATGGAGTTGTCTTGACCTGTCTACAGACACCTTCTTCAACGTTCACTTATTCAGGGGAATGCTTCTACATCTATGTGTTATTTCAACAACAACAGCTTGTATTTATATATCACCTTTAATGTAGTAAAACATCCCAAGGCGCTTCACAGGAGTATTATAAGTCAAAAAAATAATTTGACACTGAGCCACATAAGGAGAAATTAAGGCAGATGACCAAAACAAAGAGGTAGGTTTTAAGGAGCGTCTTAAAGGAGGAAAGAGAGATAGAGAGGTGGAGAGTTTTAGGCAGGGAATTCCAGAGCTTAGGGCCTAGGCAACAGAAGGCACGGCCACCAATGGTTGAGCGATTATAATCAGGGATGCTCAAGAGGGCAGAATTAGAGGAGCGCAGATATCTTGGGGGGTTGTGGGGCTGAAGGAGATTACAGAGATAGGGAGGGGCGAGGCCATGGAGGGATTTGAAAACAGGGATGATCATTTTGAAATCGAGGCGTTGCTTCACCGAGAGCCAATGTAGGTCAGCGAGCACAGGGGTGATGGGTGATTCCATTGTCTTAATTTTAGATAGAGATATTACCCTACACTAGACAGCACATGGTCGGATCAGGTCACTATCTGGGCAGCCTGTATCTTCTATTTAGATTCCAAATGTTAACGTACTATCAATATACATCCCCTTTCTAGACTTTTGTAACAGACATGAACAAGGACATTTGTTTATTATAAGATACGGACACAGAGACATTACTCATTTTAACAAGGCTGACACTCTGGGGTCAATATTGCCTGTCTTTACCTGGCATTAATGAGGCGATAACAGCCTCAAAATGGGGTCAGTAGCCTTACCGTCCCATCAACACCGGCGATGCGGCTGACTCCATTTTGAAAGGGGCTTACCGCTGGGTGTCCAAAGCACCTGCCTGTTTCAAGGTCCTCTGACATAAATAGGACCCCAATTGGCATTTTTGGATGGAACTGGTCGGAGCCTGCATCGTATAGGCTCCGTTCAGTCCCACAAGTGATGATACCAAAGAGAAACGCCAAAGGTAAGTGTTGAATTATTTTTGTGGGCCCACACAAATAATCTAGGCTTGCTGCCGCCCCAGGACCCCCCACCCTCCATGATCTTCATGTTGCCCCAGCTGGCAACAGGGCCTAGGCTATGTCAGATGGTTTTGGATGATTCGCGCCTCGCAAAGGAATAACTCATCCTACTGCACCTCATACCTATTCCCCCAGGCAGCTATTGACTCAGATAGAAACGGAGGCTGTCAAGACAAGAATGACATTATGGAATTTGTGCCATGAGGTCACACTTGCACTTGAGATGGTAAAAGACTGCCGCAGACAGGAGTCAGTGAAACATGTAGGTCAAGTGTTGCAGTAGAGCATTTACAAGGAACATTCTGAATGTCCATTGTGTTATGGATTTGTTGCTCAAAATGACATTATTTCAAGAGGATTTGACTTTTTTACATGGTTTTTGATCATATTATAGAAGAGCAGCCTCTTTGTCACTCTCCCCTTGTTTAGACTCTGCATCAAGAAGGTTAATCCCTGTAACACTGCTTGACTTCACTGTTAATATAAAGACCCATCTTCCAAAGGCCTGGGGTCACATCCCTGCATTTAAAGAAAGAAAGAACTACAACAGTCAAATGCATGTGTGTATTCCAGAAGTGAAGAAAATGGTGCAGTAGTAATCCAATAACCAACTGTAATCTAGTTGAAAGTATGCTATAAAAAAAGAAAGACTTGCATTTATATAGCACCTTTAATATAGTAAACTGTCCCAAGGCGCTTCACAGGACCATTATCAAACAAATATTTTACACACGAACCACATAAGGAGATATTCGGGCAGGTGGAGGTATTCGGACAGGTGGAGGTAGGCTTTAAGGAGCGCCTTAAAGGAGGAGAGAGAGGTGGAGATACGGAGAGGTTTAGCGAGGGAATTCCAGAGTTTGCGGCCTAGGCAGCTGAAGGCACGGCAGCCAATGGTCAAGCGATTAAAATCGTGGATGTGCAAGAGGCCAGAATTGGAGGAGTGCAGAGATCTTGGAGGGTTGTAGGGTTGGAGGAGATTGCAGAGATAGGGAGGGGCGAGGCCATGGAGGGATTTGGAAACAAACCCACAAACGTCTGACTCAGGCGAGCATGCTACCTTTGAGCCATGGTTGACACTGGCAGATATAAACCACCATCATGTTCATAGACGGCTTCAAGATGGTTCTAGGCTGGGAGCTCCTTACTGAGCTGCTCCTCTCTTCAACTGTATCCTTGGTCATCCATTGCCATCCTTTGCCCTTTCTTCCCCCAATCTCCTTTCTTCCATTGCTTAAGATACCCTGCCTCTGATAGTGAAGGCATTTCAGCCCTAACTGCAAGTTCAAACTACAAGTTTAAAGCTCCACCTGCAGAGCCCACTACCCATCGCCCGACCCTGCGTGTCTTTGTTCTCACTGGGCTCTGTTCAACTGCTGAAACTTCACTGAAACTTGACTTCAATCACCTGGATTCCTCTGCCAACAGGACTATGCTGCTCTACTGACTACACCGTTTGACTCAGCTGCTGTGACTCTGCTCTGCTATTCAGTCACTTCAAGTTTTAATTTGCTCAATTCTTTTCTCAAATTGGTTTCCAATCTCCTGAACTTCTCTGGACATCTAGACTACATTTTTGCTTTGAACTAGGACTGGATTACACCACTACGCTTCTGCACTGGACTACTCTGAATTACACTGCAAGACTTACCTGCTGTGTCTCTAACTCTGCTGCTAAAAGATTTTTTAAATAACTTTTAAACTGCGGCTGTCTCTCTGCTGAGCTGGTTCTACTGGTTTTTCAGCTTTGATGGCTTCTGGCTAGCAGCTGCTGTTTCACTTGCTGTCCGGTGACTCGTTCTATTGGTTTTTCAGCTTTGCTGGTCGCTGGCTTGTGGTTTTACATTTTCTCCGCTGCTTTGATCTATGGTGACCTCCAACTTGCGTCAATTTCGCCATCATCTTTCTGCACCGCAACCGATTCTCATTCCTACTGCAACAACCTCCATCCTCCAACTCTCTACCCTTCAAATAGCTTCTGGACTTCAATCGCCTGCTGTACCTGTCTCTGAATTTGGGCAGCGGTTTGTCGATGTGCCGTGCCGGCCCCATCCTGCTTACGTCAGCTTTATCCCTCCATGGGACCTCTGACTTTGACCCTGATCACTCTACTATTGTCTCCAACCTATTCCCTGCTACCAGGAAAAATATGTATCCCATTAATTACTACATAACCAGGTTGATGTAACCTGAGCTTTTCCCTGTGTCCATTCGCATGCACACTTGGGCTACCACTCTGGACCCGAGCCATTCACTTCTTTTTCCAATTTTTCTCCCCCCTTTTCCTTTTCTCTCTATCCCTCCCTGACTGCTCTCTCCTGTCGGCATGCCTCCTTACATCTCTCCTCTCTCGGATACTCTGTGTCATAAATCGCAAGTAACAACTCAGGAAGTACTACTGGGCGGCCAGCTGGGGCGCCGTCCAGGGAGTATAAATACTCAGGCATGGGCCCACCTTGGGCAGAGACAATCTGGAAACAGGAAGCGAGTGACTGCTAACTAGACTTCCATGTTTTGTTACAAGTTGATTAAAGCCTTGCTTTATGTTCAAGTGCGTAGTGAGTCTTTATTACGTCACTCTGCCCTCCCAAATTCCCACCCCAATCCTTCATTACTCTTCGACCTTGCTACTCTCCTGCTGCCATCCCAGGCTTGACTCCCTCTTAGATAAACCTACAGCTTCCCTCTGTGCCTCTCTTGACATCCTACGAAGGGCCCATCGAGGCACTCGTCTCTGCCTCCTTACGAGCAGCAATCCCAACTGGCCCATCCTACTCTCTCGCCAACCTTCCCGCCCAGCGCACCCGCTGGGGGCTAATCTTGCCGATCTCCTCCCCGTCCAACTCATCCCCTCCCAGCACTGACCCTGTGGACGCTGGCAGTGGGTCAGCCATCACCGACCCTCACCGCACCTCCCCCCAGAATGTTCGTTCACTTGCGAACAAGGCCCTTGCCATCCATGAGCTTATCGTGGATGATTGCATCGACATCATGGCCCTGACGGAAACTTGGCTAAGGGGTGATGACACCTTACCCTTACATGAAGCCTCCCCGCCTGGCTATACCTTCCACCACTTGCCCCGCTCAGACCGCCGTGGTGGCGGTGTGGCTCTCATCACTAAATCGCACCTTGGCCTGTCCCTCTACTCCTCCGGCACTTTCTCCTTCTTTGAGCATCTCACCTTATTCCACCCTCTCACCTCTCCTTTAAAATTCTCATTCTCTACTGCCCACCCAAGTACCATAAAAACTTTATTACTGAGAAGTCTTCACTGCTTTCCTCCCTCAGCCTCTGCACCGAGTGACTGCTCATCCTCGGAGATTTCAAACTCCATCTCAATTCATCATGCTCTCTCTCCTCTGAGTTCACTAGCCTCATATTCTCCCATAATCTCTCCCTCCATGTAGACTCCCCAACCCATATTCACGGCCACCCCCTCAACCTTGCCATCTCTCGTGGCCTCACTACTCCCATCTTGTCAGTCGCAGATAAGGCCATCTCTGACCATTTCCTCGTATCGCTCTCCACCCACATCCCCCTTCCCCCCCCAACCCTACTTCCTTCTGTGTCCGCCTCTGGAAAAAACTCTCTCCCAACTCTCTTACAACTGCACTGACGAAATCCCAACTGTCCCGCCTTTGGCTCTCCATTCACCACAACATTTCTGCAGCTACTGATCTGCTCAACCACACCCTCACCACTGCTTTTGATGCCCTAGTCCCTATTAAAAAAATTACTGTCTTTCACTCTGGCCGCTCCCCCGATACGGTCCTCATCTTCACTCCCTTAAGTCCAAGGAATGCAGACTTGAACGGATATGGCAGACAACTGGTTTAGCCATTCTCCGCCAGATCTGGCTGCACCACATATTGCATTATTGGGTCCTGCTCTCTGTAAGCCTTACTCTTACTACTGTTCGGACCTCGAGAATTATGAATAAGCGTAACAATGACAGATTAGTATGTGACAATAAAATTGGTCTTTATTCACTACAGTTCAAAATTCAAGTGTACATAGAAGCATTCTCTCACAACTAATATGCTCCCAATTTACCGTACGTAAACGATATTCCCAGCAACATATATGCTAATTCCTGGCGATTTATTTCCTAAGTCAACCGTATATAAAAGTACCCTTTAACAATATCTAAGCTCTATGTCCGACTTTCATACATACTCCTTTATCTCTGGGTGATCGGTCCAGAAAAGTGATAGGTTGCAAACATAGACAGGCCAGTTTTCTTTGTTTCTCTTTTCTTCCTCTTCTTCCTTCATTCTGAACTTCCCGCCTCTGGGTCATTTCTTTATAGGGCCTTTCTGCTGGCCTCCCTCATATATCACCATCTGCCTCCCTCTGATAGGTCAGTTTCACTCCAAACCTTCCCTGATTGGAGTTCCTTCTGCATGATACGTTCATGTTCCTGTGATGTGTGTGGGGGCGAGACTTCCTCTTCACTCAGTGTTTCCCCTTCCTGTCCATGTGGCCTCCCAAACAAAGGACCCCCTGCTGACTTCCGCCATTTTGTCTCTTCACAAACAACGGAAAACATGCTGACTTCCTACATTTTGAGTATTCCGTAACCAGTTTATAATTCATTCTGAACTTCGATCTCCACACAGTAGCAATGGTTTTATTACGGTTTTTAGAATCTTACTTCTCATCTGCCAAAATTGCTCACTATTCCAGAATCATTCTAGAATGCAAAGATAAACCCCGGCTTCGATTCTCTACTGCTAACAGTCTTCTTAAACCCCTATCCCCAGCTCCTCCACCCTCACCTCCGACAACAAGTGTGAGGAGCTCATGGACTTCTTTGTCTCTAAGATTGAGACCATCCGTTCAACTGCCTCTGCCACTTCCCTTCCTGCCCCTAGCCCACTGGGCCAAACTTCCTCAAAGGCTCCCCCCAGCCCTAGCCCTGAACTCACATCTTTCTCCAGTTTCTCTCCAATCTCCCCTCATGACCTCTCTGAGCTCATCTTGTCCATGAGACCCAGTTCCTGCTCCCTCGACCCTATTCTCACCAAACTGCTGACCACCCAACTTCATTTTTTGGCTCCCATGTTAGCTGACATTGTTAATGGTTCTCTTTCCTCAGGTACTGTCCCCCTTTCCCTCAAATCTGCCGTCATCACCCCCCTCCTCAAAAAAACAACCCTTGACCCCTCCGTCCTTGCAAACTACCACCTCATCTCCAACCTCCCTTTCTTCTCCAAAGTCCTTGAACGTGTTGTCGCCTCCCAAATCCTTCCCGCAACTCCATGTTTGAATCCCTCCAATCAGGTTTCCACCCCTGCCACAGTACTGAAACGGCTCTTATCAAAGTCACAAATGACATCCTTTGGACTGTGACAAAGGTAAACTGTCCTTCCTCGTACTTCTTGACTTGTCTGCAGCCTTTGACCACTCCAACCTCCTCCAACGCCTCTCCACCATCATCCAGCTGGGTGGGACTGCACTCGCCTGGTTCCATTCTTATCCATCTAACCGTAGCCAGAGAATCACCTACAATGGCTTCTCTTCCCGCTCCCGCATCATTACCTCTGGTGTCCCCCAAAGATCTATCCTTGGCCCTCTCCTATTTCTCATCTACATGTTGCCCCTTGGCGACATCATCTGAAAACACAGCGTCAGTTTCCATATGCACGCTGACGACACCCAGCTCTACCTCACCACCACTTCTCTCGACCCCTCCATGGTCTCTAAATTGTCAGACTGCTTGGCCAGCATTCAGTTCTGGATGAACAGAAATTTTCTCCAATTAAATATTGGGAAGACCGAAGCCATTGTTTTCGGTCCCCGTCACAACTCCGTTCCCGAGCCACTGACTCCATCCCTCTCCCTAACATTTGTCTGAGGCTGAACCACACTGTTCGCAACCTTGGTGTCATATTTGAACCTGAAATGAACTTCCGACCACATATCCGCAGCATAACTAAGACCGCCTATTTCCACCTCCGTAACATCGCCCATCTCCGCCCTTGCCTCAGCTCATCCGCTGCTGAAACCCTCATCCATGCCTTTATTACCTCTAGGCTTGACTATTCCAACACACTCCTGGTTGGCCTCCCTCATTCTACCCTATGTAAGCTTGAGGTCATTTAAAACTTGGCTGTCTGTGTCCTAACTCACACCAAGTCCCGTTCACCCATCACCCCTGTGCTCGTTGACCTACATTGGCTCCCGGTTAAGCAACGCCTTGATTTCAAAATTCTCATCCTTGTTTTCAAATCCCTCCATGGTCTCGTCCCTCCATATCTCTGTAATCTCCTTCAGCCCCACAACCCCCCCGAGATATCTGCGCTCCTCTAATTCTGCCCTCTTGAGCATCCCTGATTATAATCACTCAACCATCAGTGGCCGTGCCTTCTGTTGCCAAGGCCCTAAGCTCTGGAATTCCCTGCCTAAACCTCTCCGCCTCGCTACCTCTGTTTCCTCCTTTAAGACGCTCCTTAAAACCTACCTCTTTGACCAAGCTTTTGGTCATCTGCCCTAATTTCTCCTTATGTGTCTCGATGTCAATTTTTTTGTCATATAATACTCCTGTGAAGCACCTTGGGACGTTTAGCTACGTTAAAGGTGCTATATAAATAAAAGTTGTTGTTGTTTTTGTTGTTATAGACTCACAGGGGATGTGATTGGTCTTTGGCAGTCACGCAAAACGGGTGATAGTGAATCAGCAGCGCGTTTTATACTCAGCCCAATTTTCATGAGGTGGGGTGTAACATGGGACTGAGTATGTTCAATTCATTATCCGTTTGCTTTGCACTTCCGCCAAAGACCAATTTCAGCCCCACATTTTCATGGACTGCAATGCTGCTGGTTTACTGTGGAATGGTTGGTTTACCCAATAGAGTGCGGCCGACATAGAGGAGCTGTACACCTGCAAGCAACAGGTGGAGTATGAAGGTCCCTTTACTCACTGGAGGTTATTCAGAAGAGATAAATCTATCTTACACTTAGCAGACTACTGGGTTACTGAGTTTGAAGTTTCTCTCCCTCGGGGACTAACTTGAATAACTTTGCCATAGTTTCCTCTGGCACTGAGCCTAATTGGCGTCTATTGGTTCTGTGTGCGTTGAACTCTCCCTCCTTCCTTGTGCTCCTTCAAAGATTTTTCAGGTATTTTCTGCAGTCACATGGCTTTAATGAATTTTAGACTATTTTTTGTCTTTTTTTCAGCAAAAACATGGTCAATTGATAAATTTGTCCCTCTGGAATAGGTAGTGTTGATTGTATTCTAAAGAAAGCATATTTGTTCTATGAATTGTCAGCTTAACAACAATAACTAACATTTATATAACGCCTTTAACATAGAAAAATGTCCCAAGGCGCTTCACAGAGGCGTAATCAGAAATAAATGAAGAATTCTGTGAAAATTCAACAGCTTTGTCTCCCTTTCCACCGCACTTTTACTAAGTCTTAGCGTATCATATTTATTACATTTGTGAGCATACATAAAGTATCTTGAAGAGCCTGTAGGTTTGATTAGATTTTACCAGCAGTGCTCAATTAAGCTTTTGTATTTCAAAAATTGGGGCATTCTTGCTTGGATGATAAATGAAGGAATTTACCACTGCAAAACTGCCTTAAAGGCACAGTCCCTGTCTCACACTATCGTGGATGTTTGCAATGGAATATTATTCTCAAAGCGTCTTGGGGTCGAGTTTCTGCCAGTTATATCAGTGCAATCTGGGCGGAATTATCCGGACCAGCGCCTAAGAGCAGGGAATTTTAAACGTAAGTGAGTTGCGCCCGAAACCACTTGCGCTCGTGTTTTCCGCAATCTTTTGCGCTGGTTCAAGGTTCAATTCGCCCAAATCAGGCCCCGCCCACAAAAGTAGCCACACCCCCCCCCCCCCCCCCCAGGTTGATATTGCAAGATTCTGCCGATTTCACTACTTCGGGAAGGCTCTTCAAATTGCGCTCATTTTCCAAGGCGCACAGGCACTAGTGGGCACGTTTTAAAAGTTTTTTCATACCAAAAAATATTGAATTTACTAAGAAACTGACCAATGAAAGTAGTAAATGCTTCAGTATAGTTCTTTAAAGTCACTTTCAGTGATATTAAATCGGGTTGCTCACAGGTGGAGGACTAGACACTTATTAAAAATGCTTATTTTTGCTGATAAACCTATTTTCAGCTGCATTAATAAAACTGCACCAGGTTACCACTCTTAAATACATCAAGCAATTTCTTATAATGGAAAGAAAAAAAAACAATTACATTCTATTACGCTGCCTGATTGCACGGGTTGATGGAAGATTTTACGTTTGTGATTATGCAACTGAATTTATTTTTACAGAAACATGAAGCCTAACCTAACCAGCGCAATTTCAAGCGCATTTTGGGCGCAATTTCCCCGATTACACCCAAAGCGGAAACCCTACCCCTTTGCTCTTAATCTGTGAAGTGCGTTCCTGACTGCAGTAGCATGATGTGTCATTCCCTACAGCAGCCATCCTATAACCTCTGAAAAAAAAGGTTGACATTAAGGACTTGCATTCCTTTTGCGTTTAATGTCTTTAATAAAATTAGAGGAGGGAGCGACATTCCAAAGTGCTGACTGTGAGAAGAACAATTTTTAGTGGCAGCAATAAAGTATCAGCCTATCGCGATGAACTTGCAGTAATGATTTTTAATTTTATGTTGCTGAAACAGCCAACTCAACCCCTATATAAAAAAATATTCTGGAGAGTCCAGCTGTGGAGAACGCTATTACAGTTGAAATTTTGCAAAGCCAGTGTTAGTGAGGAAGGTGTTGGGCTCCAGCATCATGGAGCCATGCAAACAGGTTTTTTTTTTCAGAAAGCACACTGAAACTACACACAGAGGGGAGATCTGCTAATTGGTCATAAACCCATGCCAAAAAGAAATAGCGATATCTTCCTGCCACAATTACGAAGTCGCTGACACATTGCGAGTGAGCAGAAAATATTCCCCCCCCCCAGTGACCTTTTACAGTTTCTTCCTTGTAGGGGATTTATGGCAGAATGGAGTTTTAAGAGCAGATTATAAAGGTTATCCTCTGCCATTCTGCGGATATTAGTGATGAGAAAAGTAAAGGTTAGGGACCCACAGAGGCTGTTCCGCCAGCGATATTGTATGCTGTTCACCTTAATTACCCACTGACTCTGAAACAATGCGTTGACTGTGTAGTGGGGCTGGGAACCTCATGATTTGTTTGCTTATTGAGTTTCAGCACTGCCTGCTGATAAAGATACTTACGATGATCGAAGGTCTGGGCAGTTACAGTGAAGCAACTCACAGAAGGTGGTTTTATCAGCAGTGTTAAGTTAAGCCTTTTGTATTTCAGAAATTGGGGCATTCTTGCTTGGATGATAAATGAAGGAATTTATCACTGCAAAACTGCCTTAAAGGCACAGTCCCTGTCTCACACTATCGTGGATGTTTGCAATGGAATATTATTCTCAAAGCATTTTATTTCTTTCACCTCACAGCTGATAAATCTTGGGACTTATTTTTAAAGCAATAAGACTCCACCAGCGTATTTTCAATAAACACTTTATCCGCACCCTCCCTTGCAGAGTTCCTGCTGCAACATTGCATTTTCAGTGGGTTGGAGGGAGCGGGGGGTGGTGGGGGGTGGTGGGGGGGGCAGAGGGGGGAGGGGAGTAAGCATTTATGAAAAGCTTTGAAGTGGAAAAAATTACTCATCTTTTCCTTTTCTGCCTTAGCAGCCATTTTGACTCCTCTTTGTGTGCTATGTCCGGGAAAAATTACATAAATTACAGACTTGAGTCAAAATGGGTCATATCATTCACGGTAACCTAGAAACATTTGAAGATAAAATTCATCTTTTCAAGGCCCTAGATATCTCTGCGCAGGGAGAAGACTGCATTGATTGTATTCGTCTTCTTTGAGCATATTCCAGGGGGAATGGGGTTTAACCTCTACTTGCCCAGGTAGCTGCTCTTCATGTTTGACACTTTCTCAGTAAGGACGTCGCTTTCCTCCCTACACACTATGGCTGTGCAGCTGCGCAGAGATATCGCTCCACAGAGCATTTTCCAATTAAGGTGCTCATTCAATCCAGAATAGCAAACTTGAGTCTTCAGCATGTACCAGCATAAATGCTTCTGAGTGGTTGCCACAATGCTGCATTTTTCCATATTTTTGCAACAATTTGGTTTGAGCACACCAGGGGGCAGGCTTTTGCTACCGAACACACTGGCTGGCCGATGGTGCCAGTGGGAGGGCCTGGTCTATTTCACTTAACGTATATGTGGCAAGCTGCAAGCCCCAAATGGGTATCTCGATGAGGGCCGGCGAAATATCGGGTGGCGGCCGCGTAAAAAGCTAGGTCCGTGTGCGGGGGTGGGGGTGGCGCAGTTGGGATCCAGGGGTTGGTGGGAAACTCAGGATGGCAACAGCCCACATTCCTGTGGAGCTCCTCCTGGCCCCACCAAAATAATTTTAGTACTTGTCCTTTTGGGCCTCTACTGCTGCGCCGCAATGGTTTTTACTGAGCGTCCACGGCTCTCACTCCACCCAGTGAGCAGTTAAAATGGCATCTGGGTCCCATGTACGTCACGATGCTCCAATTTGCACAGGTTAATGAGGCTTCCTTCTGATTCAGGTGGCTGCAGAAGGACCCGGGAAAAATGCTGGCAGAGCGGGAACTGATGTCAATCCCTCGATAATGGTGTAGGATTGTTTCTCAGCATAAAAAAAAATTAGTTTTAAGCCACGTCTTTTGTGAGCATTTTGATGTAAACCAATCCTAGAGAGACATATTTTACCACCAAGCTGACACGTGAAAGACACCCCAGTTGATGGTGTAGTCGCAGCAGACTGACACTCTTTCCTCTTCTAGGTTAATCTTTTTCTTTGGCAAACATAGCTTTTTCAAAATCGTTAACTCCCTGCCTGCACACGGATCGCCACAGTTTGTGGTCTTTGAGGTGGTTTCCTCCCGTGTATTGATGTCGACACTGCATTTCTTCAGGTTGCAGATCTTTCCACCTCTCTTTCTGGCTGGCAACACTTCTTTGGCCAGAGCTCAGTTCCAAATAAAGTAATTGTTTTGGGAGTCTGGAGTCATCCATTCGGCATATTTGGCCTGACCAGCGAAGTTGGACATTGAAAACCATAGCGTCAATCCTGGTACAACCTGTTTTTGAGAGAACAAACACATTAGGTTGGATTTTACCTTAGATCCAGAGGTCGAGGCGGGACTGCTGGTTTTCGGGTTTCAGTACCGCCCCCAGCGACGTCTGACGAACAGACGCTATTTTCCCTTGATTGGCCTTGTTAAGTCCGCCCTGCGGGCTTGCCGGCCAATTAAGGGAAAGCCGGTGTCAGATGACGTCAGTGCATGACGCTTCATCTGCCGGTTTTGTTAAAGTGACAGGCACCATAATTTTTTGACAGATGAATTGTCAGTGTTTGACAGCATTGAGGTGCTGTCAAACACTGACAATCACTGTCCAAAGGTAAGCCCTTGCACCCAGGCTCTCCAATGACTCTCTCCTTAGGATGAAACAGATGGCAGCTGCATGTGAGATTGCAGAAGCGATCTGTCACTTCTCCCAATGAGATGAGGCTGCACAAACACATCACAGCTTGTCACCTGCAGAAGCATCAAACCACAGTAAAAAAACTTTCCCCAACATTCTCTCACCTGTCATACTTACCATTGTCCCATTGCAGCCTTCACACTACCTCTGCAGCTGTCATTTCTACAGTTACAGTACAACAGACTCACAGCTCGCCTCACTTACCCTGGCGGGGTTTCCCGACGTCGGGAAGCCCGCAGCAGTAGGCACAAAATGGGAAAAAGCCTCTTAACTATCTGTTAACTACCTGATAACAGGCAGTTAATTGGCTCTAATCCCCTTCCCGTCACTAGGAGATGGATCCCTGCGCGAATCGGGGACCCACCTCTCGGGTAGATCGTTTGGAGGCGGGTTTGGAGCGGGTTCAGGACCCGCTCCCATTTTTTATCATTTTGCCACCGGTCCCGCCTCCAAACCCGCCCCCTGAGCGCCGGCAACTGTAGGGGGTGGTGTGGTAGGGTCAGCTTCCCCTCTGACTTCAGTGAGCGGTTCGAATCGCTCCCACTCCCCTGGTTCTAGACCTTGGACTTATTTAGGGGTCGTGAACAAAGGTGCAGTAGACAACAGGTTTTGATGAAAGAACTTAAACTTTTATTCAAGAAAAGGTAAATACAACACAAACAATCTTAAAACACACTTAATACTTAAACACAGGTTGGGAAACACACGGTACAGGCGAGGGAGAATTGCAGTATACAAAACCCCTTATCCCTCCCAATCCCACTACCTAGCTAGGTTTGATTCCAGAGGACCAGGGATAATGCTCACCACTCCTTGACAGTTCTTGACAGTCGAGGTATTTCGCGATTTTGGAGTTCACTTGGGTTTTGGTTGTTGGGTATGCCGTACCCCGGACGTGGTAGAAGACTTCAGCTGCACTCCAGGTCAGTTTGGGTCTGTCCGCTGATGCGGTAAGGTGCATATGTGGATCTATCAGGTGAGTACCCAATTTTTCTTCGTTAGAGGTAGGGTTTAGAGTTTTTTTAAGGAAAAATCTTACCCAGGGGTAAGTCAGGAATAGTTTGTAGTGTGGAAACTTGCGTGTCTTCGGTTTTTCCTGGTGTTGGTCTTTCGGTGGTCACGACAGCCTGGTTCGCACCCGGTTGGTCGGTGGCGTTGTGTTGGTTCGTGGGACCTTGGTTGCTGCGAGGCGTTTGGGAACCTTTTTCCCAGTCGGGTCCATCGATGACCCCCCTTTACTGTGGCGTGTTGTCCTTGCGTGCCTCGGTACTGTTACTAACTTTAAACTGCCTCTCTGGACAGCCTTGAGCTAACTTTTAGTATAGTGTTGTAACAAACCGCACGGCTTGAACAGACACCACCACAGTGTCTCTCGGGTTCCTCGTGTCTTCTTGCCCGTGGCTTTAGGCCTGCCTGCCTTCCGAAGGTTCTTCTTGTGACTCGTTCCTTGTTGCTTGGCTCTGGTGTCGAACCTGTGTGGCTCTCTTTCTTTGTTTTCTTCGCTGGCTTCTTGGAGGAAAAGGCCCCCAATTATACTGTTCAGGTCTATTGTGTTTTTCGCGCCAAAACTGCTTTACTAATCGATTCCGCGTTAAAGTGATTTAGGTTTCAGTTGAGGCCTGTTTATCTTCGCGCCAAATCTCGCTTCTTTTGTCTAAGGTTTTGGCGGGCTCGTTAAGTCTGATGACTTTAACTTTGTGTTAACTTGTCCTGATGGCTACCGATGTCTTCCATTGAGACAGGGCCTCTATCTACGCGCCAAATCTCGCTTCTTTTGTCTTAGGTTTTGGCGGGCTTGTTAAACTGTTCCTGTCGATATTTGGCTAATTGGTTTTTGATGGGATGATGGGCTATGAAACTGTGTACTGGCAGTTTTATTTGTTAGGAATTGTTTTCAGATCCAGTATCCTGTCTGGACCTGGGGATTTCAAAAGGGGTCTTGGTTTATTCATTTTTGAATGTGTTTGTGATGTTTTGGATGAGGCTCTTCCTCCTTGGTTGGATTGCAGTGCAAACATCTCCCAGACAGCTTGATTTGGTCCCAATACCCAAAAGCTGTCCACTGCCTCACCGCACCCCTTCCCGCAGCCTGTGTTTCTGTGACTGCAGGTTTTCCCAATGGCCCTTTTAAAAAGGTATCTTATCATCCAAAGTCATTTTCCTCAGGTCTTTTTTCCTTCCTTGATCCTTTTCAAAATGTACTTCAAAACTGAGGTTTTGACCTCAAATTCCTTCATTTCGGTCCCACCATTCCAAATTTGTGTTAAGATCCAAAAATCACCCCCTTTAGGGTTCTATTCGAGTTTCTGGGGGATTTTGCGAAGCCTACACAACATCCCCCCATTGGTTTTTTGATCATCCTGGTGAATTTGAAGGATTTTGCATCAGGGATATTGATGTAAGCACTCAAGAGTCTTGCGATACCTTCTGTAAGTAACTCAGGATTTAGAGCCTTAGAGTAGAGTTGAGAGAGCAAACGGACTTGTAAGTCATAATCTTCGTAGATACATCCGATCGTTTTTTCATCAAAGACACAGGCAGGTCCTCAGGCAGCCAAAAGCTGGCGAGACACTGTTAATGCGGTGCTGAATCTCCTCATCAATATTCACATTCTTTGATAGATGGCTATCAAGGTGTGCAAAGCAGCCTACATTCTCTAGAATCGTTGCATTGATATTGCTAGGAGAGAACCTGGAGTACCAGGTGCAGGTTGAAAAACCACTTTAGATTTTGAAACATTAGTAGTCTACTCCCTCCATTCTAACTCAGCGACGGCCCCATTTCTGCTGGGTGAAGGAGGTTAAAATCTTCCTCCAGATCTTTGCAAAATTATGGCTTTGCCTTATTAGAGAAGTTCTGGGAATATATATGAAATTTTATCTCTGAATCTTCAAGAGGATGAAAGTGATCAGAATATTTTTCATTGCAGGGAATGGCAATGAGTTTGAATGTTAAAATTGTTTCTGAAATGTAATATCTGTGGTGATTGAGAGTGGTACGGTACTAACTGATCTCACTATCAACAACTAATAGACATAAATATCACACTCAGATTAAATGGTTCCAGAGGATGCAGTCAAAGTCAGTCTTAGTAAGAGCTGGCACTGTGGGGAATTCTGTTCAATCATCCAGTTGCTTATCTGTTTCAGAATTTATCGCTTTAATAAATCCCCAGAGAACTCAAGGGAAAATTGGAAAGCTATGCCTCAGTTTGAAGATGTTCCGATACAACACGACTTAGATCAAAATAGTTCATAAAGTTAATATCTTCAACAGATAAAATGCTGATGAGTAAAAGCTGATTAAATGCAGCTGCATGTCTGATTGATCAGCGACCAGATTGGGAACTACATCAAAGCTATGTGAAATTCTTTGTTCCTTCCACTTGACACAGGGTGGACTGATTTTAAGTGAACATTGTTCAGTCACTTCAGGTTGTTGTCATGTTGGCCCAAATCTTCCTGGAAAAATAACGGTGACTTAACGATGCAAGCTGCTGTTAATGCACAAATCGGCCAGCAGGCTCAGGCGAAAAAGAGATAAGCCGTGAGTTGCGAATCTCCATAACTTGCCGGTCGATTTACGCCGCTCCGCCATTTGCCTCGCACAAACGGCAGCTCGCCCTCAACCATCCCACATTATTTTTATTTTTAAGAACTTGCTGGAGTTGCACATTAAACTCCAATTAAACTCGCCGCGGAAAGTTAGGGCTTGTATTTAACAGCGTAAGCACACTTTTAATGACGTGATAATTGTTAATGCAACGCTAATCAACCTCTCCGAAAAGGGAACAATATAAACTGATGAGACTCATTCCTGCAAGTAGTAAATTCTTCTTTGAGATTTAAAAAATGTCAGATTTTAAAATATTTTTCTTACTTTTCCTTTCTGTCTCTTTTTTTCTCTCTTCATCCAATCTTTCTTTCCCTCTCTTTATTTCTCTTTCTGTATCTGAATTGCGTCTAATTCACCCTCATTCTCTGTTGTACCACTGTTACTTTCTCAATTCTTCAATCTCATTAGTTGAGGAGATAGACTGTTGGTCCCATCATTTACTAAGGTCCCAGTTACCCTTGTCGCGCCGTTATCAGCTCACACTTCCAGCAAGTTACAGGGGGAAAAAAATTCAAGCTGAAGGGGGCAGGAAAAAGTCTAACTAATGGCATATGCAGTGAGATGCCCTGCTCCAGCAAGATTTATTTAATACCACAACTTGGTGATTACCACAGAAGTACTATGTTCAAAAGTGTAATGGTTTCTCGTTCCTCCTATTATTCTCTCCCAGGACCTCAAAACTGTGGAACTCCTTACTTTCCTCAGTTTGCCGTTCATGCTACAATCTTCAGGTTTTTAAAACTTAAAGTTATCATGATTATGACTTTCTGATTTACCTGTCATGGCTCAGTTGATAGTATTCTCTCCTTTGTGTCAGAAGGTTGTGGGTTCAATTTCCACTCCAGAGACTTGAGCACAAAATTCTAGGCTGACACTCCCAGTGCCAGTACTGAGGGAGTGTGGCACTGTTGCAGGTGCCGTCTTTCGGATGAGACGTTAAACCGAGGCCCCGTCTGCTCTCTCAGGTGGACATAAAATATCCCTGGTGTCCTGGCCAATATTTATCCCTCAACCAACATCACTAAAAAAAAAACAGATTATCTGGTCATGATCACATTGCTGTTTGTGGGACCTTGCTGTGCACAAATTGGCTGCTGCGTTTCCTACATCACAACAGTGACTACACTTCAAAAAGTAGTTCATTGGCTGTAAAGCGCTTTGGGATGTTGTGAAAGGTGCTATATAAACACAAGTCTTTCTTTTCAAAATGGAGGATCCAATACAAGCACGACTAGCAGTAATCTTTACCACTGACAGCATTCTGCTTCCAAATATTCCTCTTTTTAAAAAATACATCAGGGCCCTGTCTGCCCTCTCAGGTGGACGTGAAAGAACCCATCGCACTATTTCAAAGAAGAGCAGGGGAGTTCTCCACAGTGTCCTGGCCATCATTTATTCCTCAACCAACACCACTCAACAGACAATCTGGTCATTATCACATTGCTGTTTGTGGGAGCTTGCTGTGCTCAAATTGGCTGCTGCGTTTCCTACATGACAACCGTGACTATACTTCAAAAAAGTACTTCATTGGCTGTAAATCGCCTGCGGTTGTGAAAGTCGTTACTTTAAATGCAAGATTTCTTTTTTTCTTTTTTATCTTCCTGAATTACCTTGGCCCGTAATTTGCGGTCAGCGTCGATGTGATGACGATCGCTGCTGACCTCGAAGAAAGCTGCCCGCAGAGATCTCACAATCATTGTGGTGAGAACGTTAGCGTCCTCGACGTGTAATTGACCGTAGCGCTGTCAATAGGGGATTCCTAGCGAGGAGCAGCAGTGATGTCATCAAGCTGTCAAAGCAGCCAATCACATTGAAGAATTCTCACAGACAGCAAACCAGGAAATGAAATTATCTGCACGTTATAAAAATGTTGGTAGAAGAGTGAATATTACTGACCATAATGATAAACTATCTTAAAACATATCTATATTTTGTGGTATGATCACAGATAATGATGTTCATCTTGTAACTTCACTATTGTGTGTTGTGCCTCATTTTATTTGTTGGATTCTTGGATCCATAAGGAACTCCATAAATAGGCAACACAGGTCTGTCAGAGCCAGGGTTAAAGCACAAGTACAAATGGCATCAATATGACTTATTAATGAATGCTATATGTGCTCCTCTGATACCTTTGGAGCTGTGTGGATTGCACAATCACTTATTGGCAATTCTCTACGACAATTTATTGAAAATTCTCTACGATAAGCCATCAATATTGTTTTCCACATTACATTTGAAGTAGCCCGGACTACAAGTATAATCAATATTGTTTTTTGTGTAAAGTGCATTGCACTTACATTGAATTACATTTTGACAGACCTTGTTCCCTGAAGCTGAATAGTGTTCAAAATGTGGAAATGATTGGCTCTTTCATGTTATTATTATTTTTATTTGAGGATGATACAAAAGTCAGCATTGGGATGCACATCATGGAAAGTGACTCAATATAATGTCTTCAATTTATATATATATATTCAGTTAAAAAATCTTTAATTGACTGTTTTCTCAGTAAACTTTCATTGCCATGTACTAGGTGATTTCATATTGGTTTAATTGATTGATGGTTCCTGCAATTGTCATAGAGTTATTTTCTGATAGCCATGGGACTGACCTCAATATGTTAGATTTAGAACCATCCATTACATGGATATTCAGGTTTTCTTGGTGGAGATAAACATTAGGAAGATGAAGACGGTGTTTTATGTTAGTGTACTCTGGTGCTGTGATTGGTAGGATCACGCAGAGCTGGGCCAGCATTGTCAGTAATCAAACAATGCCTTCCCGAAAGAACCTCTACTGCAATAACCTGAATATCATTGTAACAGACATCAGAGTGATGATATTTCGTGGCTTCTAACAGATGCTGATCAAATGTACGGGAATAGTAGCATAGTGGAATGAGAACGGTAGCATAGTGGTAATGTTACTGGACTAGTAATCCACAGGCCTAGACTAATGATCCAGGAGACAAGAGTTCAAATCCCCCCATGGCTGCTGGGGAATTTAAATTCAGTTAAATAAGTCTGGAATAAAAAGCTAGTATCAGTAACCTTGGGGAGTTATTGTATCCTACAGATTGTACATACCACAACCACAATGTTTCAGTAGTGGAGGTGGTGCATATTGGGTGCAGTGGCACAGAAGCCAATAGAGTGAATTGCTCTGTTTCTGAATGCTGTCAAGTTTCTTGAGTGTAGTTGTACCCACCCAGGCAAGTGGTAAGTATTCCTTCATACTCCTGATTTGAGTAATATTATGTTATTGATTACATTACTGTGACCTCCCTGAGAGGCATGAGAAGCTGGTACAGCAGTTCTATAGTTTCATGTAAACACACAAATATGAATACATTAAAGTTTCTATATTTTTCCTTATGACTTTGAAAGCTACGTGGATATTACTACATGAGCACTTAATGCATTCATATGACATTCCTTCATCTGTTACTTTAATAGAGGCATTAAACGTTTATCAGAGCAAGGAATAGTATACAAAATCCATTTGTATGTAAATGTTTGCATAGCGTAATTTCAATATCCATATGCTTTTACTCGTGTGAATGGATATTGAACGCAGAGATGTTTAAAAATATTATAATATTTATTTTCATGTTGCTTCTCTTTTTAACTCTTTGTTTTCCTTGATTATTTTCCCTCCCATGTTAAGTTTCCCTTTTTTTGCCTCTCCCTCCCTCTCCTCTCCTCTCCTTACTTTTAGAGCCTGAAGTAATTTCACTTGCTGGTAGATTATTTCACACATCAGCACCCTTCTTTTTCATACCATTCCTCCTTACATTGGATGCTTAAAGCATGTTGATGCTCATACCTTGTAAGGTTAATGTACTCATGGCCTTGATGGCCAAAGCTCTGATAGCCAATTTCCCCCCATGCCCATCATATCCAATACTAGTCATTCTTTTGTCTTATGCCCCTTATTCATTGAGTTCATAAGCCCTGGTACCAACCTTCTTTCTTGCTTGACTGTGTGTGCCTTTTGTGTTCCTCCAACATGATCCATCCCAAGATCCTTAACGACCTGTTATGTCTCACTGTTTCTCTCCCGTCCAATATCCAATTCTGTGCTAGCTCTTGTTCTCCTATCCTTGGGGGATGCTTGAAAGAAGTGAGGATAGTGTTCCTTGCAATGTGAAACTATTCTGTTGTTATTGTACTTTAGTAAAAGTAATTAAAACATCTAGCCCTATTCCAATACTGGAAATGCCTCCAACCTTGTGTGAGCCAGAAAAAATCCCTTTATCTGTGTTACTATATCCTATTATAATCTTGGAATTTCAGGTTCAGCTGTACTATCAACTGATTCATCCAGAATGAAGCTACCTCCACTATTATTTGAATCAGATAGCTATGTCAGAAAGTAGTAGCTCACACTTAGCAAATAGTAGTAATGGATCCCACCTGTTTTGTAGTAAGGAATTGAAGATAGAAGCCATTAATTGATGTGTCCTCCAATCTTGTTACTCAGATTACTCCTCAATTTCCAAACATAGCTTAGTTTAGTCACCCATTATTAGTTTATTGTAAGTATAATTTAAAAAAATCTGAATCATACACATGTGCCTAACTGTTACTAATTAACTCCATAGAAAGACAACTACTATAACTACAATAAGCAACAGTGCAATGGTCCTATAACTACTGTTGAGAGGGAACCCATGATGATAGATACACCAGGGAGCAAGATGCCAGTTTTGATGAGCATAATATAGTAGCTATAATTAGTTATATGATGGTAGATACAGTAGACTTATACTATATGTCATAATATAGTATTACACGATAATGACAAGATCACCGGTGTATTAGTTATAGGGATTTTGGAAGCAAATACACTGGATTTATTCATATAATGTTGCATACTTGTCTTGGCAATCAATAAACACCTCACAAGCATTGTGTTGGGAAGTGTTCGGTCCTCAGTCTGGCGGGCCTTCGCTTCTGGCTGTGAACATGGTGAGAAGAGCAGAGATGATAAAACAGCCAGTCAAGTTTTAAATAGAAGGCTGTGAAGGCAAGTTTTGGACAGGCTCAGAAGGAGAGTCCAGTCGGGTTATTTTGTTTACATCAAGTAAGATAACCCACTGATGTGGAGAAATGTGGCATATTAATTATATTTATATTATTATACGAAGATAAGTTGCACGGATTGAATTAAGTGAATCTGACCATATCTGTGACTAAGCAGGGCTGGTTTTAACTCCCTCCACCTGGCATACTTGGGCCGATAGTGGCTCAGGAATGGCACTAGATTATTTACCACCATGTTTACACTGGTACTCTGGCTGCCAACATCTTGGATAGGGTGCTGAGATGGGTCGCCGGAGCACTCGCCTGATTCAGGCAGGGGGTTACTTGTAATATGCAAATCGGGGGTCCTGTGATGTACAAAGGACCCTAATTGCAATTTTGAGGTACAAACATGCACGCTCCAGCTATTTGTACCATGGCTCAGGCATCTCACCAGTGGGAATGGTGGGTAGGCTCCGTGCCCGTTGTCCACCAGCAGTTAAAATCAACCCTAGTATGTTCAGTTGCAGCTTGATGATTCATATCTGGCTGAGTCTCACCAAGTGTTTGCTCGGTCCGCTTTCAAAAAAGATTGGAAAGGCACATGGGGGTATGTGTGAAAGTCAAGAATATCCAGTTCATAGCACAAAGGCCTACTATTTTCCACCCCTAGGTTACGCTATCGTATAAGTAGGTATTGGGCCGTGTGAGCCTATATCAGCATATGAAAGGATTTACTTATGGGAGAAACTGGCACCACTGACCCAAGAGGGTAGCTATGGCAAACCCTAAACCTGTAACACCATGGTGCACTGGAATATATGGCAGCAGGTATTCTGGTTTATGTAATGACATATATAGTTGACTGTAAATTTTCAACTAAAGCAACCATAGTATTGTTGAACATAACCATTGATCAATATCTGGACCTGGATGTTCCTTGAACCGTAAGTTATTATCTTGAGGTTGTAATTGACTTGACATTTCAACTTAAAATGTCTCTGTGATTGATGGTTAATCCTCCATGGAGGACATCATTCATACATCTTTAAAAATGTGTTTGACACAGGATTTGTGATCACTTGTCCCTGCATATAAAATATTCTCCCCAATGGCAGAGAGTGACTCTTGAATGAATATTGGATGCATTGCTTGCAGTTAGTCCAAGAAATTTAAAAAAAAAATTATATTTTTATCATGCTCATTTCAGTGAGGATAAGCACGATAGTGGGGCACAAGGCATAGCACGAATGGTGAGAATGGAAACGACCTCTGAGCAGCTAGCGTTGATACTATCTCTGTTCTTCTCCCTTCCCCATCAAAGATGCATCTTACCCTTAAAAGACTATATTGAGAGCAGGGCGTTTTAGGTGACTTCAATCGTGACTTCAAACCCACAATCATTTGGTTTGAAAATAACCCAGCTATTGGGTTACTACCAAAAATAAGTTGGTTGCTTAGTAACTCAGGGATCTTGAAGCTGCAGAAGTGGCACTACCAAATGATAATGCAATTAAAGCAGCCGTAAATAAGCAAATAGGATTTTGGATTGTATAGTGCATGGAACAGAACACAAAGCACGGGATGTGATATTGAGCCCAGAACATTGGCTCAGCTCCATTTAAGAACATAAGAAATAGGAGCAGGAGTCGGCCATTTGGCCCTTCAAGCCTGCTCCGCCATTCAATAAGATCATGGCTGATCTTCTACCTTATCTCCACTATCCCGCCCGATCCCCATATCCCTTGATTCCCTTAATATTCAAAAATCTATCGATCTCTGTCTTGAATATACTCAACGATTGAGCCTCCACAGCCCTCTGGGGTAGAGAATTCCAAAGATTCACCACCCACTGAGTGAAGAAATTTCTCCTCCTCTCAGTCCTAAATGGCCGACCCCTTATTCTGAGACAGTGACCCCTGGTTCTAGACTCCCCAGCCAGGGGAAACATCCTCCCTGCATCTACCCTGTCAAGCCCTGTAAGAATTTTGTATGTTTCAATGAGATCACCTCTCATTCTTCTAAACTCTAGAGAATATAGGCCTAGTCTACTCAATCTGTCCTCATAGGACAATCCCCCCATCCCAGGAACCAGTCTAGTGAACCTTCGTTGCACTCCCTCTATGGCAAGTATATCCTTCCTTAGGTAAGGAGACCAAAACTGTACACAATACTCCAGGTGTGGTCTAACCAGGGCCCTATATAATTTGCAGTACCATGTGCAATTTTGGTTGCAATATTATAGGATGAATGTAATGGTGTTAGAAATGCTGCAGTAAAATGCGACCCATTTAATAACAGACATTAGCCACCTGAGCTATAAGGTGAGATGAGAAAAGTTGAGTTTGGACCAAAGAAGACCTAGTGGGGAACTTATTGAGGCCTTCAAAGTCCTTAACTGTATTAACAAATTAAAACCTGCGTAACTGTTTACCACGGCCTCAGGAGTGACGATGAGTGGGCAAGAGATGAAGCTCACAAGGGGGAAAGTAAACATAGAAACATAGAAAAATAGGAGCAGGAGTAGGCCATTCGGCCCTTCGAGCCTGCTCCGCCATTCAATATGATCATGGCTGATCCTCTCTCAATACCATATTCCCGCTCTCTCCCCATATCCCTTGATACCTTTTGTGTCTAGAAATCTATCTATCTCCTTCTTAAATATATTCAGTGACTTGGCCTTCACAGCCTTCTGTGGTAGAGAATTCCACAGGTTCACCACCCTCTGAGTGAAGAAATTTCTCCTCATCTCAGTCCTAAATGTCCTACCCCGTATCCTGGGACGGTGACCCCTCGTTCTCGACCCCCCAGCCAGGGGAAACATCCTCCCTGCATCCAGTCTGTCTAGCCCTGTCAGAATTTTATGCGTTTCAATGAGATCCCCTCTCATTCTTCTAAACTCTAGTGAATACAGGCCTAGTCGACCCAATCTCTCCTCATACGACAGTCCTGCCATCTCAGGAATCAGTCTGGTGAACCTTCGCTGCACTCCCTCTATGACAAGTATATCCTTTCTTAGGTAAGGAGACCAAAACTGCACACAGTACTCCAGGTGTGGTCTCACCAAGGCCCTGTCAATCAAGTAAATGGGGAAACCAGATGTAACTACTTCACACAGAGGGTGATGAATATTTGGAATGGACTGCCCAGGGAGGTGATGGAGGCTGATAACCAACAGTTTTAAGAGAGGGTTGGACAGATGTTCAGTGGTGAGTAAATCAGTTGAGAGAAACAGTTTGTGAACTGTGTATGTTGTTTTTTGGACTCTGAGGATGGTCAAATGGACTGAAATTGTTTTTTCTGGTCCTGTTGATTTCTATGTCCCTCTAATCTACAGGAAAGATATTTAAGGGGTTTTGTGATTTGTGTATTTCAACAATAACAACAACAACTTGTACTTATACCACGCCTTTAACTTATTAAAATGCTCACGGGAGCGATTATCAAACAAAATTTGACACCGAGCCACATAAGGAGATATTAGGGCAGATGACCAAAAGCCTGGTCAAAGAGGTAGGTTTATGGAGAGTGTGAAAGGAGGAAAGAGAGGTAGAGAGGCGGAGAGGTTTAGGAAGGGAATTCCAGAGATTAGGGCCTAGGCAGTTGAAGGCACGGCCGCCAATGGTGGAGCAATTAAAATTAGGGATTCTCAAGAGGGCAGAATTGGAGGAGCGCAGAGATCTCAGAGGGTTGTAGGGCTAAAGGAGATTGCAGAGATAGGGAGGGGCGAGGCCATGGAGGGATTTGAAAACAAGGATGAGAGTTTTAAAATCGAGGCGTTGCTTAACCGGGAGCCAATGTAGGTCAGTGAGCACAGGGGAGATGGGTGAATGGGACTTGGTGCGAGTTAGGACTCTGGCAGCTGAGTTTTGGATGACCTCAAGTTTATGGAGGGTAGAATGTGGGAGGCCAGCCAGGAGTGCATTGGAATAGTCAAGTCTAGAGGTAACAAAGGCATGGATGAGAGTTTCAGCAGCGGATGAGCTGAGACGGGGCGGAGCCAGGCGATGTTACGGAGGTGGAAATAGGCGGTTTTAGTGATGGCGCGGATATGTGGTCGGAAGCTCATCTCGGGGTCAAATAGGTTGCAACAGTCTGGTTCAGCCTCAGACAGTTGCCAGGGAGAGGGATGGAGTCGCGGCTAGGGAACGGAGTTTGTGGTGGGGACCGAAGACAATGGTCTTCCCAATATTTAGTTGGGAGGAAATTTCTGCTCATCCAGTACTGGATGTTGGACAAGCAGTCTGACAATTTAAAGGCAGTGGAGGGGTCGAGAGAGGTGGTGGTGAGATAGAGCTGGGTGTTGTCAGTGTACATGTGGAAACTGATGCTGTGTTTTCGTATGATGTCGCCGAGGGGCAGCATGTAGATGAGAAATAGGAGGGGGCCAAGGATAGATCCTTGGGGGACACCAGAGGTAATGGTGTGGGAGCGGGAAGAGAAGCCATAGCAGGTGATTCCCTGGCTATGACTTATTTCTGGAATTCTCTACAGACAAGCAGCCAAATTTATTTATTAAATATTTTTCACTCTTATTCCTCAACCAGCTAAAGAACCAACAAAGCTATCTACAGCAGATATCCATGTTATAAATGCAAGTTTATTCATTCATTTGTTAGTAACTTGCCATTACATAAACTTTTGGATGACTCTCAGTTTAACAGTGACTAGAATGCGTCTGCATATCAATTGTCTTACCAATAGGTACAAATCACCTTGACCTCAACACATCCTGTTAATGATGTGTACTACATGTATACATGACAATCGGATACTTGCAATTACACTACTATATATTTCTTCCAGAATATGCCAGCGCTGTGTTGAATCTCAGTGTTGAAGTGAGCCTGAATTGATGTGAAGTTGGCTCACTTTCGTTCAGATTCACTTTGGATGGGCGGCGCCGGTTACAAAACTTTAAATCCAGAATTTGTAGCATTCTTGTCTGGGCAATAAGTGAAGGTAATTAGCACTGCATAACTGTTGAATGCACCCAATATTAAATGGAGGATCTACGTAATGTTTATATGTGGAGGTGGGGAGGTTCACAGGGTTGGATTTTGCCAATGGGGCGCTTTTGGAGGCGGGACTCCCACTTGGGTTTTAGTCCCGCCTCCATCGACTTCTGGCCAACCCACGTCATTTTCCCTTGATTGACCAGCGGGTTCAGCAGGCCAATTAAGGGAAAGCCAGTTACAGGTGACGTCAGCGAGTGACGTTTCATCTGTCAAGAGCTTTTGACAGATGAAATGTCATCGTCTGACGGCTCTGTGAAGCTGTCAAACGCTGACAATCTGTCCTCTAAGTTGTGTCCTTCCACTCAGGCTCAGTTAGAGATCTCTCCTGAGCAGAAAGCAGAAGGCTGCAGCTTTTGACAGTTCAGCGGCCATTCTGCTTTCTGTGCCGGTGAGCTGAGGGACTCCTGAGACCTGAAGGGAGGAAGCCTGCAGGAAGAAGTAAAGGCAAGTAAAACTTATTAAAACGCTTTACACACACCTCACACACTCACCTCTGCACACATGCACCCATCACTCACCTGCACACCGGACATCTCGGCCTCTCCGACCCCCGCAGACCCACGGCTCGCCTCGCTGACCCTGGCAAGGTTCGGAGCCGTCGGGAAGCCCGAACTTTAGGGCTCAAAATAGGGATTCTCCAAAAAACTGCCTGTTAACTACCTGTTAACAGGCAGTTAATTGGCACTAATCCCCTTCCCGCCTCGAGGAGGCGGCTCCCAGCGCGGGTCGGGTACCCGCCTCCTGGGAAGATGGCACGGAGGCGGGTTGGGGGCGGGATGGGTACCCGCCCCCGATACTGCTATTTTCCCAGCAGTCCCGCCTCCAAACCTGCCTCCCCAGGGCTGGCAAAATCGCCCCCACAGTCATTGCACACGGTAACTTCAGTGCTTTTCATGGAGGAGGAGCTATAGAATAAGAACTTTTGGGAACAGGAGAAAGCAATTAGATCCAAACAAGTCAATCGTTTGGTTTATAGATCAACCCTCCAACCCACTTGGCTTCTCGTCACGTCTCTCTATCCAATCTCTCTCCAGAAAGGCATGCACTGGCTGTGGAAATTCAGGGGGCTGTGGAGCAGACAGCTTGGGACTATAATATGGGCATTTCAGCTGTAGTGCTGCTGATCTAGTGTCCTGGTGAACCTGGTACACTAAATAATGCATTGGGCAGTCCTGGGATTTGGATTAACAGATTGAAATGACCTTTGATTTGTATTCCCTCTGTGAGGACTTTTTCAATGCACTAATTCCACTTATTTAACTTTATTGCAGTACATTTTATTCACAAAATGATTGTGCTTTACTATGAAATTCTCCTCCACATACTCTAGTTTTTAAATTGAAATTTGCCTCTAATAAGATTGACAGCAGTCATGTGGAACATTGGTCAAATGGTGCAGTTTAACAATCAAAATTACTCTCGCGAAAAAATATCATGCACTAATGTTATAATACAGCTTTAAAAGCCTGAATTACCACTGCTTTAGTATCATGAACACTTTAGTCTGTACAGAGAGCCATCTGGTGGCTGTACATAGTGAATTAACTATAAATGGTATTCTTTATGTTTTCTGTCTTTCGTATAATTTGTCCTTTATATCTCTCTTCATTTAGAAGTTCTGAGTTACAAACTTCACACCTTTTCTCCTGTGTGTCAGTGGAGTTCTCTGATTCAAATCCTGTTTCCACTTGCAGGATCTCAGCATTGTCCACTGTTGTTAGGCACCACTGAAGCTCAAGGTTTGAGATGATTTTCTCTACGCAGACAATGATGGTGATTTGCCCAGGAACTAGGGAAGCCTTATCGGATAATCCCAAGTGTTGTCCATACAGGAGCACAGAGCATCAGACATTTTTATTCCTGGGCACTGAAACCCTTCCCAAGGGGCTGAGATAGTTGGTATGATTGTGTGCTTAGGATACACTGATCTCTTTCAGATGCAATGTACCTTTATTCTAATGTTGATCTCACAGGATATTTTTGGGGCAGAGGAGGATCATGACTGTTCCTGCCCACAGGCACCGTAGAATTTGCATTCATGCACGCATTATATGAGGGGCTTGCTTCCTTCAGCCAACTGAAAAGTTACATAGAGAGAGACTCCCGGTCGACAGCTTTAGTTTGGAAGAGAGCTTGACCTTAGAGTGAAGTTGATGTCTACCACGCAGGTTTTGCTCCACTGAAATGAGAATGTCCACTGCTGTCAGGTATCCCACATCTGCTGCAGCAGCCAGTCTAAGATCTCTTACCTGTACTTAGCAGACTGGCCAGCAGCTGTCAATGGTATCTGACAGGCTGTCCCCAAGCTTTCAACTTGATATGACGGCAGGTCCAGAACTCACACATGTACTTGACAGCCTGCCTCAAAGCTCACAACTGTATGTTTCCAGCTGCCCCAGAACGCTCACCTATATCAATCAGCCTGCACCAGGATTTTAGCGACGAGTTACCAGCCCACTCCACAGCTCTCACTCATCTATATCTGACAGTCTACCTGATGTTAGAATTATATTGCACTTTTCTTGCTGGGTCTAGGCAGAGATTTTTGTCATGTGGGCATGAAAATTACAGTACAACATTGCCAGGACATATTGATTGCAAGTAAGATTCCTATCAAGTAGTTGTATTAGGATGCCTGCTCCCAGTGATTTTTTGGTATTTTTAGCTGACTTCCTGTGGCGTCAGCCTATTTCCTACTATCGGCTCTTCATAATGAATAGAAAATTCACCACAGTGCAAAAAGCAGTGAGTGGCACTCTATGCATGCGTTTGAACTTGTTTGCTCTCTGAAGTTCATATTTTTGAAGTGCTGTGAAGTTGCACCCTTGTCTCGTTCTTTGATGGTCTACTAGCTTTCATAATCCATCTATATGTCAGATTTTGGCTGTTGGTTCAATAGCAGAGAAGCATAGATGTGAATGAATGTGTGTCCTACATATGAGTGAATGAATGTGTGCATATATGTATCATAGATTCATAGAATTTTACAGTACGGAAAGAGGCCATTCGGCCCATCGTGCCTGTGCCAGCTCTGTGAAAGAGCGATCCAATTAGTCCCACTCCCCTGCTCTTTCCCCATAGCCCTGCACATTTTTTCCTTTTCAACTAAATATCCAATTCCCTTTTGAAAGTTACTATTGAATCTGCTTCCACCACCCTTTCAGACAATGAATTCCAGTTCATAGCAACTCGCTGCGTAACAAAAAAATTCTCCTCATCTTCCCTCTGGTTTTTTTTGCCAATTATCTTAAATCTGTGTCCTTTGGTTACCAGCTCTCCTGTCAGAGGGAAAAGTTCCTCCTTATTTATTCTATTTAAACCCTTCATAATTTTGAACATCTCTATTACATTTCCCTTTAACCTTCTGTGCTCTAAGGAGAACAATCTCAGCTTCTCTCGTCTCTCCACATAACTGAAGTCCCTCATCCCTGGTACCATTCTAGTAAATATCCTCTGCACCCTCTCCACAGCCTTGATATCCTTCCTAAAGTGTGGTGCCCAGAATTGGACACAATACTTTAGCTGAGGCCTAACCAGCAAATTCTAAAGGTTCAGCAAAACCTACTTGCTTTTGCCTCAATTTATAAAGCCAAGGATCCCGTATGCTTTTTTATCAGCCTTCTCAACTTGGTATTAATGTATCAATGGTATCAAATGTATTCATCTTGCTTCTATTTGTTAGTCCTTGTTGCTTGGAGATGCAGTTTTGACATTTTCACATAATGGAATCGTTTGGAAACCCAGAGACACATAAATGTCACATTACTTCGGTTGCATTATCAACAGTCACAATACAAAAGAACTGATAGAATCAGGCTTTTCCTGGTCCAATCAACGCTGTCTATATTTGTTCACAGTTTTGCTAAGGTTACCAAGCACTTCTCAGGTCCAACCTCACTACTGTGCAATATTGTGCAGAGCATAGCACACCACAACCATTCTGGACACCCTGGCTGGTGCGTACTGAAGGGCACCTCCAGATCTGTCGAGGCACCTGAAGCACGTCTTCAGCATGCTGATGGCTTGTTCGATCACACATCTGGTGGTCCTATGGCATTCACTGTAGCGCTGTTGGGCTTCATTAGTAGGGTTTCTGACAGGTGTCATCAGCTAAGTTTGAAGTGGATATCCCTTGTCTCCTAGCAGCCACCCCTTAAGTCTGCTTGCAGGACTGAAGACGTCAGGGAGCTTGAACTGCTGCAGAACGAAAGCATCATGGCAGCTCCCCGGGAATCTTGCGCACACCTGCATAAATATATTTTTGTGCTTGCGCACCAGCTGCACAATAATGGAGTGGAAGCCCTTGCAGAGGATGAATAATCCTGGTTGATCTGGGGGTGCCCGGAGTGCCACATGTATGCAGTCGATGATGCCCTGCACCTGTGCGAAGTCAGACAGAGCTGCAAAGTCGAGCGCCCACTCATTCTGACTGGCATCGCAGGCAAAGTTCATATAATTGCCAGCCCTGGCACACAAGCGACCAGTCACCTGTCTCATGCATTTGTGGGCAGACAACTGGGAGATTTTGGATTTGTCTCCAGCAGAGTCCTGGAAGGATCCGAAGGCTAAAAAAGTTGAGGGCGGTGGTGACTTTGACAACCACCGGTAATGGGTGGCCACCAGGTCCAGCTGGCAGCAGGCCTTCTTCTAGGAGGCTACAGATGTCTGCCACCACCTGACATGACAACCTGAGCCTCCTGAAACACTGCTGCTTGGCTGTGTCAAGGAAACTCAGCCTGTGTCGTGGGTAGTGCCTACTGCACCCCTCTGCTGCTCCCCTCTCTGCTGCTGCCCTCTCCGCTGCTGCCCTCTCCGCTGCTCCCCTCTCCAAAGTTGCCATCTCCGCTGCTCCCCTCTCCGCTGCTGCCCTCTCCGCTGCTGCCCTCTCCACTGCTCGCCTCTCCGCCGCTCCCCTCTCTGCCGCTCCCCTCTCCGCTGCTCCCCTCTCCGCTGCTGCCCTCTCCGCCGCTCCCCTCTCTGCCGCTCCCCTCTCCGCTGCTCCCCTCTCTGCCGCTCCCCTCTCCGCCACTCCCCTCTCCGCCACTGCCCTCTCAGCCGCTCCCCTCTCCGCCGCTCCCCTCTCCGCCACTCCCCTCTCCGCCGCTGCCCTCTCCGCTGCTGCCCTCTCCGCTGCTCGCCTCTCCGCTGCTCCCCTCTCTGCTGCTGCCCTCTCCGCTGCTCCCCTCTCTGCCGCTCCCCTCTCCGCCGCTCCCCTCTCCGCCGCTCCCCTCTCTGCTGCTCCCCTCTCTGCCGCTCCCCTCTCCGCCGCTGCCCTCTCCGCCGCTGCCCTCTCCGCCGCTCCCCTCTCCGCCGCTCCCCTCTCCGCCGCTCCCCTCTCCGCCGCTCCCCTCTCGGCCGCTCCCCTCTCCGCCGCTCCCCTCTCCGCTGCTGCCCTCTCCACCACTGCCTTCCCTGCTGTCCAGCTACAGGTCTCTCAAGAGCAGGTTGCTGCTGCTGCTGCTGGTCATTGTGTTCCTCGTCAAGGTCCAATCTAAGGCAGCCAAAGTGCCACCCATCCTGCTGTGATTCAGAAAACCTCCAAAGTGTAGAAAGTAGACTAAAAGTACTGTGAACAAACACTTTCCCTTCAGCAGGTAAGAAAGCAGCTGTGATTACTGAATATTTATTGAAGTATTTTCAGGAGTAAACTTAATACTTAACATTGTAGAGCACCAATCAACAAAGCAAATAGAATGCTGATCTGTATAGCCAAAACAGTAGAGTACAAATTGGAGGACATCCCAGACTTGACAATACTAATGCTCTCCTGGCTGTCCATCCGTCATTTTTAGCTCGTCCAAAATGTTGTCTGTTTCCCATTCTTCTTCACGTCCAGCTCACCCATAACCTGTCTTTGCTTACTGACATTGACTCCTGTTTCCCCAATGCCTCATATTTAAAATTCTCTTTGTTGTGTTTAAATCCCTTCATGATCTTATCTTCATCTCCATAACCTCTTCCATCTCTACAACTCCTCCAGAACTCTTGGTTCCTCTGACTCTAGCCTTTTGTGCATCCTCCACCCCTTCGCCCCACCATTGGCAGCCGTGCCTTCAGCTGCCTAACCCCATGCTCTGGAATTTCTTCTGTAAACCTCTTCGCATCTCCACCTCCCTCCCCTCCTTTGAGACCCTCCTTAAAACCCACAACTTTGACCAAGCTTATGGTCATCTCTCCTAATATCTCCTTCTTTGCTTTGGCATTCATTTGTTTGATTATGCATCGGTGAGGTGCCTTGGGATGCTTTCCTACTTTAAGGGTGTTATATAAATGCAAGCTGTAGCTGTTTGGTGTTGTGATGCTGTTACCGGTTGCAGGTTTGCCTGAGATACTCTCTCGGGTATAGTGGTGCTACTCACTCCCATAAGTGGTTCGAGCCTCTTGCACTCAGGAGTCTGCTTGTCCTGTCCAATATCTCATTATAATATAGTGTAACCCAGGGGTGTAACAATGGACCCTTCGTGATCTGAGCTGGATGTTGTGTCTTTCACATGAGAGCTTCTCCAATCTTTCTCAAGGTGGACTGGAACACTTAATGAGGCGAGGTCAGATAGAAGTCGTTAAGCTGTTATATTAAAGACAGCAAGTGAATCTACAGAATGACAGATGTAATCAAATTTTACCTTGATTCCAATAACTACAGAACCTTTCTCGTGAACAGGAAAAATAATAAAAATAGACAACTTATATGGGCTTCCTTAACTTTTCCTGGTCAGCTTTCTGAACGGCAATGGGTTAAAATGCTTCAATGTGCTATATTTAGTGCACTGGTTAATGGTCAAATTCCTGTGCGTGCTAAATATAGCTCTCAGAGGAATTTCAACCTCACATGGTTTGGTCAGCATGTGATATAGAATATATAAACAGTATCCATTTTAAAGTCATATATTCAGTCCTTATGTTTGAATTTCCATTAGAAAGGTCATGTTCACATAGAAACATAGAAACATCAAAAAATAGGAACAGGAGTAGGCCATTCGGCCCTTCGCGCCTGCTCCGCCATTCAATATGATCATGGCTGATCCTCTCTCAATATACCATATTCCCGCTCTCTCCCCATACCCCTTGACGCCTTTTGTGTCTAGAAATCTATCTATCTCCTTCTTAAATATATTCAGTGACTTGGCCTCCACAGCTTTCTGTGGTAGAGAGTTCCATAGGCTCATCACCCTCTGAGTGAAGAAATTTCTCCTCATCTCAGTCCTAAATGTCCTATCCCGTATCCTGAGACTGTGACCCCTCATTCTAGACCCCCCAGCCAGGGGAAACATCCTCCCTGCATCCAGTCTGTCTAGCCCTGTCAGAATTTTATACGTTTCAATGAGATCCCCTCTCATTCTTCTAAACTCTAGTGAATACAGGCCTAGTTGACCCAATCTCTCCTCATACGGCAGTCCTGCCATCCCAGGAATCAGTCTGGTGAACCTTCGCTGCACTCCCTCTATGGCAAGTATATCCTTTCTTAGGTAAGGAGACCAAAACTGCACACGGTACTCTAGGTGTGGTATCACCAAGGCCCTGTATAACTGTAATAAGATATCCTTGCTCCTGTACTCAAATCCTCTTGCAATGAAGGCCAACATACTATTTGCCTTCCTAACTGCACATGTATAACAGAAACTGTCTATGTAAATTTAAGGTGTAATTGCAACCTCCAGCGAGTTGTAATGCTGCACCCTCTCCTCTGGGGGAGGCTGTAATCACAATTTGACAAGTTTTGCAACAGAAGTTTTCATTCTTAATGTGGAGATAAGAATTTATAATGTAGAAAGTTGACAGGAAGTGCATGCAGACTTTTAAAAAAAAAATAGTACAGATTGTAGATTGATAGGGACATGAGTGCCATAGGGGATATGGTCTTGCTTGCTTGCATTATGACTTCAACAGGCATGTCTAGTTTCACTAAATGATGCAGATGAGTGTCAGGGCAACACTGCAGTGCAGGGGATTTATCACAGCAGCAGTGTGTTGAAAAATATGTATTTTGGTCAGCTATTTGTTGGTGCAGATGAACCAGAGACAGCAACGTGATATATGCTTAATGGTTTGATCCATGTGAGTACAGTAGCATACATTTTTTTTTTAATGGCTTTATTAATGACTTAAAATATGAACTCTGATTAATGTTGGATTTACTTACCGATAATTCGCGTCTTTCTATTCTTCAATTCGTAGAATTTTGCAATTTTTCTGACCAAGTTTTCAACAATCCCTGAATGACTTTACATATTATCTGCATGGAAATCAAATAGCACCCGTAAAGAAACTGACTTTAAAGTAAGAATGTCAGAAGATCTGCTACTAATAATAGGAGAAAAGAGATTGGAGCTTGTCCATAATGAGCCTCCTCAGCAGCACTTCAGAGGAACAGCACCTGACCCACCGTGGAACATTTTCTCAGAGGAATTTTGCCTCTAACTTTACTCTCTCCTATCCATGTTTGTAACGCTAATCTCATATTTACATGGAGGTTGAATGGATGGTGGAAAATGGAAATTATGATGGGATTTTAGATCATAGAAGTATAAGCCAAACAATAACAAGTATAAAACATAACTTGGTCATTACATTCTGTTGCTATGGTTACATTTGTTATGTAGTTTAGTTACAGTTGTGGCATCATCAAAATGATATCATAACAGAAATCACGGATAAATATTGAGTCCATTTAATATTGTAACAAAAGGGTTCATGATTTCCTTTCCTGACTGTATTCTTTAGTTGTGCACAATGCTTGAAATGTACCTCCTCGAGGATTGCTGTGTTTCCAATTTAGGCTTGTGCCATGCTTGATGGGCTTTCCAAGTAATGTATGCACATTTGAGGAGCACATTTACCTTTGCCTTGTTCCTGAGAGCAGGACCTTTCGTCATTGTTGGGAGCCAAGTACAAGGCAACTGGGCAACTGCATCAACTTGGGCATTGACCACCTACCATTTAGCTTGCACCTGTACTTGCACCTTGCACCACAACTACTCAGATATCAATGATAAGAACATTTTGAATATTTAAGTGGGTTATTTTATGTGTTTTATGATCTAAACGTGTGGGAATTTTCACTGAATTCCTACTATACTTAAAAACAACCTGCTGGAATATGTCAGGACTGGTAATGTGATATACCTCGTGGAAGGATAAATATCTGCACACGTAAAGCAAATTAGATAATTGATGGGTGACTGGACATTAAATGGGTTACCAAAATAACAACAGAAAACGCTGGCAAAAACTCAGCAGGCCAGGCAGCATCCATGGAGAGAGAAACAGAGTTAACGTTTCAGGTCAATGACCCTTCGTCAGAACGACCTGAAACGTTAACTCTGTTTCTCTCTCCACGGATGCTGCCTGGCCTGCTGAGTTTTTCCAGCGTTTTCTGTTGTTATTTCGGATTTCCAGCATCCGCAGTATTTTGCTATTGTATTAAATGGGTTACAGTCAGTCTCCAAAGTGCAGTTGCTTATCATATTATTCATGATGCGTAGCATAATTTTTTCCCATTTTCTTTTTTTCCTCCTTTTCTATCCTGAAGCCAATGACTTGTGTTGTGATACAGTTCCACAAACAGCTGCTGCATTTCGCGATTTAACCCTAGTGGCTCTTCATATGTAAGCTGGGGTGTTGATTGTTGGTGAGCTATTCGACTGTTTGGCAAATCTCAATTATGAGTGCATTTCTGACCTGACCTTCACACATGGCCACTTTCCAGCAGGCGTCCCTGGATGGGATCCCTGACTGACTTCCCCTCCCCACCCAACATGAGAGTAGCTAACTTGGGGAAGATGTAGGAGGTGAATTACCACGAGCCTTCTCCTGCTTGGTGGGCGAGCCACAGAAACCTCAGGAAACCGGTGTAAGCGGCATTGATGTCTTTTATTCCCCCAGTTTTTCTCCAGCTCTTCCACTGAAGTTACAGCAGGCGATCAGGAGAACCCCAGCGAAAATTCAACCCTGTATAATCCAACTTTTAACACTTGTAGGTTTTCAACTGAAAAACGAGCCGAGGGAGGACGGAACATGGGAACAGGAACATGCCATTCAGCCCCTCGAGCCTGTTCTGCCATTCAATTAGATCATGGCTGATCCGTATCTTAATTCCATCTACCCACCTTGGTTCCATAACCCTTAATACCCTTGCCTAACAAAAATCTAGCAATCGCAGTTTTTAAATTTTCAATTTCAAGCCTCTTCATCTGTGGAAAGCTAATTGAAGCTGCTTTGTGTCGTCAGCAGATACTGCAGCATTATTGTTGCCTGTGAATATCTGCCTTTACTTCACTAATATACCTCCAAATAAGTGTTAAAAATGAAGGGTATTAGTGAGGGACAGTGCAGTTCATGATTTCAGTTCTATTAATTATGTTGGAAGTGAACAGTCCCTGATTATTATGTGAATTCTAGAAGCCATCATACGGTTTGTAAAGGGATTGTTTATTCATGTGTATTTCCACTTTTCACCCAAATATTACTTTCATATTGTTCACTCTAGTGGAATCATTTAAAAAAAATACTTCTCGACAGTTCTAGTGCAACCTAAGTTGGGGATATTGGGCCAGATTTTGCTGGAGTGGGGCATCTTGCGGCGTGCCCCGTTAGTTAGACTTGTTCATGTATGTTTAGGTTTTAACATTTTTTGCCCACAAAGTTGCTGGAAGTGCGAGCTGATAACGGCGCAGCGAGGGCAACAGGACATCTGGGACCTCAGTGAAGAGAAATAAACAGAGGAAGGACTGAGAAGGAGGCTGAATTAGAGTGGGTGAATTCAATGTCAAATCAGGTACAGAAAGAGAAATAGAGAGAGAAAGAAAAATTGGATTAAGAGAGTGACAAAAAAAGAGACAGAAAGGCAAAGACAGAAATTTTTTTTTTTGACATTTTTAAAATCCGCTAAAGCAATTCACAACCTGAAGGAATGAAACTCTACACTTATAATTGTTCACTTTCAGGGCAAGCAAAGTTGATTGGCAGTCATTAACAATTATCACATCGTTAAAAGGGTACTTGTGCTGTTAATTACTAGACTTAACTTTCTGTGGCGAGTTTAACGGGCAAGTGCAGCAATTTCATAAAACTCACGAGATGTTAAGCGCGAGATATCGTTTTCGCGTAGCTAATGGCGGAGCAGCGCAAATCAGCCAGTGACTTGTGGCAATTCGTAATTGACGGTGTATCTCTTCCGCGCCACCAGTTGCTGGCCGATTTGAGCATTAATAATCGTTCATAGTGCATCGTTCAGACGCCGTTATTTTTTCAGCAAAATCTGGCCAACTCTATCTATAAAAGGCACAGAAATTAACTTGTGGACAGTTTGTCAGAGTTCAGTTTACGACACCCTTGGAAGCATGTGCATGTTTTACCAGCCTGCTCCACTAGATGGTAGGTAATGACAACAGAAAACAGCACAAAGCAGATCTAGCTCAGAAAGCTAGGGTATGCACAAGTCAGGTTTTTCATCCCCAGAAAGACACTGGAACATTGATGCAAATATTACAGCTCAAATGGCGAGTTGCTTAGTATAATGACTTGAACAGCAGTTCAGTTACACATAATGCAGTGCATGGATGCTCAGTATCTCACAATGCAGCTCGGCGATGCATAGTGTTGTTCAGTAACATGAAGTATGGCAGTATCTCGTGCTGCAGCTCAGTGGCGCCTGGTCTAGCAGAAGTCCAGCAGCGCGATACACAATGCAGTACAGTGCAGACAGTACAGTCACTGACTGAAGTGCACACAGGAGCAGAGCAGTGACATATATGAGGTGAAATTGCTGTTGGGCAGTAGCGCAAAACGAGCGATGGCTAATCGGCAGCATGCATCGCACCCTGCCTGCTTTTTTTTCCGTTGAAGTAAAACGGCTGCCAATTCGCTATTGCCCATTTTGCGTCACTGCCCAAGACCAATTTCACCCTCAGAAGCATATCTTGGGAACCATAATGTGCCCCAGTGACACACACAGCCTTTTCAACTGTATCTTACTTGATGTTCAACACACTGCAAGCAAGTGGTTCTTCGGTCTACTGTTAACCTATTTTAACAGCTGGAATGGACAGAATAAAAGAAATCTTGCTCTTTAGAGCTCGCACTGAATTGCCTTTGAGGTGGAGTGACTGTTAATACATAGAAACATAGAAACATAGAATCTAGGAGCAGGAGTAGGCCATTCGGCCCGTCGAGCCTGCTCCGCCATTCAATACGATCATGGCTGATCATCCAAATCCAGTACCCTGTCCCTGCTTTAATCCCCACAGTACACATATCCCACCCTACCCCCGTAACCCCACGTATTTAATTCCCCCTAACATATCCCATCCTATCCCCATAACCCCACAGATTTAATCCCCCCTAACACTAAGGGTCAATTTATCATAGCCAAATCAACCTAACCCACACATACGAACATAGGAAATCGACGGGCTGGAAAAGACCAGCTGGTCCATCAAGCCTGCCCATTACGTAAGCAAACAAATAGTCGGGGGCGGGGGAGGGAGGCTGTATGAGTATATGCGATAGGTAAAAAGGTGAAGCAACCGGATATCATGCCACGTGGGGTACGGTACATAAGGGCAAAGCTAAGAGTAAGATTATATCTGTACAGTTTCCTGAAGTGTGTCAGTGATGTGTGAGTTTCCATTGTGACTGGCATTGTGAATGAGTGAAGAGTCACAGGCGGCCACAAAGCTCCTGCTTATTTCAGACTTGCTTGTGTATTTCAGCAATGTACTGGCGCATGCATCATTTATATATGTCTGGCAAAATGATTGTGTACAACACATATGATCATTTGTATCATATATTTGTGAAATTCCTTATCAAATTGAAGCTCTTTTGCAAAATGTAACACTGGTCTGTGATGGGTTGCAGTGCGCTGAGATTTTTAGTATTTTTTTATTACTATCATCGCTCAAAGGCGACAGCTTGATTAAATTACTCCTCTCACTCTAACTCAGCGAGTGGAGCTGTATTATAATGAAATGAAAACAGTTCCGAGAGGCTTGTAATCATATTCACAAACAGAATATGAAGGAACGTGCTACTATCTAGGTTGTAGCCCACCATTACGTGCAGTCTGATCGTGCGCCTCGAAACGTCAAGACACTGGACCAGAAGGTGCCAGAGCGAGGCACCTCATGGCGTACGCCGTCAGTTAGACTTTTTCCCGCACCTTTCAGCCCAAACATTTTTGCACCCGAACTTGCCGGAAGTGCGAGCTGACAATGATGTGACGAGGGCAACAGGGAATCTGGGACCTTAGTGAATGGCGGGACCAACAGTGTATCTCCTCTTTAAGGATTGGGAAAGAAACAGAGGAAGGATGGAGAAGGAGGGTGAATTAGAGTCAAATCAGGTACTGAAAGAGAAATAAAGAGAGAGAAAGAAAGTTTGGATTAAGACAGAAAGGAAAAGTAAGTTTTTTTTTTAAATTGACATATTTAAAATCTCCAACAGCAATTCACTACCTGAAGGAATAAGATTCCACAGTTTAAATTGTTCACTTTCTGGGCCAGAGAGGTTGATTGGCAGTCATCGCTGATTATCACATCGTTAAAAGGGTACTTGTGCTATTGTTTACTAGACTTAACTATCTGCGGCGAGTGCAATGGGCAATTCATGTGAAATTATAGCAAGTTCTTAAAAATAACAGGGAGGCTAAGGGCGAGATGCCGTTTGTGTGAGGTAAATGTAGGAGTGGCGTGAATCGACCAGCAAGTTCTGGAGATTCACAACTCACGGCGTATCACTTAATCCCCTGAACTTGCTGGCCGATTTGCACATTAATAACGGCGCGCATCGTTCACCCGCCGTTGTTTTTTTCAGCAAGTTCTGGCCCACTGTTTTCAGGCCAATTCTACCCGGTTAACATCTGATTAGATATTACTGAAATAAAGATGTGAGATATCCCGTACTAAAACGCTGAACTTTTACAGTGCCCGTGGCCAAGCTGGGTTGGCACACTGGATGGGATACAATCAGAATGTGATTTAATCAGAAGCATTATTTGCAATCCTCATGCAATTGTAGGGGTATTTTTCCAGTTACATTGGAGATCTGTTGTACCAGTGTTTGAGATTGCAGATATATTCGCCTGTTGAATGTGATGTGCATTTTCTGCTGATTTGGAAATGTGACATAATTCAAGAAGAATGTGATTTTAATCATGAGCATTGCCATTGCTTCCTATACGGATGAATGTCACCTTTTCACAGCAGTATCCTCTATTCAGATAGACTCAAAGGGTGAGTGGATTCTCGACGTTTGGTGGGCTGTTTATTCATGCACTGGGGGCGTTAGGGTAAAACATTGAAACTTTTCTAATCCTTCCCCCAAATGACCCCTTGGCTTCTTTTTCCATCGGCAGTATTTTTCCATTGCTACAAATCTTGGATACCAGCACCAAGTTGGTTTAATATTTAAAATATGGCCGCACAAAATTCCTGGGGCCATAAACTTAACTGCTTGCTGCTAGCTGTAAACCCATTTCAAGCCCATTCCAGCCGCTCACATTAAGATCCGAACCATTTTATTGACCCTGCATTTCTAATTGGATGTGAATTGTTCTCACGGAGATGAACTGCGTTCATGTTCCGGCTGATCAAACAGGACTGGCTCGATTAAAGCAGCTATTTGGACTGCGGTATATCAAGAGATTGATGTCACAACATATGTACTCAATGACAGGGTCCATAAAGCAGCCTCTTTTCACACTGACTTCTGAAACATGCCCTTTTTCCTGAGTGAAACATTGCCAATCTGGGCTTAATCCAGCAAAGCAGCAGCTCCTGTTATGTTTTCATATTAATTGAAGTACGTTGTGCACATGGAGCAGCTTAATCCAGATCAGCTTTAAGTTCAAACAATGCCTACCTATGACTGAATTAAATGCAGATCCAGCAGTTTAAAAGAGAGCTCTTTGCACGGGATAGGAAAATCCAACATGCCATATCAGTGCTCACGCAAAGGGTTGAAATGATTCCCAAACCCATATAATGGTGCATTCTCCATTGGATTTATTATGCCTGCTCTGGGTCAGAAACACGACTACACTCCCAAATCTTCCACTCACTCTCTGAAGCAGGACTGTCTCATTGACACCAGATTCCTGCAGCCTGTTACCGTGTTTGCTGTTTGTTTTGATTTCTGTTCTTGAGAGAGTCCCACTGTCAGATGTAGAGCTGCCTTCAATTTATTTTAAGCAACGATCATGACAGATGACCATGAAATGCGAAGCTTTATAATGAGAACACCATTTAATCTCTACAGATACCCGTGTTGCGCTTCAGTGGATGTTTTGTAGGCGACGCCGTAGTGACAGAATTAAAAAGGTTCCATCTTGTGATGCTGCTTTTCATTCATTACTTTGGTAGACAAAATGCTGGTGTAATTATGGATGTCAACACTTTCTCGCAGTGTTCTGTCAGTTGAAATTGAAAATATTGCTGCAATGAAGACTTAAATCACAACAAATCTTTGTGATGAGATGTGATCCAGAGTGAAATATTGAGCATCTCATTCCAGTGTATTCGAGGCGATTGACCATGGCTGGAGCATCATAACTAAACACTTCCTTACCATTACCTATAGGCGGCCCACCGCCGTTACCCCCCCACCCCCCCCAATCCCTCCCACAGCCATGTAATCTCCTGTTGACATCCATAATTACAATTCAATCCAGAGAATGAGTTTTGGCAAGTGCTGAACCTTAGTTGAAGTGATGCCATGTATTATAAGACAATGTCATTAACTCACAGGATCGATGTGTGCACCTTTAAAATTTTATGCAACAATAGTTGATCTCCCGTGACATGTTCACATACAAGAATACAAATATATTGTCTGTCTTCCTGTACCTGAGTTTCTGCTTGTATTTATTTCTTTCTCGTTCTCTGTCTTCCACTGTATCTGCCTGCCTCTTAGTTCTCTCTCTTTTTCTGTATTCCTCTTCAGTATTGTCTCTGTTGTGTCTACAGATCTCCAATTGGCACTCATTCTTATTCTCACTTTTTCTCTCTCCCTCTCTCTGTAAGTCTCTCCTTTCCTCTGTTTGCTGAATATCTCCCATACTCTTTGTATGTCTCTGAGACATATGTCGCTGGTGTGGTGGCAGCTGACACTGCACGCAGTCAAGAGGGAGCTTGTCTAGTTCTTGATGAGGTAGAAATCGCATCATATAGAAGGTCTTTATAGACAACACTTGGTCCATGTGGTCTCCTGGACTGGTTTCGATCACCTGAGGAGGTCAGAGAGCAATTTCCCAGAATATTTTCCCCCTTATTGGCACTGGAGATTTTGTCTGCTTTTTTGCCTCTCTCAGGAGATTACATGGCTGTGGGTGGAGTGGGGGTGGAGCGGGGGGGTGGGGGGGGGAGGTTGGGGGGGGTAGGGGTAAGGGTAAGGAAGTGCCTAGTCATGATGCTCCAGCCATCATGGTGTGGAGCAGGCTAGATGGTCTAGCTGTTTTTTTTCCTACCCGTCAATTTTGTATGTTTACTCAATTTTTATGTTACTATTTTACTGAATCTGAACTTGATAGGGGCAAGTCTTACAAACAAGGATTCCTAGCATACTCTTTGAATAGCCACTTTTAGTGTCAATCATAAACATCTTATTGATTAATCTCATCTCCTCCAACATGTATTGCATAACTCAAAAAAAAAGTTTGAGGTATTTGTACCAGGATTTTTTTTTTAAATGACTGATATCAAGTCTGGCTATTCACAGAAAATGGGATGTCTTCCTGTTTCTATATTTCTACCTCCCTTCCTGCTCATATTGACTGAACAGCATGTAACAGCTTCAACCTGAGTTCTGGGTGTTATACAGCACAGATTACGTGCACAGAATGAAGTTGGTGTATCCTGGGAGTTGCTGTCCACTGCCTGTTTGAACCTTCATATCAGCAGGAAAGTATATAAAATTGAAGCCCCAGACCCCAGGCCCGAGAGAGAGGGGGCGCTTGTGAGGAGGAGACTTCTTGGAAACATTTCTAACAGGAATGATCAATTTGGTGCTTTTGCGTTTATTATATTTAATGTTTAGGACTCTACACACCAGAGGATGAAAATGAACAAATAGGAAAACATATTTGGAGCAGTTTGGTTGGTTTTGTGGTGGTTGTTGGTTGATGATTCATAGCTTTCCCTATCTGTTTAGTAGATGGAAGCTGTCTGATTGGCTTATATTTAGTTAGTGGGATATTTGAGTCAATCGGCATGGTACAATGCAGTTTATTATAACCAATGACCTTTATTGCCTGTTCTCTGTTTGAACTACTCTCAGCATTGATTATTCCTGATGTACCAGAAACTGTTAGTTAAAATGTTTTTGATGGACAGTGCACTGAAACGCATGTGGTGAGTCTCCAGTCATTATTGTAACGAACAAGGCATCTCCTTTTGCCTCGCACTATCATCCCTTTTGTCTCTTATTCTCTCCTGCCTTCCATCCTATCACAGACCTTCCCTTTTGTTCTTTCCTCCCCTCCCCCCTTTCCCTGCCCCTACACTTGCTCAAAAACCTGTTCCATCTCCAGCTTTTTCCAGTTCTGACGAAGGGTCATCGACCTGAAACGTTAACTCGGTTTCTCTCTCCACAGATGCTGCCTGACCTGCTGAGTATTTCCAGCATTTTCTGTTTTTATTTCAGATTGCCAGCATCCGCAGTATTTTGCTTTTGGAAAAATTATTAATGTTTCGACTTGCTAGTTGAAATGCTTATGGCCTCGTGAAAGCTCCTCCAACAGATTTTGCACTCGTGCGGGTATGGTAGACAATGATGCAGCCCTAAGCAATGGCACAAATCCAATCTCAGTATCTCCCAAAATCATCGATATTGTTTCATAATGACGTATGTAGAAGTTGCAAAGAATGATAAATGGGAAATCATCACATGAGTCTCCCAGGTTGTGAACATAGCCGGCCAAATAATCTCGAAGCTCAACAATTCAAAGGGTTTCTCAGCTCAACAATGCAATGAGCCCAGTGGTCAGTCAGCTCAACAGTGTCCTACAGCAACAGTACAGACACCTCAATAGTCCAATCAGTCAACCTAACAGTTTTCCAGTCTAACAGACTCCCAATCAGCAAAACACAAATGAAAAAATCATAATTCTCCACTTTTGATTCAGTTAACACTGAAGATTGTGGGTATTTAAACAACAGAATTTGCTGCCACTGCATGGAAGTCGCCACAGTCCTTTTGTTGAGTCCCCTGATTGGGTGCAGGTCTCTGATCTGCGAGACCTTCAGCTCAAACTAGTGAACAGTACACTTACTTTAGCCATGTTGAGAAGCGTCGGTAAATGCTCAAAGCCTTAGTGAAGGTCAAAAAGAATAGAAGTTCAGACAAATTAAGAGTGGTTGGATGATGCCCAAGCGTGGGTTTTAAAAGCCTTTTGGATTTAGGAAAGGAACATCAAGAGAGGTATTTTTAAAGTCTTGACGTCATGAGAACAACTGGGCTTCAGCAGGAGACAGTATGATCAGTCTCAGTGCAGTGAGGATGCAGGGAAAACATGGAAGAGAGTTCAGTGAGAATAAAAGGACAGCAAGGGGAAGGAGAAAAATCTTGGATGAAAAGCTGTGAAACTGAAATAGTGGGGAAGAAAATATAAAGTGCAGAGAATGATTCTAATTATGATAGAAATTCGATGGGGGAAACAGAGTTAAAAAGGGGTCCACCCGCAGTCATTGGAGCATCTTTGCAGAACTATCGCTATCTGAGAGCTGATGGCTTTACCCCTGGCAATCCAAGAAAATGTAACATCTCTTCATTCGCTGGGAGTGCCATAACTATTTATAAATAACTTTGTTTTATATTTCTAGTCAATGAAAAATACAGTATTAGTGTAAGACTAGACATTTTCACAAGTGCAGCTCAGTGATTTACATCTCTATGATGGAAAAGGACAATGCAGTACCTGTACACAGTTTCAAGGCACAGACATTCATGGGGCCGGGTATTCCAATCCCTACGGGTGTGTACGCGCTGTGAGAAATGTTTGTTCCTTTTACAATTCTACTAATTGAAAATTATGGAAATGGTCTTAAAAGTGTTAAAACAATTCTTAATGGATTTACAAAATAACCTATAATGCTTGAACTTTTTCATTACTTTTTAATAAAGCTCCATAGTATGCTATAGCATGACATTTCTATTCACTGCACCTCTGATTACCAAATTAAGTACCATAATGGCTAGTTATTACACTGTGGTTGAGTGGCCTGCTAAGAAAAATTAAGACTGCCCTGATTCAATTCACAGTAAGATTTTATCATATTATTTTCAGGAGGATAGGAGAGTAAAGCAGTCCATACTTGCTTCCTGGTTGAAACATCAGGGCACATACTTGAGTTATGCTGTCAGCTGTCTCTCTCGCCCCCCCCCTGCCCCCCCCGTGCACGTCTGCCACCCCCACCACCCCCTCCCCCCACCCCATGCCGCGCCAGTTTCCCTCCAACTATCCCGCGTTGCCTTCCTTCTACAACCTGGCCAAGAATGGTAAAACCTGTCCTCTAGGGTGAATAAAGGTCAGCCAAGACTGAGATGTGAACTTGTGTCTCCAATTGAAAACTCCTGTGGGTCCACTTGCAATCCGCCTTACTGAAAAAATGTTGAAGGTGATGGCGACAATTTTTTATTCTTCATTCATGGGATGTGGGTGTCGCTGGCAAGGCCGGCATTTATTGCCAATCCCTAATTGCCCTTGAGAAGGTGGTGGTGAGCCATCTTCTTGAACCACTACAGTTTTTCCTAGTGGTTTTACACAACTGAATGGCTCGCTAGGCCATTTCAGAGGGCAGTTAAGAGTCAACCAGATTGCTGTGAGGCTGGAGTCACATATAGGCCAGACCAGGTAAGGACAGCAGATTTCCTTCCCTAAAGGACATTAGTGAACCAGATGGGTGCATTACAACAATCTGATAGTTTTATGGTTACCATTACTGACACTAGCTTTTTATTCCAGATTTATTTAATTAACTGAATTCAAATTCCACAGTTGCCATGGTGGGATTTGAACTCATGTCTCATGAATTAATTATCTGGGCTTTCTGGATTACTAGTCCAGTAACATAATCACTATGCTACCATTCACAATAATTGGCCAATGTTGATGAATTGTAGCATGGTTGCAACATTTGAATGCTGGCTAATATGTTTGAAGGATAGCTGCTATGAATAAAAGCTGACAGTTGCTATTGAAGTTTAGCTTGTAGTACTGACCATCAGTTTGTCATTGGCACCTGATTTATGCTATTTATTTAGGGTAAAATCAAATTGAAGTTGTAATATATGTGGGTAGAACAAATGAAGGACCGAGACAGGATGAGTTGCTAGTCCATGTGCTTGCTTTACTAGGCCAGAGCGAACTGAGCATGCTCATACTAAACCATGTGACAAACAATGTGACAATACGTTACAGAAGTAAAGATGGCATTTTCTTCACAATTTGGACAAGATCCAGGAATCGCCTTATAAGGCAAGCTGGAAACACCCAGAAACAGTGAGAGCCTTTGCAACTAGATCTCTGCCTTTTTCACTGGCCTCCCACCAGAGTTATTGGAGGGAAGAAGAATGAAAGGAGAGGGTAAGATCATTTTTTAATGGAATGGATGAATGCCCTACCAGAAACAGTGGTGGAAGCAGAATCTACAATGACTTCAATGGAAATGAAAATCGGGAGAGTTGTATAACAGGTGGCTGATCCGATATTACCCGTTTTACACTATGTGCAATGGCATAGAAGACTGGCTGATAAATTTTAAATGAGAAGTGGATAAGTATTTGCAAAAGAAAAATTTTGAAGGCCATGGCCAGTGGAATGGATCTAAGTGGGTCGCTCTTTCAGAGAGTTGTAGCGCAATGGGCCAAATTACCTTTTTTTTGTGTTGTAAAAGTTAACAATTGCATAAAATTATCTGAAATGGCAATAATTTAAGTCTCGAACTTAACTTCTAGTGGGTCTGGTGATTATTGCAGATTCTGCACGCTGTCTCCTGCTAGATCACTGAAATAGTTTGTTTTATAAAGGTCCTCAAAGGAGAATTCGCTGCAATGTTAAAGTTAGTGAATTTCAGGTTTTCTGGCAACAATCCTCCTGTGCCTCTTGGCTGCTCTTTTAGAAAATCTGATGTGAGTTCTGATATGTCCTCCTTAGTGGGCTGAATTCTGAGCAAGCACCTGAAGTAAAACATCAGACTGCATTTGTGCCCATAATCTAGGCTGACACTCCAAGTAAAAAGAGATTTCTGTTTGTGGATTGGGGACAAATTGACTTTATTTCTCTTTCATCGCGTATTGAAGTATTGGCCCAGAAATTGGCCTCTCCGGCTTGCCGCGGGGGTAAGGATCGCGCGCGATCTTACCTACCGCGCCTGCCGTTCTGTTTCGGGCCCACACGAACTTCGGGTCCCGGGCCTCTCCCTGGTGCCGGCGCGCAGTGTGTGCGTGTCCCAGAGGCGCAGTTAGTTCGATGCGACCTCTGGGATCACGTGGGCAATGGAGAGCCAATGGCAGCACACTATCTTTCATTCATAGTTTTGACAGGAGAACTGTCAAAACTATGAATACAAATTGCCCCCAAAAGAACAGCTAAACCTCAATAAAAAATTTTAAAAACCCATCACATTAATAAAATAACTATAGTTAAATAATTTAACCACTTTAAACAAAAATTTAAATTTTTGAAAAAATTTAAATTCTTTTTAAAAGTTATAAAAATAAACTTACCTTTCTTTAAAGTCTCTAAAAAAGATAAACCTGTTGAAATTTTTTTTAAATAATACTTAATTAACTACTTACCTTGTTAAAAGGGGGTCTTACGCCTCCTTTTTCCATGTGTAAAATCTTCCATACTTACCCTCGCGTTCAAACCTGAAAAAAAACCTAGGTGTGCTGCGTGCGCACAGCCTGTAGTGCACACGCGGTTCACTTATGAACCGCCCCCTTCGCAATATCGGAAGTGCCGGTTTCCCGCGCATGCGCAGTGCATGCAGGAAACCGGCACTTCGGGACCGAATACGGGTGAGTACACAGTGCGTACTCTCCCGTATTCGGCCGAATTTCTGGGCCATTGTTTTCTGTTGACTGGCTATTTTGCACTGAAACACACCACCTTATGGCCTAACATCCTGCCTTTATCTCAATTAAATAATGTTGTGTCGGTCGTGGCTCAATGAGTAGCACTCTTGCCTCTGAGTCAGAAGGTTGTGTGTTCAGGTACCACTTCAGAGACTTGAGCACAAAAATCTAGGTTAACACTCCAGTGCAGTGCTGAGGGAGAGCTGCACTGTCGGAGATGCTGTCTTTTGGATGAGACGTTAAATCGAGGCTCTGTCTGCTGTGGCACTATTTAGAAGCAGAGTAGGGGAGTTCTCCCCGGTGTCCTGGCCAATTTTCTTTCTGTCAAACCAACATCACTAAAACAAATTATTTGGTCTTTATCACATTGCTGTTTGTGGGACCTTGCTGTGCGCAAATTGGCTGCCACGTTTCCTATGTTACACTTCAAGAAGTACTTAATTGGCTGTCAAGCACTTTGGGATGTCCTGCGGTTGTGAAAGACGCTGTATAAATGCAAGTCTTTCTTTCTTTCTGTTTAGCTATTACATTTGCTGCCCAATATGCACTTGCTAGGGAGAAAATTTCTCCATCATGCTGCAGTATATAGATCAGAAAATTAGAAAGAGGATTGAATTTATGATTAAATGATTGATCTGCGTGCCTTTTCAAATCAGTTTGAACTCCCCTTCGTTGTGCACAGCTGCACTAATAACATCATGGTCTGGAGTTTCCGCTCGGTTGCACTGGTTTTTTTCGATGCAATTCGTCCGAAATCAGCGAAACCAGCGCATAAGATGGCGGAATTTTAATCGCAAATTACGTTCCGCGCAACTCAAGTTGCCGCGATCTTTTACGCTAGGTTAAAAAGCATCGCACTAGAAGCTGGCCCCACCTACAGAACTGGACCCTCCCCCAGATTGAATTAATCACCATTGGGAGTTTCCGCTAATTGCACACGTTTGAGGACCTTCGAGGAGGCGTTAAAAATTAAGCTGGTTCTCTTGGGTGCAAGGACACTAATAGGCATGTTTTAAAAGCTTTTGACTATAATTTTTTTTGAACTACTAAGAAACTGACTACTGTAACCCAATACAATTAAGAAATGGTTCTGTATAATGTTTTAAAAGTCATTTTCAGTTATTTAAAATCAGGTTACTCACAGGAGATGGACTAGACACTCTGATTAAAATGCTTATTTTTTTGTGATAAACCCATTTTCAGCTGTATTACTCAAACTGCACCAAGTTACCACACTTAAATATATCAAGGAATATTTAAAAAATCAAAATTAAAAAAAGATTATGTTCTGAAAGGCTGCCCAATTGCACTGGTTCATGGCAGATTTTGCATTCGGCAATATGCGAATGAGTTTTGGCAGAAACTTGAGTTTAAAAAAACACTTCTCAAAACTAGCACAATTTGCGCCCGGATCGCCAATTGCGCCCAAAGTGGAAACTCTACCTCGACATGTTCCTCCGCCTGGGAGCAGGGAAAAAATTTGGCAGTGACACCAAATGATTACCTGTCATGAATAAGTTGATGTTGCATCTTCTCTGTGGGGGAAAGTAAATAGAATTATTACCCAGCCTGGTGGCCGCAGTCTCTGTATAAAACTATCCTCTGATGTAGGCTTTTAGGAGTAAAAATTGGATTTGGGGCACTACCTTCGCCGGGGCGCTAATTTTAGCGCCCTGAAAAGGTTAGCACCCCCGCGGCCGATTTTCTCAGGTAGCGTCCCGAGAGGGAGAAGGGCACTAGTGGAAGCGCCCCGCGTCCCTTTTGGGGCGCTGTAAGGCAATATCGCGGTGCTACATGGCGCTGCGGCACGTCGCGCCGCGGTACTGCAGGCCTTCCTCTCCTTATTAAAGGGGAGGGGGGACTGGCACAGCACGTCCTGGTGCCCAGCTGGGCCACCAGGGATCGGGAGTGCCGGCAAAAGAGTTCGGCACTCAAGAGGAGTGCTGGGCTCACGGAGAGCAGCCGGCACCTCGCGGGGGGGGGGGGCTTCACGGGGGCCGGGGACAGCAACGGGGGCAGGTGCTGGCAGGTGGCCAGCAACAAAAATGGCCGCCCGGCACCTCCCCTTTAACTAGCGCCGCCCCTGCCGCAGGAAAGCCCCCTGATCCCCGGCGGACGTAGCATCCGGCGGTAAGTCGGAGGGCGCCACCCAATATTACAGCCGTGGCGCGAGCGGGGCGCTGAGCACGGTGATGATGTCATCGCCGCGTGGCGCTAACGGTTAGCATCGTCGCTAACCTCCCGCTGAATTTCACCGGAGGCTTTAGCGGTGCCGCGCCCAGGCGCTAGTTGACTTGGTGGCGCAAATCAACCGAATTTAGACCCCTTAAACTTTTAACTGTCAGGATCGTGGAGCCTGAAGTAAATAATTTTAGCAGTGTGGACAGTCCATTTAGACTAGCTCAAGGGCTCACATATTTTGATGCATAATAAGGCCAGTTTTACACGATGTAATTGAATGTTAGCACAGCGCACATTTCCCTTGGGAAGCACCATAAACCTGCTGACCTGCTTTCAACAAATAAGCAAAATCAGTAAAATAAGTGATTAGCTGTTGAGTTGCACATTATACTTCCACTCTGATCAGCGCCCTGGCTGAATAAAGGATGGTTTAGCACTGATGTGCGTTTTTGGAATAGAAATGCATAGAATGAAAGTGAGAGAACTTGTCTGAAGCTATTGTTCTGTGAGGTCGAAAGAGATTGGGGAGATATAATGGAGCATCGTTTGTGATTGCTCCCACAGCTGCGATGGTGGCTTTGAGGTCCAAATTCCAAATGCAGTCTTGGGTGGCTTCAAAGTACTCGGAGGAAACAATGATCTGTCTTTTCCATTTACTTACTTCATGGTGGCATAGTGCACATGATGGGAATTATGTTGTTTACCTGCGTTCTGCACCATATGTTATAACTGGAACCAGAAAACATTGCTAGTGTGTTGAAACCACTTTGATTTCATAATTAAATATTGATTTGGAGCAAACAGTGACTAAAAGAAATGATAAAAATGTATGTACTGTAATCCAACCACTTCAGTCAAAAGCAGGACTTCCCAACGCAAATTAAACTCCGTTATTACAACACATTTATATTTATACTGGTTGAGCTCCTGTGGAATGACACATGGGGAGTCAAGCAAAATACAGTATTTAAAGAAATATAGAAGAACTTAAAAAGTTATATAGTACCTTTCACAGCCTCAGGATATGTCCCAAAGCGCTTCACAGCCAATGAAGTACTTTTGAAGTGTGGCTACTGTTGTAATGTACGAAATGCGACAGTCAATTTGCGCACAGCAAGCTCCCACAAACAGCAATTAAATAAATGACTAGATCATCTGTTTTAGGTGTTGGTTGAGGGATAACTGTTAGCAGGTCATAAGGGGGAACTCCCTGCTCTTCTTCCTAGGATCTGAGAGGGTAGATGGGGCCTTGGTTTAATGTATCGTCCGAAACACGGCATCTCCGACAGTGCAGCACTCCCTCAGCATTTTTTAAAGGGGTGCTACCTTCATGAAAAAGTGATTAGCAAACTTTTATTTGTTTGGCGGGGGGGGGGGGAGAAGATCCAGAAGAGCCGTGCATCACATTCATAATGGTGTCACTTGCCACAAAGATATGTAACTTAAGCCCTTACTCTGTACGTTTGTGTGAAGGGAGATGACTTAATTCTCCGGAGGACTCTAAGTGCGGAGGGAATAGTTAAGGGCATGTCGGAGGGAGTTTTCAGGCGTCCCCAGGAAATTATCCCCTTTACGCCATTGAAAGGTCACAGCAGAACTCACACGAGTGGAGAATTGGCTCCAACTTTTACTGGAGTAAGGTAATCAATCACTCATTAAAGTGACTCCAATGGGAGCCAAAGAATTAACAAAATAGTTTTCTTCGGCCCATTTAGGTCTCCAGAGGACTCCGCTCCACCTTGGAACAGGAACAGTGGACTGACTTGGGTCTTTATCTCTGACATATTTGGGTTAGCATAGTCTGGGTCTAATAATTAATCCTTAAATTCTTACAGAAGAGTTCATAGGATGCTCATTGTGTCTTATCGCCTATCACAATAGAAAATATCACTTTCTGCAGACTCAACTATTGTTCCATATTTATTTACTAATAAAATGATACACAGTGATTAAAAGACATAAGCAAGATATTAAACTGCACAATATTTATGGGAGAGTTGGAGTGAGCACACAAGGGGTTAACACTCAAAGAAAGACTTGCATTTATATAGTGCCTTTCACAACCTCAAGATGTCCCAAAGCGCTTTACAGCCAATGAAGTACTTTTGGAGTGTAGTTGCTGTTGTAATGTGGGAAACGCAACAGCTGATTTGCGCACAGCAAGCTCCCACAAACAGCAATGTGATAATGACCAGATCTGTTTTTTAGTGATGTTGGTTGAGGGATAAATATTGGCCAGGACACTGGGGAAGAACTCCCCTGCTCTTCTTCAAAATAGTGCCATGGGATCTTTTACATCCACCTGAGAGAGCGGACGGGACCTCGGTTTAACGTCTCATCTGAAAGACGGCATCTCCCTCAGCACAGCACTGGAGTGACAGCCTAGACTTCAAGTCTCTGGAGTGGGACTGGAACCCACAACTGTCTGACTCAGAGGCGAGGGTGCTACCAACTGAGCCACAGTTGTCAGGTGCCTACTGAGCTGAGTGAACAGCTTGTGTACAGGTTCCCAGCCCTCTAAGTACTTATCACCTGCAATGGGATCCATTGGGCACCTCGGGCATGCTGTTTGCCTCAGCCCATTGTATTATCAGCCCCATTAATCCATTACATGACTAGGCAAATTGGGAAGTGAAATTCTAGACTGATAAAAACTGCGCAAATTCTGAGAAATCTGAATGATTCAATTCAGACCATTTTGGATTGGGAAATTATTCCAGAGCCGTACCAATATGAGAGACTTTGTACAGCTAAATACTTGCTTTTCAGAATTGCGGAAGCAATTATAACAGTGCCAAACTCTTTTTCTTATTATATTATTTTTATGTTATGTATTTAAAGAGATAACAATAAGGCAATTAAAAGCTAATGCTCTCCAAAAGACAAGGACAGCATTTCTTTGAAATCTTTTATTTTTGTCCAAGTAAAAAATATCAAAACTATGTTTTGAACAGCTTATTCATTAACGTCAGTGATTCACATGCACACAAACTGATTTATGGCCATTTTCAATGAGAGACCTGGATTCATCTTCCTCTACAAAGTGAATTCACTTTCAATTGATCTGCCCTGGAAGCAAGCTCTAGTAATGAGAACTGAAATTAGATTTAATTAGTCTACATAATAAATAGAATTGCATTGATTTCTCGATTAACAGATTATGATAGGTCTACAAATAGTGCCTGATGTGGCTGGAGTCCAAATACCTTTCTGTGCACTTGAATTGGAAGAAAAGTGAACCTTTTTCAACTTCATGAGAAATGCCCGTCAAGTCTGACCAATGCATTGGCTGGAAGGTTTATTGTTTAAAGCCCTGAACATGATGTTTAGGAGACATGTACAATTCAGTTCTCAGTTCAAACCCCTGAGCCATTCAAAACGAACATATGGCCACAGCAACGAAATGCTACACAATTTGAATAATTCAAATGGTCACAACCTTTGGAGTTAGAATATGCAGGGAATTGCTGTACACGCCATTGTAGGCACCCGATAGGCCAGGTAGAAAGCATGTACTGAGAATATTACTAAATTGGATTGTACGTGATTAGGAACGTTTTCATTGTTTAATTTTATGATTTATGCCTCACCTCACTTGATGTCTGGTGTTTGTGGATCTTGAAGATCACTTTTACTTTTGTATCATTGCCTTATGTAGATTCTGGATCATTGGTGTCAATGGTATGTGTTTGGTCTATTTGGTATTCTTGTCAATAGTTTATTGTTGAGGGGGTTCCTGTAGTTGACGGGCATCACTGAGTTTTACCTGTTTTTGTAACAGGTTATTTTTTGACTTTGTGGTCACTTTTATTTTGTGTCATTGTTTTGACCCTTTGATCCTGGTTTAGTTTACTGACAAGACATATTAGGCAGAATATTCCAATGTTTGCCACCTGATTTTTGAATGGTACCCAGGCAGGTGGGGGTGAATAATGGCTCAGAGAGCTGTCACACCAGATCCCCACTCAATGCGTCAGCCCACCCAATTTTCCAACACCATGTCTGCCCACCACTGGTAAAAGCCACCCTAAAATAGGTGAACATATTTAAATGAGGTGATGATGCTATGTTGATTCAATTTCCCATCATTATCACCTCACTAATGATGAATGTAAATCATGCCTGTATAAAATGATCGTCCACTGTTGCTAGGCAGTGAAGAAAAAGTGAAACTCAATTTAAATGTCGCATTTCTGAGCCATGTTCATAATTTTTCTTTTTGTTTTTCTACTCCCCACTGTTGATTTGTGCTTTGTTCTGTGGGACACCCATTCCGACCCCCCCTCCCTCAACCCAATTCTAAAGAGTCCTTCTTTCACTCAGAAAGTTAAATCTCTGAGTGGCTCCTGGGAGATTAAGGCTACCCTGTACAGCCATACTCGATGACATCTGTGCTCTTTCCCAGGACACAGGCTGAGCACTAATATAATGAAGTGTATTCTGGCACCCAAGACATCCTGGAGCATACGATCAGATTTTTGAAGATTGGCTTCAGGCACCTGGATTGGTCTGGGGCTCCTCTACAATATACTCTGGCCATTGCCCACTCTAGAGAAAAACTGATCCCATTAAGACAAATGGCTATTTCAATGTGGCAGATTAATGGTTAAGTTTGGATTGGATCTGTCCTTAACATGACTAGTGGTTGAATCATAATAGGATCTGTTATCTGGAGTGGTTAATGGTTTTAATGTGTGTAATTTCTATCTGTTTCAGAGATTAAAGGTACCCGAAAAGCCCTCTCAAACAATATTTGTAAGAATACATAATTTACTGTAAAAGTTTGCTGTAACTTGACCAAACTTAAAAGTTGATCAAATTTAATGTACCAGCATGCCTTGAGAGGCCAAGAGACGTTCTGCTGAACAAATATTAAAATAAAACTACTGCGGCTACAAGCTGCTAATCAGATAAGGAAGCGACAGACCCTGAGCAGGAACAAACCGTCGTGCATTACAAAGATAGGAACATCTTCAGGCAAATGGTATGACCGGCCTTGGGGCCCACTGATTAACTGACTAGGTGATAAGAAGAAGAGGAAAACAACTGCCGACCATTAGTCACACAGTTTGGGACACATACGCATTGAGGGGCCTGCCCAGGTTTTGGGGTATAAAAAGTGCTGCTAAAAGACACTCAGGGCGGCAGTCGGGGCAACTTGGTCAGTTGCCAGTTAAAGTCGTACGTCTAGTCATCGCCGAACCGACCACTCGCTGGTGTTCGTACGTATGTGGTGTTTGCTTATGATGGCTTGAGTTTAAAGTAAAGGAATAGATCTGTATATGCTTAAGTATAATTGGGAATTGTTATACACAACAGTACTATTAGATGCTTACTGGTAATCACTTGTTGATTTTTAAGTAAAGTAGTTTTCCTCCTGAAATCCTTGGATTTTGTGTTGTCTGTTCCACGGGTCTGAACTCTATAAACTGTTGGATGGGGTGAGGGGTAATTCCGCACATCTTACATATTGCTTCTTTAATAATTTTGCTACCAGGCCACTGATCCTTCTGTATTTTTCTCCTTGATTCAGTACATTGTTGCTTCTGAGGGAAACTTCCTCTGTGCTTGCCTCATATGCTGCAAATCCCTGTTGTTTCTGTATAGAAAACAATCTCCACAGCTGTTTCCCTGTTTGATTGTGTAAAAGAAAATTAAACACAGTCAGAAGATCGTAAATTGGAGATTCAGAACCTACTTCAAAAAAATTCAAATCATAAGCTGCTGTCTCCCTCGGCACGGCATTGTTCTTGATGGCTGCAACTCAGCCATTCATTCTCGGGCTTTAATTCCAATAGCAGCTGTTGAACATATTGCCGCTAAATATTGGGATTTTAATGATTTTTCCAGTCTCCAGATCTATGGCTCACAGTGTTGTAGAAATAAACAGTAGTGTCAAGCACCGGATAGAAAAGAAGCAAAGGCCTCGCTACATTCGACCTACAATAAACCTCAGTCACAGGAGAGCTGCCACAATTGTGGTCTTTATTTCCCACTCTTGTCTTACAACTCCTCTTACTTAGATTGTCGTATTAATAGGCTGAGTATGAGTGACGTAATAAAGACTCACTACGCACTTGAACATAAAGCAAGGCTTTAATCAACTTGTAACAAAACATGGAGGTCTAGTTAGCAGTCACTAGCTTCCTGTTTCCAGATTGTCTCTCCCCAAGGTGGGCCCATGCCTGAGTATTTATACTCCCTGGACGGCGCCCCAGCTGGCCACCCAGTAGTACTTCCTGAGTTGTTACTTGCGATTTATGACATTCTTCCTCCCTAAAAGGTTTGGAAGTCCAGTCTTCCTTTAACGGACTAGGCGGACCAGAAATAGCCGCAGACGTTTAGCTCTCTGCTTGTGACTGGAAGGCACGTCTCCCCGGACCGTGTCCTGGTCCCTGGGTCGCTTGGCCCGTACCGGTAAGTCAGTAGAGTCCGCGTCATCTTGATCATCCTGTGGAGGACTGGGAATATCATGACTCCGGGTGCGGGTCCCCACAGGTGCTGAGCTGGCCTCATCCCGGGTCGTGGCTGGAGATTGTCCGGCGTCCTGGTTTCGGGTGGCCATCCTACGGGGAGCGTCCAGCTCCCTGAGTTGATCCGGTAGCGTTGCCGGCAGATCCCCCGATGTCCCAGGCGGGGCATCATTTTCATAGGGGTGCGGAGTGTTGATATCATTGTCGGGGGATCCTTCATTATTCGGGCCCGTGTGACCGGTTGGGCAGGGAGCCAGATCTCGGAGCGAGACGGTGGTCTCCCGGCCATCAGGGTACCGTACGTGTGCATACGTGGGGTTTACCTCCGTTAACTCCACCTCGTCAACGAGAGGGTCGTTTTTGGCAGACCGGACGAACCTCCGGAGTAGTACCGGGCCTGGAGCCACCAACCATGACGGTAGAGACGTCCCATGTGTAGAGCGATGCCGGAATTTGAAGAATCGCTCATGAGGCGTGACATTAGTAGACGTGGAGAGAAGAGACCTGATAGAGTGTAACGCGTCGGGGAGCACCGTTTCCCACTGCTGGTCCGGCAGGTTGCGTGACCTTAGTGCCAGACGGACAGCGTTCCAGATGATGGCATTGTATCGTTCAACCTGTCCGTTACCGATTGGGTGATATGGTGTCGTCCTACTTGAGGCGATTCCCCGTTGGGAGAGATAACTTTTAAGTTCACTCGACATAAAGGAGGGACCCCGATCAGTGTGGATAAAATTGGCCGTCCCGCAAAGGGAAAAGACCTGATCGAGGCATTTAATTACCGTAGAGGTAAGCATATTAGGGCAGGGGAAGGCGAAGGGAAAGCGTGAATACTCGTCCACCATCGTAAGTAGGTAGGTGTTCCTTGTCGACGAAGGCAATGGCCCTTTAAAGTCTATGCTGAGCCTCTGCATAGGCTGCATTGCATGTATGAGTAAGCCATCTGATGGGCGAAAGAATTGTGGTTTCAATTCTGCACAAATCCTACAGGAGGAGCATGTTTTCTTTACGTCCTCGGTTGAAAATGGTAGATTTTTGGAGCGCACAAAGTGCAACATGCGGGTCACACCAGGATGGCATAAGTCCATATGCAAATCCGCCAGAGTCGACGTTGACATTGAGGAGCAAAATGCCAGTGTGAAGGTATCTGGGGCCACGTTCTGTTTGCCGGGTCGGTAACAGATAGTATATCCAAAGGCAGCCAGCTCCATCCTCCAGAGTTGAATTTTATTATTTTTGATTTTCGTGCGCCTCCGGTTATCCAACATGAAGGCCACAGAGCGCTGGTCAGTTATAAGCGTAAAATGACGCCGAGCAAGAAAATGACCCCATTGGCGTACAGCCTCGATGATGGCCGTAGCCTCCTTCTCAACGGGGGGGGTAATGGAGCTCGCTACCCTGCAAGGTTCTGGATAGGAATGCCACGGGTCGGCCACCTTGATTCAAGGTAGCGGAGATCGCCACCTCCGATGCATCGCATTCGACCACAAAAGGAAGATTTTCGTCAATGGAGCGAAGCGTGGCTTTCTCCAGCTGTCGTTTGAGGAGGTTGAAGGCAGAAATAGCCGTAGCTTCCAATGGAAAAGACTTCGCATGGAGCAGGGGCTGTATTTTATCGGAGAAGTGTGGTATCCATTTTGCGTAATAAGCAAACATGCCAAGTGCCCGACGAAGAGAGCCGAGGTTCGTCGGGGGAGGGAGCTCCTGAAGTGGACGAAGTCGCTCTGGGTCCGGTTTAATAACACCGTTGCCCACCCAGTAGCCAAGAATGTTCACCGATGGCACCAACTTCACCGATTTGGATTCGTTTAACGTCAAGTGGCGACGGCGGAGTACGTCAAAAAATCTCTGAAGATTGGCGTCATGCTCCTTTTGATCATGGCCGGCAATAGTGATATTGTCTAAATACGGAAAGGTATCCGTCAAGTTCTCTTGCCGGACTAGGCCATCCATGGCCCGTTGGAAGACGGCCACCCCATTGGTGACCCCGAATGGAAGGCGGCGAAACTGGAAAAGCCGACCATTGGCCTCAAAGGCCGTATACTTCTTGTCGGAGTCTTGCAGTGGCACCTGATGGTACGTGCTTTTTAAATTGAAGGTCGAGAATACCTTGTATTTGGCAAGGTTGTTGACCATGTCATCTATGCGTGGCAGCGGGTAGGCATCCAGATCGGTATATAGATTAATAGTCTGCGAATAATCGATACACAGACGTTTTTTATGTTGTTTTAAGGGATTCCTCACGATGACGACCTGAGCCCGCCAGGGAGATGAACATGGCTCGATAATACCGTCGACTAAAAGGCGAGAGATTTCCGCCTCAATAAACGCTCGATCATCTTGGCTAAAGCGTCGCGATTTGGTGGCTATGGGTTTACAGCGGGGGGGAAGATTGGCAAACAGGGAGGGTTCACCGAGTAAGGCCGCCGAGAGTGCACAAAACGGCACCTTAGAAATGGTAAGCTCCGGCCTTGACCCTCCAAACTCAAAAGTGATCTTCTTGTGCTGCTTCTGGAAGTCCTGTCCCAGAAGCACATCGCTGCATAAGTTTGCGAGTACTCTGAGCCGGGTGGAGAGATACGTGCGGCCGTTGAGGATGAGGTTGACCAGACAGAAGCCAGAAGAATTGGTGGTCAGAGTCGTCAGAGCCATTGCAATCTCCCTGTCCGAGGGATAAATGTGCAGTTTTAACCTATTGACAGCCCGCTTACTAATGAAGCTGTCAGAGCTGCAGGAGTCGATTAGCGCACTTAGAGTGTGCCCATTTACTGAAACCTTCGTGGGTGCATGGGACAAACTTTGGGGAAAAACAGCCGTGATGGGAGGAGGGGCAATTTTCCCTTCGGCAACTGTAGCCTTAACAGTAGTTCTTGGGGGAGGAGCAGCTCCATAGATAGCAGCTGTGAAGCTAACAGGAGCTCTTGACCGGTATACTTTAGAGGAGCGGCCTTTCTTGTTAGCAAAGGCCCGTGACTGGCATACCTTGGAAAAGTGTCCTTTCTTGCTGCAATGATTGCAGGTCACATTACGAGCCGGGCAAAATTTTCTGTGATGGCACGCCCCTCCACAAAAGAAACACTTTCTTCCTGATTGCCAGGATGCTGCTAGGGCGGGGTCGTCATCAGCGAAGGCCTCTAGGGTAGGGTCGTCGTCTGTTAGAGTAGAGTCAACATCAGTGGGGGCATCCGCCCGAGACCTACCGAAAGACTCATTAAAGGAGATAGCCGCCGCCCGTGCACGTGGTGGGAGATAAGTGTCTGCATTTTTCTTGGCCAAGTCCAAGGAACACGCCTGGTCATAAGCAGCCCGTAAATTGAGGGTTTTATTTTCCAGCAGGCGCTGACGTATAAAAGGGGACGCGATTCCATTGATAAAGGAATCGCGGATTAGTTCCTCTTGATACTGTTCAGCTGAAACTGCTTTAAGGTTACAATCCTTGCTGAGCCTGCGAAGTTTCTGGAGAAATTCATCGAGTGATTCCCCAGGCTGCTGCCGAGTTGTGGCCAGTAGGTGTCGAGCAAAGATTTCATTTGGGGACTTGACATATAGCTGCTGTAAGATTTCGATAGCAGTGTCATAGTCTATACAGTCCTCAATATAATCATACACATGAGGAAACACGTAGTTGATAAGCATTCGTAACTTATTAGGGACATCCGCCCCACATTCTTCTAGAAAGTTGCTAAAGGTACGAAACCAATGCTTCCATACCTTTGCTGCCGCAGGTGCATTCGGGTCCAGGTCGAGACGAGCGGGTCTAAGGAGTTTTTCCATGATGGATCAGTTTCTTGCCCAAGTTCCCTTCTGTGGTGCGAGTTGCAGCTGGTTGTTCCGAATCACCCAAAGCGTGGAGACGATATCAAGTTGATTAAATTGACGTAATAAAGACTCACTACGCACTTGAACATAAAGCAAGGCTTTAATCAACTTGTAACAAAACATGGCGGTCTAGTTAGCAGTCACTAGCTTCCTGTTTCCAGATTGTCTCTCCCCAAGGTGGGCCCATGCCTGAGTATTTATACTCCCTGGACGGCGCCCCAGCTGGCCACCCAGTAGTACTTCCTGAGTTGTTACTTGCGATTTATGACAATGAGGATAGTTATATCCTGCGTATTCTTGTTCAATGGGCACTAGAAACTGTGCAAACGTGTTTCATATAAGTGCCCGAACAGCTGATTGAGAGGAGAATTTAATGCTCTATCTAAGTTGCACTCAAATTTGTATATTTTAAGTCCTGCTCCTGATCTTTGTGTTTTTTTTTCAGTCCCATACCTGGTATTTATGTGTTACTCCCACTGCTTCTGTCTTTAACTGCAACTCTGCTATGTTCGTTTAACTCTTGCTTCCACTCTTTTTTTGTGTGACTCTGCTATTTATTTTCAGTCCTACTGTCCGTGTTTATGGTTTCTTTTATTAATGCCCCTTCCACGGCTTGTGTTTTTTTTTTACTTCCACACACAGGCTGCGATTTTGCCGGCGCTCAGAGGGCGGGTTCGGAGGCGGGTCAGGTGTTAAAGTTGCAATGATTGACGGCGGGTTGGTAACCCGCCGCGAACACGCCTCCGCCTGAGATTCAGGATTGGCGGGTTTGTGATCTCACAACAGACCCGACACCAAGCGGCGGGTAAGGGATTTAAGGCACTTAACTCCTTGTTAAGTGCTTGTTTAGAGCTATTTTGACAGCCTTTTGCAATTTTCCAAGTTTTGGGTCGGGTTTCACGACGTTCGGAGAACACGCCAGGTAAGTGTGTCGGGAACACCAACGAGCTGGAAACTTCACAGCTGCAATTGCAGTCTAAAAGCTGCACTCTCAAATCTGGTCAGTTTCAAATGTCAGAGGTTGGTGATTTAACAATTTGGTGGACACATTCTGTGTTTAGGCTGCAAGTATGTGGTGTTAACTCTGTATCCACTGTCACCTGCATTACTGGACATAAAAGGCGCCCTCACCCTTCACTGTGCCACCTCAGATTGTCAGCACACATATGGCAACGATGTCAAACATTCATGCAGCATTAATTTATTGGAACTTAGAATTCATTGTGAAGTTTCTGATCTTTTACTATCAGAACACCCAAGTGAGAACCCTTGTGCTTATTTATGTGTCAGCTTTCTCTTATGTGTGCTTCTACGTTGTGCTCCCCCTGTGGCTTCAGCAGATGTAGAGACAGCCAGCTCACCTCCCTGCTGCGCCCGCTTAGACGCCTTTGGTAGTCGTCCTTTGGGTTTTGGTACCTGTGAAGGCCCCGCGAAAGTCTGCTCCTCCTGCGGCTGCACAGGGGCAGACTCGGCTGTCACTGCTTGGGTGCTCATCTGGGGCTCTGACCGAGGGGCTGGCAAGGGGCTGGAAGTCTGAGCGCTTGGAGAGGAGCCCCCACTTGCATGTTGCCTCCCACCATCATTCCTCTCATGGGCCACCCACACTTCTCTGCTAGCAAGTAACTGGAGAGCACCTTGCTGCACATCAGTGGGGCCATGAGGAACCGTCTCTGTACTGACAGTCCTCATAACCGGGATGTCCATGGACCTCTGGTTCCTCTCCACGATAGATGCCCATCTATCTTCCATAGCTGACCATCTATCTAGAAGAGTCACCATGTTGGGTTGAGTCTGGCGATTTATGTCCTCCATGGAGGTTGCCATCCTTTCCATGGCAGTACCTATGTTCACGATTGCATGCACCACGCCATTGCTCATGTTTGAGATGGACTCCTCCATTCTCTGCACACTTGCAGTCACCGTGGTTGCAAACCCAGTTCAGAGACTCCTACACTTGTTCCTGAAGCTCCAGCACCGCCCTCTTCCTGGATGGCCCCCGAGGCTCAGCGTCTACATGCAGCTGAGCAGAGCTAGGAGCGTCCTGTGGTCTCCGACGAGGACTCTCCACTGCTGTCCCTGTCTCTACCATCTGCTCTTGCTCACTCGTGAGTTGTGATACACCAGGTGACAACACTACTCTATCTCGCAAACGACCCACCGAGGTGTGCTTCTCTGCGCTGGTGCTGGGTGGGCTCATTGCTGCTGACGCTGCTCCCTCAGAGGATGCAGCATCCTGAGAGGAGTCCTCCTGCTCTTCCTTCTGGACAGTTGGGAGGGGGGCTCTTGATGGTCCTGTGGGAGAGTAAAGACAGGAGTTAGACATGTGCTATGTAGATTGCAGACACATCCCATTGTGCACATGATGAGCATTCAATTTCTATTGACATCAGATGCCAGATGTGTCACTCATGAAAGCCAAATAAGATGGATGGAGAAGCATTCTGTCACCAAGTTGTTCAACTGAGCCCATCTCTCCGTCCCCCATTTCTAGCTGTTCCACCGATCCCACAATTTTGAGAGCCGCCTCCTCAGCGTTGGTCAGCTGCACCACGGGTGGTGGTCCTCCTCCTGTTTGCTCCCTCTCCCTTTTATTGTGGGATCTCTTTTCCTGCAATGAGGGAAAGAAGTGAAGTTTCAGTGAGAGTGATGGAATGAGTGTATCGAATGGATAGGATAGATGTTTAGGGGGAGACTATGATGGAGTGGGTTCCCATTACCAAGTTCCCTCCTTTTGAGTTGCTAGTTGTTGTCATTGCATAACCTTGAGGGTGAGTGTGAAGGGTGCATAGTTAGATGGGGAAGTGATTCTGTACATAGGGAGAGAGGGATGGGTGATGGTGCAAGTGATGCTGGGTTGAGTTAGGATGTGCAGGGGGCGGGTTGGCAATGCAGAGTGATGGGGAAGTGATGACAGGCACAGCAGAATTAAGGTAAGTGTGCTTTTAGACTCACTTTTCCAGAGCGCAGGAGATCATCGAACCTTTTCCTGCATTGGACCCAGGTGCGTCTGACCATGGACCTGGCACTGACCTCCTCAGCTATTCGCAGCCAGGCTGCCTTTGTCTGCCGAGGAGGTTTCCTCCTTCCATCACCTGGGTATAGGACCATCCGACGTCCTCTGACTCCCTCCACAAGAACATGGCGGGATTGCTCATTGAAGCAGGGAGCTGCCTTCTGTCTCTCTGCAGACATAGTGAGCACCAGCAGCAGTCAGGAGCAGCAGAATCAACTTCAGATGTAAATGTGAAATGGCCTCCTTAAATACTCCAGCTGCAAACGCGTCAGCAGAGCAGCTGAACAGACCCGCACCTCGTGAGGAGGGCGGGTTACCCACATGGCAGTATTAACGAGCCCAATTAACCAAAAATTGTGTCAGCAGTCTGCCTGGAGCCGGCAGCAGGTCCGGAACCCACCGGGCTCCCTTCCCGACGCCAACCCGCCTCCACGGTGAAAATCGCGGCCAGAGTGTTTATATTTTTAACTGCAGCATCACTCCCAAATTTTCTCTTCATCATAACTGCTCTGATGCCCTCTTTCATGCTTTGACCTCATTCCACTTCTGTGCTCACCATTTGCTATCACTAAATTCTCTCAAATGCCTACTTTTCCTTCCCCAACTTTTCAACACTTCCCATTACTCAACTTTTACCACCACTATGTGTTTTGCACTCATGACCTCCAACTTCTGCATAACCCAACTGTTTCCTGCTCTTTCCTTCTCTAATGCTCCATAGCATTGAAGTATTCGCCGACTACCTCCTCCAATTGTCATTTCTTCAGTTTCATACTTCCATTTCAATCAAAGAAGAAACTGCCACTGATAACTTTCTCAAAATACTTTATTGTATGGTTTATGTCCAAGATGCTACATTCATAGTATGTTTGATACTTTATGAACATTACATAGAATGTACAACACAGAAACAGGCCATTCAGCCCAACTGGTCTATGCCGGTGTTTATGCTCCACATGAGCCTCCTCCTACCCCTCTTCATCTCACCCGATCAGCATATCCTTATATTCCTTTCTCCCTCATGTACTTATCTAGCTTCTCCTTAAATGCTATTCGCCTCAACTACTTCATGTGAGCAAAATTAACCGGAGATCGACTAGCATATATTTATAATTTAGACACAAGGGTGTTATAAACAAAATCTTCAAGTTTTCAAATGATGCCAAAGCAGGTGAAAGTGCAAATAATGAGGAATAATGCAAGGAGATAAAGAAGGAATTGGCTCCTTTAGGTAACTGGGCTGGTAGGTAGCAAATACAGTTTAATGTGGATAAATGTAAAGGAGTTAGTATGGGAGCAAGCAACCTAAAGAGAAGTCAATGGAAAGGACAATTGGGCAGGATATATAACAGACAGCGGATTTGATACCTTTAGTTTTCCACCCCTGCTGAAGTTGAAAATGACTTCCAGTTACTGTTAAATGAAACAATCATATGGCCTACTGATTGGGAAAGAAATCTAGGAGTTATTCTGTATAAATCTACAAAACCATCAGCCCAGTGCTTGGCTGTAGTGAAAAAGGCAAATAAAGTAAGCATGGTTGGATTAGCAAAAGGATAGAGTACAAATCAAACTAAGTTTTATTGTTGCTGTATAAGGTATTGGTCAGAATCTATTGGAGCACCGTGTGCAATTCTGATAATCATAGGAACAATGGCCCAGAAATTAGGCTCCCTGGCTTCCCATGGGTGCAAGGATCCCGCGCGCACCTACCTACCGTGCCTGCCGTTGACCTCTGGGCCCACGGGGACTTCAGCTCCTGGGCCTCCTGCAGCTGCCGGCGCGCAGTGCTTGTGTATCCCAGGGGTGTAGTTAGTGCGATGCGTCCCCTGGGATCTCGTGGGCCATGGAGAGCCAATGGCAGCAGACCATCTTTCATTCATAGATTTGACAGGATGACCTGTCAAATCTATGAATTGAAATCGGCCCCAAAACAACACCTAAACTTCAAATACATTTTATAAAAAACATTACATTTTTAAAATAACTATAAGTTAAATAAATTAACTACTTTAAACAAAAATTTTAATTTTTGAAAAAATTAAAATACTTTTTAACAATGCTAAAAATAAACTTACCTTTCTTTAAAGTATCTAAAAAAGATAAATCTGTTGAAATTTTTTTTAAATTGTAATTAATTAACCACTTACCTTGTTAAAAACGGGTCTTGCGCCTCCTTTTTAAAAGCGCAGCTTCTTCAATACTTACCCTCCCGGAGAAACCTGAAAAAAAAAAACAAAGTTCGCTGCGTGCGCGCAGCCTCTCCCGCACACGCGGTTCACCTCTCAACCCCTCCCTTCATGAGACCGGAAGTTCCGGTTTCCCGCGCATGCGCAGTGCATGCAGGAAACCGGCACTTCAGGAGGCCTTATGGGTGAGTACACAGTGCGTACTCACCCGGCAAGTGCCGAATTTTTGGCCCAATATTATTGCCCTTCACAGAATACAGAGCCAAAAAGATGTAGGTATCAGGTAACGGGGCCCTAAGTTATTTGGAATCTTAAGATATTGAACTTGCTTTCTTTACTTGAGGTGGCTTAATTAAAAATGTTAAGATTATGAAATGAATTGACAAAGTTGATCCAGATAAAATTGTGCACTGGGAGTAAACAGTGCAAATGCCTGGGAGTGAGATCACTTTTTATTCATTCACAGGATGTGAGCGTCGCTGGCAAGGCCGGCATTTATTGCCCATCCCTAATTGCCCTTGAGAAGTTGGTGGTGAACCCCCTTCTTGAACCACTGCAGTCAGTGTGGTGAAGGTACTCTCAGTGCTGTTAGGTAGGGAATTTCTTGTTATAGTTTTTTGTAGCAGTTTTGATACAACTGAGTGGCTTGCTAGGCCATTTCAGAGGGCAGTTAAGAGTCAACCACATTGCTGTGGGTCTGGAGTCACATATAGGCCAGACCGGGTAAGGATGGCAGATTTCCTTCCCTAAAAGGACATTAGTGAACCTTCAAAAGGGATGGGCTTGTTTGGCCAAAGGCCTTTGCCTGTTCCTAAAATTCCTTGGGGTAAAAATTGGGTAGCGGGGCGCTACCTTCACCGGGGCGCTAATTTTAGTGCCCCGAAAAAATTAGCGCCGCCGTGGCCGATTTTCCCAGGTAGCACCCCGAGAGGGAGGAGGGGCGCTACTGGAAGCGCCCCGCATCCCTCTTGGGGCGCTGCGAGCCAATATCGTGGCGCTACGTGTCTTGGTACTGCAGGCCTTCCTCCCCTTATTAAAGGGGAGGGGCCTGGCGCAGCACGTCCTGGCGCCCATGCTGGGCCACCAAGGATCGGGAGTGCCGGCAAACGAGCCCGGCACTCAAGAGGAGTGCTGGGCTCACGGAGAGCAGCATGGGGGCAGGTGCAGGCAGGTGGCCAGCAACAAAAATGGCTACCCGCCACCTCCCCTTTAACTAGCGACGCCCCTGCCACAGGTAGGCCCCCCCTGACCCTGGCGGACATAGCGTCCGGTAGTAAAAGTCGGGGGGCGCCACCCAATGTTACAGCCGGGGCACGAGCGGGGCGCTAACGGTTAGCGCCGCTGCTAACCTCCCGCTGAATTTCGCGGGAGGCGTTAGCGGCGCCGCACCCAGGCGCTAGTTGATATGCGCCCTAAGAGGGCGCTAACGGGAAGCGCAAATCAACCGAATTTAGCCGCCCCTTATGTTCTTATGACTGACAATTGGATTGGTTCATTGGATTTCTGGACAGTGAAAAGCGATCTAGTTCACTGCAATTTTGAACAGTGGAAGTGAATAGAGAAGCGTGTTATCCATTAAAATTCTGTTCAGTGAGTCTAGATGGCAGGATTGAAGGGGAATTAGTTTGGGTCGTTGAATTCTATATGATTGGGTCAAATGGGAAACTGCAAACAATAAGAGCATGATTATGTTTGGACTGTGTATCTGTTTACCTGGAGTGTCTTCTGTATACAAAATACCCAACACTAAAATCTGATGGAGTCCTGAGGAGGAAATTTGGAATTTTGACATGTATTATCTCAGCTGCCGGGCAGTCAGATAAAGGCAGCAAATAGATAGTCTTTGTACAAGACAGAGTGAAATGGGTTTAATTTTAATTTAAAATCTAGGCCATGCAAGTCATCCAGACCTTTTTTGTTGCGATTTCTTTGTACTTCCTTAACTTGTGTAGTTGCTGCTGCCATCGCAGCACAATAATTTGTCTTTTTTTTGTCTTGCTTTACAATGCATTAACATTTAATTACTTTAATTATATCTATCATTACTACACACTCAAACTTTTTAGTTTACAGCACAAAGGCCTGGCTGACAGGTTAAAGATGTGCCTGCGCTGCAAGGAACGATAAATAGATCAACTTCAAGCTGATCACACACTTAATTTATAAGCCAGTCACTGCCATCAAATGGAGTTTAATCTCCGTCTTCTTTTCTCTTAAAAAACGGTTTGGCAGATGAGAGACTTTTAATTAAAAGATTTTGCAGCTGCAGTTGCCTTCTGTTAAATTTCCAATATCCCATCTCCAGTGTTAGTGGAGCACGATCACAATATTGAAAAAAGCATTACAGAGGACAAAGACCGACAGAAGTCAATAGTTCTTACACTGATGTGCGTTGAGGAGGCAGATGACTTCACAAAGTGTTTCTTCTAATCCTGTAGCGAAGCAGATATCTTGTTTGCTGCTGTTGGTCTTTTTAGTGCAATTTTGAGACCAATAAATACACAACATTATATAATCCTGTTGTGCCACCATGAATCATCGCACTCAGACATCAACAGATTTTAAAGAGTGCTTTGTGAAAAAAATAATTGGTTTCTTAAGGGACCCTGCAAATTTTGTCAGATTGTTGTAAACCCCAGGACTGCAAAATTGTACATTGAACCAATTCTTGTAACTTTAAGAAAAACACACTTTGAATATTACGATGGAATAAACAAAAGGCTGTTGGATAATTCCTTCCTTAACTTTTACACAGATTCATACAACTAGAAACAGTAATATGTTTGATAATTCACTTCATTTATTACCGACAAAACATGAACCTAAAACACCCTAACCAACCATAGAAAGAAGAAAGACTTGCATTTATATAGCGCCTTTCATGACCACCACACATCCCAAAGCACTTTACAGCCAATGAAGTACTTTTGGAGTGTAGTCACTGTTGTAATGTAGGAAACGTGGCAGCCAACATGCACACAGCAAGCTCCCACAAACAGCAATGTGATAATGACCAGATAATCTGTTTTAGTGATGTTGATTGAGGGATAAATATTGACCAGGACCCCGGGGATAACTCCCCTGCTCTTCTTCGAAATAGTGCCATGGGATCTTTTACATCCAACTGAGAGCGGATGGGGCCTCGGTTTAACGTCTCATCCGAAAGACGGCACCTCCGACAGTGCAGCACTGGAGTGTCAGCCTAGATCTTTGTGCTCAAATCTCTGGAGTGGGACTTGAACCCACAACCTTCTGACTAAGAGGCAAGGGTGCTACCAACTGAGCCACGGCTGACACCATACAGAATAGCATGCGTTAGCCCTGCATCCAAAACTTACTGTGCGTAGATTTAATGAGAAATCGTGAAGACGGCTTCTCAGCCTCCCAGGGTTTCCTTCCTTTCCTTTCTTGTCTTCCTTCTCTAACTAATTTAAAAATGAGAAGTCGCACAACACCAGGTTATAGTCCAACAGTTTTATTTAAAATTACGAGCTTTCGGAGCTCCGCCCCTTCTTCCGGTACAGTGAGGGAATTCCGGAGCGGAGCTCCGAAAGCTCGTAATTTTAAATAAAACTGTTGGACTATAACCTGGTGTTGTGCGACTTCTCATTTTTGTCCACCCCAGTCCAACACCGGCATCTCCGCATCATAATTTAAAAATGACATCTGTCTCTGATTCTGTTTTGATTTATGGTTCTTTTCCTGCCGAATGCAACCCTTACCTCATGTATTACAACTGCCCATTTGCTTCAGATAGTTTACTAGACAGGGATGCGAGGCCTCTTTCCTACCTTCGTCACACCAAAGCGTTACCTCTTATTATTTGCCTCCCCATAACCATTCTCTGATGTAAACAATCCTCTGATGTGTGCACCCGTGACACCCCTGCTGTGATAAAAACCTGTGTTTCAAAAGTCTTTCTTAGCAGTTTTGAGAAGGGCTTTTGAGAACATGACAGTGAAAAACAGGCTCTTTCAAGAACATGATTTAAACAAATCCATTCCATATTATAGTTTTGACCCTATTAAAACAAAAGCAATGTAAAAACATATCGATATTCTGACAAAGGCTACTAGCCATTCTAGTCCTTATTTGTTTTTATCGAAAGGCCTTGCATTGCAAGATTTGTGTGCCAGTCTATTAGTTGTGTAATGTAAATCAGGCTCAGCAAATTGTATTCACTCCATGTGTATGTCACGGGTCCACATCTGCTGCACTGAAGAATCTGTCACTGAAATGTATAATAGTACCCAGGATAAGACATCTTGCTTTTGCTGGAAACTACAATATTAATTTGCGTGTCTGTTCTGCTTTTATTTTCAATGGATGATCAACAACAACAACTTGTATTTATATAGCGCCTTTAACGTAGTAAAAACATCCCAAGGTGCTGCACAGGAGTATTATAAGACAAAAAATTTGACACCGAGCCACATAAGAATAAATTAGGGCAGGTGACCAAAAGCTTGGTCAAAGAGGTAGGTTTTAAGGAGCATCTTAAAGGAGGAAAGAGAGGTAGAGAGGTTTAGGCAGGGAGTTCCAGAGTTTAGGGCCTAGGCAACAGAAGGCATGGCCACCAAAGGTTGAGCGATTATAATCAGGGATGCTCAAGAGGGCAGCATTAGAGGAGTGCAGATATCTTGGGGGGTTGTGGGGCTGAAGGAAATTACAGAGATAGGAAGGGGCGAGGCCATGGAGGGATTTGAAAACAAGGATGAGAATTTTGAAATCTAGGCGCTGCTTAACCGGGAGCCAATGTAGGTCAGCGAGCACAGGGGAGATGGGCGAATGGGACTTGGTGCGAGTTAGGACACGGGCAGCCGAGTTTTGGATGACCTCAAGTTTACGTAGGGTGGAATGTGGGAGGCCAGCCAGGAGTGTGTTGGAATAGTCAAGTCTAGAGGTAACAAAGGCATGATCAACCAAGAAAAAGGCCGTGTTGGAGGTACCCTTTAGCCTGTTAAATGCAATTGGATTGTTTCCACGGAATTCAAGCTCACTGCGGAAATTGGCACATTTTATAGCATTCCATACTTCTCTGCCCGTCAAAATTGGTGTTTTTATCCATGTTCCCTAGGTGACACTGCTCTCCAATGTGTAGAGTGCTTTCACACATGTTAAGGAGCACAGGGCGCAAATGGCCACGTGTTCAACACACACCATTTGATCGAACATCTTCCATTGGAAAACAGATCTTCTAAGGTCTGTAACCTCAGACAATTCAGACAATCTGTGCATTGGACCGTTGCTATGTATCTATTGTCCCTTTATCAGCCCCCACCATCGTACCCCTTCACCACCACGGCTCTGTACTTTATCTTGTGCTTCCATAGCCTCATCACTATCAAAGTGCCATGAAGAGTCTACCTATTCTGGTGCTTAATACGAATGTAGATGGTGATGGGTATTACTGTGGCAATTACTGTTCAACTTCAGACACATCTTGAAGACTTGCAGATGGAACATTGACTGCATAAGCACACTTATCTATTTGGGTACTGTATTATTAAAATGCACTATTGTGCAATCAGTGGGTGTTCACACATTGATACAACATGTTGTGTAAATTATAAAATATAGGACTAACATGGTATCTCCTAGTTGTTCTGTGAACCCCTCTGACCTCCTCAGCCCACACCTCCGAGAGTCTACCTCTCGAAAAATATCACAATCTCTCCATATTCTGAGAGAGTTCTCTGCTAATTCGTTCCACCATTGGTTCCAACTCATGCCTTGCTAATACATGTGAAATTTGCTTTAAACGTAACAGCAATATAGATTACGAGTGATTTGGCCAATGGAAATTGCTTGGTGCCATACACTTTCCTCGCCATCACAGCATGTGTAAATGTGTTTCATAACCCTTCTTGGCTATGCCTTTGTTGACATTTCTCTGTGTCAGTACAGCATTTTTGGACAGGTTTTTTAAAACATTTATGACTTTCTTTTATGTCCATGTGTGTTCCCCGTTGCTAATTCACAATAATATTGGGGCAGCTTTTGTGGGCGGCAGCGTACCTACAGAGTACGCCGCCGGCATCCAGATAGAATATGAACTTACCTGATGGGGACCCTGCTTCACGAGCTTGTTGTTTGACGCTGCGTACTGGAGGGCAGCGTAATGGCCCACGGATCCCAGGGGCGCAGCGTGTGCGGAAGCGTACCTGGGATCACGTAAGCCTAGTGCTCTAATCATCATACATCACCGTCCCCATTCACAACTGAACTTCGTTAATTAAATATACATTCATTTAAACCCTCATTACTAGAGCCTTCCGGGATTTAAATGGGCATAATGCAATGCATTTTTGTAACCTATGCACTGTGTGTATGTTTAATTTATGAATGGGGATGGCGATCTATGGATCAATTCAAACACCTCAAACGGTACACTCGAAAATTAAACAGTCCGACTGCTGAGAATATATTCACGTATGGCCCTGACCGCTTCTTATTTAATCATGGTCCCTTTGCATTAGCCACAGACTGCCATCCAAAATCTCAGACATTTTATGGAATGCAAATGGGGGAAGAGATACAGTAGCATTATTTCCCTCCTAGGGCTGGATTTTATGAATGGAGATTTGTTGGAGGTGGGACTGCTGCTTGCCTGGTTTCAGTCCCGCCTCCATCAGCTTCTGGCCAACCAACGGGATTTTCCCCTGATTGACCTTGTTAAGCCCACCCGGTGGGCTCAGCAGGCCAATTAGGGGGAAGTCAGTGACAGAGCACATCAACGTATGACGTGTCATCTGTCAAGAATTTTTGAAAGAAGAAATGTCATCGTTTGACAGCTCTGTGAAGCTGTCAAACACTGACATTCTGTGTAGTTTGATGAGGCCTTGTGTTCAGGACTCATCAAACCTTTCTACTTTGCAGAAATCAGCTGGCTGTTGTATCGGAGGATGCAACAGCCAGTCTGTGATCTCTACAATGGAGATGTCGGGGACTCCGGCTCCACAGCGGCTGAAGGCTGTAGATAGAAACAAAGGTAAGTTAACATTTTCGAGCACTTTACACTCACCTCACATACTCACTACTCCACACTTGCACCCATCACTCACCTCTACATCGCACTTTCAGACCCCTCCGACCCCCACAGACCTCCTACTCACCTCCTACACCCCGGCAGGGTTCCCTCAGGTCGGGAAGCCGCACTTCAGGACGGAAAATGGGGATAATCCTATTTTCTGCCTGTTAACTACCTGTTAACAGGCAGTTAATAGGCTTTAATCCCTTCCCGCCTCCAAGGAGACGGGACCCGGGGCGGGACGGCTTCCCGCCTCCTGGCAAGAGGGCACGGAGGCGGGTTAGGGCGGGTTTGCCAGCAGCCCCCAAATTCTGCCACTTTCCCGGCAGTCCCGCCTCCTCGGGGCTGGTAAAATCCAGCCCCTAGATAACCAAATGATCCGAGATGAAAAAGATGTGAAAACATGGTGAACGATGCCTTGGATCCTTTAAGGTATCCCTTACACTGATGCAAACAGGCCCTGCTGCATCAGCCATAAGATTTTCGTACGTAATTGCTGGGCAGTTGGTGGGCAATTAGCCCAACTCTGCGCCAGCGATGAGAATTCCCCTGTCGGTGCGGATTATCTGTCAAGTAACTTGACAGATCGCAAGTTCAGGCAAGTGCAAGTGCATGCGGAAATCCCAAACTTGCGGTCCATTTCAAAGGCGGTATGACGGCATTCTCTGAGAGTACACTGTCATACCCACCTCAAATTCTGGCCCATTGTTTCTTTACCTTTCTGCTCCTTTTGTTGTGCAACTATTTCTGGACCTCACACCAGGTCATCTGAAGAATGGGCAGCAAATTCACATGCTCCAATATTTCTTGCATCTGTGTTTAGGGAGAGAGTGTAATCTTTTATAATCTCTGTGGATTGTCTATCCAATCGTTCGAAGCTGACTCCATATTGGTAACAGTTATTATTTTTATTTAAGCATAACACAGTATTTGAGCAGGAATTTACAAGGAACAATTGAGTGTTATATTACCCCATTGGTCCTTGGGTAGGGCTGTGACTTTGTTCCACGCACCTTCTGAACTCTGCCGTCGTACCCTCCACTCGAACCTCTACACTAAGAGTGGCCCCAGCCGCTACAGTTATACCCCAAAACTAAATTGCGGCAAAATTCATCCAATTATGTATCTTCCATACGCTCTATTCTACCCAATCATGGGCCTGGCACTTACATGTCCACACCCAGACAATGCCTCACAACCCTTTGGGGGAAAAATTCAGTTGGTTGCGCCTCCCGTTAGCGCCTTAAGAGGGCGCTAATGGGGCACAAAGCATCTAGCGCCCAGGCGCGGCGAAGTTTGCGCCGCTCGCGAAATGAACTAGACATTTTGCGGAGGCGCTAAACGCTACCGCCACGATCTCCTGCGCCGGCAGATCGTGACGTCAGTCGAGTGCGCAACGCCCCGGTATTGCCCCGGAGCGGATATTGAGTGACGCCCCCTGCCTTACCGCCTGACACTTGCAACGACAGGTTGAGGGGTGCGTTCTGCAGTCATGAAGGGAAAGGGGGAGCGCTATTTAAAGGTGACCGCTTCCTGCCTGCCTTTTATTGTTGGTGCCATTTTTGAACTACGCATTCTGAGCGAGAGAGAGAGAGACTTCTGGAGAGATTCAACGTTGTGTGAAGGAGTTTTGGGTACTGAGCAGCACTTTGCAGGTTCATTTTGATTTGCCATTCCTTGTATCGATTTAGAAGAGACTGTGGGGGCTGCACTCTGAGCTCTTTGCCTGGTACTCTCCATTGATCTTTCCAGCAGATTTGATGTGCAGGTCTCTCCAGGCCGAGATTCAAGGCTGCAATGAGCAGGATGTGGATGGAAAGCAAGATTAACCATCCCCTTTAAGAACTGGCCCGTGTCATTGTGTGTGTGTTCCATTGTTGACTGACATTACATGAGCTTCGCCAGCGCTCTGAGGTAGCGCCTCGCTCCTCGGCCTTTGCACCTTAAGACAGGTGTGAAGCGCCTGATTTAGCGCTCCAATCACCTCCAGGGGCGATAAAAGTCAAGGTTGCAGTCAGTGGCGATAATTAGCGCCAGGCGCTAATCTTTGCATCCGGCCGATAATTGCGCCTCAAATGGGGCGATACTGAATTTCTCCCGCTTTATCTTTGTTTTTAGCCTTTCTACAAGCTTCCCTTGTTTCTGCAGTTAATGGAGACCTTGAAACTGACGACCATTCTAGCTGTAAAGAAACCCTAACTTAAACATCATTCTCTTTACTAATTCTAATAAAGGAGAACTAAAACTGTAGTCTAGAAAACTTATTAATCTGCAACCTAGCAAAGCTTTAATACTGAAAAATAATAAAAGGGGCTTATATTTCAACAAATAACAAGAGTTCTCTGGTACGCATGACTATATCTAGGGAGGTATAAGACATAACGGTATAGATGGCTTTGTGTCTCAAATTGGTCCTCCCTCCCTTAGCCTGCAATAACAAAATACTTGTTCACATCAGTCACCCTGCACCAGTCACCAGTTGATTTGAAAACCTAAAAGCAGTTTATTTTTGCAGAACAGTAACTCCATCCAAAGCTTTAGTTATTTAGCCCTTTTGAGCCTAGTCCCTCTAAATACCCTCCTAAGCCTATATTCTTACAAGATCGAGGTGACTTGACCCCTTCAACACTAAAAATGTCCAGCTGTTTTTCCGTGCTGGCGTCCACTAGTTAGGCTCAGTCTGGTTTTAGAATTTTAAATTTCTCATTCTTGTTTTCAAATCCCTCCATGGCCTCGCCCCCTCCCTATCTCTGTAACCTCTTCCAGTCCTACAACCCTCTGAGATATCTGCGCTCCTCCAATTCTGGCATCTTGCGCATCGCCGATTTTAATCACTCCACCATTGGCGGCCGTGCTTTCAGCTGCCGAGGCCCCAAGCTCTGGAATTCCTTCCCCGACGCCCTTTAAAACCTACCACTTTTCAAGCTTTCGGTCATCTGTCCTAATATCTCCTTATGTGGCTCGGTGCCAAATTTTGTCCGATAATGCTCCTGTGAAGCGCCTTGGGATGTTTTTCTATGTTAAAGGTGCTATATAAATGCCAGTTGTTGTCGGTAAACAAATCTTGCTCCTCAGCCACTTTGCAAAAGCACTGTGGGCACTGTAGCTGGTTATGCAAACTTTTTACTATTTATAGCAGTTGTGCGTCTCTTTCGCTGCTTAAGGAGTGTTAAAGGATCAGTATTACGTGCAAGTTGTGCGTGATTAGCTCATTTTTGTCATCTATGCTAACAAAATAATTTGCTCATTTAAGAATTCCCTGGCTGGTGGGGTCTAGAACGAGGGGTCACAGTCTCAGGATACAGGGTAGGACATTTAGGATTGAGATGAGGAGAAATTTCTTCACTCAGAGGGTGGTGAACCTGTGGAATTCTCTACCACAGAAGGCTGTGGAGACCAAGTCACTGAATATATTTAAGAAGGAGATAGATTTCTAGACACAAGGGCATCAAGGGGTATGGGGGGAGAGCGGGAATATGGTATTGAGATAGAGGATCAGCCATGATCATATTGAATGGCGGAGCGGGTTCGAAGGGCCGAATGGCCTACTCCTGCTCCTATTTTTCGATGTTTCTATGTTTTCTAATTGTGAGCATTTTGTTAGGTCGGAAATATATACAAAAAGAGTTCCTTCATAGTGATTTCAGTTTGATATGCCTGAATATCACTTTATATACAAAACACCTCACTATCGAAGAGTGATGCATTTTAAGGGGAAGCTAGAAAAGTACATGAGGGAGAAAGGAATAGAAGGATATGCTGATTGGGTTAGATAAAGTAGGGTGGAAGGAGACTCACGCGAAGCATAAACACTGGCATAGATCAATTGGGCTGAATGGCCTGTTTCTGTGCTGTAAATTCTATGTTATTCTATGTAATTCTTAAGTGTCCAAGATGCCCCACTAACCAGCAATGTAATGCTACACAACATGCCCCATTTTGCAGTGCTATCAGGTGCATAGAACACACCCTCTTATACAGTAATGTGAGGGATATATAACACTACCCACTATTAAGCAACATAACATATATACAATATCCCCCATTATACAGTAACATGAGGTGTATACAACATGCCCTACTATATTCCAATGCCAGGGGTATACAACACACCCCACCAGACAGCAATGTTCGGAGCATATAACACACTCCAGTATACAGCAAACTGGAGGACATACAACAGTTCATACAGTACAGGAATCTGAGAGGTATAGAACACAGCCCATTATGTATATAGCACATCACACTGTAGGGCAATCTGGAGGCTATACAACACATCACATTTTACAGCCATCTGAGTGGGTTATGTTCCAGTGAACTGTACAACAACCAGTTCTAAGGTCAGTGGGAGTGAAGCTTTGTGCAGAGGTTCACTGCGACTGAGATATTCTTCTTCTAGGCTTCAGTTAGAGTTACTCCTCCAATTTTGAATATTTTTAAAAGTGTTCTTTTAAAGAGTACAATGTTCATGGTTATGTATTTGACAATTATATTTTTCTGCCTTTTTTGTAAAAAGACAGTAAAAGGACAAATGGGACCTCAAATTGACTTCACAGTGAAAATACTTGTGCAGAAATATTAATAGACGTCCTGATGCTGACAAGTGACCTTTGCACACCTTTCCCTATTCAATTCCCAATAGTTTAGTTAATAATGTATTGAGTTTATTTATTTTTGAACAAAATGGAGAATTGCTTTCTTTTAACTGCATCTTTAAAGGTTGATTGATCTGTATGCTGGAATAGAAAAGCCTATTTTCATCCTGTCATAGCTGTCAGGGAAACTTAAGGCCCTGAACATTCGGCATTCATTATTACTTGAGTCGGGGGTCATTTTCCATTTCATCGAGTTATGAATAACATTGTGATGCTGATGGTTATTACAAGGGGGTGGGGGGGGGGGGGTGGTGGGGGTGCAGAAATAGATGATTTTACTTTGCTCTACACATGTATTTTTTGTTTGAATGAGGCTTGCGTCAGTCCTGCCCGAATTACGACACCAGGAGAATAGTCTACAGCTCTTCCAGCAGAAAGCACTAAGAATGCCAATGAGAATAAGAACGCAGAGAGCTGCAAATGGAACACGCTGAAATAATGGACGAATACCCACTTTACAGAGAATATGTAATTGGTCTTCAGAGGAGATAACTTTCTACCTATTAAATGAAAGTAGCCCCTGGCAGGTATTGTAATTGTAACGGGTCATTACCAGTGACTCCATTTATAATAGTGATGCAGAGCCCATGGTATTGTGGAACTTGATCCAATAATGCCACATCTCCACGGAACAGAGTACGATGGACTCCCCAGTCCCCACCCCATGACCTGTCATGTAATATGTTGTGTGATAATCCAGCTACTGTTCCTTAGCCCATCTACTTCATTTGTCCAAATCCCTTTTGAAAGTCATCAATCTCTCCAGTTCTGGACATCTGACCACACAGCTTTTGTGCCAGCAAATTTTCTAAGGCTACAAAAAGTACCTTTCTTTATATAATTTCGGAATAGCATAAATGTAGCAGAACAGCTGGAATGCACTGCTTGAAAGGGTGGTCAAAGCAGATTCAGTAGTAACATTCAAAAGGGAAATGGATATATAGTTGAAAAGGAAACATTTGCTGGGCTATGGGGAAAGAGCAGTGGGAGTGGGACTAATTGGATAGCTCTTTCAAAGAGCCGGCACAGGCACGATGGGCTGAATGGCCTCTGTGTTGTATGATTCTATGAACAGACCCATGTGGAACTCCATTAACCACTGCTCCCAAGACACAGCTTTGTCCATTTATCATTGCCTTTTGCCTTCTGTTGCTAAGCCAATCTCCAGTTCCATTCACAACATTGCCATTGATTCCCTGAACCTTAATCTTCTTTAAAAATTTCAGTTGTGGACCTACATCACATATCTTCTGGAGACCTGAGTTTATACTGGATACCCATGATGAATTATTTAGCTATCTCCTCAAAAAACTTTGTGAGCTATGTCCCATTGTTTTAACATCTCTTCTGGCTGTTTAAAGTATAGTGGAGAAACATGTGAAGGTAATGCTCAAAAGACCTAATTTAAAAGCATTTCTAACATTTGAAGATTTAATTTGCAGTTAAAATGAAAGTCTGTTTTTGTGCATACATCTATCAATCAGGATGAATTAGCACAATTAATATGTAATCCCTCATAACAAAGTGAGCACATCCTCCAAGGCTCATAAGTATAAGATGTGAAGTCTGAGCTCACGGGGTTTCTAATCTAATATGCATACAAAAATATGTATATTTTGCATAAATCCAAGTATATTATCTTGAATGACACTGGATTATTCCCCCAAAGACTCAATAAGATAAACCTTCCAGTCTCTGAGTTATAGGAGAAAGTTTATATTGTACATTTATTTAGCATGTATAAATTAGATCTACTTAGCATAATTTATTAACACACACTACCTCTAAAATTAACACTGCTTTTAAAATATTAGTTTTGTCTATAATTTTAAAATAAATTATTCAGAATTTTATATTCTCCCCATTTAAACCAATGCTGCACTCCGTTGGAGTCTGATATTACCCTGCAGGCAGCAACTCCCAGTGTGTGCAGGCCTCATTCTAGTTGAATGTTATTTTTAACAGGATTCATGTTTTCAGTGTTTATTTTATGGAAGTTGGAATTTGCTCAATGGGAAGGGCCTAGTCCAAAAAATAATGACAAGAGGAACGAGGAGCAGAAACAGGCAATGGCGCACACTTGCCAACCCAGAAGACTAGCAAAAGGTGATCAACAGCTTCAGAAATAGCCATCAGCTCAAAAGCAGCACTGAGAAAAGGCCTTATAATGCGTGAAGATGAGGGATTGCACTATAAAGTGCAGTTGGACCCGAGCAGGCAATAACTTACGTTGCAAGTACACCCACCATCTGACCAAACGAAAAATGATTTCACCGGAAGGATGAAGTTAAAACAGAAGATAACAGATAGAGGAATGTTATATGATTGCATTAAGTATTCATCTGTTACCTGCATTCATCTGTTATCTGTTCAACCTGTTGAAAAGGTTTATTATCTCCTACTCAAAATAATGTTGCACGCTCAAGCACACCTGACTGACTGCCTCCATTCCTGGGATGGCAATCTCTATACTCATTGATTATTAATGTCGCTATTTTTGTTCTTCCATGAAATTTGACTGCTCTAATATAGGTGGTGTGGGCTCTTTCTCTGATTACTGTGGGATAACAAAGGGACTGCAATAATTTGTACATAAACAGCTAAGTTACAGAATATAACCAGGTGCTGTGACTCGCCCACAAGCAAGCCAATAGTCCAGATGGCACAGCAGTGCACTGTATAGAAATTCTAAATATGGGAATCTCATTCTAATTTGTTTAAATGATGTAAAGCACATCGCCACTTCTGCCCGTCTCTCTGTTTCTAAAACTGGCAATTCCAGCAGTACAGTGACAGGGAATGAACAATAAAGCCATGTGATGCTTTTACACCAAGAAACACACACTGAGCTCAAAAAGAGCGTTCCAACTAGATTTGAAGAAAATAAACTGTCAAAAAGGACAACAGCCAAGCATGCACTAGAAAGTTTGAGAAAAAAATTTAAGTTTTTAAAAGCTGCATTATAGAATCATAAAGTCATAGGAATTTATGGCACAGAAGGAGGCCATTCGGCCCATCGTGCCTGTGCCGGCCGAAAACGAGCTATCCAGCCTAATCCCACTTTCCAGCTTTTGGGCCGCAGCCCTGTAGGTTACGGCACTTCAAGTGCATATCCAAGTACTTTTTAAATGCGATGATCGTTTCTGCCTCTACCATCCTTTCAGGCGGTGCGTTCCAGACCCCCACCACCCTCTGGGTGAAAAACGTTCTCCTCAAATCCTCTCTAATCCTTCTACCAATTACTTTAAATCTATGTCCCCTGGTTATTGACCTCTCTGCTAAGAGAAGTAGGTTCTTCCTATCCACTCTATCTAGGCCCCTCATAATTTTACACACCTCAATTAAAACTCCCTTCAGCCTCCTCTGTTCAAAGAAAACAACCCCAGCCTATCCAATTTTTCCACATAGCTAAAGTTCTCCAGTCCTGGCAACATCCTCGTAAATCTCCTCTCTACCCTCTCCAGTGCAATCACATCTTTCCTGTAATGTGGTGACCAGAACTGTACACAGTACTCTAGCTATGGCTTAACTGGTGTTTTATACAGTTCAAGCATAACCTCCCTGCTCTTATATTCTATGCCTCAGCTAATAAAAGAAAATATCCCGTATGCCTTCTACCTGTCCTGCTACCTTCAGGGATCTGTGGACATGCACTCCAAGGTCCCTCTGTTCCTCTACACTTCAGTATCCTACCATTTATTGTGTATCCCCTTGCCTTGTTAGCCCTCCCCAAATGCATTACCTCACATTTCTCCAGATTGAATTCCATTTGCCACTTTTCTGCCCACCTGACCAGCCCATTAATATCTTCCTGCAGTCTACAGCTTTCTTCCTCATTATCAACCACATGGCCAATTTTTGTATTATCTGCAAACTTCTTAATCATGCCCCCCTACATTGAAGTCTAAATCATTGATGTATACCACAAAAAGCAAGGGACCTAGGACGGAGTCCTTCAGAACCCCACTAGAAACAGCCTTCCAGTCACAAAAACACCCGTCGACAATTGTCCTTTGCTTCCTGCCAATGAGCCAATTTTAGATCCAACTTGCCACTTTCCCTTGGATCCCATGGGCTTTTACTTTTCTGACTAGTCTGCCATGTGGGACCTTGTCAAAAGCCTTGCTAAAATCCATGTAAACTACATCAAATGCGTTACCCTCGTCTAACCTCCTCGTTACCTCCTCAAAAAATTCGATCAAGCTAGTCAGACACAACCTTCCCTTAACAAATCCATGCTGACTGTTCTTGATTAATCCATGCCTTTCTAAGTGATGATTAATACTGTCCCTCAGAATTTTTTCCAATAATTTGCCCACCACCAAGGTTAGGCTGACTGGCCTGTGATTCCTCGGTCTATCCCTTTCTCCCTTTTTAAACAACGGTACAACAATGACATAGAATTTCTATGCATCGTTTCTCAAGAATGGAAATATAGACAAATCTTTGCTCGCCACCAGTCACTTCAATCACATGATAGGGTAAATTCTGTGCTCTCGGAGGGGAGCCACGTCTGAAGAGAGTGCGGGCCGGAGACAGGACATTGTACCACCACTTCTCCGACCCACGGTTACTTCCACTGGGAATCCAGGATTGTGGAATTAGTCCTCACATGACGGTATTAAGTCATGGTTTAAAGGGTGAATTGCTGTTCTCAATTATGTGGAAATACCTACAACCATTGCAAAAAAGTCACTGACTTTGATTACCCTGCAAGATGTAAATTGGTGCACAAGAGAAAGAGCAAAACACACTTGTCAGCTGCAAAAGATTACCAAGTAAACATCACTAATAATGCCAGAGAAAATCATATTGCAGATATTCCTACTGAAGTATTACAACATTACCTAATCCTCTGAGGCTGCTATGGAAACTGGCAACTGTTGAATAATTTCCAGGTTTTCAATTATAGATGTACATTTACATTGCCAAAGCTTACAAAGTTGTTTGTTCCATATATATTAACAGCATGGTGTAAGGTCAGGTACATACTCAATTAGTTATGGCTTATGTGTTTTCTCATTCAAGGAAATAATTTAAAAACTTGTTCTCTGTTGCAATAATATAACTGTCAGCACATCACACATAAGAACATAAGAAATAAGAGCAGGAGTAGGCCATACAGCCCCTCGAGCCTGCTCCGCCATTCAATAAGATCACGGCTGATCTTCGACCTCAACTCCACTTTCCCGCCCGATCCCCATATCCCTTGATTCCCCTAGAGTCCAAAAATCTATCTATCTCAGCCTTGATTCAGCATCCACAGCCCTTAGGGGTAGAGAACTCCAAGGATTCACAACCCTCTGAGTGAAGAAATTCCTCCTCATCTCAGTCTTAAATGGCCGACCCCTTATCCTGAGACTATGCCCCCTAGTTCTAGACTCTCCAGCCAAGGGAAACAACCTCTCAGCATCTACCCTGTCAGAATCTTATATGTTTCAATGAGATCACCTCTCATTCTTCTAAACTCCAGAGAGCATAGGCCCAATCTACTCAATCTCTCCTCATAGGTGAACCCTCTCATCCCTGTAGACTTCAAAGTTTAAGCTTTCACAAATGAGTCTGCCACATTCACCACTAGGAGGAAATTACAGTTGATAGTGAATGCAACTTCGGTACAGATATGAATATCTCTCATTAGCTGAAATGAGCAATACAAAAGCAGATTGAATCTAGGGCCCAGATAGGTATTTATTCTTGCTGAATGGCAGAAGTATACATCACCTGTGACTGGATCCTTCTCAAAGGTTTGCTGTGGATTCTGCAAGTCAATCACTGCACCTTCAGTGCTTTTGAAGAGAAGGAGCTTGGACTGCAGTTTAGGACAAAATGGGAGGTTATTGCTATTGAACATTGTCATTGAAATAAATTTGGGGAAGAGCACAAGACTCTTCAAAAAACTGGTTCAGCTGGGAAGGCGCATAAAATATTATGATGGTTCCAATACAGCTAAAGCTTTGACTACATGATGAGCTGGGGGCAGAGGGTGTTTGTAGCTGCTTTATTAATAAAATATGTTACATAGATGGGTACAACATACTAAATGTCAAATGTATTAAAGCTCTTCAATTTTTTTTTAAAAAGGTGAGTTTTGTGAACATTACCTAAAAAGACACAAATCCCACACACCCTGGGGTAGAGTTTCCCACTTTGGGCGCAATCGGTGATTCCGACACAAATTATGCCCAAGCTTGCGTCAGTTTTGAAAAGTGTTTTTCGCCCCCCCGGGTTTCCGCTCAAACTCATTTGCATATCGCCAAATGCAAAATCTGCCGTGAACCAGCGCAATCAGGCAGCGTTTTAAAACGTAATTTAACATTTTTTTTTTCCGCTTTTAAATAAAATTCCTTGATCTATTTAAGAGTGGTAACTTGGTGCAGTTTGATTGATCCAGCTGAAAATGGGTTTATCACAAAAAAATAAGCATTTTAAATCACAGTGTCTAGTCCACCACCTGTGAGGAACACGCTTTTAGTAACTGAAATTGACTTTTAAAAACCAAACAGAACTATTTTCTAGTTAGATTGGGGTACAGTAGTCATTTCCTTAGTAAATTTTTTTTTTTTATTCAACACCTTTCGAAACGTACTTGTTAGTGCCCTTGCGCCCAAAGGATCCAGGCTAATTTTTGGAGCAGATCGCAGAAACTCGAGTTGCGCTGAACGCAATTTGCGCTTAAAAGCCCGCGATCTTTTGCGCTGGTTAAGCCGATATTGAGCGAATTGCGCCGAGGAAACCAGCGCAATCGAGTGGAATCTCCAGGCCCCTCTGTATAGAACACGACGATAGCTCTTGACGTACAGGGTATTAACCAAGAATTCATGGTTGATGATTCCCTAGAACAGTTAGGATGAACTGAAAATGGCTGTTTTAGGATATACACAGATCTATCAGGATTCTAAGTTATGGCTCGTTTAGAAATTGCAAGTTGTCAAGCTTACCACCTCTATTATAAATGATACCATTAACATAAGAAATAGGAGCAGGAATAGGCCATTTGGCCCTTCGAGCCTGCTCCGCCATTCAATGAGATCATGGCTGATCTTCTACCTCATCTCCACTTTCCTGAACTATCCCCATATCCCCCTGATTCCCTTAATATTCAAAAATCTATTGATCTCTGTCTTGAATATACTCAATGACTGAGCCTCCACAGCCCTCTGGGGTAGAGAATTCCAAAGATTCACCAACCTCAGTGAAAAAATTTCTCCTCAGCTCAGTCCTAAATGGCCGACCCCTTATTCTGAGACTGCGACCCCTGGTTCTAGACTCCCCAGCCAGGGGAAACATCGTTCCTGCATCTAACCTGTCAAGCCCTGTAAGAATTTTGGATGTTTCAATGAGATCACCTCTCATTCTTCTAAACTCTAGAGAACATGGGGTAAAAATTCACTTGGTTGCGCCACCTGTTAGCGCCTTAAGAGGGCGCTAATGGGGCGCAAAGCCGCTAACGCCCGGGCGCAGCGATGTTTGCGCCGCTCGAGAACTTAACTTGAGATTGTGCGGCGGCGCTAAAACTTACCGCTGCGACCACCTGCGCGCGCAGATTGTGACGTCATTCCATGGTGCAACGCCCTTGGGGCGCCCCGTAGCGGAAATTGAGTGGCGCCCCCTGCCTTACCACCTGGCGCTTCCAACGACCAGAAGACTGGAACGCTATCAATCGCTGTGGGGCTGGGGGGGGCGCTATTTAAAGGGGGCCTCTTCCTGTCTTTTATTGTTGGTGGCATTTTTGAACTACGCATTCTGAGAGAGAGAGGGAGAGACTTCTGGAGAGATTCAACGTTGTGTGAAGGAGTTTTGGGTACTGAGCAGCACTTTGCAGGTTCATTTTGATTTGCCATTCCTTGTATCGATTTAGCAGAGACCGTGGGAGCTGCACTCTGAGCTCTTTGCCTGGTGCTCTCCATTGTTCTTTCCAGCACATTTGATCTGCAAGTCTCTCCAGGCCGAGATTCAAGGCAGCAATGAACAGGATGTGGATGGAAAGCAAGATTAACCATCCCCTTTAAGAACTGGCCCGTGCCATTGTGTGTGTGTTCCATTGCTGACTGACATTACATGAGCTTCGCCAGCGCTCCGAGTTAGCGCCTCACTGCTCGGCCTTTGCGCCTTAAGAGAGGTGTGCAGCGCCTGCTTTAGCGCTCCACTCACCTCCCGGGGCGGTAAAAGTGAAGTTTCCCGTCAGTGCCGATAATTAGCGCCAGGCGCTAATATTTGCGTCCGGACGATATTTGCGCCCCAAATGGGGCGCGACCTAATTTCTACCCCCATAGGCCTAGTCTACTCAATCTCTCCTCAGAGGACAATCCCCCTGTTCCAGGAACCAGTCTGGTGAACCTTCATTGCACTCCCTCTATGGCAAGTATATCCTTCCTTAGGTAAGGAGACCAAAACTGTACACAATACTCCATGTGTGGTCTCTCCAGGGCCTTATATAATTGCAGTAAGACGTCTTTACTCTTATACTCAAAGCCTCTTGTAATAAAGGCCAACATACCATTTGCTTTCCTAATTGCTTGCTGTACCTGCATGTTAACTTTAATTAATTTGTCTTGTCTGCTGTTCAGTTGAGCCTCCAGCCATGAAACCGAGTGGTGGTCTTTTTCTCTTGCTGCTGCTCATCACCACACATTTTCTCTCTTTGTGAAACGGGAAAACGTCTTTCATGATACTCCTTTTAACAATCGGCTCAAATTGGGACAGCAGGAAGAAGTGGGCTTTAACTTTCTATGACAGTATCAGCCAGTGGCTCAGTTGGTAGCACCCTCGCCTCTGAGTCAGAAGGTTGTGGGTTCAAGTCCCACTCCAGAGACTTGAGCACAAAAATCTAGGCTGACACTCCCAGTGCAGTGCTGAGGGAGTGCTGCACTGCCGGAGGTGCCATCTTTCGCATAAGATGTTAAACTGAGGCCCCATCTGCTCTCTCAGGTGGACATAAAAGATCCCATGGCACTATTTCGAAGAAGAGCAGAGGAGTTATCCCCGGTGTCCTGGCCAATATTTATTCCTCAATCAACATCACTAAAACAGATTATCTGGTCATTATCACATTGCTGTTTGTGGGAGCTTGCTGTGGGCAAATTGGCTGCCATGTTTCTTACATTACAGCAGTGACTACACGGCAAAAAGTACTTCATTGGCTGTAAAGCGCTTTGGGACGTCCGGTGGTCATGAAAGGCGCTATATAAATGCAAGTCTTTCTTTTTGCTTTTTGACTGTCACCAAGAATATCCCATGGCCCTCCAGCAGGAAGAGTGATTGTAGTAGTTCAATCTGAGTGATGTCAAGTCTGCCTTCACCCTTCGCTGGATGGCAAATCTGATCACTGTGAGGCACTCAAGTGATGCAAATGAGTCTGAGTGACAGGTAGTCATCACATGTTTTTCCATACTTAGAAATCTAGTGCTCAATTGAGCTGCTGAACTGATCCTCAGAAAGAAATGCGGCCTAGAAATTCTATCGCGCAGTGCCTGAGAAATGATATACCTAAGGTCCTAAAATAGCGGGCAGGAAATGCGCACACATCTCCGTCCAGAAGTGCGCGGTCCACCATATTGGTTAAGGACTAACAAGAGGCATCCTTTATCCATGCCTGAAGCAGTCGTTTGGCTCTTTGCATATACAGTCCCCTTCCCCTGCAATGACAGGCTTCCCGATCTCTGGCCCCGTGTTGTTTTGCGTCCCTCCCGTCCCCCATTCCGGACCCAACCCATGGACCACTTACCTGACGGCGACTGCAATGCAAGCAGTGGCTCGATTTTACTCCAGTTTTCACCGGCAGGTTGTTGCTGGTGCAGGGTATTCGACCTTCGTCCCACACACACACCCAATAATGGGACCTTCCGAATTTCTGGGCCAAAGAGTTTTATTTGCATTTGAGATGCTCATTGCAACTGCTGAGGTTGTCCATATATCTGACAGCATCTATGTGCGGCCAGGAAGATGGTTTACCATGGTTAAGATGTCCCTTTCCTAGCCTTGTTGAGGGACAGTTGGTGGAAAAATGGCTAGTTTCTCATGATGTTAAATGGTGCTCACAATGAGAATCACGTAACTGATCCTTGATGGGATTTTTGTATGACCGGCTACCTTTTAGTATTTAAATGTAAAGAACCGAATGGTTCCCCAGGACAAATACAATAATGTTGAACAATTAAATATTTAGTGGCATGAACAGAGAGGTCACAGCTTTATTTCAAAGCCTTCTCTGTTTCTCTAATGCGCACTAGAAATAGCTCAGTTTTAATTAAATATTATTCTGCCTGAGACATCAAAGAAATAGCTTGCAGGATGACTGGCATTGCAAATTAGAAACACGCTTGCATCAGACATCCTGCTCAGCATCCGAGCAATAATTTTGTGACAAAATTGCTGAAGAATTGTTTACAATAATAATAGTTTAATGCATTAGCACATCGATGTCTCCCATACGTATTCTACTCGTAATCATGCTTGGTTATGTGTGTCTCAACCATGATTCCCAAATCCCCAGTGTTCCTCTCACAGTCGGAATACATTTTCTTCATTTTAGCTTACATATTTTCTGATGTCTTTTGTCATTTGCACCACCACTTCTGGTTGGCTACTTGTGATGGCACATTTATCTGTATTTGCATGACTTGGGGAGGGGGGCGGGGAGGGGGTGAGAGATTTTAACTGCAAGCAGGTTTCAGGCGGGTGGGAGAATGGGGAACATTAACACCCTCACCTCTGACGTCATCAGTTTGAGGCCCAGGCTACTTTAACTCCCAGGCCTATATTTACAGCCCAAAAGGCAGGTTAAAATTGTGGGGCCTGGAGGCCGCATGCTGGCACCAAGTCAAGTGGTCGGATGGAGGGGCGGGGGGCGGAAATTGGGCTGTTCCGCAGGTGGGAAGCCAAAGTGGCAGAGGTCCATACAAACTTCGCGTTGGTCTCAGTAAGGAAAGTTTTTCACTTACCTTAAAGGGTCTCCTCGTCTTCTCCGCCAGGTTTTACTGAACGGGTGTGCGGCCCCCTCAGTAGGCCAATAGAATAGCATCAGGGTCTTAATAACATCAAAGGATTCCAATTAGCATATATTAATCAGGCTCCCTCTTGACAGGCTGGTACCTCACCTACCTTAAAAAAGGGGGCCAGTTAAAATGGCAGCAGCCGGGAATGGGGTGGTAAGGCTTTAACTGCAGAAACATCTGGCCCAGCTTTTTTTAACCGCACACCTGCCCCATTCCCACCAGGTGGGGTGGGTTAACAATCCCCCATTGGAATGTGAATTTCAGTTTCTTCAGTAATTGGCACTCAGTTTTGGAGATCCAATAATTAAGTATTTCAATAGCACTATACAAAGTGATGAGAATGGGAATTCCTTTTAGGGGTTTCAATCGCCTGCATGATTTCAGTGAGGAAGCCGGGTTCACAAGGGCCAACAACTGCAAAGATACTGGATGCATTCATTTACAGGATGTGGGCCTCACTGGCAAAGCCAGCATTTATTGCCCATCCCTAATTGCCCTTGAGAAGGTGGTGATGAGCCGCCTCCTTGACCTGCTGCAGGCCATGTGAGAGATTGAGTAGACTAGGCCTATATTCTCTAGAGTTTAGAAGAATGAGAGGTGATCTCATTGAAACATACAACATTCTTACAGGGCTTGACAGGGTAGATGCAGGGAGGATGTTTCCCCTGGCTGGGGAGTCTAGAACCAGGGGTCACAGTCTCAGAATAAGGGGTCAGCCATTTAGGACTGAGATGAGGAGAAATTTCTTCACTCAGAGGGTGGTGAATGTTTGGAATTCTCTACCCCAGAGGGCTGTGGAGGCTCAGTCGTTGAGTATATTCAAGACAGAGATCGATAGATTTTTGAATATTAAGGGAATCAAGGGATAGTGCAGGAAAGTGGAGATGAGGTAGAAGATCAGCCATGATCTTATTGAATGGCGGAGCAGGCTTGAAGGGCCAAATGGCCGACTCCTGCTCCTATTTCTTATGTTCTTATGCGATGAAGGTACTCCCACAGTGCTGTTAGGTAGGGAGTTCCAGGATTTTGACCCAGCGACGATGAAGGAACGGTGATATACTTCCAAGTCAGGATGGTGTGTGACTTGGAGGGGTACTTGGAGGTGGTGGTGTTCCCATGTGCCTGCTGCCCTTGTCCATCTAGGTGGTAGAGGTCACGGATTTGGGAGGTGCTGCCGAAGAAGTCTTGGTGAGTTGCTGCAGTGCATCTTGTAGATGGTACACACTGCAGCCACGGTACGCTGGTGGTGGAGGGAGTGAACGTTTAAGGTGGTGGATGGGGTGCCAATCAAGCGGCCTGCTTTGTCCTGGCTTCTTGAGTGTTGTTGGAGCTGCACTCATCCAGGCAAGTGGAGATTATTCCATCACACTCCTGACATATGCCTTGTAGATGGTGGAAAGGCTTTGGGGAGTCAGGAGGTGAGTCACTTGCCACAGAATACCCAGCTTCTGATCGGATGAGACATTAAACCGAGGCTCCGTCTGTTCTCTCAGGTGGACGTAAAAGATCCCATGACACTATTTCGAAGAAGAGCAGGGGAGCTATCTCTGGTGTGCTCGTCAATATTTGTCCCTTGATCAACATCACTAAAACAGATTATCTGGTCTTTATCACTTTGCTGTTTGTGGGAGCTTGCTGTGCACAAATTGGCTGCTGCGCTTCCTACATTACAACAGTGACTACACTTCAAATATACTTCATTGGCTGTAAAGCGCTTTTGGATGTCCTGAGGTCGTGAAAGGTGCTATAGAAATTCAAGTCTTTCTTTCAACTCAGGGTGAACATAAGTGTATCATATAGATACAAGTGTTAGACGTTCTGATTCTAAATCATGCACTTCAACATTTTTTAAATGGGAGAACCCAGCTTGAATTGATCAAAATGGGACAGTTAACTTTATCATAGCTTAAAAAGGAATATTGGCATCCGGTTCAAAAAGGACCACTTTCACACAGCTGCTGGTAGATTGATCATCACACACCAATGGACAAGAATCGAAATGTGAATAGCTGTAAATCTCACATTGCCAAATACCATGAGGCAGTTACATGTCCTAAGCTAACTTTAAAAGAATACATTTGATTAATGATGATTGAATGGATTGACATTTTCACTTTTATTGCAACCTTTCACCAGACCTGGCCTCCTTTGAGATATGATGGATCTATGAACAGTGAAAAAAGAGTCTATTTGCCAATTCGTAAGGACCCCTAATCGATAGTGTTAACTTTGCAGACATAACTATGAATGAGAAAGTTGACATTGATAAACACAAGTTGCCCAATGATTTCTGGATCTAATTTGGAATCAGAAGAATATTGGCTATTGTATTTAACCGTCCATAAAGTGAACTCCATGAGCGGGAGGATAACTGAACTTTAAAATCTAAAGTGGTCACTTATTATTTACTTGTTAAAGTTATTTATTTATTATGTGTTAGTTAGGTCTGAATGCTAGTTTACAATGGTTTCCTTCCCAAGGACATACAAACATATGAAAATGACGGACAGGAAAAGACCCACTACATCTAGTCTGTCCCATGCCTCATGCATCACGATACAGACACTGCCTACCCACCTGGAGCCACGTAATCTCTTAGGAGAGACGATATACCATCTAAATCCCAGGCCAATTAGAGGGAAATAATCTGGAAAATCCCTCTCCGATCCCTTTAGGCGAATGAGTACAGGAGAACTAGTTTTCTGCAGGGGCAGAAAACGGAGAGGCTGCAACTTCTGGTTCAGAGTGAATCCACTCACAGGAAGTGCAACTAAAGGAAAAGGTAGATTGGAATATTCTAAATTTGCATCACTATTGGGAATGAGTTTTGAGAGATACCTGTTGCAGTTTCATACCTTAGTACCTTAGTTTCTGACAGTCCAGGGTGTCGTACCTAGGTCCGAAGTCTTTCTTTGGGCTTTTAATTCTGTGTATGAATTGTATATACAATTATGTTAGAGGTTAGTCCAGGTTTACGGTAGTATAGGGTTTCATCATTATTTTTATGTCAAGGAATTTAGCTAAAGTTCTATAAACTACTGCAAAGTGTCTCTTCCCACTGTTTACCTGTATTTTCAATAAAGCTGTTCTGGAGTTTAGTCACTGTCTGATTCCACCATTTTCCGAAGTCTAGGGGGTCACGAGGGCTACTGACATATCTAATAACAAGGGTATCTGTCCAACTCCTGGACTTGGTTCATTGCTTGATATTAACGCATTTAAAATTACTCTTGGGTTCATAGGGAGTGAAGACTCACCAGAGGGTTCTTTTTGCACGGAGCATGAGAGAAATAGCTGAGTAAAACTGAAAACTGTAGCAATGGTTTCTGGTTATTTGGCTGTCTGCTAAGTCCATAGACTTCCCTGGTCTCAAATGGAGCCCACTCGCATCCTGTGATTTCTGACTACTGAATACATTCAAAGCTGTCAAAAACCCTCTGCAAGTCATTTGTTAGGAATGTTGCCCTCCAACCCGGAGGTTCTGTTTGTGTACTGGTGTCTGGGTGTTCTGCTAAGAATGGGAGCGCTGACAGGTGAGATTACATCTTCTGAGGTGAAACCCGACGGCTTGAATTTTGCAACCAGTTGGAGATGTGTTTTAATATCTATTTCAATACAAGACCGTACTCGCTGAGTCAGACTGAAAGGAGCAAGGGAATACATTGTAAAGTGTGGAAAATCATCGCAATGCATCTAAGGACTGTCTGAAATATTATTTGATGGCAAATGACTGGCTGAAATTTTCAATGGCCTTATTACTTCTCGAGCTGATGCTGCAATTCCAAAGATTAAAAGCAAGTTTGCTCGAAATTCCTTTTTTGAAATGGACCAGTAGTGCCAATTCATTTTCACTTTCTGTAAAATGTTGTTTAAATGCAGACCAGTAAATTAAGCTAGTGTATGTTTGCTTCAGTCATGTTGTCTCCCACCAAGCCATCGCCTGCATTGTAGTGCATGATTTTATTCCATTGACAAGAGCGCACTGTTGACGCTGAACAATAACTCACAGCCATTTTGCAACGCAATGCGAAGTCATTTAGTGAAATGAGGTGCACAGCCACTCTGCATGGTCATGATGCTCAGCCACCTTGTACAACAACAACTTGCATTTATATAAGCCTTTAACGCGGTAAAAGGCGCTTCACAGGCACGTTATCAAACAAAATTTGACACTGAGCCACATAAGGCGATATTAGGACAGCTGACCAAAAGCTTGGCCAAAGAGGTAGGTTTTAGGGAGCGTCTTAAAGGAGGAGAGAGAAGTAGACAGGTGGAAAGGTTTATGGAGGGCGCTCCTGGCTGGCCTCCCACATTCTACCCTACGTAAAGTTGAGGTCATCCAATACTCGGCTGCCCGAGTCCTAACTCGCACCAAGTCCCATTCACCCATCACCTCTGTGCTCTTTGACCTACATTGGCTCCCGGTTAAGCAATACCTCGATTTAAAATTCTCATCCTTGTTTTCAAATCCCTCCATGGCCTCGCCCCTCCCTGTCTCTGTAATCTTCTCCAGCCCCACAAACCCCCGAGATATCTGCGCTCCTCTAATTCTGCCCTCTTGAGCATCCCTGATTTTAATCGCTCAACTATTGGTGGCCGTGCCTTCAGCTGCCTAGGCCTTAAGCTCTGGAATTCCCTGCCTAAACCTCTCCGCCTCTCTACCTCTCCTTCATCCTTTAAGACGCTCCTTAAAACCTACCTCTTTGACCAAGCTTTTGGTCATCTGCCCTAATTTCTCCTTATGTGGCTCGGTGTCAAATTTTGTTTTATAACACTTCTGTGAAGCGCCTTTGGACATTTTACTACGTTAAAGGCGCCATATCAATACAAGTTGTTGTTGAGGGAACTCCAGAGCTTAGGGCCTAGGCAGCTGAAGGCACGGTAACAAGAACGAAACAAATGGCATATAAAATTTCAGTCAAAACTGGTGGATGATAATGCCACTGTACAAAAGTAGTTAGTTTTTTTTTTACAGGAAAGCCCGGGAAAAGGGTCAAGGCATTTGACAACTAGCAAGGTGAAAAAGGGTAGGAGACAAGGTAGGATAAATCAAGAACTGCCGGTTAAATGATGAATACTATTCAGGGATTTGTGTTTGAAGTGTACTGTTGAAAGACAGAGGGAATTATTGTACTAGGCCCATCACAGTACGGTGCGCTTTCTGCTTATGTGATACAGTATGCAAAAGTCATCCCCCATAAAAGAACACAAAACCCCCAAATCAATCCAGTTAAGAGATTCATTTTCAGAATAGTTTGGCTTCAAGTATTATACTTTCTTAGGATGTGACGAAAGTTTACAAATTGCAATAAACTGAATCTACATCAATGAACATCAATCTTATTGAACCAATTCCTGATATAACAGCAAATTCCCGCTTTACAGAATGAGTTGAGAATTAGCGTAGCTCCACATGTTTTATTCCATGGGAGGTTAAAGTTCTTTTGTTGGTTTAATCTAAGATTAGTTTCAAACAGTCATGAATCATTTTGTGCAGAAAGGCAAATTGCAGAAGGGTTCTTAAATGAAACTTGAATGTAAAGTCCTGCCTGAATAGAAAGATTAATGAAAGCTGTATTTGCCATTAATGGTTTTAAGATGGGTTGTTTGAAGTTAAATACTTCTCCTTATTGTTGTCAATTTGCATCAATAGAGTAAAGCTGAGTATTTAATTTGGTCTTTGTGCTTTGGGACTGTTGCTGTGTCTTCATTTGAAGTGTGCTGGTGCCAGGAAAGCAGTATAGAGCTGTTTGCAGAGCCCAGATGGAGTAAGCAAGATCATCTCAAAGAAGTGATCTCACTCAAATTCTAATGGTCACTACTTAATCAATAGAAACACCCTGAGTCAGAGGCCAGTAAGTAGTGATGCTTGCATGTGTTTGAGTAGGTTTGCACAGAGGTCTGTCTACCCCCTCCCTCCCTCCCTCCCCTCCCCTCTCTACAATGATATGAATGGACAATGTAACCATGATTGTCAACTTGCATTGCTCCCAAAATACTGGTTTGATGAAGCATTAAGCTAGCATTACAGAATTATAAACCATCGCTGGTTCAATCATGAGGAATAAATTTTGTGATTCAAGAGTTGAAAGTGCAGTGTCAATGAACTGTAAGTGTGAGAATCTATCACTTGTGAGTTTGATATTCCATAAGTTATCAGGCTATAAGTTCAATGAACCATCAGTCCAGAGGTCAACAAGCCGTGCCTCTGAAGGTCAATCAGTTGTCAATCTGAGATGAGTGAGTTTGGCGGTGGAGGTTAATGAGCTGTGATTTGGATACATAGTGAGCTTGCAATTCAGAGGTCAACAAGTTATTAGTCCAGAAGCCCAGATCAATGTGCTGTCAGTCTGGAGTCAATAAATTATGATGGAGGAATGCTATTCCATTAGACTGCAAATGAGTGGATAATGATATTCTATAGTGGTATTGCACAGTATGAACAGGACCATTGCTCCTCAGTGGTGTGAGTGAGTGATTTATTCCACAGTGGCATGAGTGAGGTTTGTCATTCCATAGTGGTGTGAGGGGATGGTGTTATTTAGCAGTCATGTGAAAGAGGGATGAATATTTCCCTCAGTGGTATGAGTTGACAGTGATGTTAGTGAGCAATTTCACAGTTTTATGAGTGAACAATATTATTTCACAATAATACGCAGAGGCCCTTCTGCAGTCACCCCCATCATTTGAACTGTGTGCCCTGTTATCTGTTATTATCTTATATTATTTTATTATATATTGTTATCTTGGTCCATGTGATCTCCCGCACTGGTTTCGATTGCCTGAGGGAGTCGTAGAGGAATTTGCCAGTGTATTTTTTCCCTTATTGGCCCTGGTTTTTTTTTGCCTCTCCCAGGAGATTACATGGCTGTGGGGAGAGAGTGGAGGTGGATGGGAAGGGTGGAAGTGTTTAGACATGATGCTCTGACCATCATAGTGTGGGAGCAGGCTTGATGGACCAGCTGGTCTTTCCCTGCCTGTCACTTTTGTATGTTTGTATGTGTGTTCGTATGTCATTGGGCCATATATTCCGATCCCTACAGGTGGGTACGCGCCGTGTACTCACCCGTAGGGACATCGGAAATGCTGGTTTCAGGCATGCACAGTGCATGCGCTGGAAAATGGCATTTCCGATCTGTCAAGAATCCTCTTGACAGATTCTCTGGCTGCCCGGGAGCAGGGCCTCTGTGGGCAGATAGTTCCGCTTTTTGGAGACCCTCCACCCGCAGAAAACCCTTACAATTCTTACGCCTGGTAAAAGCAAGCATAAGGCCTGCTTTTACCAGGATAAGAGTTGAAAAAAGTTAAAAAGAAAAAATATTTTTCACTGATTTATCATTTAAAAATACTTTTAAAAAAAGGTAAGTTTATTTTTAGCCCCATAAAAAACTTAAATTTAAATTTTTGAAAAAAATAATTATTGTTTAAAATAGTTAATTTATTGTAATTTCAAGTCATTTTAAAAATGTGATTTTTTAAATTTATTTAAAGTTTTACTATGTTTTGGGGGTGATCTCCATTCATATAATTGACAGGTCTTCCTGTCAAGTGTATGAAGGGAGATTCCCTTCTGTGATTGGCTCCCCATGGCCCACGTGATCCCAGGGATGCTGCAAACTGCCTGCGCCTCTGGGATACGTGGGCCCTGCGCACTTGCAGTTTGGAGAGGCCCAGCATCGGAAGTGTGCGCGTCCCGGCAGCCCTCGGGTAAGGGTGCAGATTTTTCCAGATAGCAGTCCTCCGCCAGCGGGAGGCTGCGATCGGAATATCTGGGCCATTAAAGTAAAGGGTGTTGTACAGAATTTTGAAAAACGTTTGATTTAAAAAAAAATTATTATACTCACTATTGTGCCAGTTTCTTTCTTGCTTGTTTTTTGCGATTAAAGTGAATCTTTGAGGAATAGGTAGATCTAATTTTCTAGGAAAAAAATAATGTAATTGCAATTTTGCTTGCTTCTGGGAAGCACCTTGGGATGTTTACTACATTAAAGGCTTCATATAAAGCAAGCTGTTGTTCTGCATAATGGTATCGAATTTTAATCAATCAATAGAACTTTGTTTTTTGAATTTTAATCAAAGTTGTTGTTCCCCATAGCTAAGGGTGAGTGCCACTACTCACTCGACACATAAATAATGGTTTTATTAAATAATAATAATGGGAAAGTTACAGTGATAATGATTTGAGGGAATGAGGATTTAATTTGTTGCTGAACATTTGGCATTTCTGTGGCAGGAGAGCGGTGGAAAATGCTTCTCTTTTAATGTAGGATGTTTGATTTGCAGTCATGGTGATGATCTTTGAATGACCAGTACATATTGCTTGCCCAGCGCATAACAAAGCAAATATGTTATTTTAAATTCTCATCCTTGCTATCAAATACCTCCATGGTCTCGACTCTCCCTATCTCTGCAACCTCCTGCAGCCCTATAACCCTCCGAGATCTTTGCTCTCCTCCAATTCTGACCTCTTGTGCATCACTCCAGCATTGGCAGTTGTGCCTTCAGCTGCCTAGGCCCTAAACTCTGGAATTCCTTCCCTAAACCTCTTCGCATCTCCACCTCTCTCTCTCCCCTCCTTTAAGATGCTCTTTATTGACCAAGCTTTTGGTCACCTATCCTAATATCGCCTTATGTGGCTCAATGTCAAATTTTGTTTGATAATGCTCCTGTGAAGCGCCTTGGGAAATTTTACAATGTCAAAGGCGCTATATAAATGTAAATTGTTGTTGTTGCCCTTTAAAATTTCCTTCACGTACTGCAAATGGTGAGCTATCAACTGCCAATCGGTGAAAAAATCAGCACTGGTTCTTTTACCACCTCATTGGAAGGTGGAAGTTCAACAACTGATTTGAAAACTTCTCTCTTTACCTATGCTAAATCATGTAAAGATATTTCAGCTCTGAAAAGCTTAACCATTCTATGCAGTTCAGGCCTCTACATTGGTTTGTCCCTGTGGTGACTAGAGGGTTAATTTTCTTCTTCTGCAGCTCCCGCGCTAAGCCTTGTCCACAGGTAACTCACATCAGAGAATCATGCAGGCACGGCTCTGGATTCTTTGTCCACGTGGATGGCCATCAGGGGCTGTGCCTGTACAATTTTCCGATATGCACTCCTGGTGAGCAAGGCTCCCACGCTGGGAGCACAGAAGTAGAAATGTTACCCTTAAATCATTTCAGAGCCTCTTCATTAAAACAGTCCATCAGGCCAATTTATGATCAGTTACTTTCAGGCATCCCAGAAGAAAAAGGAAAAGGAAAAACACTCGCAAGCTAACATTAAGAGCTGTCAGTGGACAACAAGTTAAAATATTACTGTGAATATGCCACGCACTTCATACTAAGAGTACAGCACTATTAAATCAACCCTTAAAAGCCCTCCAAAGCATGCACTAGATGCTGATGCTTAGTAATGGTGACTGAATTACTGACATTAAAACCAGCCTAAATATACTCAGAACCAACTGACGCCTTAGAGAATTTCCCATACAATAGAATGCCATGGACCCTGTCCTTATTAAGTGCCATCAACCATATTGCAAAGCGCATTTGACTTTCGGCCAACTATTTCAGAGGTAGCCTCTGCAGACTGAAGCTTTTCAGTGATTTATGCTTCGAATATAATGAGGTAGACTATTTTGAGATGCCTATCATGGTTTTTAGTGTGTTGTATATCTTAATAGTTTTAACGTGTTCTAGATTTTTATGATTGGAACAAAATGTTCTAGGCTTTTATGTATTTTGAATCTGATGTGATGGTTATATTGTAATTCAGATGATTTAGATTTAATTACACCCCGAGCTATACAGCACACCAACCGCTTCACTTTTTCTTAATATTGATTCATTTAAATTTTACAATAAATTCTAGCCCAACATGGTCAGGTAGATTGTTTCAATTATTGGCTGAATTGACTTTTGCAATATCAAATGATTTCAATCCCTTTCTCCTTGTGAGAAGTACATCATTAAATAAGGATTTTCAGTTCCAGCAAATAGGGATGCTTACAAGAGGAATGAGTTTGTTTACGTTTCAAACTAATGATTTAGCAAATGTTCCTCTCCTCCCAAAATTAATGTATCAGCTGTGAAGGATAGAACATAGTGTTCCTATGCTCAGTTTAAAAAAAATAAATCCCCATCTAGCTAATTTATCAATAATACTCATTTAAATAAAATAGCTTATGTAAGCCAATAGAGATGGAATTAATGTATAAGCATATTGTGGTTTAATGGGTAATATACCAGATGCAGGTTTATATTCATGACTTCTACATGTTAGAGTCCAGATCCTAACCGTGTTGTCAGGGAAAGGTGCCCAAGTGGAAGCCAAACAAGTCCCTATGAGGGGAGCATGGATGAGCCACTGAGGCCTCACCACGTGCACTCCAAACCTCAGTGAGGCCAGATTGTGAGCAAGACACGAGAATCATACACACGCAAGCCTTTAGGGACACGGACAATAAACAAAGCATGAGCAGAGACTAACAAATATAACAATAGAAATCTGAATGCTTTGAGCACTGTTTTTATATGTTGTAAAGTAATTTATTTGGAGTTGTGGATTGTTGTTTGATTTATTTCTGTTTCTTTCTTCTGTGTATTGTGGTTCAGCTTTGTTCCTTTATTCTTTCTGCTTTATGTATTTCCTAGTTACTATTTGTTGGCAGACCTCGTACATTACCCTGAGGTGGTGTCAACTTGCCTGTTATGTGGAAACCGTACTGTAAACAACATAAGCCAACAGCAACAAAAATGGGCTTTCAATCAGCTTTTCAAAAATAGTCTCAATCCATTAAATCTCTATCTTTGTTGACTGAGCGTACAACGTCCCTTTGAGCTCTGACTTTGCGGCAGTCAGAATGAGTGTGCTTTCCACCAGAGATTCTCGACAGCAAGTGGTTTCTGTTTGCCTCTCTAAATGCACTACTGTTAACAATTTTCAGAGCCATTGGACAGATTTAATCTTTGTTCAATTTGGTTTGATGTCTGAACGTTACTGCAATCCTCGGAGGATTCCATGTGTTTTAAGATGTTCTGAATGCAGCTGTGGGGGAAAAAAATGACACATTGGTTCCGTTAAGGTACTGAATATGTATTCAACATCTCAGCAATGTGAATATTGTTTAAATTTCCTACCCTTTTAACTTTTCCCTTTAATTTCCTGAGGGCATTAATTGATGCTGGGCTACAGTTTCACATGTGCTACTGTTTACCGGCACTTTGCCCAAGTCGCCAGTCTTCATGTGCAAATGTGGAGCGCAAATATTGGCAGATTATTCAATTATTGGCGACATCTCAGCCAAGCCCAGTCCTGCTCTCACCTGGTGTTCTCTCTCTGGCAGAGGTCACTGGATTGTAATTCAGAGTCGGAATCCCTGGCTGATTCTTCTCCTTCGCCCAAGGCTTCTGAAGCCTAACTCAGTATAGACCAGGGATCAAAACTGGGATCATCTTATCTTGTGTGGCTCAGTTTCACACTGAATGATGCATTTACCAACAGGGGCAGGCTCATTGTGGCCTTGTAATATAGTTTATATATTTTTTTCTCCTGATGCATCTCAAGGCATCCCTAGTGGTGCACCATACTTTAGCGAAGAAAACATACATAGAGCCAGGCCGCTCCAAAACCATTTACTGATTATCCTACAGGAGGCACACAAGGTCTCTGACCTCCTCAAAATTCCCGACCTTCACTCAGTGCTTCCCCCCCAGTGTATGGCTGAGATCAGAAGCTCCACAGGTGTACTATCAGTGAAAGGCACAACACGCAGAAGTTCGAAACTGTAAACTGTGGCTCATCCTAAATGCTGCAGCCCACATCCTTACCCACACCAAGGCCTGAAGTCCTGCCCTTGCCAAACTCCACCAGGACCCTGTGCCACAACAAGTTGATTATAGGATCCTCCTCCTCGCCTTCAATTCCGCCATGGCCTCACCAAACACTGCCTCAATGACCTCCTCCAGCCGCAAGACCTTGCACGCACTCCCTGCTGCTCTGACGTTGGCTGACTCCTTATTCCCTGCTCCTTCCGCTCCATCTTGGTGGCCACCCCCTTCAGATATAATGTCCTGCCCTCTGGAATCCCCTCCCCCAATAGCTGTGCCATCTCGCCTCCCTCCCTGCCTCCAAGATCCTCTTTAGGACTCACTAACACTCCCAGCAGGGAGCTGTACTCAATGGGAGTGTAGTTTGAGGAAATGGCACTACTGGCTGGACTCCCGGCTCAGAGCGCAGGACTGGTGAATTTATCCACAAAGTGATTATTTAAAAAGTTAAACAAAAGTAGGTCAATATTTTAGAAAATTAGCTGCTATCTTACTCGCGTCTCTGACATAAATATGTCTTATTGCGAGCACTGGCATGCAATAAATTCAATTAGGTTTGCTAGACAGGACCTACCCTTTACAAATCCATATTGGCTCTCTCTAATCAGCTCAAATTTCCCTAAGTGCTCAGTCACTTTGTCCTTAATTATTCATTCCACTAGCTTCCCCACAACAGATGCTAGACTAACAAGTCTGGTTTCTCTCTCTTACCTTTCTTAAATAATGAAGTTATATTTGCAATTTTCCAATCTAAAATTACAATTCCTGCATCGAGAGAACTTTGGAAGATTATGGCTAAAGTATCTGCAATTTCCTTAACTACTTTCTTTAAAATCCTAGGGTGGAAACCATCAAGTCCTGGGGAATTGTCAGTATTTAGTGCCATTATTTTTTTTCTAATACTTTTTTCTTGTTTACTTTAACTTTAGTGAGTTCCAGTCCTCGATTCATTATTGGTTTCCCAGGAATGTCAGGTATACTATCCTCTTCCTCTACTGTGAAGACTGACACAAAGGGCTGGATTTTCCAAGCCCCGAGGAGGCGGGTATGGAGGCGGGACAGCCGGTAAAATCAGAGAAAGTGGGGGCGGATGGCAAACCCGCCCCCATCCCGCCTCCGTGCCCTTTTGGGAGGATGTGCAGCTTTGGGTCCCGTCTCCTGGAGGTGGGAAAGACATTTAATCCTTTTAACTGCCTGTTAACAGGTAGTTAACAGGCAGAAAAAAGGATTAGTGCCATTTTACCTTCACGGATGAAGGCTTCCCGACCTCGGAGAACCCCGCCGGGTTGGAGGAGACGTGGAGGAGGTCTGCGGCAGTCGGAGGCAACTGGAAGTAAGATGTAGAGGTGAGTGATGGGTGCAAGTGTGGAGTGATAAGTATGTAAGGTGAGTGATGAGTTTAAAAAGTGTGCACTTACCTTGTTTTCTTTCTACAGCCTTTAGCCGCGCTGGATGGGAAGAGCCGACATTCTCCTTGTCAATTCGCATAATGGCTGTTGGATCCTCCGATCCTACAGACATGTGAAATTTACAAAGTTGAAAGGTTTGATGAGTCCTCACCACAAAGATCATCAAACTAAAGAGAATGTCAGTGTTTGACAGCTTCACAGGGCTGTCAAACGCTAACATTTCTTCTTTCAAGAAGTCTTGGCAGATAGCACGTCTGACGTTGACATGATCTGTGAGTGACTTCCTCCCTAATTGGCCTGCTGCGCTCGCAGGGCGGGTTTAACAAGCTCAATCAGGGGAAAATCCCTCTGATTGGCCAGGCGAGGATGGAGGCGGGACATTGACACAACAAGCAGCAATCCCGCCTCCAACTCCCCTCCATTCACAAAATCCAGCCCAAAGTAATTATTCAACAAATCTGCCGTTTCCTTATTTTGATTTGCAATATTACCCGCATTTATTTTTAAAGGGCCCACATTACCCTTAACTACCCTTTCTCTTGTAATATAATTGTAACAACGTTTTATGTTAATCTTGCTATCCCTCGCAAGTTTCTTTTCAATTTTCCTGTTTGCAGCTCTTACTATCTTTTTTGTCTTCCTTTGCTGTTCTTTGTATCTCTCCCAGTACCCTGGATTTACACTATTCTTTGCAATTTTGTATGCTCTTCCCTTTAGTTTTATGTTATCACTCACCTCTTTTGTTGATCTTGGATGTTTCAGTTGCTAAGTAAAGCTCTCGCCCCTTAGAGGTATATACTGGGCCTGTATTAAGCTAAATTCCATTGTTCATCTGTAATTTTACCCGATAACAGTTTTGACCAATTTGCTGTCATCAGTCTCTGTCTCATCCCATTAAAGTTAGCCTTACCAAAATCTAGAATCTTAGGGGGTGATTTTGCCAGCCCTGGGGAGACGGGTAAGGAGGCGGGACTGCCGGGAAAATGGCAGAATCTGGGGGCGGGTACCCATCCCGCCCCCAACCTGCCTGCGTACCATCCTCCCAGGAGGCGGGTACCCGACCAGCGCTGGGAGCCGCCTCCCTGAAGCGGGAAGGGGATTAGTGCCAATTAATTGCCTGTTAACAGGTAGTTAACAGGCAGTTTTATGGATAATCCCTATTTTGAGCCCTAAAGTGTGGGCTTCCCGATGGCTCCGAACCTTGCCAGGGTCAGCGAGGCGAGCCGTGGGTCTGCGGGGGTCGGAGGGGTCGAGATGTCCGGTGTGCAGGTGAGTGATGGGTGCATGTGTGCAGAGGTAAGTGTGTGAGGTGTGTGTAAAATGTTTTAATAAGTTTTACTTACCTTTACTTCTTCCTGCAGACTTCATCCCTTCAGGTCTCGGGAGTCCCTCAGCTCACCGGCACAGAACGCAGAATGGCCGCTGAACTGTCAAAAGCTGCAGCCTTCTGCTTTCTGCTCAGGAGAGATCCCGAACTCAGCCTGAGTGACAGGACTGAACTTAGAGGACAGATTGTCAGGGCTGGATTTTCAATGACCCGTGGAGTCGGGTTTGGAGGCGTGTGGGGGGTTAAAGTTGCAGGTTCGGGGGTCCCGACCCCATCCCGCCTCCAACCCGCCTCCATGCCAGTATCGCTGGTGGCAGGTACCCGACCTGTGCTGAGACCCGACTCCCCGAGGCGGGAAGGGATTAGTGACAATTAACTGCCTGTTAACAGGTAGTTAACAGGCAGTTTTTTGGATAATCCCTATTTTAAAAGGTGAAATGTGGGCTTCCCGACAGGTGGCAACCACGCCAAGTTATCGGGGCGGACCATGGGTCTGCAGGGGTTGGAGGGGTCGATATGTCCAGCGGGCAGGTGAGTGATGGGTGCATGTGTGCAGAGGTAAGTGTGTAAGGTAAGTGCTAACTGTGGGGAAAAAGTTTTACTTACCTTAACTTCCTCCTGCAGGTGTCAGCCCTTCAGGTCTTGGGAGTCAGAAATCTCATCGGCACAGAAAGCAGAAAAGCCGTGGTCCTGTCAAAAACTGCAGCCTTCTGTTTTCTGTGGTGGAATGATTTCTAACTCAGCCTGAGAGGAAGGACTCAAGTTAGAAATCATATTGTCAGTGTTTGACAGCTTCAAAGAGCTGTCAAACGCTGATATTTCATCTGTCAAAAGCTCTTGACAGATGAAATGTCAATCTGTGATGTCACCTGTTGCCGGGTGGCCCTTAATTGGCCTGCTGAGCCCACTGGGCGGGCTCAACAAGGTCAATCAAGGGAAAATACAATGGGTTGGCCACATCTCGATGGAGGCGGGTTTACAAGCCAAAATGTGGGATTCATGACACCAACCCGACCTGAGTATCAAAATCCAGCCCTCAGTGTTTGACAGCTTCACAGAGCCGTCAAACGCTAACATTTCATCTGTCAAAAGCTCTTGACAGATGAAACGTCACTCGCTGACATCACCTGCAACCAGCTTTCCCTTAATTGGCCTGCTAAACCTGCTGGGCGGGCTTAACAAGGTCAATCAAGGGAAAATAGTGTGAGTTGGCCACAAGTCAATGGAGGCGGGACTAAAATCTGACAAGTGGGAGTCCCGCCTCCAAAAGCTCCCCATTGAGAAAATCCAGCCCTTAGTAACTGTTATGTTTCTCCTTTTCAAACCTAACATTGAATTTTGTCATATTATGATCACTGTTTGATAATTGTTCCCTTACTGTCAGATGGTGGGAGTACCTTCACTACACGGACTGCAGCGGTTCAAGGCAGCGGCTCACCACCACCTTCTCAAGGGCAACTAGGGATGGCCAATAATAAAGGGCTAATTACTAGTCCTAGCCCCTTTAGTGCTACCCCAGATCAGGCGTATTCCCCAGACGTTCACTTTCAACTAAAGTTTGAGGTAGCCGAATTCTAAAGATGCTTAATTGGGTCTAAAGGTCCAGACTATCTCTCCCTAAAGGAAAGGAACAACCTGAAGATGTTACCGTCCTCCAGATAGCACTTTTAATAAATTTAGCTAGTCTGTAATGTTCTGGATATTATGAGGGTCCGGAAAACTCCCTCAGAATTCTGCAACTCCTCACCAAAGAGCGTACATAGATTGAGTTTGCGAGTTTGATACAGAAGTATTCTGTGGGACAATTCTAAAATATATAGATTTATTAAAGAACCAAAATGTAATTTACAGTTGGTAATTCAATCACAACATTAACAGTTCCAAATACAAAAACCTTACAATTCTATTATCAGAGATCCTTATTCTCAAATCTTAACTTCGCTGCAGTTTTTACAGTTCTTAGTTTATTCCAGGATATCCACCAAAATCAAATACCTTTGATACCTTTGATCCCCGAGGTACAAAAAGTTGAAGACTTACAGAGCTTGCCTCTGAAGCCGAGAATCGCTTTGCCCCTTTACAGCAAGACTATCTTCCCATTTGAAAGTTCAATTTTTATACCCTTTCTCAGTGGTATTTCCTTTGAAGTTTTCTGCTGATATAAGCTAATTATCTCTAGTCATTTTTCTGTTGACCCCTGCTATTCTTACAGTCAGATCAGCTGGTAGCATTAAGAATTATGTCTCCCCCTTTGGTGTTTGAATGTAACAGCAGGTGCTTTTATTTGATGTCATTCTTACCAAGGTCTTGAAGGGATAATTACAAGTCCTAGCCCTTCTCGGGCTACCCCAGATCAGGCGTATTCCCCAGATGTTCCCCTTCAACTAAAGTTAGAGATAGCTGAATCCTATAAGATGCTTAATTGGGTCTAAAGGTCAGTCTATCTCTCCCTAAAGGAAAGAAACAACCTAAAGATGTTACTGTCCTCCGGATAGCACTTTTAACAAGTTTAACTAGACTGTAACCTTCCGGATATTATGAGGGTCCGGAAAATCCCCCCAGAATTCTGCAACTCCTCTCAAAAGATTGTACAGAAATTGAGTTCGCGAGATTGATACAGAAATACTCTGAGACAATTTTAAAAATATATAGATTTATTATGGAACCGACATTCAGCTAACAGCTGTTGATTTCAATCGCGACTTTAACAGTTCAAAATACAAATAGCTTACATTTCTTATCAGAGATCCTTATTCTCAAATCTTAACTTCGTCACACTTCCACTTATTTCTTAATCCAGAATATCCACCAAAATCAAATACCTTGATTACCCGAGACTCAGAGTTGTAGGCCTACAGAGTGGTTCTGAAGGCGAGAATCGCTTGCCTTTCCAGCGACTTCTGACTTTCTATCTGAAAAGCTCTATTTTTATACCTTTTTTTTAGTTGTTTATCCTTTGAAGTTTTCTGCTGATGTAAGCAAATTATCTCGAGTGATACTTCTGTTGACTTCTTTCTATTCTTACTGTTAATTCAGCTACTAACTCTCAGAATCCTGTCTGCTGTATAGGTGTTTCTAGCTTATCATAAAAAACAATTTGACAGTTGTATCTACTTGATGCGATTCTTAGGAGGTTCCTCTATTGAATTCCTAATATTAGCTTAACTGCTTGTATTTCAGACTTCTCTTCTCCTTGTATTCCAAGTTCAACACATACACAATGTGATTGCTTGGTACATCTATTGATATTATATCTTCAAAGTGTTCTGTAGGTATCATATTTACAATATGTAAATCAAAACCACTTCAACCAAGGTGTTCCATGCATTTCTTAGCTACTTCAATTAGTTGTATATATAATTGTGTTTCTTGTTTCATTTGACGTTACTTTTACAAAGGCACATGGTTTTTTAATGTTCTGTGTTTCTTGTTCGAAGTGTTATTTTTTAACACTTTACTTGGGCATTGCTATTGTGTTGGTTCCAAACTGCAGACTCCTTGGAACCAACACTTTGCTTCTTCAATGAGGCCATTGTGTTAGTGTCAATAACCAATCTTTATCTCAAAAACCTGTATGGTGTTTACAGATTTGTGACTCATCTTATCTCAGAAGCCTGTGTTCTGTTTGCAGCCTGTGTCGTTGAGGCTTTTAGATTTTTAAACTCAGTTGGTCATGTTTTAATAAAATCAGAATTCTGTTCATAGGATGGTGTATTTTTCTGAATAGGTTTGGCTTATTCCTTTACGGTCTTCCATGCAATTCTTAAGTCACCTCAGCTGGTTGCAACACAGACTCGTGTCTCCTAGGTGTTCCAAGTTCAACACAAAAACAATGTGATGCCATTCTCCCACGAAGGCATATGTTTCTTAATTTTCTGTGATTCTTTTGATGTCATTTTTATGAAGGCATATGTTTCTTCTTCTTTTATGTGTTTCTTTCCGAAGTATTGGTTTAAGACACCTTAACAGGGCATACCATTATGTTCTTTCCAAGGCTTCAGATTATCAGGAACCTCCATCCTCCTGTTTCAACAAGGTTATTGATTCAGTGTCAACAACTTATCTTATCTCAATAGCTTGTATGCTGTTTACAGCTTTTCCATTGTTGAAGCTTTTAGATTTTCAAACCCAGTTTGTCATGTTACAAAGGCCAGAATATTTCATAGGATGGTGTATTTTTCTGAATATGGCGTATTCCTTCACAATAAATGCTGGCCTTGCCAGCGACGCCCACATCCCATGAACAAATAAAAAAAAAGATTATTAACTAAATCTGGCTCATTACTCATTGCTACATCTGGTATGGCCTGCTGAAGAATAATCAGGCTAAAATTAATACTAAGCCAAAGAAGGAGATGTTAGGAGGGGTGATTAAAAGTTTGGTCAAAGAGGTTGGTTTTAAGGAGGATCTTAAAGGAGGAGAGAGAAGCGGAGAGGCAGAGAGGTTTAGGCAGGGTATTCTAGAGCTTAAGGCCTAGATGGCTGATAGCATAGCCACCAATGGTAGGTTGAAGAAAGTGGGAGATGCACAAGAGGCCAGAGTTGGAAGAACGCAGAGTTCTCAGAAGGTTGTAGGTCTGGTACTTGTTAGAGATATAGGGAGGGACAAGGCCTTGAAGGGATTTGAACACAAGGATGAGAATTTTAAATTTGGTGTTTTGGAGCCTGGATCGTTCAGCAAGCACAGGATCATGTTGCAGGATTGGATATAGGCAGCAGAATGTTGGACAAGCTGAAGGATCTTGAGGATGGAGAATGGGAAGCCGGCCAGGAGAGCATAAGTAGAGTCACGTCCAGAGGTAATAAAAGCATAAATGATTGATTTGGCAGCAGATGGGCTAAAACAGGGGTGGAGGAAACTAATGTTATGGACCTTGACTCCCTATTTCAATATTGCATTCCTGAAAGTGAATCCTTAGCTTTGTTAGTCATCACATAGAGTGGCACCAGGGATAGTGTCAAAAGTTTCAATCATCGTGCAGAAGGTTAGGAGTGTAATATTAGAGCTTACAGTATTCAAAGCTCTTATTGTAATCACGCATTTGTGTGATGTCACCACTGCACGGGTATCAGATAGCTTTCAAGATGTGCTGAAAACTTTTATTCAAAAGGTGAGTTTAAAACTGTGAAAAACATCTTCATTGTAAAAGTTGTGATGGACTTGCAATTTTTACCATTAACTGTTGGTTCTCTTCAAGTGGTTCCTCTTACTTGCCACTTATCAGTCCAAGCCTGAATGTCGTCCAAGTCTTGCTGCATGCGGGCATGGACTGCTTCATTTTCTGAGGAGTTGCGAATGGAACTGAACACTGCATTCATCAGCGAACATCCCCACTTCTGACCTTATGATGGAGGAAAGATCATTGTTGAAGCAGTTGAAGATGGTAGAGCCGAGGACACTGCCCTGAGGAACTCCTGCAGCGATGTTCTGGGGCTCAGATGATTGACCTTCAACCACCACAACCATCTTCCTTTGTGCTAGGTATGACTCCAGCCAGTGGAGAGTTTTCCCCCTGATTCCCATTGACTTCAATTTTACTAGGGCTCCTTGATGCCACACTCGGTCAAATACTGCCTTGATGTCAAGGGCAGTCACTCTCAGCTCACCTCTGGAATTCAGCTCTTTTGCCCATGTTTGGACCAAGGCTGTAATGAGGTCTGGAGCCGAGTGGTCCTGGCGGAACCCAAACTGAGCATCAAAGAGCAGGTTATTGGTGAGTAAGTGTCGCTTGATAGCACTGTTGATAAAACCTTCCATCACTTTGCTGATGATTGAGAGTAGACGGATAGGGCAGTAATTGGCCAGATTGGATTTGTCCTGCTTTTTGTGGACAGGACATACCTGGGCAGTTTTCCACATTGTCGGGTAGATGCCAGTGTTGTAGCTGTATTGGAACAGCTGGGTTAGAGTTGCGGCTAGTTCTGGAGCACAAGTCTTCAGCATGACAGCCGACATGTTGTCGGAGTCCATAGCCTTTGCTGTATCGAGTGAACTCAGCCCTTTCTTGATATCACATGGAGTGAATCGAATTGGCTGAAGACTTGCTTCTGTGATGGTGGGGACCTCAGGAGGAGCTCAATATAGATCATCCACTCGGCCCTTCTGGCTGAAGATGGTTACAAACACTTCAGCCATGTCTTTTGCACTCACGTGCTGGGCTCCACCATCATTGAGGATGGGGATATTCATGAAGCCTCCTCCTCCCATTAGTTGTTTAATTGTCCACCACCATTCACGACTGGATGTGGCAGGACTGCAGAGCTTTGATCTGATCCGTTGATTGTGCAATCACTTATTTCTGTCGATAGCATGCTGCTTCCGCTATTTAGCATGCATGTAGTTCTGTGTTGCAGCTTCCCCAGGTTGGTACCTCATTTTCAGGTACGCCTGGTGCTGCTCCTGGCATGCTCTTCTGCACTCCTCATTGAACCAGGGTTGGTCCCCTGGCTTGATGGTAATGGTAGAGTGAGGGATATGCCGGACCATGAGGTTACAGATTGTGGTGGAGTACAATTCTGCTTCTGCTGATGGCTCACAGTGCCTCATGGATGCCCAGTTTTGAGCTGCTAGATCTGTTCTGAATCTATCCCATTTAGCACGGTGGTAGTGCCACACAACACAATGAAGTGTGAAGACGGGACTTCGTCTCCACAAGAACTGTGTGGTGGTCACTGCTACCAATGCTGTCATGGACAGATGCATTTGCGACAGATAAATTGGTGAGGATGAGGTTAAGTAATTTTTACCCTCCTGTTGATTCTCTCACCATCTGTCGCAGGCCCAGTCTTGCAGCTATGTCCTTCAGGACTCAGCCAGCTCGGTCAGTAGTGGTGCTACCGAGCCACTCTTGGTGTTAGACATTGAAGTCCCCCACCCAGGGTACATTCTGTGCCCTTGCTACCCTCAGTGCTCCAAGTGGTGTTCAACATGGAAGAGTACTGATTCATCAGCTGAGGGAGGGCAGTAGGTGGTAATCAGCAGGAGGTTAGCTTGCCCATGTTTGACCTGAAGCCATGAGACTTCATGGGGTCCGGAGTCAGTGTTGAGGACTCCCAGGGCCACTCCCTCCCAACTGTATACCATTGTATGGCCACCTCTGGTGGGTCTGTCCAATGGTGGGACAGGACATACTCAGGGATGGTGATGGAGGAGTCTGGGACATTGTCTGAAAGGTATGAATCTGTGAATATGACTATGTTGCTTGACTATCCTGTGGGACAGCTCTACCAATTTTGGCAACAGTCCCCAGATGTTAGTGAGGAGGACTTTGCAGGGTCGACTGGGCTGGGTGTGCCATTGTCATGTCTTATTCTTGTTTCTCGTAGCAGTTTGTTACAACTGAGTTGCTTACTAGGCCATTTCAGAGGGCAGTTAAGAGTCAACCACATTGCTGTGGGTCTGGAGTCACATATAGGCCTGACCAATAAGGACAGCAGAATTCCTTCCCGAAAGGACATTAGTGAACCAGTAGAATCCAATAGTTTCATGGTCACCATTACTGATACCAGCTTTTTATTCCAGATGTATTTAAGAACATAAGAAATAGGAGCAGGAGTAGGCCATTTGGCCCCTCGAGCCTGCTCCGCCATTTAATGAGATCATGGCTGATCTGATCTTGGGCTCAGCTCCATTTCCCTGCCTGCTCCCCATAAACCTTCACACCCTTATTGTTCAAAAATCTGTCTATATCCACCTTAAATATATTCAATGACCCAGCCTCCACAGCTCTCTGGGGCAGAGAATTCCACAGATTTATGACCCTCTGAGAGAAGAAATTCTTCCTGATCTCAGTTTTAAATGGGTGACCCCTTATTCTGAAACTATGCCCCCCTAGTTCTAGATTCCCTTTATTTAACTGAATTTAAATTCCCCAGCTGCCGTGGTGGGATTTGAACTCACACCTATCATTAGTCCAGGCCTCTGGATTACTAGTCCAGTAACATAACCACTATGCTACCATTCCCGTGCCATAGACAGAGTGAATACCAAACTCTGGGCAGTGCCATCAACTGAATGAATACCATACTCTGGGCAGTGCCCTGTAGAGAGTGAATGCCATACCCTGGGCAGTGCCATAGACAAAGTGAAGACTATAATTGTAGACATTGCAGTGGACAGTGTGAACACTATACTCTGGGCAGTGACATCAGCTTTGTGATGACTGATGGCACAGTGCTGACGGTGGTCTTCTAGAAATCCACTTGAGCCCATTACAGTAATCTTTCCTGTAGGGTCACGGACTGGCATTGTGGTATTTTGGATATTCATATGATTGACAAATTTGAACCTGAAAAGTATTGTAGGTGCATCAGTCAAGGGTTAACTGTTAGCTGCTGTAGGCTTTCGAATGGTACAAATTAACACGTGATTTTACTGATTTCAGTAAGTGCACTAAAAGGTGCTTTTACTGCCACACAACAGGCTATCCAGTAGGAAGGTGCATTAATTGGTAATGCATGTGGCAATTAAGTGCCCTGAACATCCATTTAAGCACCTGACATATGGGACATATCGGAAGACAAATGCAGGAGTTTTAGTGCAACTTTTTCTCTCAGCAATGCGCCCTTCCAGATGGAGCAAAGCAAGGTTCACCGATGAGATGATGGAGTAAGGGATGTGAAGAGATATACAGTACTAAGGTAAGTCAACGGTACTGTTATACATGATGGGCACCTTCTACAAGTAGACATGGAAGGAAGTCATGTCTGCCAATATTTTAATTTTTTCATGCTTGAAATGCTAAGAAATAATAGGTTATCCAGATTCAGTTCGAATAACAGTCCCAGTCCAAGGAATGCTTCGTATAAATGGGGACTCTAATGTGTTTACTTACAATTGAAGTGCTTATGGCAACCTTTGTGCACAACAACAATTTATAAAGAACTTTCAGACAAGAAATATCTCATTCATTTGTAACATGCAGTATGTGCCTGAACCCCTGCAGCTGTATTACATTTTCACTGCTCTATGCACTTTCAATATATCTGTGCTACTGTTATTCTCACAGGACCCGTAATTTGTCATGATCACAGCTGTATGGGACGTGGCCTAAGCATTTGAAACCCCTGACTCCTTTCAAAGAGGTCACAAGAATAATGTTCATGTTGTCCTTTTAACTGATTATCACACAAGCGCACACCTCAACCTGAGTATAAACACGGTCATGCAATGAAAGCAGTGCTCAAAAGTGCTTATTGCATGTAGAACTCTGAGACTTGTTTTTTTTTAAGAATGAAAGAATCCACTGCTGCTGAGGCAAGTCAACACCTAGAATCATAGAATGGTTACAGCACACAAGGAAGCCATTCGGCCCGTCGAGCCCGTGCCGGCTCTCTGCAAGAGCACTTCCGCTAGTCCCACTCCCCCGCCCTTTCCCCGTCGCCCTGCAAATTTTTTTCCTTCAGTTACTTATCCATTTGCCTTTTGAAAGTCACGATTGAGTCTGCTTCCACCACCCAGTGCATTCAGATCCTAACCACTCGCTGCGTAAAAAAGTTTTTCCTCATGTCGCATTTGGTTCTTTTGCCAATCACCTCAAATCTGTGTCCTCTGGTTCTCGACCCTTCCACCAATGGAAACAGTTTCTCTATCTACTCTGTCTAGACTCCTCATGATTTTGAACACCTCTATCAAATCTCCTCTCAACCTTCTCTGCTCTAAGGAGAACAACCCCAGCTTCTCTAGTCTATCCACGTAACTGAAGTCCCTCATCCCTGGAATCATTCTTGTAAATCCTTTCTCACCCTCTCTAAGGCCTTCACATCCTTCCTAAAATGCAGTGCCCAGAATTGGACACAATACTCCAGTTGAGGCCGAACCAGTGTCTTATAAAGGTTTTATAACTTCCTTGCTTTTGTACTCTATGCCTCTGTTTATGAAGCCCAGGATCCCGTATGCCTTTGAAACTGCTTTCTCAACCTGTCCTGCCACCTTCAACGATTTGTGCACATATACTCCCAGGTCTCTCTGTTCATGCACCCCCTTTAGGATTGTACCCTTTAGTTTATATTGCCTCTCCTCGTTCTTCCTACCAAAATGTATCACTTTGCATTTTTCTGCGTTAAATTTTGTCCGCCCATTAAACCTGTCCACTTTGTATTGCTATCGATATTTCTGCCAAGCACCAGCATAACTACACACATTGGAGGACCTTCATAGTAAGATTGAGGAGGTAGCACGGATGAGGAGAAACAAGTGGTGGTAACCAGACACCTACGGGCCAGATTCCAGCATGGTTTATATTTCTGCTGCAGCACTTCGGGATGCAAACTTTATAAAGCCTGCCTGCCTATAAACAAAGATTGCTGCCTAACAGAATCGTCTACTTGTGTCCATGCAAAACACACTGCAAGGTCTGGGAGCAGCATGCAGGAGTCCATTATCCTGAATCACTGCAGTCATGGTTGAATGGCTGTCTGCACCTCAGTCTGCCATGGAGCATGTGGCAACTCTTCTGGTATCTGAAGTGAAGTCTTCCATTGCACACGTCAGAGGGACAGTGTGAACATCTCTGATGAGAGGCTTTACGGCAGGAATTTAAGGACCTCAAAGCTGTTTAGAGTTCTGCTATCAGACAGATCAGTGGCCATGCTAACTGAGTGTCCAGTGGTCTGCGACGAATGAGGCAGCTACCTGGCAACACGATGGCCCATCACAGATCCCTGTGCAATAGACAGTAGGGCTTATAAACTCGGCCGTGCAACACCCTTTTTACGGGTGCTAACAGGCCTACGGAGCCCCCAATATAGCGGGCAGGAAGCGGGCGCACATTTCCACCTGCCATATTGAAAAAAGGGGAAAAAAATTGTTGCATAGTGCCCACGCCTGAAACTCTTTGCATATGCCAATAAGAGGCCTAAAGCCTGTTTTAAGGTTGGTTTGCACGTAGTAAATCCAGACCTTGGGACCGCCTGCTAACAAAAAGATAAGCTTTTCAAATTGACTTAGCTGAATGTGGAGCTGAGACTAACAGGAGTGTCCCTCCCGCCCCACATTTAAAGAACGCAGGCTGCCGAGCTCCCTGCTGATGGTCACAGATTAGCTGCACGCTGATGGAGGAATAACTCTTTCACTTTACGTAGGGTACTGCACTATACGCAAAGTTTGTAATCAATTACCTCTTGGAAAGCAGGCAGATCTTCAGAATGGTGCAGCCTTCTTGTGTTGCTGTTGCTGATCAGTGGCGAATATAATGAATGTGTTGGCCCTGCTAGATAATGTATCTGTCACCTCCTTGATTCATCTTTGTACAAAAAAGCTGGCTGATACTGGCACCTTAATGTTGTTGGCCTGGACGGAGCCAGACACTTGTATATTGAGGGCTGCGGTGACTTTGAAGTCCATTGTCAGTGTTGTATGGAAGTTATTTCCTGGAGGTCTTCTGAAAACAGATGGTGCAGCTTTGTGACTACCTCCCTGCTAAGTCTCAGCCTCCTAAGGCTCTTCAGTCATTCCCAGATAGCTGTAGCTAGGACAGTAGATCCAGTGATTAGTGTCACCTGACATCCCTGGCAGCCCTTTTCAGCTATTTCTGGTGCGCTTTAGCCAAGTGTAGTGGCTGGGGAGCACTTGATGCACTACCCATCATAGTCCGATTACAGTACCTTGAAGGTCAATTTTTCACCTGTGACTGCTGACAAACCGTATTCTGCCTCTGTTACAATGCCTGATTGATATGGACAATAGGAACACAATACAAGTGCAATGTGGCAACCTTGAAAAACGCTGTGCTTTTCCCTTAAGTACCTATTATTCTGGCAATAACAAGTGAAACTAGAATATTGAATGTCTTCAGTGATGTAGCACATGGAATCCAGTTACTCTGAGCAGCAATTTGTCAAACTATGATAAATGGTTGGGAAATGTGCACTACTCCACACTCCCAATACTACTGACCTGTAAACCCCCAGATAACACAGCTAACGACAACAGTATTTCTAACCTTTGGCCTCTTATCTGGAGGAGGCTGTAGGAATACAAGTAGTATAATGAAAGAAAATATGGCAGAAATCTGTGTGTTGGGGGTGGGATGTAAGTTTTAAATAAACTCAGTACACATAAGTCTATGGCTAGAATGGTATCAATGCTAAACTTTTGGGCCCGGAAATCGGTGTGAGGGCGATATTGGCGATGAACGCTATAAATAAATGCCCCGATCCTCCAATGACGAATTTACGCCAACATTTGTTGGAGAACTGATTAGATTTAGAATACGCCGTGGTGAATCAGAAGAGGCGTGGCCACTGGCCAAAGTGAAAACCCATGGCGATGTGATGCTACTCTGGCCCGGAAGTGTTTAAAATAGATGCTTAAAGGTTGAACTGCTGGGCACAAACAAGCACAAATTTATATTATAGATAGCCGACTCACCTTAATGGTTGTTTTTATATCTGTCTGGTCAGTTCACTAGTTGAATAGTGACAACTCCCCACCACCGCTTCCTATTGAGGTTGTACGAACAAGATGGAAAGCAGAGGCTTTTCGTCTTCAGTTACTCTGTAATCCTTGTGCTATTTCTGACTTGCTACTTGGATTGCAATAAAGTGTAAATGAAAAAAGAAAGACTTGCATTTATATAGCGCCTTTCATGACCACCAGATGTCCCAAAGCACTTTACAGTCAATGAAGTGTATTACTGTTGTAATGTAGGCAACCAATTTGCGCACAGCAAGCTCCCACAAACAGCAATGTGATAATGACCAGATAATCCGTTTTGATGATGTTGGTTGAGGGATAAATATTGGCTGGGACACCAGGGATAACTCCCCCCTGCTCTTCTTTGAAATAGTGCCATAGGATCTTTTACATTCACTTGAGAGAGCAGACTGGTTCTCCGTTTAATGTCTCATCCGAAAGACGGCACCTCCGACAGTGCAGCACTCCCTCAGCACTGCACTGGGAGTGTCAGCCTAGATTTTTGTGCTCAAGTCTCTGGAGTGGGACTTGAACCCACAACCTTCTGACTCAGAGGCGAGAGTGCTAGGCGAGAGTGCTACCAACTGAGCCACGGCTGACACTTGAGCAGATTATGATCATGACGACCACATTTACAACACATAGGATTAACGATCTGAATTGCATATTCAAAAAAAGTCACGTTCAGGTGGTAGAGTAAGGTTAGGGACCAGCAAACTGCTCCCCCCGCCCCCCCTTCAGATATATACAATTTCTGTTGTTTTGCACCAGTGACCTTAGGCACTGCAATAACTGCACCACTGAATAATTTTTTTAAAGCACCCAGTGAGGGCGACACAATTATTGCTTAATTTAAACAGTAAACTACAATTCCTGTGATTACACCAAAAGTATACTGAATCTACCAGCGTCATTCTACAACAGTAAAGGTGGCAGCGGAGATCACAGTGGCGTTCATTCAGCAAGCGCGATCTCGTCATTAATTAAAATGGAGGGCAGAGTCTCAGCAAATTACAGAGTGCCATAAGTAATGGCTGACAGTACTTGCTCCATAATTTCCTGAGACATTTGCGCTGTGAATTGGGGCCCTGTGATGTAGATGCGCCATTACAATGGTGCAAATCTGCAGGAAATTCTGGGGCCATGATCTTATGACCATTTTATGTTGCAGAGCGATAGTGTTAGAATGGCTTCCTTTTGAATCTTGATTACAATATATTAAAATGTTATTTTAACTGTTGAAATAAGAATAGCAAAAGGGACAATTGAGCTGAGCATTTCTTCAGCTGCCGGAGCTGTACTGGACTTTTCCAAAAATAAAGGTATAGAATTCTATGATGCCGATGCTTAATGAAATAAATATTGAATTGTAAATAGCTCTGAAATGCAGCCAGTTCGGCCACCCAAGGATACTACCAGTTTAATTAACAGCACCACAACTCCCAAGCTATGATTGTAAATGAATGTGATGAATTAATAATACAGCGACTAGTGCCAAACCTCCCTTTGAACTCTGCATTCTATATGCACAGTTAACCACACTTTATTTTTAAACTTGGAAAAATGTGACCCTTCTATCTTTTGATCCAAAGGGGATCTGGATCTGGCACATAATAGGATTTCTCTGACTGCTAATTAATGTATCCAAGGACAGGGAGAACTGGTGACGATTATTCTGATCTATAAATGATGAAAAACCAAGTGAGGCAGAGTGAACTTTTCATCTGAGTTGAAGAAATTATATAATGAAGGTTACAGTACCATCATTTCAAGTTATCAATGGTGAGTCACGGTACGAGATATCTGATCATGTGTCCGATAAGGATGGTACAAAAACAATTTCCAGAGAAGGGAAAGTGAGAGGTTTCAAAGTTGGAGAGGTGTCCCTGTTGTACACCTAGGTCCTGATACAGGTACGTGACCCATCTTCAATGGCACTGAGGCACTCTGTCCTATGTTATTCATACCAGCAACAAAAAATAGCCGATATGAGACAATGCAGTGGGTGGAAATGCATTACATACTACAGCCTAAATCTGGTTTATAACAAAAATAGGCCATCTAGTAAAATATTGGCCATAAATTCGGCTCTCCGGCTTCCTGCAGGTGCAAGAATCGCACATGTACTTGCATACCGCACCTGCCTTTGTGCTTCGGGCCCGCGTGGAATTCGGCTCCTGGGCCTCCTGCAGCTGCCGGCGTGCAGTGCTTGCGTATCCCAGGGGCGCAGTTAGTTCGAAGCGTCACCTGGGATCACGTGGGCCATGGAGAGTCAATCGGAGCAGGGAATCTTCATTCATAGATTTTGACAGGAAGACCTGTCAAATCTATGAATAGAGATCGGCCCCAAAACATCACTAAAACTTCAAAAAAAAAAAAATTTTAAATCACATTTTTAAAATAACTATAAATTACATAAATTAACTACATTAAACAAAAATTTAAATTTTTGAAAAAATTAATTACACTTTTTAACGGTATGTAAAAAAGATAAACCTGTTGGAAAAAATGTTTAAATTGTACTTAATTCACCACTTACCTTGTTAAAAGCAGGCCTTGCGCCTCCTTTTTCCCCACGCAGCTTCTCCGTACTTACCCTCACGGAGAAACCTGAAAAAAACCCGAAGTTCACTGCGTGCGCGCTGCCTCTCCGGCGCACGCGTTCGACCTCTGAACTCCTTCCTTCAGGGGAACGGAAGTTCCGGTTTCCAGCGCATGCACAGTGCATGCGCGAAACCGGCACTTTCGTTGGGTCTACGGGTGAGTACCCAACGCGTACTCACCCGTGGGGACCCGAATTTCTGGCCCATTGCCTTTAACACTTCAGAAGATTCTCTTAACTCCTCCTGTTGCTGATTCTCTTTCCATCTTCCATCATCTAATTCTGTAAGACTCCCAGTTCTGTCAGTGTATGTGGCCCACTTGCATATTTACAGGAACCTATACATCCCACTTTGGCTCAGAATCATGCTGACCATGAACTTGTCTCTATTAAGGTGCCAGCTGAAAAATGTTGTTTCGCAATAACACTGATGATCTCTCTTTCTATGTGAATATTTCACCTTTTTATTTACTAAGGTACTGGGGGTAATTTTGACTTTGGGCCATTTTGGTTCAGCTGCCTCTTTATCTCTTCTGATTTGCATTTCCGAATAAATTGGGACCCTGATTGCAATTTGGGTTACAAATGAATGGAATATGCGCCACTGATGTTGTCTACATGGATTTTCGGAAGGCGTTTGACAAAGTACCACATAGAAGGCTGGTTAACAAAATTGAGGCTCATGGAATAGGTGGGTCAGTGGCAGCTTGGATAAGGAATTAGCTTAAGGACAGGAAACGGCGAGTTGTGGTAAATGGCTGTTTTTCAGACTGGAGGACGGTAGACAGTGGTGTTCCCCAAGGGTCAGTGCTGGGGCCACTTCTTTTTTATATATATATATATATGACCTGGATATTGGAATACAGAGTAGGATTTCTAAATTTGCTGATGACACCAAACTTGGGGGTGTGGCAAACAGTGAAGATGATACCTATCAACTGCAACGGGACATAGAAAGGCTAGCAGAATGGGCAGACAAGTGGCAGATGGAATCTACTACAGAGAAGTGTGAGGTGATGCATTTTGGCAGAAGGAACAGGGAGAGGCAATATACACTTAATGGCACAGTTTTAAAGAGTGTGCAGGGACAGAGGGACCTGGGAGTTAATGTGCATAGGTCCCTGAAGGTGGCAGGACATATTGAGAAAGTGGCTAGCAAAGCATATGGGATCTTGGGTTTCATAAATAGAGGTATTGAGTACAAAAGTAGAGAAGTTATGCTGAACCTTTATAAAGCACTGGTTAGGCCACAACTGGAGTTTTGCATCCAGTTCTGGTCACCATACTTTAGGAAGGATGTGTAGGCCCTTGAGAGGGTGCAGAGGAGATTTACCAGAATGGTTCCGGGATGAGGGATCTTAGCTACAAGAATAGGTTGGAGAAGCTGGACCCAACCGTCTCCTTTTCACTATGGACGTCCAATGCCTCTACACCTCCATCCCCCACCAGGATGGCCTGAGGGCGCTCCGCTTCTTCCTTGAACAGAGGCCCAACCAGTCCCCTTCCACCACCACCCTCCTTCACCTGGCTGAACCTGTTCTCACATTGAACAACTTCTCCTTTGACTCAACTCACTTCCTCCAAATTAAAGGTGTTGCTATGGGAACCCGCATGGGTCCTAGCTATGCCTGTCTTTTTGTGGGATATGTGGAACATTCTTCATTCCAGTCCTACTCAGGTCCCCTCCTTTACCTCTTTTTCTGGTATATTGATGACTGTATCGGTGCCGTTTCCTGCTCTCGCCCTGAACTAGAAAATTTAATTCACTTTGCTTCCAATTTCCACTCTTCCCTCACCTTCACATGGTCCATGCCAGACTCTTCCCTTCCCTTCCTCGACTTTTCTGTCTCCATCTCTGGGGATAGGCTATTGACAAACATTCACTACAAGCCCACTGACTCCCACAGCTACCTGGACTACACTTCCTCCCACCCCGCTTCCTGTAAAGACTCTATTCCATTCTCCCAGTTTCTCCATCTCCGTCTCATCTGCTCTGACGATGCCACCTTCCATACCAGTGCTTCTGACATGTCTGTCTTTTTCCTCAACCGAGGATTCCCCTCTACCGTGGTTGACACGGCCCTTGACCGTGTCTGTTCTATTTCCTGCACTTCTGCTCTCACCCCTGCCCCTCCCTCCCGGAACCACGATAGGGTTCCCCTTGTCCTCACCTTTCACCCTACCAGCCTCCATATTCAACGGATCATCCTTCGCCACTTCTGTCACCTCCAGCGTGATCCCACCACCAAACACATCTTCCCCTCATCTCCCCTTTCAGCATTCCGAAGGGACCGCTCCCTCTGCGACACCCTGGTCCACTCCTCTATCACCCCCAACACCCCTTCCCCTTCATCCGGCACCTTCTCTTGCAAGCACAGGAGATGCAACACATGCCCTTTTACCTCCACCCTTCCCACTGTCCAGGGCGCCAAACACTCTTTCCAGGTGAAACAGCGATTTACTTGTATTTCTTGTAATTTAGTATACTGTATTCGCTGCTCACGATGCGGTCTCCTCTACATTGGGGAGACCAAACGCAGGTTGGGTGACCGCTTTGCAGAACACCTCCGTTCAGTCCGTAAGGGTGACCCTGAGCTTCCGGTCGCCTGTCACTTTAATTCTCCGCTCCACTCCCACTCTGACCTCTCCGTCCTCGGCCTCTTACACTGTTCCAATGAAGCTCAACGTAAGCTCGAGGAACAGCGCCTCATCTTTCGATTAGGCACTTTACAGCCTTCTGGACTCAACATCGAATTCAACAATTTCAGACCATAACCTCGGCCCCAATTTTTTTCTCTCTCTCACATGGCAGCTGTTGATGATGCTGCCATTGCCATTTACACTTCATCTAGAGTCATCTTTTGTTTCTTAACTTGTCCTATTACCATCTCCTTTTGCCTTTCACCATCATCCCTTTTGTCTTTTAATCTCTCCTGCCTTCCATCCTATCACAGACCTTCCCTTTTGTTCTTTCTCCCCTCCCCCCTTTCCCTGCCCCTACACTTGCTTAAAAACCTGTTACATCTCTAACTTTTTCCAGTTCTGACGAAGGGTCACAGACCTGAAACGTTAACTCTGTTTCTCTCTCTGCAGATGCTGCCTGACCTGCTGGGATTTCCAGCATTTTCTGTTTTTATTTCAGATTTCCAAAATCCGCAGTATTTTGCTTTTGGAGAAGCTGGATTTGTTTTCATTCGAGCAAAGGAGGTTGAGGGGTGATTTGGTAGAGGTGTACAAGATTATGACGGGTTTGGATAGTCTAGATGGGGAAAGGCTGTTCCCACTAGTTGATGGTACAAGGACTAGGGGACACAGATTTAAGGTTTTGGGCAAGAGATACAGGGGGGGACATGAGGGAAAACTATTTTACGCAGCGAGTGGTGAGGACCTGGAACTCGCTGCCGACGGAAGTGGTGGAAGCAGAATCACTCAATGTTTTCAAGGGGAGACTGGATAGGCACTTGAGGGAAATAAACTTGCAGGGCTACGGGGATAGAGCGGGGGAATGGGACTGACTGGATTGCTCTACAGAGAGCCGGCACGGACTCGATGGGCCGAATGGCCTCCTTCTGTGCCGTTATGACTCTATGACATCTCTTCTGATTTGCATTTCTGAATATAATTGGGATCCTGATTGCAATTTAGGGTAAAAATGGACGGAATATGTGCCACTGATGCTCCACCCATTTGTACCGTTGTTGAGCAGCCGAACCAGCGGTCATTAAAGGGACCGCTGCAGACCTCACGAAAAAACAGCCGAAAGACTTTTTCCGCTTTTTTATTTTTGCGGGGTTAGAAAGAGCAGGAGTGAGTCGGTTCTAACCCGCCACAATTAGTAAGTTGCCTCCGAGTGTCGGTTTGGCAGACGCAGCTCAGAAGCTGCATGCAAATAATGGCCCAGGTCTCAAAATGGTTTGGATCTCAAAAGCAGTAACAACGGGTGGATGGACTCTCGGGGAATCAAGGGACATGGAGATCGGGCGGGAAAGTGGAGTTGAGGTCGATGATCAGCCGTGATCTTATTGAATGGCGGAGCAGGCTCGAGGGGCCGTATGGCCGACTCCTGCTCTTATTTCTTATGTTCTTATGGCAGGCATGCTTCATCTGCTCCTTGTGCGCCTAAACTTAAAATTGGCCCTCGGGAGTGTAATCAATGGCAGATACCCACTCATTGGGGGCGATTTTGCCAGCCCTGGGGAGGCGGGTATGGAGGCGGGACTGCCGGGAAAATGGCAGAATCTGGGGCCGGGTACCCATCCCGCCCCCAACCTGCCTCCGTGCCATCTTCCCAGGAGGCGGGTACCCGACCCGCGCTGGGAGCTGCCTCCTCGAGGCGGGAAGGGGATTAGTGCCAATTAATTGCCTGTTAACAGATAATTAACAGGCAGTTTTTTGGCTAATCCCTATTTTGAGCCCTAAAGTATGGGCTTCCAGACGGCTCCGAACCTCGCCAGGGTCAGCGAGGCGAGCCGTGGGTCTGCGGGGGTCGGAGGGGCCGAGATGTCCGGTGTGCAGGTGAGTGATGGGTGCATGTGTGCAGAGGTAAGTGTGTGAGGTGAGTGTTGAGTGTTTTAAAAGCTTTACTTACCTTTACTTCTTCCTCCAGGCTTCATCCCTTCAGGTCTCAGGAGTCCCTCATCTCACTGGCAGAGAAAGCAGAATGGCCGCTGCATTCTCAAATGCATCAGCCTTCTGCTTTCTGCTCAGGAAGGCTTTCTAATTGAGTCTTGAGTAAAGGCTCAACTTAGAAGACAGATTGTCAGTGTCTGTCAAACGATGACAATTCATCTGTCAAAAGCTCTTGACAGATGAAACGTCACTCGCTGACGTCAGCAGTAACCTGGCTTTCCCTTAATTGGCTGGCTAAGCCCGCTGGGCGGGCTTACAAGGTCAATCAAGGGAAAATAGCGTGGGTTGGCCAGACGTCGATGGAGGCGGGACTAAAACCTGACAAGTGGGAGTCCCGCCTCCATCACGTCCCCATTGATAAAATCACCCCCCTGCTGTGGGCTGTGGGCTCTGTTTGTTCTCTGAAACAGCAGGATTCTATCTGGAATTCTCCCAATCACTGTTCATCTGAGACTGGCACATAACATCCAAATAAATGGTTGAGAGCCATGCGCAGCGGTTGCTCTCTTCAAAACAAAACAAAAGAAAGACTTGCATTTATGTGGTGCCTTTCACAACCTCAGGATGTCCCAAAGCGCTTTTCAGCCAATGAAGTACTGTTGAAGTGTAGTCACTGTTGTAATGTAGGAACAAGAAGAAAATTCTGCAGCATTACGAGTCAGCAGAGCGATCATAAAACCAACAGCTTGTCCTTTAAAACACACTCACCCATTGGAAGCTGTCGAGAGGGGAATGCTTGGCCAGGAGTGTCAAACAGCTCACTAGGTTATTGGCTCCCTAATGCCACAGAATGCTGCTGTTGTAACAATTTACAATTTGAAAGAATTCCTCAACAAGGACTGGGATCCGTGCCAACATTTAATGAAAAATGCATTGTTTTTCTGTCTATTTGGTAATTACATTGATTTCAACAGCATAATACCCTGGGGTGTATTAAATATATTAGTAGTCACATGCTTCAGAACGAAAATAAAAATTAAGCAAAAAAAGCCTTAGGGGTAAAAATTGGGTAGCGCCCCTTTGGTCCCCTAGCGCCCCGAAAAAGTTAGCGCCCCCGCGGCCGGTTTTCTCAGGTAGCTCCCCGAGAGGGAGGAAGGGGGCTACTGGAAGTGCCCCGCGTCCCTCGTGGTGCGCTGCGAGCCAATATCGCAGCGTTACGCGTCGCGCCACAGTACTGCAGGCCTTCCTCCCCTTATTAAAGGGGAGGGGCCTGGCGCAGTGCATCCCGACGCCCAGCTGGGCCAGCAGGGATCAGGAGTGCCGGCAGACAAGCCCGGCACTCGAGAGGAGTTCTGGACACACGGAGAGCAGCCGGCACCCCGCGGGGGGTGGGGGGGGGCTTCACGGGGGCCAGGGACAGCAACGGGGGCAGGTGCTGGCAGGCGGCCAGCAACAAAAATGGCCGCCCGCCACTTTCCCTTTAACTAGCGCCGCCCCGGCCGCAGGTAGGCCCCACCTGACCCCAGCAGACATAGTGTCCGGCGATAAGTCGGGGGAGCCACCCAAGATTACAGCCAGGGCGCTGCGCACGGCAATGACGTCATCGCTGGCGGCGCAGCGCTGCGCGGCGTTAACGGTTAGTGCTGCCGCTAACCTCTTGCTGAATTTTGCGGGAGGCGTTAGCGCTGCTGTGCCCAGGCGCTAGTTGATTTGCGCCCCATTAGCGCCCTCTTAAGGTGCTAACAGAAGGCGCAAATCAACCGAATTTAGCCCCCTTACTGTTTTAAAAACAATAAAGCAATAATTTAACACATTTTGTTTCCTACGATTTACCGACCTGTCAATTTCCTTTACCTCAATACAATAGATCGATATATCATCTGCCACATCATGACATATCATGAGTGATGATGCTTTCACAATTGTCGATACCCCTTCATGATGCAACAACAACATCAACAACAACTTGAATTCATCTCGTGCCTTCAACATAGTAAAACGTCTCAAGGCGCTTCACAGGAGTGTTATCAAACAAAATTTTACACTGAGCCACATAAGGAGATATTAGGGCTGGTGACCAAAAGCTTGGTCAAAGAGGGGATCCAAGACGATTGGAGACCAGGCTCTGCTACAACGGCCTAGCACACACACACAAACATAATGCTACTGTCCTCCTCCCTCCTTCCCGCAGGTCCTCTCTGCCTGGGTTTCGTAGGATGCATTGTGGTCCTCCCGACCTCGCTGTTGGCCCATGCTGCACCTTCCCTGGGCCCCGACCCCGCTGCTGGTCCACGCTGCGCCACTCCTGGGCCTTGACCTCTCAAGCCCGTGTGGTAGCTGGTATGCAACAGCCACCCCACATTAAAAGAATTCATGCACAGGCATCTTCCACCCTTTAAAATGAAGTTCGGGACCTGAAACGTCAGGTCCCTCATGGACAACCAACAGTGACAGACCGGAACGCCTGTACTGCTATCGTTGCCCGGGAGCTCAGACGTTTCGACATTGACATCGCCGCCCTAAGCGAGACCCGGCAGGCAGGGGAAGCCCAGCTCAAGGAGCAAGGCGATGGCTACACCTTCTTCTGGAAAGGCAAACCTGAAGAAGAACGCCGCCTCCATGGGGTACGCTTCGCCATAAAAAATTAACTGGTTGGGCGTCTCAGAGAGTCTCCTAGCGGTATAAATGAGCACCTCATGACTCTTCGGCTCACCCTAGCCCGGAACCAGTGCGCTATGGTCATCAGTGCGTACGCCCCAACACTGGAAGCCACAGACGAGACCAAAGAGGAATTCTACTCCACCCTCGAACAATCCCTGTCCCGAGTCCCAACAGGCGACAAGCTGATGCTCCTTGGCGACTTTAACGCCAGAGTTGGAAAGGTCACAGACCTCTGGGGAGGTGTGATCGGCAGAGAGGGGGTAGGGAAAGCCAACTCCAACGGTACCCTCCTCCTGTCGAAATGCTTAGAACATAGCCTTGTCATAACCAACACCTTGTTCCGTCAGAGAGACAAGTACAAGGCTTCATGGCAGCACCCTCGCTCCAAGCACTGGCATCTGCTGGACTATGTCATCGTCTGAGCGAGGGACCGCAAGGACATCCGCATCACCCACGCCATGACAGGAGCTGACAACTGCTGGACAGACCACTGCCTAATCCGCTCTGTCATCTCCATCAATACAGCCCCAAAACAGCGGCGGCAACAGAAACAATACCGCAGGAAAATCAACGCTGGAGCACTCAAAGACCCCGCTAAGAAAGCCCTATTCAGCCTACGCCTCACAAACAAACTGATGACTCCCAGTGATGCAGAGATACAGAGTGTCCACAGCGCCTGGTCTGCACTCAAGGCCTCCATATACAGCACCTGTGAAGAGACGCTCGGTCACTCGACCAGGAAACACCAAGACTGGTTCGACGAGAACGACCAGGAGATCCAGGAGCTAATAAGCCGCAAGCACAAGGCATTCCTGATCTGGAAACAGCAACACAACTTGAGAGCAAGAAAGCAGCTCTACAGACGCCTGAAGGCCGAGGTCCAACAAAAAACTCGCGACCTAAAGAACAGATGGTGGGTGGAGAAAGCGCAGGAGATCCAGCAGCTAGCCGACAACCACAACATGCGTGGATTCTTTAGCGCAGTCAAGACCATCTACGGCCCAAACACCCAAGGTCCTACCCCACTGCGGGCCAAGAACGGAGAGGTACTCATCAAGGACAGAGAGGCAGTCAGTGCCCACTGGAAGGAGCACTTCGAAGATCTCCTTAACCAAGACTCTGTCTTCGACGCGAGTGTCCTCAACTCCATCCCGCAGCATGCTACCCGCCACCATCTCAGCACAACCCGAGCCCGGCATGAGGTTGAAAAGGCCATCCGACAACTGAAGAACAACAAGGCCTCAGAAGCAGATGGAATCCCTGCCGAGGCACTAAAGCATGGCGGAGAAGCACTACTGGTGCGAATTCATGAACTAATTTCTCTTATCTGGAAGGAAGAAAGCATGCCAGGGGATCTCAGAGATGCCGTAATTGTGACCATCTTCAAGAAAGGTGACAAGCTCAATTGCGGTAATTACAGAGGAGTTTCCCTGCTGTTTGCCACAGAATCCTCCTCAATCACCTTCTCCCAGTGGCCGAAGAGCTCCTCCCAGAGTCGCAATGCAGATTCCGCCCACTGAGTGGCACAATGGACATGATCTTCACTGCGCATCAATTACAAGAGAAATGCAGGGAGCAGCACCAACTGCTGTACATGGCCTTCTTTGATCTCACAAAGGCCTTCGACACTGTCCACCGTGAGGGATTATGGAGTGTCCTCCTCAAATTTGGCTGCCCTCAAAAATTTGTCACCATCCTCCGCCTGCTTCACGACGACATGCAAGCCGTGATCCTGAGCAGCGGTTCCACCACAGACCCAGTTCACGTATGAACCGGGGTCAAGCAAGGCTGTGTCATCGCACCAACGCTCTTCTTGATCTTCCTTGCTGCAATGCTCCATCTCACCCTCAGTAAGCTCCCCACTGGAATGGAGATAATTTACAGAACAAACCTCCGTTGCCTCCAGTCCAGATCCAAGGTCGTCCCATCCTCTGTCGTCGAATTACAGTATGCAGACGACGCTTGCGTCTGCGCTCACTCAGAGGTCGAACTCCAAACCATCGTCAACACTTTCATCGAAGCATACGAGAGCATAGGCCTTACACTAAACATCCGTAAGACAAAGGTCCTCTACCAACCTGCCCCAGCCACACAGTACTGCCCCCCGATTATCAAAATCCACGACAAGGCCTTGGACAACGTGAACCACTTTCCATACTTTGGGAGCCTACTGTCAACAAGGGCAGACGTCGATGATGAAGACCAACACCGCCTTCAGTGTGCCAGTGCAGCCTTCGGTCGCCTGAGGAAGAGAGTGTTTGAAGACCAGCACCTCAAACCTGGCACTAAGCTCATGGTCAACAGAGCAGCAGTGATACCCGCCCTGCTGTATGCCTCAGAGACATGGACCATGTACAGCAGGCACCTCAAAGCACTGGAGAGGTACCGCCAATGCTGCCTCTGCAAGATCCTGCAAATCCATTGGCAGGATAGGCGCACCAACGTCCGTGTTCTCGCTCAGGCCAACATCCCCAGCATCGAAGCTTTGACCACATTCGATCAGCTCCGATGGATGGGTCACATCGACCGCATGCCCGATACGAGACTCCCAAAACAAGCGCTCTAGTCGGAGCTCCGACACGGCAAGAGAGCCCCAGGTGGGCAGAGGAATCGCTTCAAGGACACCCTCAAAGCCTCCTTGAAAAAGTGTAACATCCCCACCGACACCTGGGAATCCCTGGCCCAAGACCGCACAAAGTGGAGGAGAAGCATCCGGGAAGGCGCCGAACACCTCGAGTCTCTTCGCCAGGAGCAAGCGCAGGCAGCGCAAGGAGCGCACATCAACCCAAGCACCCCACCCACCCGCCCCTTCAACCACCGTCTGTCCCACCTGTGACAGAGACAGTAGGTCCCGCATTGGACTCATCAGTCACCTGAGAACTCATTTTTAATGTGGAAGCAAGTCATCCTCGGTTCCGAGGAACTGCCTAAGAGAGAGAGAGAGAGAGAGAGGTCAAAGAGGTAGGTTTTAAGGAGTGTCTTAAAGGAGGAAAGAGAGGTAGAGAGGCGGAAAGGTTTAGGGGGGGAAATTCTAGAGCTTAGGGCCCAGGCAGTTGAAGGCACGGCCGTCAATGGTGCAGCAATTAAAATCGGGGATGTTCAAGAGACCAGAATTGGAGGAGCGCAGATATTTCAGAGGGTTGTAGGGTTGGAGGAGATTACAGAGATAGGGAGGGGCGAGGCCATGGAGGGGTTTAAAAACAAGGATGAGAATTTTAAAATCAAGGTGTTGCTTAACCGGGATCAGCGAGCACAGGGGAGATGGGCGAACGGGACTTGGTGCGAGTTAGGACACGGGCAGCAGAGTTTTGGATGACCTCAAGTTTACGGCGGGTAGAACGTGGGAGGCCGGCCAGAAGTGCGTTGGAATAGTCAAGTTTAGTACAGTGTTTGAAATATGCGGATAATAAGTAGCAGTTCTGGGAGATATCATGCAATTTTGAGTTGTAATAACCCTACCTGCCTGGCAGTAAAACGAGTAAAATGTAGCAAATGCTCATCAAAATTCTGGGTGCGAGCAGTTTTGCTGCGGCCAATTTTGTTAATGAGAATGTTGGAAAACCAGCCATTCATGGCAAAACCTGGAATAATTCTCTTTTCACACTTCTCAAGCAGCTAACATGCCATTAATGAATACAAATGAAGAAAATGACACTTGCTCAGTTGTGGAGTATGCAAAGCTTTTCAGTAGCAGCGGAGTCAAATTCTCATAGGTTGTCACTGTAGAAAGGGGAGGACTTTTGTTTTTTAGGTAGGGCAACACATAAGTATGCTCTCATTGCAGGGAAGGTGGGCACTGACCCACACCATCCTGCCACTGAATATTCTGGAGGGGAAGTCAGCCTCCAGGCAGTCCTTTTGCCAATATGTCCTCACATGAAGACTTGGATTAAGCAGTTGCCGATGTGTTGGCTGGTTGCAAGCTGTCCTGTGCAGGTCCTTGCGCCATCTTGAAGGCAGAGGTCTATCATATAGCTGATTGTGGAAACTCTGAGATTTGAGATGACAGGAATTCCACCAGCTCCTCAATGTCTGGCAGAAATAACAATGAGCATTGGATACATCCACCCATAGTTAGACAGTTATGAAACAGAGGATAATGACAGGGCCATGCTATCCAATGGATTTCCCATCATTAATGCTGTAGTAATGCTGTATGCCAAGAATACCTTGCAGTAATGCCATCCAACATTGCTAAGGCAGTGGGCGGTGCTCAAATTTAAACGATGGCCTTGCTTAGAGCAATCAATTGCATTAGGCTTCTGATGCCTTCCCTCTTCCCCCACTTGAGGCTGGTGACCTAGCTGGTCCTCTGGAAGTAACTGAAACGTACTATAAAGAGTAAACATGGCAAAGGTGCAATACGACAGTACGGGAATCTAATTCAGGATTTCCAAAGTGGGGATGGAGGTGCGGTAGGGCCCCAATTGATAGATTATGTTATGAATACTGATTATCAAACTTTTAAAATTAGGGTAGCCAGTGAGGTTTCGGACAGCGATCTAGCCACAACCCAACAGCAGAGCTCCTGACTCTCCACATGATGTTTTGTCTTCATGATGATTTTTCGCTCTTTATTGTGAGGTAATTGAATTATGTCATTTATTTTATGATGATGGTAATGTTTTGCTGTGAAGTATAAAGTACATTCATTTACTCTGTTTATTTGTTTTGCAAGTAACATTTATATCAGTGCAAATGTATCAACTTGTAGAGGCAATCAGACGGGAATAATTATTATGTTGTGCTTTGGGAACTGTAAGGTGCCTTGAAATGCAAACTTTCATTGAAGCGACGATAATGAGGGGTTTACAAATTAACCGTGTCCGGGCAAAATGTTCAGAAAGTGAAAATACACAACATCTCGGTGTAATCCTAGAATTAATCTTTAATATTAAAAATATAACAATGCTGTGACAGAAATATATGTCAATTCACCAGGGTGTCGAGGATATACTGGGAAAGAGGGTTCCTTGCTAGGCCCTATAGTCTTAATTACTTTTCAGCGTCAACTCAGTTGTGAAGGCAAGTTAGCACCCTTGAATTGTACTTACCTATAAGTAGTGTACCTTAGCATCCAGGATAAAGCTAGTCTATTTTTTGTGGAGAAAATACTCCAATTATGTTCACTGTTACTTGGCCATAAGACTCTTTGGGGGAAAAATTCAGTTGGTTGCGCCTCCCGTTAGCGCCTTAAGAGGGCGCTAATGGGGCGCAAAGCATCCAGCGCCCAGGCGCGGCGAAGTTTGCGCCGCTCGCGAAATTAACTAGACATATTGCGGCGGCGCTAAACACTACCGCCACGATCTCCTGCGCCGGCAGATCGTGACGTCAGTCGAGTGCGCAACGCCCCGGTATCGCCCCGGAGCGGATATTGAGTGGCGCCCCCCGCCTTACCGCCTGACGCTAGCAATGACAGGTTGAGGGGAGCATTCTGCAGTCATGAAGGGAAAGGGGGAGCGCTATTTAAAGGTGACCGCTTCCTGCCTTTTATTGTTGGTGCCATTTTTGAACTACGCATTCTGAGAGAGAGAGAGAGAGACTTCTGGAGAGATTCAACATTGTGTGAAGGAGTTTTGGGTACTGAGCAGCACTTTGCAGGTTCATTTTGATTTGCCATTCCTTGTATCGATTTAGAAGAGACTGTGGGGGCTGCACTCTGAGCTCTTTGCCTGGTACTCTCCATTGATCTTTCCAGCAGATTTAATGTGCAGGTCTCTCCAGGCCGAGATTCAAGGCTGCAATGAGCAGGATGTGGATGGAAAGCAAGATCAACCATCCCCTTTAAGAACTGGCCGGTGCCATTGTGTGTGTGTTCCATTGCTGACTGACATTATATGAGCTTCGCCAGCGCTCTGAGGTAGCGCCTCGCTCCTTGGCCTTTGCGCCTTAAGACAGGTGTGAAGCGCCTGATTTAGCACTCCAATCACCTCCAGGGGTGATAAAAGTCAAGTTTGCAGTCGGTGGCGATAATTAGCGCCAGGCACTAATCTTTGTGCCCGGCCGATAACTGCGCCCCAAATGGGGCGATACTGAATTTCTCCCCCTTTGACTTCTACATTGATGAGACGTTAAAGCGAGGTCCCATCTGCACTCTCTGGTGGACGTAAAAGATTCTATGGTTCTATTTAGAAGCAAAGCAGGGGAGCTATCCCCGGTGTCCAAGCCAATATTTATCCCTCAATCAACATCACTAAAACAGATTAGCTGGTCATTTTCACATTGCTGTTTGTGGGAGCTTGCTGTGCGCAAATTGGCTGCCGCGTATCCTACATTACAACAGTGACTACACTTCAAAAGTACTTCATTGGCTGTAAAGCGTTTTGAGACATCCGGTGGTCGTGAAAGGCGCTATATAAATGCAAGTCTTTCTTTTTTGATTTTGGTGATAGTTTTGATTATAACAAAAATGAAATAAACCTCAACATTTCAAAGCTATGTTTTTTTTATTATAGGTAAGATTAGCACGGTCCAAACAAACGTAATGCTATACTTGTCAATCAAAGTTGAAAAAGCTCGATGTCTGCTTTGAAAGCTTTAAGGTCAGCCTGTTCAAGTGCAAGACATCTGATCAATGGATTGAAGCTGATGTTGTGGCGATACTGCTAATTCCAGTTTGGGTTTTGTTGCAGATAGTTCAGCTGGTGTTGGTGATTTCTGTGTTGTGATTAAGGTAGAAGGTCCAGATGCATCCATGGAGAGAAGGCAATGAAGTTGGAAGTAAAGGTTGCAACATCAGACTCTTCACATCCTCACAGTTAACACAAACCTGAAATAAAAAGTCAATTAACCCCCTCAAGTCCTCTCCTTTCACATTTACTCTTTTCTGTCATGAACTCTACATGAAACCCTAATTGGACACTTATCAATATGTAACACTAAATAATTTAGAATAGTGGGTACCCTATCCATTGCATTTTACAAAGGAATCATGGCTCGGAATTTGCGGTCCGGAGGACGGTGAACTGGCAGCGGCCGCTGTCATTCCGCCTTTGAAACTGACCGCAACTTCGGAATTTGGCTGCACATGCAGGCGTGTGTGGAAATCCTGGAGTTGCGGTCTGTCATTCATTGCTCCGACACAGGCTGTGCTGTGCCCCCCCTCCCCGCCCACCACAGAGCCGGCAATCGGTGTAATCACTCAATTCAGGGAAACTGATGAAAATTTCGGCTCTTCCGCAGTAAATACGCTGTTAAACACCCCACTAAAAGTTAGACCCAAAGGGATTGGGTGCAGCTGGGGTTTTAACAGCGTATTGACTGCTAAACCAAGGTTATGGGCCTGAAAAACTTCCTTGTTCGCTGTCTGTGAGAATTCTGTCTTTTGATTGGCTGTTTAGACAGCTTTTTGACGTCACAGCAGCTCGCCCTAGGGGATCCCCACTATACTCCGTTGATTTGAATTGAACGTCGGAAAACTTTTCGACTCAGAGGTCGCAAGATCTTTGTGGGAAACTTACTTTGGGGCCAGCAGCGAATACCACAAATTCCAGGCCATTATTATTCTACAACATATATACTCCTCACATGCAGCCAGAAATATTCAGTGACTGATTACACAGCCAGCTTATCTTTCTCTTTGGCAACTCTACTGTTATTTTGATAACTTCTTATTGCAAATATTGTATTCGACCAGTGAGCTACATAAACTTGTGTCTCTTTTGCTTTGAGATCCAGCAGTCTGATTTCTTGTGGTCAATATGGGTAGTAACATTGTATATGCATTTATGCAGATTTCCTTTGATATTTCTAATTAAGTTATAAAAATGGTCTAAAAAATATTCCTAAAGACAATGAACAGAGGAAATCTTCACCAATGTATTTATGATGGCAGAGGAAACATAGAACATAGAAAAATAGGAGCAGGAGTAGGCCATTCGGCCCTTCGAGCCTGCTCCGCCATTCAATATGATCATGGCTGATCCTCTGTCTCAATATGATATTACCACTCTCTCCCCATACCCCTTGATGCTTTTTGTGTCTAGTTCTTACTCTGGGGTTATTTTTGTGGTCCTAAAATTGGAAGGCTTCACCCTATTACCAAAACTCAATTCTTGCTCTCTAAATTTCAAGTTTCTCAGGCACTTTTAATATTTCCAATGAGCATTGTTAGCGCAATTCCACCATTGTCTCAGGTTCAAGAGGATCACTTCTGAATTGCTGTAATACTCAACTGTGATCATTTGTGGCAATTGACTTAATATTGGCAAGATTTCCCATGTGGGTGGATTAGGAAACAATGGATTTCTCTTCAAAATATCACAAAATCTGACACATGGAAAGTACTCCCAGGGGATTTGAAACTCAAATTGCCTATCATCTAAACACTGGGATTAATTGTTGCCTTGTAATTACTGCTTGCTATCTATTGTTATTTGCCTATTATTTGAATTTGATATGGGCGTGTCCTCTGTTTGGGCACTTTTTGTCCCTGGCCTGAGTAGGCTATGATTTGTGGTGACTTAAAGGACTAGCAATTGTGGAATCATTATTCATGGGTTAATAAGAATTAATTAGCCGTGTGTAGCTGATAATTTTTGTGGCCAGTAAATATTTGTATTTACCGATAGACTGCCAGTATATTTACCGCCCATTTGATACCAAGTGGAAAATAACCCTTTAGGTGCTTAAGAGTACTTCACACAATATTATTGCAATCCCACATTTTCCAATGCAGATTGAAAATTTTATTGTGATCATTGCATCCAAACTTAAACCACGAATTAAGCGAATTAGTAGGGGGTGGATACGTTGACCTTAGTTAAATCTACCATGTTCTGATTCTTGAAACTCAACACTCCCAGTATTATAAGTCCAAATCCAACCACTTTTTAGCACTACGTAATGTTTCTAGCCAGCTGCAATATGTTTTTCCTTGCTGCAGCAGTAGTCATGGTTCTCTCTGGGAAGGAGCAACATAAATGAGAAATACAAGCACAGATGAATCATCCAGCCTTGTCTGAGGAGCACAGTATAAGGCGGTATGTTAACCAAAGTGGTAATTTGGAGACATCTGAGTGACTCCCACTGCTCTCTCACAGCTGTGGCAGTCACAACAGCCATTCATTTTTATTTTTGGTACAGGCTCTTTCCTGGCACTTGGAGCAGATTGCAGTGGAATCACTCTAGATACCTGCCCATCTGCATTTAAAAGATGACTAATGCACTGCTCCAGAACGCTGGCAGTTTAATTAATTTGTTTATCTAGGAGGCCAAACAGTTGGCCACACAGCAAAGATTTTATGCCATTGCAGGATTTCTCAGAGTGCCAGGTGTGATGGACTGAGATACAAGTGCCATCAGTCAACCTGCTGCTTCTCTGCTTAGGGGTCCTCATCCAGTTGCTCTTCTAACTTGGAAGTTGAGTGAAATCTTCTCGAGGTTTTTTTTTTAACATCTTCAAGCTGTGTCCCAATATCAGGCTGGCTTCATTTATTACACCAGATTAGTCTAGCTTTAAGAAAACTGAGATTAATAGATTTTTGTTAAGTTAAAGTATTAAGGGATATGGAACCAATACAGGGTAATCGGAGTTAAGATACAGATCAGCCATGATCTCATTGAATAATGGAACAGGCTCAAGGGGCTGAATGGCCTCCTTCAGTTCCTATTTTTGATTGGTGTTTTCTTATCTCTATTCATTTCTTTTGAATGGGTTACAGCCAGCATTAAAGCAATGGGAAAATCTAGGCTATTGTGTCCAACATCTCTCCAGGATATGCTATTCCAGAACTTGAGAAAGCCATCCTGGGGAATTGCCTCCTCTATCAGGAAGTCTTCTCTACCCTGTGAATTGGGGCTTTCTGAATGTTTCAGTTACAGTCACTATTTTCTGAACTGTACAGTTGTTACTTGAGAACAGAAGGAATAGTCAGAATGGTCATTCATTTCTTAATTCTTGGTGAAGTGACATGGGAGTCTAAGTTCCAGCTCATTGGCAAGAATCACCGTTAAGTATCACAATGTGCTTGATATTTAACTTGGTGCTTGTGGTAAATTAAGGTGGGATGGACCAGAAAACAAGAACTTTGGCCTCGAAATTCGGGTGGTTTGCACCACCCGTTACCGTCAGCTGGAGGCGGGTCCCGCAGCGTCCATCATTTTCGGTAGGTTGGCAGCACAGCCGTTGCCTGCAATCGGCGAGAGTATTTTAATGAGTTGGAGCGTGACGTCAATTGGCATGCAACGCCGAGTGGACGCCTGCTCATCCATTTTGGAGTTTGCCACTCCCATTGCCGCCCACTCTAAATCACGCCAGTGCGTGCTGCCGCTAAAAGCAGTTTCAGCAGCGTTAACGGCCATGAGGAGTCTGGGAGGACTTAGGAAGATGGCCACTGACAAGTTGTAAACACCTCAGACGGACGCCGGAACTTCAAACGCCTCCTTTGCCAAGGTTCATCTTTGAAACTTTTATTTTTTGCCCATCAGTGGCAGGGGGTGGGGGGAGGTTGCATTTTCTGGCAGCTTTCTGGGAGGCCGACAGTGTTTGTGGGTCACTAAGTCAATGGGTGGACTCCATTGCAACGATTGAAGATGATCTTTGATAAGATCTCTTTTATCTTTATGATACCGTCACCAGAACATCACCCCCTAGCAAATCTGGACTAATTGCTTAAGAATTTAAGGAATTTTAAATAATTTATTCAAAATCCCATAACCAATTATTTATCAAATAATTATTTTGTGTCGAGTATGCAAGACGCACTAAAAGCCGCCATGATGACTACACATTTAAACACTTTTCAAGAGTAACCATTGGGGAAATATTAGTGTGACAGAGAATGCCACAAACATCGGGTGGCAGCTAATATTTTCGGAGCAAGAACGGCAACTGTTGGGGTCGCCCCTTTCTTCCTCGTTTCCCTGCACTGCAAGCAGGGAACAGAGGCGACCTTTGGCCTCCTTCTGAGATTAGCGCTGCAAAGAGCGCGTTGCACGAGAAAATCAACGCTGCGCTGATGTTAATGAGCAGGCAGTACCAAAGTGTCAATACTGCCTGCGCGCTCTCGGCCGGTGGCCGTGATCCTTGGCCACCGCTGTTAGCGGCAGGTTTCCAGCGTTCTCCAACTTTTAACCCAATCTCTCCTGGCAGTAACTAAAAGAGGTTAACACTCAGTCACTGCTCAAAAGTACTTATGGCCCACAAGTCTGAAAATAGTGTCTTAATGTAACTTATTACATCCTGTGATTATTCTTTGACTTGAATTAAAAAATTGAGAAAATAAATCTCTCGCCAGCCTTTAAAATAAATGCAATGGTCAATGTTATGGTTATAAAATCAGCTAGCAGAAAATTCTGTGGAGTTATAATATAGCTTTTTGAATTATACAAACTTTATCCATTATTTAATAAGTATAACAAGCTCTTTCTGTGATTCATTAATTAGCTGCTCAATTCTTCAAAGGCCGAGCGCTATCCAGCCAAGTGTTGCTACGAATTCGGAAAGAAGAGTATGTGCCCTTTAGCTTGTACTGATTTGATCTCAACTCCACAACATTCTTTGGCGGACCTCAGCTGCAAAACAGACACCTAGGATGGCCCTTAACTTGACAACGAATGGCCTGTTGCTCTCGGGAATGGTCTTATCTATTCACCAAAGGTCAAATGTCCCTCATTCTCCGCAGGACTGGCCTTAGCTACATTATTAACTTGGCTCAGTGGACTCACTCTCACCTTTGGGTCAAAAAGCATGGGTTTGAGTTGCACACAAGGACTTGAGCACATAATCTAGGCTGAGGGAGTGATATCCTGTGAATTGGGCATTAAATTTAGGTCCTGTGGGGGAAAAATTCAGTTGGTTGCGCCTCCGTTAGTGCCTTAAGAGGGCGCTAATGGGGCGCAAAGCAGCTAGCGCCCGGGCGCAGCGATGTTTGCGCCGCTCGCGAACTTAACTAGACATTTTGCGGCGGCGCTAAACTTTATCGCCGCGATCTCCTGCGCGCGCAGATTGTGACGTCATACGAGAGTGCAACGCCCTTGTGGCGCCCCGGAGCAGAATTTCAGTGGCGCCCCCATCCTTACCGCCTGGCGCATCCAACGACCGGTAGAGTGGAACGCTATCAATCGCTGTGGGGCTGGGGGGGGCGCTATTTAAAGGGGGCCTCTTCCTGTCTTTCTCTGTGGTTGACATTTTTGCACCACTCGTTCTGAGAGAGAGAGAGAGATTCGGAGAGAGAGAAAGAGAGACTTCTGCATTGAGTCAACGCTGTGTGAGGTAGTTTTGGCTACTCATCCTAACTTCGCTGGTACTTTGGTTTCTGGCCTTCATAACTTTGCTTGCTAAGAGATATGGTGGCTGCACTGATGGGGGGCGTCGTCCTGCGCCAGCTGAATCGGAGGAGACAGAGACGCAGAGAGAGAGTGGCAATGATGGCCAGACGGAGGAGGGCCAACAGGCGTCTGTACAGGAGAGCTTACCCTCCCAGGGTATATCGTGAACAGCTCTCCTACATTCATATGTCTGAGCAGCAGTGTCTGCGAAGGCTGCGCTTCAGCAAGGAGGTGGTCACTGAGCTCTGCCACCTGCTGCAGCCAGATCTGCAGCCTCAACTGAGGTCCAGGACGTCTCTGTCGGTGGCAGTGAAGGTCACAGTGGCTCTGAACTTTTATGCTACTGGCTCATTTCAATCTGCTGTTGGGGACATCGCCAATATCTCCCAGTTCGCGGTGCATTGCTGCATCCGGAAGGTCACAAATGCCCTCTTTAAAAGGAGACGAGAGTTCATCTCTTTCCCCATGACCCCAGACAAGCAGCAAGAACGCGCTCTGGGCTTTGCGAGGATAGCGGGCTTCCCCATGGTGCAGGGCGCCATTGACTGCACGCATGTGGCTTTGCGTGCTCCGCATGAGAATGCCGAGGATTTCCGGAACAGAAAGGGGTTCCATTCCTTGAATGTTCAGTTGGTCTGTGACCACAGACAGCTGATACTCGCTGTCAATACCCACTATCCTGGCAGCTGCCACGATGCTTTCATCCTGCGCCAGACTACTGTGGCAGAACTTTTCGAGGCACCGCATCAGCCAGTTGGTTGGCTTCTCAGGGACAAGGGGTAGCCACTGAGCACCTGGCTGATGACACCGCTCCGTACGCCCAACACCCCTGCTGAGCTGCGGTACAATGAGAGCCATCAAGCTACCAGGAACATCGTGGAGCACACAATCGGCGTGCTCAGGCAACGGTTCCGCTGTCTCGACCATTCTGGAGGAGCCCTGCAGTACTCGCCTGAGCGAGTTTCCAACATCGTAGTTGTGTGCTGCATGCTGCATAACATGGCAATCCTCAGGACCCAGCCAATGCCACCAGGCCTTGGAGCACCACCAGAGGAGGAGGAGGAAGAGGAGGAAGAGGAGGAGGAGGATGATCAGCAGCAGCACCAAGGCGTGAGGGCGGCCCACAATGGTGAAACTGCAAGGGCCGTCCGTCAGCGGCTGATAGCAAGCCGCTTCTAGGCCCCTGCTGTGGAAATGGCTTCTGCCATTGAGAACCGCATGAATGAACCCAACACGCAACCCCTAAGCCGGCCAAGGCACCAATGATTCCAAACACCAAACATGTATATTTTGAGTACCAAAACTTATTTATTTTACAAACTCTGTGTGTGTCATTTCTTCATGACAAACTCATACAAATAAACACAAAAAAACAGTCATTACCATAACTGGTTCTCACAACCTGGAGATCATGTGCAAAACACTCAACAAAAGTTTGACCACGAACCTCGGCCTTTAATTAAAAAATGACCAGCATTTTGTCACACCTCCTACATCAAGGGTGAACTCCTTCCCGTGCGCCCTTCCCCCCTTCTTACCCTACTGCTCCTCCGCAATGGGACCTCAGTGGCTGCAGCAAGGCTGGTGGAAGGCTGCTGACTGTCAGGCCCTGACAATGCAGATGCCCTTGAGGGACGGCCTCGACCAGTTCTGGGCCTGGAGGGCCCGGCTGCAGACTGCACCAACTCTGCATGGGCGGCAGCAGTCTGTCCTACAGGCGGTGGCAACTGCAGTGGAGAAGTGACAGTGGTGGCAGCAGGAATGCTGTCATCTTGAGCGAGGACAGCAACTCCCTGCTCGACCGGCACACTGGCACTCCCACGGGGCAGCACCTCAGCATCCGGAGCAATCTGCTGGAGCACAGATTGCTGGCCTGTTGCGGCGCGGTGAGAGCCCCGGGGAAATGTGAACGAACCAGCGAGGATGGCAGCAGACAGTGCTCGCGTGGCCTCAATCTGAGTCTGCATGAGAGCAGTCTGAGATTGAATTGTAGCACTGAGCTTCAGTGTCGCATCCGCCTGCGCTGCAGCAAAGTGCTCCACACTCCTTGCCAGTGCTTCAATGCATTCGGGCACCCTACCCACTGCAGCCATGAGCTCAGTGTGCATGCCCACCGCCTGGGTGTTCATTTCCGCGATCAGCCGCTCCTCCTCTGCGTCCAGTGCAGCAGGACTCGCTGGCATACTCTCCCTCCGGGGAGAAGGCCCCCGAGCTTCCCTACCCCCATCGCATTGCTGCAGCCCGCTGGGTCCTGGAGCTTCACCCTCATCAGACCCTTCCCCCCTGCTCCCCTCCAGGGAAGGCATGTTCCCAGTGTTGGCATGGGCTTCCTCGGGAGAGGGTGGCACTGATGCTCCGGCTTCCTCTTCCTCCTCGGCTGCAGCTTCACTCCCACTGGCAGCTTCAGGGCCCGTCTCCTCAGCTGGTGAATCACCATCTGAAAGCAGGGAGGTACAAGAGTGGCTTTAGCGTGAGGACAGGGTGGCAGTAAGGGAGGAATAAGTGCAGCGAGTTAGTAAGTTGGATTGAAAGTGTCAAAGGCTGGTGTTGTGAGGGACAAGTGGAAGGACAGAGGACAAAAAGGTGATGACCTTACCATTGCTGTCCAGAACGGGGTCGGCGTCTCCAGTGGCAACGGGACCGATCACCCGGCTTGCCACAATCCTGTGGACACGCTCCTCAAGATCGCTGAGGGGTTGCAGCTGAGGCCGCCCTCCACCTGTCCGTTACTGCTGTCTCCTATTATGCGCCAGCTTGGCCTGCAAGAAAAAGGACGGCGTCTGAGTAAATATACAGCCATGGTCTTGCCTGATGTGCCTCCCATAGGTGAATAGCCCTTACTGTATACAGCCATGGTCTTGCCTGATGTGCCTCCCATAGGTGAATAGCCCTTACTGTATGCAAAGTATGGAATGTGTGTGTGTGCTTCATGAAAGGGCCATAGGTGTTGGATGAGTGTTGTTAATTGTGGTTTTAAGACCCTCTGGCCATAGAGTGAGGTTGAGATGGAGGGATGGAGAGGTATTGCAAAAAAGCCACTCACCCTGACGACCCGAGTGAGGTCGTTGAACTTTTTCCGGCATTGGACATAGGTCCTGGGCACCATGCTCCTGGAGGAGACGCGCTGAGCCACCTCCCTCCACACTCTTCTGTAGTCGCGCGGCAAAGGCCTCCTGCCACTCTCTGGGTACAGTATTGGTCTTCGGCGCTCCACCGCGCCAACCAGAGCATCCAAGGCCCGCTCGGTGAAGCGCTCTGCTCGTTCTCTCACCCTCTCCATCCTTGGCTGGAAAATGGATTCACAGGTCTCTCCAGGCCGAGATTCAAGGCTGCAATGAGCAGGGTGTGGCTGGGGAGCAAGATCGCCCCTCCCCTTTAAGAACTGGCCGGCGCCAGTGTGTCTGTGTTCCCTCGCTAACTGGCAGCACCTGCGCTGCGCTCGCGCTCTGAGTTAGCGCCTCACTCCTCAGCCTTTGCACCTTAAGACAGGTGTGCAGCACCTGATTTAGCGCTCCAATCACCTCCCGGGCGTTAAAAGTGAAGTTTCCAGTCAGTGGCGATAATTAGCGCCAGGCGCTAATTTTTGCGCCCGGACGATATTTGCGCCCCAAACGGGGCGCGACTGAATTTTTCCCCCTGTCTGTCTGGTCAAGCGCACAGTAAAGATCCCATGGAACTATGTGACAAATACAGATATTTCCCCCCCAGTTTCTTGACGAATCCTCCTCCCTCAACCAATACCACTAAAACAGGTCATTCATCCCATTATTGTCTGGAGGGCATTGTTGGTGCGGAATAGCTGCTATATTTGCCTATATGATAATTAGTGCACCTCAAAAATAATTCATTGTGTGAGGCACTTTGAGATATTTCAATGACACGGTAAGACGGTATATGAATGTAAACATTTCTTTATTATTAAGGTAAGGCTCCATTCACTTTGCCTTCAACTGGCCTAAGCAATGAACTGAGCACTCTCCTGTCAATCTTGCTAAGGTTTTGCTTTCACAACCTTCAATAGAGGCATGGATTTTAACACTGGAAAGTGAGGGTGTATCATTATCAGAGCAGATTTTGTAAAAGTGTAGCAGGGAGACTGGAAGCAGTAGAGTTTTTATAATCATAATGTTCTCTAAATAAGGACCAATTTTTTCCTCATCCAGAAATAGAGCCGTAGGGATAAAGGTTTGTTTCTTTTGTAATGCGTTTGTAATTGTCCCACTTTACAGATGTGCTAGACCCTGAGACCATCAGGGAGACTTATTTCTGTCGCTGGGGCAGGCAGTCTTTACCCGCACTGTATGTAATGTAATTAAATTAAGACATGATAAAAAAAACTGCTGCCAATTTTACCAGGATAGACAGGATTGATTCATTTTTTTTTATTGTGTACTGTATTTTAAAAACAAACCTGACCGTGTCCAATATTTTCCAGATGTGTTTCTTTTATAAAATTGTAGTTGTTATGGGTCCAGGTAGATAGGAAAATGCACAGCCCAGGGTAGCACAGTGGCGAGGTGTGCTGATATGCCAACAGGCTGCACAATGAAACAGTGAGTTTGTCCTTCAACTCCCCACATGTTGGGTTTTTGATCTCAGCCTCAGTCTGCACCCTTGAGAGAGGAACTCTGAAGCAAAGGAAGGTTTCCTCATGGGAGGAAAGTAAGATCGAAGATGAATCATCTGTGGTCAGTTAAGCATCTTCTGGCAACAGGAGTGCTATTGACCGAGAACCATAGAAACTTGCAGTACAGAAAGAAACCATTCTATAGGCATCATGCCTATGCCTGCTAACTACTGGAGCAATTCAAAACTAATCTCGTTGCCCTTTCCTCTCCCCACATGTTCACCTCCTCATTCATGTGTGGTATTGTGGGGACGTCATTCGATAATTGAAATAGAAATAAATAACTTTAATTTCCCCCCCCCCCCGCCCCCCGACAAAACAAATTGTCCAGTATGGGCATACAAACATAGAGGAACTGATGGCAGCCATCGCTGGTTTCATCACGCGGACTGCAGCGGTTCTAGAAGGTGGCTCACCACCATCTTCTCAAGGGCAATTAGGGATGGGCAATATATGCTGGCCTTGCCAGCGACGCCCACATCCTGTGAACGAATAAAAAAAAATCCAAAGTTCTCTGATATAACAAGCACTGCACTGCAAAAACTAATTCATTCTGTGAAATATTTTGGGGCGTTTTGACTTGATAAGGTGCTATATGAATGTATTTTTTGAAATAACTTTATGAAATTTTATATATTGAAAGTAACATCTAAAATATGATGATGTTTTCCTGATTATTAGATTTCCCAGAAGATGGCTGTTCACCGTACCAGCTCTCCATGCTGTCAGTGCCCAGTCTCTAATGGCTGCTGCTACCCTTAATTGGATGCTCTTGTTGGATATTTAACTTGGCACAAAGACAGCAAAATATAATTAAGGAATACAAATTACACCTCGCAACAGGAACCAGAACCAGATACAAGGAAGATGTTCATAAACTAGTAAACCACAAGTATATAGAATGAAATCTCACCTGCTCCCACATGCCACTTCTATCTGCCCATGTTTCTTTATATAAATGTATAATTTGAGACATCTGCCGCTATGGTATATTAAAATAATATTTTCCCGATTCCAAGTCAACTTTAATAAAAAAAGACTTTTATATTTCTGTCAAAAATTCAATAAGAGAAAAAATATCGTCTTTAATAAAGTTGTGCTATTCACTGTTGCTGTCGGGGGCTCTGTGTAAACAAGCTATTTAACAATGAGGCTGAGCTTCCCCAATGGCACTGGGGTAAATTTATTTCTCTGAGTCATACAGACTGGGAACAGCCATCTTCTGGGAAATCCAATAATCAAGAAAACATCACCATATTTTAGATGTTACTTTCAATATATAAAATTTTATGTTATTTAAAAAAAAAATGCATTCATATAGAAAGAAAGACTTGCATTTATATAGTGCCTTTCACAACCACCGGACATCCCAAAGCGCTTTACAACCAATGAAGTACTTCTTGAAGTGTAGTCACGGTTGCAATGTAGGAAATATAGCACCTTATCAAAAGTCAAAATGTCCCAAAGCACTTCACTCCATGTTGACGCTCGCTGACACATGAATAATGGTCACTTGGACCAGCTAGCAGAAGGTGATCCCGGCCATGAACCATAGTGAGGGAGTCGACACTTTCAAGAAAGGAGGTGAGCCAGGAAAACTAGAGAGAGGAAAAAAATGAATATAACTGAGCTTATTGTAGACAGAGTATAAACAGACTGATGCCAAATACAAGAGGCACAATGAATTCCAAATCATAAATATAACATTGCACCAAGCAAAACTGCATCAATAATTTCTTACAATGCACAGAGGGTACACCACTACTCCTTAAATATGCAATCTGTGGTCATCCTGCTGAAATAGTCTCCATAAATAAGAGTTGAACAGACTCTAGAATATTTTGTAAGCATTTCCGTTCTCTGACTATACTAAAAACTGCTTGCTGTTTTGAAAGGAAATTGGGTTGGATTACAGCTCCAGTATATTATGCAGTCAAGTAGAACTATTCTACACTCTGCACAACCGTTGGGGTAGAGTTACATTCAGGGAATTTCTCAAGCAGTTGTCAGATAACACGAAGGGGCAGTATGCTCATCAAGTCATGCACCTGGTGAGCAATACCAAATTACTCGCTTTATATGCTTGTATACCAATCAACAGTCAGTACATTCTGAAATTCTGTGTTTGAAAAGAGAATTCCAGGGGATTTGATGGGTAGCAAGTTAGCATGCTGTTCTTTTGCCTCTGGGAGCTCAGTTTGAAACCAATTCAGACTGATGGGAGCAACGCCCGCTCCTTCGGCGGGGCTGTACTTTGTGAAATGAATTGGACAGTCTCAAAACAGCTCTTAATGGCTTATGACACAAACTGCCTCTAATTTTCTGTTAATTGGCAATATCATTCAGAGAGGTCAAAGAGGCAAATTGGAAATGTCATTTAATGGCTGCTACTGTACCCTTCATTTGCTGAAACATGTCACGGTCGCAACAGAGAAGAGGCAGACAGTGGCAGTTAAGTTAAACTAGCAATATGTGAAATAATGGTGAAGCCAATATTTGGTTAAACTAACCCTGAGCCACCCAATGCTAGGTGAAATTCATATTAAGTGAACTACCGCTAGGTAAAGCTGATGATGAAGCTCTATAAAATTTAATTACTTTGACAGGGACAGTTACAAACAGCCAAGTTTTTGCAGATGCTATTTTAAGTTTTTGTGAAATGAGCAATTATCATTCTGCATTCTTTCAACTGTGCTGTCTTATACAGCTTTTAACGAGTGCAGTCACCTGCTGAATCGAAAGAGGAATGCTGGAAGTCCCTCAAAAAGAATTCATTAAATTTTGGACTGAATGAACACAATGGCCCTGATATTTACGGGGGAGGCTGGGTGGGAGTGCAGTAACAGGGTGGGGGGTGAGGGGGGGTGGCATCCCGGTGTTCCAGCTCCAGAATTGCCAACAGTTATTGAATTACTTTTGGAGCATTTCTGGAGTACCTTTTTATGAAAGGAAATTCAGGAGTGTGGGGCCAGAGTTTCCTAGCTCCATGTTCCACCATGCTAATGACCCAGATTGTGATACCAGGGCAGGTTCTCTGACCAGACTTAGCATTTTATTTTCTCATCAGAATTTTCAGTTGTTTAAAATACTTTGGTTGGGAGACCTGGGGGGAAGATTTTGTTCCGTTTGCTGCAAAATCAAATGCACATTCTTTATATTGGTGGTCACAATTAAGCATTAAATAGTGAATGGATGAAAATGTATTTCAGTGTATTCTAGTTTTGTACATCCATTCCTCCCTGGCTCTTTACTGAGGATGAAAAACCTTGTTAGAAGTTTATTAAAAATACATTTTGAATATTCTTATGGGTGCCAAGAATATATAATAGAATTTGTGAACCAAATGAATTTTTTTGCGACATTGTGGGAATCAAACTTCACTCAGGATCAAGTGATAACCAGAAAAATAAATGTAATTATAAAATGGATTTCTCTATAAACCACAAGTGACCTTTGCACTCATGGAATTAAGAAGTATTTTCTCAGCAGTAACGATCACCATAGTAAAATTCAATCCAGTAACATTCAGAATATTAACACAAGACCTGATACAGCAATGAGCCTTAATTCTTCTATTCCAAAATGTCCTGTTTCATCTCTCTCTTTCATATTTCACGTCCTTGTGCACAGGATTCATGGAAGGAATAAAATTGAGCACAGTAACATTCAGAATAGTAATATTCTGTCCGGTAATTGCAGCATAGTGTCATTCACTCGAGTCACACACAGCGCAGCAATTTCCCCTTCAGTCACACCCAGCATAGTAACATGCTCTACAGTCACAACCAGTGCAGTAACATTCTCCACAGTCACAACCAGTGCAGTAACATTCTCCATGATCACAACCAGTGCAGTAACATTCTCCCCAGTCACAACCAGGGCAGTAACATTCTCCCCAGTCACAACCAGTGCAGTAACATTCTCCACAGTCACAACCAGTGCAGTAAGATTCTCCCCAGTCACAACCAGTGCAGTAACATTCCACACAGTAACAACCAGTGCAGTAACATTACCCACAGTAACAACCAGTGTAGTAACATTCTCCCCAGTCACAACCAGTGCAGTAACATTCTCCCCAGTCACAACCAGTGCAGTAACATTCTCCCCAGTCACAACCAGTGCAGTAACATTCTCCCCAGTCACAACCATTGCAGTAACATTCCCCACAGTCACAACCAGTGCAGTATCGTTCTCCACAGTCACAACCATTGCAGTAACATTCTTCACAGTAACAACCAGTGCAGTAACATTCTCCCCAGTCAGAACCAGTACAGTAACATTCTCCCCAGTTACAAACAGTGCAGTAACATTCTCCTGAAGGGATAATTACTAGTCCTAGCCCCTTTTGGGCTACCCCAGATCAGGCGTATTCCCCAGACGTTCACCTTCAACTAAAGTTAGAGGTAGCCAAATCCTAAAGACGCTTAATTGGGTCTAAAGGTCCAAACTATCTCTCCCTAAAGGGAAAGAACAGCCTGAAGATGTTACCGTCCTCCAGATAGCACTTTTAATAAGTTTAGCTAGACTGTAACGTTCCGGATATTATGAGGGTCTGGAAAACTCCCCCAGAATTCTGCAACTCCTCACCAAAGAGTGTACAGAGATTGAGTTTGCGAGTTTGATACAGAATTACTATGTGAGACAATTCTAAAAATATATAGATTTATTAAAGAACTGACATGTAATTACAGTAGGTGTTTCAATCGCGACATTAACAGTTCCAAATACAAAAATCTTACAATCTTATTATCAGAGATCCTTATTCTCAAATCTTAACTTTGTTACATTTTTACATTTCTTAGTCTTATTCCAGGATATCCACCAAAATCAAATACAAGTACCTTGATCCCCAAGACTCAAAGAGTTGTAGACTTACAGAGCTTGCATCTGAAGCTGAGAATCGCTTTGCCCCTTTACAGTGAATCTATCATCCCATTTGAAAGTTCAATTTTTATACCCTTTCTCAGTGGTATTTCCTTTGAAGTTTTCTGCTGATGTAAGCTAATTATCTCTAGTCATTTTTCTGCTGGCCCCTGTTATTCTTAGTTAGTTCAGCTTGTAGCATTAATAATTATGTCTCTCGTGTTTCATTTGATGTCATATTTACGAAGGCATATGTTTCTTTAATTTTCTGTGATTCTTTCCAAAATGTTGGTTTAAGACACTTTAACTGGGTATACCATTGTATTCTTTCCAAGGCTTCAGACTTTCAGGAACCTTTAACCTTCTGTTTCATTAAGGCTATTGATTCAGTGTCAACAACTTATCTTATCTCAATAGCATGTATGCTGTTCACAGCTTTTCCATTGTTAGGTTTTTAGATTTTCAAGCCCAGTATGTCTTGTTTTAATAAAGTCAGAATTCTTTTATAGGATGGTGTATTTTTCTGAATAGGTAAGGCTTATTCCTTCACACTCCACTATCACAAAAAGTGCAGTAACATTCCCCACAGTCACAACCAGTGTAGTAACATTCCCCGCAGTCACAACATTGTGGTAACTTTCTCCCCAGTCACAACCAGTGCAGTAACATTCTCCACAGTCACAACCAGTGCAGTAACATTCTCCACAGTCACAACCAGTGCAGTATCATTCTCCACATTCACAACCAGTGCAGTAACATTCTCCCCAGTCACAACCAGTGCAGTAACATTCTCCACAGTCACAACCAGTGCAGTAACATTCTCCCCAGTCACAACCAGTGCAGTAACATTCTCCCCAGTCACAACCAGTGCAGTAACATTCTCCCCAGTCACAACCAGTGCAGTAACATTCCACACAGTAAGAATCAGTGCAGTAACATTCTCCCCACAGTCACAACCAGTGCAGTATCATTCTCCACAATCACAACCAGTGCAGTATCATTCTCCACAGTGACAACCAGTGCAGTATCATTCTCCACAGTCACAACCAGTGCACTAACATTCTCCACAGTCACAACCAGTGCAGTAACATTCTCCCCACAGTCACATCCAGTGCAGTAACATTCTCCCCACAGTCACAACCAGTGCAGTATCATTCTCCACAGTCACAACCAGTGCACTAACATTCTCCACACAGTCACAACCAGTGCAGTAACATTCTCCCCAGTCACAACCAGTGCAGTAACATTCTCCATAGTCACAACCAGAGCAGTAACATTTTCTCCCTCACAACCAGTGCAGTTACATTCTCCCCAGTCACAACCAGAACAGTTACATTCTCCCCAGTCACAACCAGAACAGTAACATTCTCCCCAGTCAGAACCAGTGCAGTAACATTTGTCCCAGTCAATATCAGTGCAGTAACATTCCCCACAGTAGCAACCAGTGTAGTAACATTCTCCCCAGTCACATCCAGTGCAATAACATTCTCTTCAGTCACAACCAGTGCAGTAACATTCTCCCCAGTCACATCCAGTGCAGACATCCAGTGCAATAACATTCTCTTCAGTCACAACCAGTGCAGTAACATTCTCCCCAGTCACATCCAGTGCAGTAACATCCTCCCCACAGTCACATCCAGTGCAGGAACATTCTCCCCAGTCACAACCAGTGCAGTAACATTCTCCACTTTCACAACCAGTGCAGTAGCATTCTCCCCAGTCACATCCAGTGCAGTAACATTCTCCACAGTCACAACCAGTGCAGTAGCATTCTCCACAGTCACATCCAGTGCAGTAACATTCTCCACAGTCACAACCAGTGCAGTAACATACTCCCCAGTCACAACCAGTGCAGTAACATACTCCCCAGTCACAACCAGTGCAGTAATATTCTCCCCAGTCACAACCAGTGCAGTAACAGTCCCCCCAGTCACAACCAGTGCAGTAACATTCTCCACAGTCACAACCAGTGCAGTAACATTCCCCCCAGTCATAACCAGTGCAGTAACATTCTCCACAGTGGATTGGGGAAATGCATTATTGTTTTGGAACAGGTTATGTAGTAAGTCAAGTATTGTTTTGCTTCTTTGTAATTAACCTGAATATAAATAAATTCAGTAATCAATTTTAACCTGCATGGTGCAGTTTGACTGTTTATTATTTACCACCTTTTGAAAGAAAGAAAAAATCTTGCATTTATATATCAGCTTTCATGACTGTGGGACAGCCCAATGTCATAAAGTACTTTTAAAGTGTCGTCACTGTTGTAAGGTAGGAAAACGTGGCAGTCATGAACAACAATTAAATAATGACCAGATAATCTGTTTTAGTGATGTTGGTTGAGGGAGAAATATTGGCCAGGGTGTGAAGGAATACGCCATATTCAGAAAAATACACCATCCTATGAAAGAATTTTGACTTTATTAAAACATGACAAACTGGGCTTGAAAATCTGGAAGCCTCAACAATCAAAAGCTGTAAACAGCATACAGGCTTTTGAGATAAGATAAGTTGTTGGCACTGAAACAATAGCCTTATTGAAACATGAGGTTGGAGGTTCCTAAAGTCTGATGCCTAGGAAAGAACACAATGATATGTCCAGTTAAGGTGTCTTAAACCAACACTTTGAAATGAAACACAGAATGATAAAGAAACATATGCCTTCATAAAAATGACATCAAATAAAAGACAGGAGACATAATTCTTAATGCAACCAGTTGAGGTAGCTCAGAAGACAATGGTGCACCCGGTTGAGGTGTTCTAAATGCAAAAGATACAAACAGAAGACCTTGGTAAGATGGCATCAAGTGGGGGAGGCACCACCCGTCACATTGTTTTTTGTGTTGAACTTGAAACACCTAAAGGAGAGACATGAGTCTGCTTGCTACCAGCGGAACTGACTGTAAGAATAGAAGGGGTCAGCAGAAAAATGACTAGAGATAATTAGCTTACATCAGCAGAAAACTTCAGAGGAAATACCACTGAGAAAGGGTATAAAAATTGGACTTTCAAATGGGAAGATAGATTAGCTGTAAAGGGGCAAAGCGATTCTCAGGCTTCAGAAGCAGGCTCTGTAAGTCTTCAACTCTTTGAGTCTCGGGGATCAAGGTACTTGTATTTGATTTTGGTGGATATCCTGGAATAAGACTAAGAAATGTAAAAATGTAACAAAGTTAAGATTTGAGAATAAGGATCTCTGATAATAAGATTGTAAGCTTTTTGTATTTGGAACTGTTAATGTCATGATTGAAACACCTACTGTAATTACATGTCAGTTCTTTAATAAATCTATATATTTTTAGAATTGTCTCACATAGTAATTCTGTATCAAACTCGCAAACTCAATCTCTGTACACTCTTTGGTGAGGAGTTGCAGAATTCTGGGGGAGTTTTCCGGATCCTCATAATATCCGGAATGTTACAATCTAGCTAAAACTTATTAAAAGTGCTATCTGGAGGACGGTAACATCTTCAGGCTGTTCCTTTCCTTTAGGGAGAGATAGTCTGGACCTTTAGACCCAATTAAGCGTCTTTAGGATTCGGCTACCTCTAACTTTAGTTGAAGGTGAACGTCTGGGGAATACGCCTGATCTGGGGTAGCCCAAAAGGGGCTAGGACTAGTAATAATCCCTTCAAGGGCACCAGGAGAACACCCCTACTCTTCTTCGAAATAGTACCATGGGATCTTTAACGTCCACCTGAGAGGACAAACGGGGCCTTGTTCTAACGTCTCATCTTAAAGACAGCACCTCCGACAGTAATGTGCTGAGCTAACGGCCTGGATTATGTGCTCAAGTCTTTGGAGTGGAACTTGAACCCACGACCTTCTCACTCAGAAATAGTGCTACCACTGAGCCAAGGCTGACACAGTAGAAAGGAGAATATTGTTGGCAATCTATATAGTCTCTATGAAAAATATCATGTAATCGGGTAATTGTTATCACTGTGGCACACAGCTGCATCATGCACAAGGCTGCCAGGTTCAGCTCTTAGGAGATGCAAGTCTGCTTATAGAAAGTGCCTTTTTGCTGTGAACATATATCTTATTATGAAATAGTTGCTTGATTTGAGCAAATGCTTGAAATTCACCTGAAGATAGCAATATTTACTAAATAGCTTCTGAGAATTAAAAGGATTGACACACGTACTTTGAGGGCCACTCTCTCTCCCCAACAAACCAGCATATTCTATTGATCAGATCGCTGCCAGGTCAACCAATCAAAAATTATGTAACATACACACAATTATGCTGAAAGGGATTCCATTTACGTATGAAATCCCCATAAGCATGAATAGGAATCCCCGGAAAAACACAACTGCAAACCACTTAAATAAAAATAAATCATTACATGTTCAAAATTAATTAAAATACAATTAAATTAAACATTTAAAACAAAAAATTAATTTTTTGAAAAATAAATTTAAATGTTTTAAAGGGGCTAAAAATAACGTATAACTAATTTTAAAGTTTTTTTATGTTATAAAATTTTTTTTTACATTATTTAAATATTTATTTAAACTCTTACACTGGTAAAAGAAGGCCCTGTGCCTGCTTTTGCCGGGCGTAAGAGTTTCACAGGGCATTCGCTGGGCAGTAGTTTGGGCAAATAGCCCGACTCTCCGCCAGCGAATGTCCATTTCCCGGGGGACGCGGTGGACCTGTCCAGCTGAAACTTGACGGATCGCAAGTTCTGGGTTTTCGCGCGTGCGCAGCGCACCGCATACACAGTCATCGGCCCCGGAAAATCTGGGCCAATATATAACATACACACAACATCCTTAAAGGAGCACTACCAATATGTTCGACATTATGGCCCTGAAATCCCTCTGTGGTGCAGGCGTGAACATTGTGCCATCTGAGTGGGCAGGAATTTGGGTCAGGATTTGCCAGTGATGAGCTTCCATCCCTTTTTATCTGTGGCAGAAAGTCAGTGGTAACTTTGGGTGGGCACTAGAAGCGCCCTGCCCACTCTGCGGATGTAGGGAAATTACAGGCTACTGAGTGATACCCACTGCTTCCGTGGTTCATTATACCTGTACTGTTCCTGGCATGGAGCAAAAACAACTTGCATTTATATAGAACCTTTATCATAGTAAAACGTCCCAAGACACTTCACAGGAGTTTAATCAGACAAAAATTGACACCAAGCTAAGGAAGACCTTATTAGGAGAGGTAAGTAATAGCTTGGTCAAAGAGGTAGGTTTTAAGGAGCATCTTGGAGGAGAGAGAGTTGGAGAGGCAGAGAAGTTTAGGGAGGTTTATATAATGGCAGCATTGCAATGAGCCTCATGCTGCTAGCTGTATTCTCGTAAAGCATGCGATTGGGATGCTGAAGGGCCGATTCAGGTGCTTGGTTCAACCTGTAGGTGCTCTCCAGTATACACTTTGCACCACTGTAGTTGCATGCTGCATCCGACACAATTTCACCCTGCAGAAAGGCTTACTAATTGGTCTCCTCCTGGAGAAAGGGGCTGGCGTTTAACGTCCTCCTGAGAGAGAGCAGCACAAAGAAGAAGCAGACGAACAACTCACAGTTGCCAAAGGCCTTCACATACAGTTTATCACAGACACCTTCTCTGCACATTAAAACAAGCCAATTCCATACCTACGGGAAATGAGTGTATCCACTCTCTGGCCCTCACTTGCATACTCACACTATCCTGAATACTACCTCAATCTGCCAACTACAACATGACAAACCTGAAATCTCCGACTCAATAAGCAGTGCACCTTTACTATTAGCCAAAGGTTTATTTTCAGCACCTCCTGACATATTTTTGTGAATCATGTTCCCCCTTGGTGTCCTTAAGCCTAATGAGGTAGTCCTTCTGGATGCTGCCAGAAGGCCAGGGTTCAAGAGGTAGCTACCTGCAAAATATGACCATGAGCCTCTTGGGACTGAGGTGGCCCTCCTTAAGAGGGAACAAGAGGGTGAATGATGATGTTGGGGAGGGTCTATTAGCATGGCCCAAGGCAGAGGAGCCTGAAAGATTTTCCACCTCCTCCTCTACTCCTTCCTGCTGTGTTTGACCCAGAGACAAGAGGTTAGAATGAGCAGTGGACAGACTGAGACATCATGAGTAGCAGTAGAAAGAGTAGCAGTAGAAGCTTGCTTGTAAGAACACTGGGGGTAATTTTCACTTTGGGTGTGGGTGGGAAAACTGGTGGTCGTGGGTTGGCTGCTCGTTATACACCCGCCCAATTTTCCTTTGTCTGTACTTCTGCAGCAGGAGACGGAAAAGCTACAGATTGTCAAGGTGAACCTACAGCTAGCAGAAGCCCTTTGACTTCCTGCTACATTAAATTAAGGGTTTGCTAACAGTTCCTTTCCTGATTTAGAATAAGACCTTGGTTGCAGATATCTCGTCAATCAGGAGAAGTGTTTGGTAGGAACCATTTGATTTTATTAGATTAAGGGGGAAAAATTCGGTTGATTAGCGCCTCCCGTTAGCGCCCTAAGAGAGCGTTAATGGGGCGCAAAGCAACTAGCGCCCGAGCGCGGCGATGTTTGCGCTGCTCGCGAAATTGACCAGACATTTTGCGGCGGCGTTAAACACTACCGCCACGATCTCCTGCGTCCGCAGATCATGACATCAGTCGAGCGTGTAACGCCCCGGTAGCGCCCCGGACTGGATATTGAGTCACGCCCCCTGCCTTTCCGCCTGCCGCTAGCTAACAACAGGTAGAGGTGAACGTTTTGCAGTCGGGAAGGGGCTGGGGGAGCGCTATTTAAAGGCGGGTGCTTCCTGCCTTTTCTTGTTGGCAAAGTTTTTGGTACACACAGGTTGAGAGGGAGAGAGACGTCTGGAAAGATTTAACGCTGTCCTAAGGAGTTTTGGCCCTCAGCACCACTTTTGAGGTTCCTAAGCGCCGAGCTCTTTCCCTGGGCCTATCCATTGGTGGTTCCAGCACCATTGATGTACAGGTCTCTCCAGGCCGAGATTCAAGGCTGCAATGAGCAGGGGGTGGCCTGGACAGCAACATCGACCCTCCCCTTTAAGAACTGGCCGGCGCCAGTCTGTCTGTGTTCCATTGCTAACTGACATCACCTGAGCTTCGCCAACGCTCTGAGGTAGCGCCTCGCTCCTCAACGTTAGCGCCTTAAGACAGGTGTGTAGCGCCTGATTTAGCGCTCAAATCACCTCCAGGAGCGATAGAGGCCAAGTTTGCAGTCGGAGGCGATAATTAGCGCCGGGCGCTAAACTTTGCGCCCGGCTGATAATAGCGCCCCAAACGGGGCGATACCGAATTTCTCCCCCTAAATGTTTGGTAATGACAATCTCATTAAATTAGTATTTGTGTTTGGTAGGCACAAGAAAGGGACACAGCTCTGAATGAGATATTCCTTTCGCAATTACACAGATTTCAATTTTTTACATTGATAGGGCTAAAAATTGAGTCGCGCCCCATTTGGGGCGCTAACCTCGCCGGGGCGCTACGTTTAGCGCCCCGAAAAAATTAGCGCCCCCGCGCCAGAACTTCAGTGGTTGCGCCCCAAGAGGGAAGCGGGGCGCTACTGGAAGCACCCCGCATCCCTCTTGGGGTGCTGCGAGGGAATATCCTGGCGCTACACGCTGCGGCACGTCGCGCCGCGGTATTGCAGGCCTTCCTCCCCTTCTTAAAGGGGAGGGGCCCTGCGCAGCGCGAACCGGGGCCCAGCTGGGCCCCCAGGGATCGGGAGTGCCAGCAAAAGAGCCCGGCACTCAAGAGAAGTGCCGGGCTCTTGGAGCGCAGCCGGCACTTCACGGTGGGGGGGGCTTCACGGGGGCCGGGGACAGCAACAGGGGGCAGGTGCTGGCAGGCGGCCAGCAACAAAAATGGCCGCCTGCCACCTCCCCTTTAAATATCGCCGCCCCGGCCGCACGTACGCCCCCCTGAACCTGTCGCACATAGCGTCTGGCGGTAAATCAGGGGGCGCGACTAAAGATCGCGGTTGGAGCGCGAGCGGGGTGCTGCGCACGGCGATGACGTCATCACCGGCGGCGCAGCGCCACAGGGTGCTACCGGCTGGCGCCGCCGCTAACCTCCCGCTGAATTTTGCGGGAGGCGTGGGCGGCGCTGCGCCCGGGCGTTAGCTGCTTTGCGCCCCATTAGCGCCCTCTTAAGGCGCTAACGGGAGGCGCAAGCAGCCGAATTTTTAGCCCATAGAATATTGTCTATGACACCCCTCCTTAATCTCTGATAACCACTAATTGCTTGATTCCATAATGATTGCCTGATTTTAATTGCAGTACCTGACAAGCTTTGTTGGAACTCTACCCCAGAACAGTGAGTACCTACTGAAAAAAAAAATTCTTTCTTAAAACGTGTCAGTTGATGCCACTTACAAATATTTCATGGCATCAAATAACTGCATCAAGCAGGGCTATGGGGAAAGGGCGGGGGAGTGGGACTAGCTGAAGTGCTCTTGCAGAGAGCTGGCACGGGCTCGACAGGCCGAATGGCCTCCTTCTGTGTTGCAACCATTCTATGATTCTAAGTATGAACTGCACAGGCTTCCTCCCTGTGAGAAGTCAATGCTCTCTTTAGTGTTTGTGACTAATGAGTCTTTACCACTCATGACAGAATTTCCTTTAATCCTTTTCAGAGATTAGATCTAATCTCTGTATTAAATAATTGCTGGACATACGATTTTAGTCCATATGTTTTATTTCACCATTAAACCATCACTAGCAATGATAGAGAAACCAAATACAGATTGCGCACTGAAATGAATAAGATGGGTTGATGGGTAGAGCTCTGACAGTAATGTGATTGTAATGAACTGCATATTGGAATTATAATTTGCATAACTAAGGAATCTAATTTTTCTCAAAGTGTAGATCATATTCCATTGCTTATGGGCAGTACATTGTGTCATAACTGGACTGATTGCCTGTTTTGTCACGAAATATCAAACCTAATGGACCACTGGTCATAGCATAAATTTAGTCTTTTAAGGGTTTTAATATGAAGGATAAACTTAATGAATACATCTCCAACATAAAGATTGTGCTTCCAGCCATTAGACATGGCAATGGCAGTAGTGTACCTCATTACACACAGTGAAAAGGCTGTGAGCAGTTAGTCTGATAACACTTGAATTTATTGCAACCATGGAAATTCCTCACGTGAAAGGAACGCCTGTTGTTTTACCGCTTTGTCAGTATATTTATTCACAATTATGGGCACCCTCCAAAGCTTGCACAGTAACTTCAGTAACTTGCTTCATGGATTGGAACATTGTCAGACTGCACATTTCTAGCCTCCTGTACTAGAACACAAACAGACAAGCATCCCCAACATCATAAATTAAAATTAGGGCACCAGGTTTTAAAGACTCACAGAACTAAACGACTTGTTTTCATTAGAGAAAGTGAGATTCAAGGAACATGGGGGGAAAAATTCAGTATCGCCCTGTTTGGGGCGCCATTATCGGCCGTGCGCAAAGTTTAGCGCCTGGCGCTAATTATCGCCTGACTGCAAACTTGACTTTTATCGCCCCTGGAGGTGATTGGAGCGCTAAATCAGGCGCTACACATCTGTCTTAAGGCGCAAAGGCCGAGGAGCGAGGTGCTACCTCAGAGCGCTGGCGAAGCTCATGTGATGTCAGTCAGCAATGGAACACAGACACACTGGCGCCGGCCAGTTCTTAAAGGGGAGGGTCGATCTTGCTCTCCATCCACATCCTGCTCATTGCAGCCTTGAATCTCAGCCTGGAGAAAACTGTACATCAAATCTGTTGGAAAGAACAATGGAGAGGCCCAGGGAAAGAGCTCAGAGTGCAGCCCCCATATTCTCTTCTAAATCGATGCAAGGAAGATCAAACCAGAAAGAACCTGCAAAGTGCTGCTCAGTACCCAAAACTCCTCAACACAGCTTTGAATATCTCCTGCAGTCTCTCTCTCTCACTCAGAATGCGTGGTGCAAAGATTTTGCCAACAAAAAAAGGCAGGAAGCGGTCGCCTTTAAATAGCGCTCCCCCAGTCCCTTCCTGACTGCAAAACGCTCCCCTCAACCTGTCGTTGCTAGCGGCAGGCGGTAAGACAGGGGACGCCACTCAATATCCTGTCTGGGGCGCTACCGGGGCATTGCACTCTCAACTGACGTTACGATCGGCTGGCGCAGGAGATCGTGGCGGTACTGTTTAGCGCCGCCGCAAAATGTCTAGTTAATTTCGTGAGCGGCGCAAAGGTCGCCGCGCACGGGCGCTAGTTGCTTTGCGCCCCATTAGCGCCCTCTTAAGGTGCTAACGGGAGGTGCAATCCAACTGAATTTTTCCCCCATGTAGTCTAGGCTTTTGAAATGCTGAGCAGATTGAATAAGGTAGGTCCAAGTGGATTATTTAACAGAGACTGTGCATTTAGAGTAAGTACGAAATTATCAAATTTCAAGCAAGAGAAGACTAGAAGGATTTATTTCCAACAGAACAGTGGTCTTATGTGAAACAGACTCTTGGCTAAAGCAATTGATGCTGTGTTAATTAGCGCCTATAAAAAAGAATTGAATAAATATCTGGTTAGATGTAGGATTGAAGACTACAAGGATAAATAAGCTGGAATAGCTTGAATCTTCTGCAGAAAATTAAGCTGCTGCAGTTGCTTTCCTTGACATTCCTTGAGTTGCTGGGAACAAGCCCTGCCTGCTCCCAGCAACTCGTCTCATGAGGAAAGCAAGGTGAATGGTTAGATAGATATTCTGGAGTTCTGGAAGACAGGGAGCAATGTTTTAAACCTTTCCACAGGAAACAAAATCAGTTAGGAATTGCTCTTAATAGAGCATATAGAGCTAGATTTTCTTCCTATTGACAATGGTTGTGTGAAAAATGTGGTCCAAAGTCCATGGCCTGTGGAGTGAAGAGGCTCGACATGAAGAACTGACCTTTTCCATTCCCATTTTTCTTAAAGGGGAAGGAAATCTTGGGACGAGAGGTGTGGTGGTGATTTGTTAAAAACAATCCCCCATTGTACATTAAACACTTAGGGCTGGATTTTGCCAATGGGGGCGCGTTGGAGGCGGGACTCCCACTTGTCAGGTTTTAGTCCCGCCTCCATCGACTTCTGGCCAACCCACGCTATTTTCCCTTGATTCCCAGCGGGCTTAGCAGGCCAATTAAGGGGAAGCCGGTTACAGAGAACGTCAGCGTATGACGTTTCATCTGTCAAAAATTTTTGACAGATGAATTGTCATTGTTTGACAGCTCTGTGAAGCTGTCAAACACTGACATTCTCTGTAGTTTGATGAGTTCTTGAATTCAAGACTCATCAAACCTCTTTCTTTAGCAGAAATTAGATGGTTGTTGCATTGAAGAATGCAGCAGCTATCTGTCATTTCTGCCGATGAGATGCGAGACTCTCCGCATCCCCAACCATTGAAGCCTGCAGGAAGAAACAAAGGTAAGTAAACTTTTTCTAACACTTTCCACTTACCTCAGATACTTACCCCTCCACACTTGCACCCATCACTTACTTTCACAGCGCACTTTTTCACCCCACCAACCCCCGCAGACCCACTGCTCGCCTCGGTGACCCTGGCGAGGTTCGCAGCCTTCGGGAAGCCCGCACTTGTGTGGGTAAAATGGGGATAATCCTCTTAACTGCCTGTTAACTACCTGTTAACAGGCAGTTAAGTAGCTGTAATCCCCTTCCCGCCTTCAGGAGACGGGACCCGGCGCGGGTCAGCTACCCGCCTCCTGGGAAGATGGCATGGAGGCGGGTTGGGCACCCGCCCCCAGATTCTGCCATTTTCCTGGCAGTCCCGCCTCCATACCCGCCTCCCCAGGGCTGGCAAGATCGCGCCCATATTTACAAAAATAGCCCGTTAATTTTCTTTAAAGATGCCAATTTTCTCACCTTTACAGGTATGTACCAAAATGGGTCTCTTCATTTCTAGAATGCTGTGCGACGACACTGATAAGGAATCACCCTGAATCAGTTCACTGAAAGCATGAAGCAGAAACTCAGCTGGTGGCCGGTCCAATGTTGGAGCTTTTGTTGCATCCTACGGAGACGTTCCACAATCTCTATTGCTGTCTTCATGGATTAGCAAGGAGACCGAACCCAGCAGGTGTTTGTGAAGGTGAAAAAAAATTAACTTACAAAAGCTCAGCAGCTATTTTCATGACACGTACTTTCAACATAAAATGGGGGAGCACTTTGAACAAAGAGTACTTGTCCCACATTACTGGCTTTTGTTCCCTTTTAGTTCTTGTATGTTCTGAACACAAACTGATTGGCTTTTACTGGGAGGAAGATTTCCATTGTGTGCTACGTGTAACAAAATCATAAACTAACTGAAAATACTGCTCTCCCCACCCCCAGTTTCATGGACTGGAGGACAAGTACATCCTAAATTTATGAACTATAACACTTTATTGTGGTAGTCTGTGGACTATCACCTTAAAAAGGTGCATTGTAGGGAGTGTATTTTCCGCCATTCACTATTGTTAGTGGAAAAATTCTGTAAAATGAATAAGGCAGGTTTCCCACATTATACTCTGATATACTCTGACATTTTTATTAACCGTAGCAAATGAAGGAACACACAGTCCATATTCTTTTTATTACCTGGACCCCTCCCTCTGGCCTCTTACCCTCTCTTGATCTTTTCATTGCTAACTGCCGCCGTGACATCGGCCAGCTCAATTTCTCTGCTCCCCTCACTCACTCCAACCTACCTCCCTCTGAACTTGCAGCACTCCATTCTCTCCGATCCAACCCTGACATTGTCATTAAACCTGCTGACAAGGGTGGCGCTGTTGTTGTTTGGCGAACCGACCTCTACCTAGCGGAAGTTGAACGCCAACTCTCTGACACCTCCTCCTACCTCCACCTGGACCATGACCCCACTACCGAACATCAAGCCACCTAAATGACAAAAGGGATGATTGTGCAAGGCGAAGGGAGATGGTAATGGGACAAGTAAAGAGACAAAAGATGGGTCTAGAGGAGCTGTAAATGGGAATAACAGAATCATCACCAACAGCTGCCATCCGAAAAAATGGGGGCAGAGGATATGATCTGAAATTGTTGAACTCAGTGTTGAGTCCGGAAGGCTGTAAAGTGCCTAATCAAAAGAAAATGATTACCGCTTTGAAAACATACAACATGACGCCCTCGTAATCTTGTATTGCGGTATGCTGCTGGTACAAAAAAGTGTGAACACTAGATTTTAATCCTACATCAGGAATTGTTTTCTATCAATCTAATATTTATTTCCAATCCACGTGTTTGAATCCACGTCTTTTAGTCAGCTTGTATCACTGGATATGGAGTTACCTCCTTCAGTGCAAACATCAACACAATTTTACAGACCCCGCTGACAACAGCTGCATTCAGCTCCAATGATTTGTTGTGCATCGAGCTAACTCTCCTGTCTAAATGCAACTAACATCATCTGGGTGCTGTAAAATTGTGTTGAAGTTTGTATGTAGGGGGCCTCACATTTATCTGTGTTGAAATTCATTTGCCAATTATATGCCCATTATGCAAGTTTATTAATGTCTTCCTGTAATTTGTTGCAGTCCTTCTCAGTATCCCCCCAATTTGGTGTCATCCACAAATTTGGAAATTGTGTTTTTGATTCCAAAGTCTAAATTGTTAATATAAATTGTGAACAACAGTGGTCCCAGCACTGATCCTTGTGGAACACCACTTCCCACCTTCTGCCACTGTGAATAGCTACCCTTTACTTCTACTCTCTGCTTTCTGTCTTGAAGCTAGCTATCCATTCTGCTACTTGTCCACTGACTCCACATTCTCTGACCTTATTCATTCGTCTTATCGAAGGCCTTTTGAAAATCTAGATAAATTACATCTACTCCATTACTCTTGTCTACTCTCCCTGTTACCTCTTCAAAAAATTCAATGAGGTTGGTCAGGCTAGACTTTCCCTTTTGCTTACTATTCATTATTATATTTTTGGTTTCTAGATATTCTTCTATTTTCTCCTTTAGTAGGGATTCCAATATTTTTCATGTTAAGCTGACTGGTCTATAGTTCCCTGGACATGTTCTATCTCCCTTCTTAAATATAGGTATTACGCTAGCTATCCGCCAGTCCTCTGGCACTACACCTTGTTCTAACGAATTATTAAATATGTGTAGTAATGCCTTTGCTATCTCCTCCCTAGATTCTTTTAAAATGCACAGATATAATCTGTCCGGACCAGGGGTTTTATCCCCTGAGTTTGATTAGTTTATTTAATATATCTCCTCTTTATTTTAAATGCAGTTATCTCATTAATAATCTGATATCCGATGTCATGTCCACCTGTTCTATCTCCCTGGTAAATACTGAAGCAAAGTAATTATTTAATATTTCTGCCATCTCTCTAATGCTGCCTGTGGTATTATTCTGTCCATCACTTAGTGGTCCTATTCCCATCCTGACCTTCCTTTTTTTATTTATGTGCATGTAAAATATTTCATAATTTTGTTAGATGTTCCTTGATAATTTAATTCCATAGTTCCTCTTTGCCTTATTAGTGAACCAGTTGGCTTTTTTACAACAATTCAACAGCTTCATGGTCACTCAATACCAAATTCTCAAACTGCCATGGTGGGCTTTGGAAATTGTGTTCTCTGGCTTACTAGTCCAGATCCATAACCACCGCACTACCATTCCCACACATGGAGAGCAACCTGTGAAATGTCACTTACCACACCATCCACACCTTTGATTGCCGTGATTATCTCTCTGCCGAGGTGTGATAAAGGGCAGTTAGAAAGATTAACTGTAATCATCTGGCAGTGTTCTCTGACTATATATGCTGTGCCTATATGCATTTCTTCACTTCACCTGACGAAGGAGCAGCCGCTCCGAAAGCTTGTGATTTCAAATAAAGCTGTTGGACTATAAGCTGGTGTTGTGCGACTTCTCACATTTGTCCACCCCAGTCCAACACCGGCATCTCTACATCATGACTTACCACATTGTTCTGGTCTAAAAAATGTCCCATTACCCTACCCTTCGCTCTTTGCCCTCCAACCAACTCTTTTATCCATGCAGTCACATTCCGCTTAATTCGACATGGCATTATGTTTGCCGTAAGTCTCTTCCGCGGTACCTGAAACAAGCCTAGCTCATTTGCTTTCTTTCACTAATAGAGCTGGTCGTTTTTTTTTCTCTGTACCTAGTGTTCTCTAATCGAAGCAGGCACTGACATTTCCAGCTTAAAACTGCCGCTGCTTCTGGCAACTGGATGCTGCAGTCAGTACGGAGCCTGTCACTGATTTCAAATTAACTCACAGAGATTGACAATGAGCCCTGACTTAAACTCCTCGGCAGTTTAAATTTCCCTGTAAAGTGTAACCAGCATATGTGAGCCATGTTGCGAATCACCCATTTTCTGTGAACTAGCCGTGTCTTCATGTATATTTGATGATCAATTCATTTGTCGATTAGTCCCCCATAATACTGAGCACAGTCACTCACAACATGATGTGCCTTTGCTTGGAGGAACACTTGTGCAGAATATTGATTTGTTTATTTACTACAAGCTTGATTCCTGGTGGAGGAAAAGCATATAAAATAATCCCACTCAGAAATCATACCCTGTTCCCTTATCATTTCAGATCAGTCAAGACATAACTGATTTCTGTCATTATTTTTGCTCGGAATGATAAAAATAGCTTTTATATAATCACACATGAAAAACATAAACCTTGACCTTCTCTAATAACATGTAAATGCCAAGGCTGGAAGGATTTTGAATCTTTGAAATCAAATAAAAACTGTCTGAATCTCATTAGTCCTGAAATAAAGTGCTCTTTTTGACACCACTTTCTGGCTGTCTGAAGAAGGATCCTGATCAAATCTAAAGTATGCTGGATGTATGAAGTCATTGCACATCTTTTACCCTTGCCTTCCCAAAACTAGTCCATGATCTAGATCTGGCAAGATGATATTTAGACTTGAGTTAGAAAGCAGAATAACAAAATTAATAAAGAGAAGCAACCAAAACAGTCAGACAGCATGAAACCATGGCTATAGGAGCCTGCAGGAGACACGCATTGTGCACAGCACACGCATGTTCCAGTAAGAATGTTGGGACTTTACAGGACTGATACAAAAGACTGAGAAGCCCAAACCTTTCCTATTTCACTTGGATGCAGAGAGCTCTCTCTGCATTAAGCACCCAACAGTGCAGTTGTCAAAATCCTAGGCAGGTATACAAGGTCCCTTTTAGACTTTCAAAGTCATTAAATCACAACCAAAATAAGCTATAACATATTTCTTATATATTAATATAATATATAGAACTAACTTGCAAGGCTATGGCGAGAAAGCTGGGGTGTGGGACTAAATTGGACCGCTCTTACAAAGAGCCGGCACAGGCACAATGGGCCGAATGGCCTCCTTCTGTGCTGTAAGATTCTATGATTCTATATTATTTGTGCTCCAGAAGATGGCTTGGCAAAAGAAATATCAGTTTTTGTGATCCTGCTGACCTGCAATTATGCCACGCTGACAGTTCATAAATGGCTAATTTGTACAGAGATCATAAGATTTTTGACATCTGACATTTGTCACATTCTGGGGTGTTTAACTGTTTTCCCATGTCAAGCTCTGGGTGTCATTTATATTGAAGTGTTATTTTTAAGTCAAAGTGAGTTTACAGAGGTTTAAAATCTGTCTTGTAGCCAGAGCTGAGCAGGGGAGAGATGTGTATTCAAGCCAAGTTTTAAAAGGGCTGCTCAGTGGAAAGTTGCTTGTCTTCTGATCAAACAGTGAGGATGGTGAAGTCTTACCTGGGAACCATGTGGGCTTATTGTCCTATTGGGACATTTTACTACGTTAAAGGCACTATATAAATACAAGTTGTTGTTGTTGTTTTGAAAATAGCAGGATTAGTTGTTAGAGGCATCCATTCAGGGGGCAGCCCCGAACAGAGAGAGGGTCAGAGTCAACCCCTCAACTTCATATCTAGAGGGGAAACAAATGAATTGGGGAACACATGTTCTGGGTCAGTTTGTAAAAGCCTGCCAAGTGAGGCAGGGAGGCAACAAGACTCCTTTAAGGAGTAAACAAGCCAAGGCTGAGATAGCTAGTCACATTTTAGAGCAAAAGCAGTCCAAGAAAAGGAAATGTTTTGTCCCACTAAAAGGGTCAGTGTGACATATTTTATTTGTTACAAGGAGGGACACAGAATGAAGTCACATTCTGAGATTTATTTCAAATTTTCTCTATTTGTTCACTTAACAATTGCAAAATAAATTAATTTGTGGACATGCTTTCAGCCTAATTTCATTAAAGTGTGAATCAGTCTGCCTTTCAGAAGATTGGGGAAGCATATATGAGGGCACATGCAGAGAAGTATGGTATCCAGTCCATATAAGCAAGAGGGTCTCATTGTTACATCCCCAAGGTAATGGTATATCTAGATATTAGGCAGTGAAAGTAAACTCCTGATCGTAAGGGACACAGGGCTCATTTATGGGAGAGACCAGTAATCTTTAACCCAAGAAAATATCTTCAACAAACCATAAATTTGTAACAATATTCCTTCAATTTAAGTGGGGCAGGATCCCCTTGTTTTTCGTTTCATTTTTCCCTTTGAAATTTTTTCTCAAGACATAGACTAATAATTTTGAAGAATTACTTGATGGTATACTGGTGGAATTTTTTTTTGTGCAGGGGTGGAGGGGGGGGAGAGGGGAAAGAGGGGAGTTATAATTCATGTAAATAAGCTCACCCTCTGCTAATCTGGTAAAATAAGTCTTTTACCGAAAAAAGAAACGGCTAACATATCAACAACAAAAAATTTCAAGGAGCCAGCCACGTTTCAACACTTCAAGCATCTTTGTTCGTCTGGCCAAGTACATGCTGTCTAGCAGAAGTCATGCTGTGCAGTTTATATCACGATTGTGCAAGGGTTTATAATCAGTAACACTTGTAGGATGGAAAATCTTCATGAGAGAAGAAGAAACTATTTCGATTTACCCTTCTTCACACATCCATGTCAAATTTCCCAACCTTATAATTCCTCCTTTCCTGAACGGAGTATGTTAAAGCAATCTCTAGTCTGTAAACAAAATATCATGCCTGCAGTACTGAGATTGTTCTATTTAATAACAGCATCGTGAAGTTTGACAAGACATATAAAAAAAAAATCAATCCATTAGTTGGTCCCTTTCAGTACACTATCTCATACAGAAAAGGCTAAACTTGCATCTGCTGATGTGAATAGATTAGACTTACAGAAAACATCACAATCTATAGGTTTATATAAAGGTCGGCAACACGGTAATAGGTGAGCAACCTGTTGGGCTGTGGTAGTACACATCAATATATAATTATTTAATGCATTTATTTACATATATATATATCATACATACATATTGGCCCGTATTTTCCGATGCCTACGGGTGGGTACGAGCTGTGTACACACCCGTAGGACCTCGGAAATGCTGGTTTCAGGCATGCGAAGCGCATGCGCTGAAAACCGGCATTTTCGATCTGTCAAGAATCCTCTTGACAGATCGGACGCCTGCCCTGGAGAAGGGCCTCTGCGGGGGGGAGAGTTCCGCTTTCTGCAGCACCTCCGCCCGCTGAAAACCCTTAGAAATCTTAAGCCTGGTAAAAGCGTAAGGCCGGCTTTTACCAGCATAAGAGTTTAAAAAAGTTAAAAAAAAAAATTTTTCACTCATTTAAATTTGAAAATACTTTTAAAAAAGGTAAGTTTATTTTTAGCCCTGTAAAAAAACTTTCAAAAAATTAAATTTTTGTTTAAAATATTTAATTTAATGTAATTTTAACTCATTTTAAAAATGTGACGGTTTTTAAAAAAATTTATTTAATGTTTTGATGTGTTTTTGGGGTGATTTCCATTCATACTTTTGACGGGTCTATCTATCAAAAGTATGAAGGGCGATTCCCTTCTCCCATTGGCTGGCCTGGCCCACATGATCTCGGGACGCTTGCGAACCACCAGCGCCCCTGGGATACGTGGGCCCTGCGCATTTCGACTGTGGAGAGGCCCAGGATCGGAAATGGCCGGACCTCGGGAGCCCTCAGGTAAGCGCGTAGATTTTTTTCTGATAGGAGATATCTGCACGCAGGAAGCCTCCGATCGGAAAATACGGGCCAATATTTAGGTGATTTTTTTTGTGCTCATGAAAGTAAGCAATGTTGATAGTGGGTGTTGTGGATCAGGATTTGTCCCAACACTATAAACCAAAATCTGCATGTTCCGAATGGGAAAACATGCCACAGGACTGATGATATTACCATTTAATTATTGGCATAAAGCACCAGTAATTGCATGTCATTCCCACCACGCTCTCCTATCCATCTTCAAAGACAGTAAATACCACATCACTAGACCATTTCATTCAGGTTAAAGTTAAAAGATTTATTTATAAGTAAGATAATTACACAGAAGCAAATAGATGCAGCAAGAACTCTGGTACAAATAATTAGTAAATAATCCTGACTGAATCAGTCCACAAGGGGTTAAAGCATCTTCTTTAGAACATAGTTCTTAGAGTCGGATAATCTGCAAGATTTTGCGATGTACATAGGAACAGGAGTAGGCCATTCAGTCTCTCGAGCCTGGGGGCTCTTTGGGGTCTGGTGCACTTTGTGAAAACATGCCTGACAAGATAAGTTTAGAATCAAGTCAACCCAGTTCACTAATGGAACCTGGACTACCGTGAAGGGATAGTCCTGTCACAGGCTGGGGATGCCTTCAGGAAATGGGGTGTGTCTCTGAGGGAGATGTATGTTTCCAATGGCTGAAGGGTCGATGACCAGAGGGCACAGATTTAAGATGATTGGCAAAAGAACCAGAGGTGACATGAGGAAAAACTTTTTTACGCAACGAGTGGTTAGGATTTGGAATGCGCTGCCTGATAGGGTGGTGGATACAGATTCAATAGTAGCCTTCAAAAGGGAATTGGATAAATACATGAAGGAGAAAAAATTTCAGGGATAAGGGGAAAGAGCGGGGGAGTGGGACTAACTGGATTGCTCTTCGAAAGAGTCGGCACAGGCACGATGGGCTATTCTGTGCTATTCTATGATTTATGATTTTTATTATTTTATGATTCAGTCAGATCATAGCTGATCTGCACTTTAACTTCATTTACCCGCCTTTGATCCATATCCCTTGATACCCTTACCTAACAAACATTTATCGATCTGAGTCTTGAAAAGTTTGTTTGTTGGTAAGGTGATTCCTAGGATTCCAAGGGCTGAATTTTCCGAGGTGGTAGCGGGCGAGATCAGTGGTGGGAAAGTTGTTATTTTTAGGAGTGGGCCGGGAACCCGCTGTCGTCTCGCTCCCACGTGCCTTTCCCCCAGGAGCGTCTGTCATCGCAGAACCCAGTTGAGATACTTATTAGGGAGTTTACAGGAATAAGAGCCTTTTTTCACTTACTTTTTAAATTTCCCTGCATGGCCACGGGATTCACACAGCTCAGGAACCAAGTCTGTCAACCTGAGGCGTGAGTTCCGTGGTCATTGCTCCAGCTGATTACTTGACAGCATGGAAAACAAACCAAAATAAAAACAACAGAAAACGCTGGAAAAACTCAGCAGGCCAGGCAGCATCCGTGGAGAGAGAAAGAGAGTTAACGTTTCAGGTCGATGACCTTTCATCAGAACTGGGAAGAGCCGGAAATCAAATAGATTTAAGGCCAGGGTAAAGCTAACATTGTTGATTACATCAGTTAACAGATTGATGGAGATTCTGTTCTACTTGACAAGCTACTAGTAAATGTTAATTCAGAAATTCCTGAAGGGATGTGAGTGCTGATGACTCCCCTCCTACCCTGGATGGTGAGGGAAATACATTTTTCACTGGCCATTCTCGGCTGTTGCCTTCCAACTCAACAGTAATTGCAGTGAATTGATCTGCACTGTAAAAAATGACATATAACATTTAAATAAATGTTTGTGTTGTTTCTGGTCAGGTTTTTCTCACAGTCTACTGTGATTGTCCAGTTACACATTAAATCAAGTCATCAACCATAACAATTTCATTCTCATCACACATTCCACTGGTTCAATTTGCTTTCAGTTCCTGAATATAACTAATTTAATTTTTCAGTCTGAGAATTTGGGGGTGAATTTCTGCAGAGGTTCTCTCACTTGTCCATTGTTAACTTCAACGGAAGAGCTGCAGAAATCCCAGAAACACATAAGCACCACTTACACTGTTTGTCAGGGTTTCCGCAGCTCTTCCGCTGGACTTGCATAAGATTGTAAATCCACCCCTTTACAATTACATTTAAAATCTGCTGAATTTTATATATCATTTATATTTCCCACATTACAACAGTGACTACACTTCAAAAGTACTTCATTGGCTGTAAAACGCTTTGAGACGTCCTGTGGTCATGAAAGGCGCTATATAAATGCAAGTCTTTCTTTATCACCTATACACACATCTTTTATTTGTACCAGTTACTGATAAAAAAAAGTACAGTATACAGATTTGTGACTAAAGCTCTAATAACTTCCCAATTAATGTACTTTTTAAATTATGTTCTTGATCGTATTTGTAGATGGTGTCATATTACTTAATGATAATATTATTTAAATATTTCTTTGTCACTCAAATATAACCTTTATTATATTATTGTAGAGTAAAGATTCAACATCCACTTTGTTAGATTAAACGTCAAATGTAATGTGGTCAGGGTCCCTTTAAGGATCCCAACTGAAACGGTGTCATGAATGATGTCACCAGACTTGCTCCATCTAATTGGGCTGGGTAACGCACTGGGCGGACTTAATAGGCCCCATTAAGGTAAATTCATTTTCTGCAGTGGGATGGAGCCAGCAGCGGGGTCGGGACCCGCCACAGACACCGCCGGCACCAGACCCCCCCAGGTAGGGAAAATTCCGGCCCAAGAGTCAATTTCAGAAACTGAGCCAGACTGAGCTAAAGATATTGAGGAAATGTCAGCAGAATTTATCCCATACCAAAAGGCCTCTGAATAAAGAGTTGTCAATTGAATAAAGAAGTTCAAAGACACAATGCTATACTTAGAATCATGTCATGAGTAACTGTTCATATCTGGTACAGACTTTGAATATCCATCAATGCTTTGACCAAGTAAAATTAGATTAGCCTAGGACAAAGCTTCCGCATCCTGGATTATCTCGAGAGTGAAGAATTTACCTGCCTTCTTGTGGATAGCCAGGCTTTTGTCTCCATCGTGTAGTTCAGTAAGGTTAGACAACTTCCACTTTAACTAATTATTTCTAAAACATATTTATCCTATACATCTATGGTCAACACATAATATCGGATGCAGGATGAAAGCTTTGCTTTTGTCACAGCAGTGAGTAGAACCATGTTGCATATAGGTTGGCAAGCTTTGCAATAGAGCACCACTCTACTGTCCCAGTGGACCAACCTCTCGAGTATAATACTGACATCGTGGTGCCAATATACCAGTACGTAAAATGAGTCACATGAGCACAAACCCAGGTGCGAATTGTAATGTCCATATGTAAGGGCCATGGGGTAAATTTTCATTTGTCTGATACAATCAGGTGGGAGGCAGACATTGCGAGCCCCCCGCCCGACCCCCACCCCCATGTACCTGATGGAATCGGGCCAAAGCCCAATCCATTTTCATGTTGGGCCTCATTTCTATAAGCTGCTTGCCAATCGGAGGGGACCAAAAATCCAGTGGCTTCAGAGCAGACCCCAGTGGTGCAGGTAAGTTAAAGGGGAGGCTAGACAATCCCAGGGCAAGGTTGGCATGGGTCAGGCATTACGGAGGTTGATTTTTGTGGGGTCAGGGACCATTAATGATTGAAATGTTTTGAATAGGATATAGAGGGATGTGGAATGGAGAAGAACCAAAAGACATGATTATAAACTGAAGAGACCATGAGCTAAGCTTGAAGAATGACTACCCCATGTCTAGAATCATTGACCTATTGAATGGACTGTCACCTAGTGCAGTAAATATTTATTCAGTTGAAACACTCAAAAAGAGAATTGGGCCAATTCCTGATTAAATAGAAGGGTATGGAAAGGTTTGGTATGCGAAAAAGATGTAAACTGATCAGCGTGGGTCCTGAAACAGGACCTTAATGATGGGCTGAGCTAGATGGGCAGGATGGTCATTCCTCATTCCTGCATCCTTACACTTTTAAAATATTCGAGCAGAAAATATCTGGCACACAGACACTTTGGGCTGGATTTTGTCAATGGGAAGCTTTTGGAGGCGGGACTGCTGCTTGCTGGCTTTCAATCCCGCCTCCATCAGCTTCTGGCCAACCAGCGGGATTTTCCCCTGATTGACCTCGCCCAGCGGGCTCAGCAGGCCAATTAGGGGGAAGTCACTGACAGAGCACGTCAACGTCTGACGTGCCATCTGTCATGATTTCTTGAAAGAAGAAATGTCAGTGTTTGACAGCTCTGTGAAGCTGTCAAACACCAACATTCTGTGTAGTTTGATGAGGCCTTGTGTTCAGGACTCATCAAACCTTTCAACTTTGCAGAAATCACCTGGCTGTTGGTTCGGAGGATCCAGCAGCCAGTCTGTGAAATCTACAATGAAGATGTCGGAACTCCGGATCCACAGCGGCTAAAGGCTGTAGGCAGAAACAAAGGTAAGTGAACATTTTATAACACTTAACACTCACCTTACATACTTACCACTTCAGATTTGCACCATCACTCACCTCTACATTTCACTTTCAGACCCCTCCGACCCCCGTAGACCTCATTCTCATCTCCTACACCCTGGCGGGGTTCTCCGAGGTCGGGAAGCCTGCACTTCGGAGCTAAAAATAGGGTTAATCCTATTTTCTGCCTGGTTAACAGGCAGTAAATAGGATTTAATCCCTTTCCCGCCTCGAGGAGATGGGACCCGAGGCAGGACGGCTTCCCGCCTCCTGGCAAGAGGGCACGGAGGCAGGTTGGGGGCGGGTTTGCCAGCAGCCCCCAAATCCTGCAACTTTACCGGCAGTCCCGCCTCCATACTGCCTCCTCAGGGCTGGCAAAATCCAGCCCTTTGCATTCCATGGTAAATTCCCATATATTTTGAAATAATTTGGAGCATGCCACATCCACATTGTCACCTTTGAAATTAGATAAAGCTTTTCAGAATCAGGCTTCTGTTGTTCTAGTACAGTTTACATTCTGTCCACAGAACTGGCATCATTTCCACTCTGGTTAGAATCATACAGCATAGAAGGAGGCAATTCGGCCCAAACTGTTTGTGCCGGCTCTTTGAAAGAGCTATCCAATTAGTTCCACTCCCCTCTTCTTTCCCCATAGCCCTGCAAATTTTTCCTTTTCAACTATATATCCAATTCCCTTTGGAAAGTTACTATTGAATCTGCTTCTACCACCCTTTCAAGCAGTGCATTCCAGATCATAACAACTCACTGCGTAAAAAGCGAGTTCTAGTTCTGCTGTCCATCTAACCTGGCAATCCTTAAACCTGTAAATCAGTTTAATTTTCCTCATCAAAGGAATTCAACTGAGCAGACAGAATCTGCCTCCGCCTTTTATGTCCTATTGCAGAATTTGCAACAAAGAAAGAGGATAGTGTCTCCTCTCTGACTGTCTCTAATTCTTCTGGATCATTTTACTTGTGAAAATCCTTTCTGCTTGAATGCAGTCATACTTCTGCATTGGGATGACTGCAACAAGGCAATAGGTGTCACTTCACTCAGAATTTATGAAATTGACTTGAAATGAATAGGTTAAGAGTTGGAAATGGGGAGATTACAGTCTTAGTATCAAGCTTGAAGTACTGAGGAACAAACAGCAGATGGTGAGCAGTAGAAGAACGTGATTGCAATCTGCAAGAAAATGGTTGTAAGGGTTTCGTGCCTGTGTCTCAGACGGTGCTGGTGCGAGGTTAGGCCTTCGTTGCCTAATACTATTGCTTGCTCTGGTCTCCGGCCAGCCTTTTTGCAATAAGCACCTGTGAGTGGTTCGACCCACTCACCCTTACGGTTCTAACACTGGACTTAGGTGCAGAAGCAGTAATGCAGAGAAAACTCAGATAGACCCGGTTGAATAGTACGAAATGGAAATCTTTATTGTATAGCGTCCAAAATCATGAAGTACATGTCATAGGCGCAAATTAACGAGAGTACAAGTATACATACATTCATAAAGCTTGGTCTATGGTAATGAAGAACGCACGGCACATCGTAAAAAGGGGAACACATTATACTTTATCCTTAATAAAACCACCCTCCCTTATCAATACCTACACTACGTCTAGATTTGTAGGATTGGGAAACATGCTCACCACTCGTGTTACTTCGGAGAATTTTAAAGTGAGGCACTCGGCTCGTTTCGCTGCAGCGCCTGACTGTCACGTGTTTGGAAGGGTCTCTGTACCCCACTTGTTTATCTTTGCTGCTGCGACAAGCAGGCCCGACTCCCTGTTGTCATGAAGAACTCGACGGACCCAAACCGGATCGTGCAGTAACCCGTAAAGTTCAACAAAATGAGTTCTGTATTTATATTTTCGGGCGCGGTCGGGGTTTACTGACCGTGGCGGCACGTGGATTCTTCTTCTTTTCTTGTCATTTCGTCTTGTCTTTTCGGGCCTTCGGGTCCAGACACCGTTTACCGACTCTCGGGATGGTGCACCCGGTCACTTGCCCTCGTCGGGGTGGCTCGTTCCGTTTGAGCTCCACCCAACATTCGAATAACTGTCCAGTGCGGCTAAAAGTTCAGAGTCAACAGAGTCCAGCCCTACAGAAGAGCTTCAGCCAGCGGTCGAGCAGTCAGATAAGAGACCGAAATCAGCGCATAAGAGTCCAGCCCGAGTCAAGAGAATAAGAGTCGAATCAAGAGCATCAGCCGAGATAAGAGAGTGATGGACATTTGTTCATTATAGTTATAGTGCTGTGTTCCCTTATCTCCCGCTCAAATCTTAATGTTTGTCCTTTGTGAAATATTGGCGCTCAAAACTCCCAGCATGGGGCGATTCTTGTCTTTAACGGGTTTCGGTAGCACCTGAAACTGGCCAACTACCCGTTAATGTTTTCCCCATTGTTGACCCAGCCAGGATCGTATGAATCGTCTCCCTGACTGGTTGTGGGGGCCCCCGAATACTTGTTTAATCACCCGTCAATGTCTCTCTCATTGTAGAGCCGTGGGGGTATTTGTGTATTGATGTGTCTGGATGGGCCTTCGATTGCCCAGTACAATGGTCCTTACTTGTGCATGGAAAATGATTCCAGCACTTATATCTTTGCTATTGTCACAAATGCAAACAGGTTGCATCCTGTCTTTATCAGTGTTTATCGAGTATGATCCAATCTTATATTGAATGTTTATTCAACGCCATCTTGTCTGCCCACTGTATTTCTGGAAGCTTCTGCCACGATGCGCGGCGGCCATTTTACAGGCTTCTGTGTCCTTTATATCATGACAGCATTTCGTTTAATAAAACTGATCAAACGAATCTGCTTCTATCTTGTTATTTTGAATCGCGATAATTGCGAAACTTTACAGGTAGTGTTTAGAATTGATTAAAACATATTAAATTCTTTAAATAATTCCATTTTAAGTCATGAGTATTTTCAGGAATCACTCACTTTAACCCATTCCTCAGCCTGATGCATGCCTTTCCACCATCTACAAGGCACAAGGCAGGAGTGTGATGGAATACTCTCCACTTGCCTGGATGAGTTCAGCTCCAACAACACTCCAGAAGCTCGACACCATCCAGGACAAAGCAGCCCGCTTGATTGGCACCACATCCACCACCTTAAACGTTCACTCCCACCACCACCGGCGCACCGTGGCTGCAGTGTGTACCATCTACAAGATGCACTGCAGCAACTTGCCAAGGCTTCTTCGGCAGCACCTCCCAAACCCGCGACCTCTTCCACCTAGAAGGACAAGGGCAGCAGGCGCACGGGAACACCACCACCTCCAAGTTCCCCTCCAAGTCACACACCATCCTGACTTGGAAGTATATCGCCGATCCTTCATCGTCGCTGGGTCAAAATCCTGGAACTCCCTCCCTAACAGCACTGTGGGAGTACCTTCACCACACGGACTGCAGCGGTTCAAGAAGGTGGCTCACCACCACCTTCTCAAAGGGCAATTAGAGATGGGCAATAAATGCTGGCCTTGCCAGCGCCGCCCACATCCCATGAACGAATATTTTTAAAAAAATTATTGGAATGGCAGGTCATATATGGGGGTTATTGTTTTCCAGAGTTTATGCTGCTTAATCTTATACATGACTTTCTCGCAGTGGTTAATTTAGGTCAATAATTATCTAAGGCAAATGTCCGTCTACATCAGAGCATTTCATTATATAAATTTCTATTACAGCAGTTCCTGATTGTCTTAAGTCATGATTGCAGCACTAAGGAATTCTGCCCCTGCACAGGAGAAATGAGATAAAATGTTGTCCAGTTATCAAATATTTTATAGTAAGAGTTGCAACAGTATGGCTCTGGCATCTCCTTTTCTGTGTGGTTAGTATTTTGGCTGTCTTTACCTGTTTAAAGGTATTTTGATCATCTACCATTCCGGCGCAGTTGAACAAGGCACAGACAAATTAAAGGATTTCAGTGCCTGTGGCAGCGGCCACACTGGCAAAGAGGAAACAAGTTTATAGAACCATCAACAGCATGCCAGAATCAGTAGTGTGACATTCAGCAATTATTTGTATTTATACGGAGGTTATATCCGGGTTAGCAGTGATATAGAGGCTATGTCAAAACTAGCTGTGTGATACAGAAGATATGTCAGTGTTGACAGAGTGATGAAGAGGGTGTGTCAGGGCCAGTAATGTGATATAACTTATAATTTATATGAGAACAGGCAATGTGGTGCAGAGCATATGTCAGGGCCAGCGGTGTCATATATGTCAGAGTCAAGGTATATTAGGATCAGTAATGAGATAAGGATTTGTCAGACTGATGATACGATATAGAGCGTGTCAAGGCTAGTGATGAGATATAAACTCGATTAGAGTTGTCGGTATGGTATATGCCAAGGTAAGTAATGTGATAGAGAGGGTATGTTATCCCTCCAAGGTAATGTGAAAGGCATAGCAGTGATGGCAATGTGATGTGTGGAGATCTCCAGGTTGGCAAAAGCATGTCGAGGGGTTTTTAGGGCTGGTATGTCAGGACCAGCAATCGTACTGCTGGCCTTGCCATTCACTTTAGGTCACTTTGGAGGCTCTGATGAGAGTAGCCAGAGGACGAAGCAGTGTGATATAGAAACATAGAAACATAGAATCTAGGAGCAGGAGTAGGCCATTCGGCCCGTCGAGCCTGCTCCGCCATTCAATACGATCATGGCTGATCATCCAAATCCAGTACCCTGCCCCTGCTTTAATCCCCACAGTACACATATCCCACCCTACCCCCGTAACCCCACGTATTTAATTCCACCTAACATATCCCATCCTATCCCCATAACCCCACATATTTAATCCCCCCTAACACTAAGGGTCAATTTATCATAGCCAAATCAACCTAACCCACACATTTTTGGACTGTGGGAGGAAACCGGAGCACCCGGAGGAAACCCACGCAGACACGGGGAGAATGTGCAAACTCCACACAGACAGTCACCCGAGGTCAGATTCGAACCCGGGTCTCTGGCGCTGTGAGGCACCAGTGCTAACCACTATGCCACCGTGTTGATATATAGAAGGTATATCAGCACAGGCAGTATGATATAGAAGGTACATCAGCGCAGGCAGTGTGATATAGAAGGGATGTCAGGCTGGCTCTGATGTAGGGGATATGTCACGGCTGGCACTGTGATATAGAGTGTATGTTGGGGCAGACAATGTGATATAAAGATATATGCAATATCTATAATGTGATATATAATGTGTTCTATACGTTTAACAGTGACTACAGTTCAACAATACTTCATTGGCCGTAAAACGCTTTGGGACGTCCTGAGGTCATGAAAGGTGCTGGACAAATGCAAGATCTTTCTTTACAGAGTACGGCAGGGGCAGTAATTCAATACGGAAGGGATAGTAATGTGATATGAAATAAGTTAAAGCTAGCAGTGTGATTGAGGGTTTGACAGATATGCCCTGATCTCTGTGCCTACAGATAACTAATCCTGTAGGCTGAAACTAACGCTACTAATGATGTCTTCTAGGTAAGGGTCATCAGGGCAATTTTCAGTTGCTGCGCACTCCATTTGTGCTGGAAAAGGGGTGGCTGACAGTTGAATTTTTTTTTAAGTCACCTGCCTCTTGGCTGTCTGAGGCTCACCCAATGGGAACTAGTTGCGCTCCCATCCAGTACAGGCAAGTGCCCACTTGACTCTGTAAATCTGAGTCCTAAGCTGTGCAGGACCCCGTTGGAGGTAACCCAGAGGGTAATAGCTCCTTCTTGGGCTCGGTATCTACTTTTGTCTGATAATGCACCTGTGAAGCGCCTTGGGACGTTTTACTACGCTAAAGGTGCTATATAAATACAAGTTGTTGTTGTAAATCAAGGTCAGCAATCTGATACACTTATGGCCCATAGGTGTCAGCTGTGGCTCAGTGGGTAGCACCCTCGCCTCTGAATCAGAAGGTTGTGGGCACAAAAATCTAGGCTGACACTCCAGTGCAGTACTGAGGGAGTGCTGCACTGTTGGAGCTGCTGTTTTTCGGATGAGACGTTAAACTGAGGCCCCGTCTCCCCTCTCAGGTGGATGTAAAAGGTCCTATGGCACTATTTCTAAGAAGAGTAGGGGAGTTATCCCCGGTGTCCATCAATCAACATCACTAAAACAGATTATCTGGTCATTATCACATTGCTGTTTGTGGGAGCTTGCTGTGCGCAAATTGACTGCCGCTTTTCCTACATTACAACAGTGACTACTCTTCAAAAGGTACTTCATTGGCTGTAAAGCGGTTGGGACGTCCAGTGGCTGTGAAACGCTCTGTATAAATGCAAGTCTTTCTTTTTTTCTTTCATACTTTATATCGCATTACTAACCCTGACATATTCTCTGCGCTACAGTATTGACCCTGATATTCTATCTCTATCACACTGCCAACCTGAGAAATACTTTACGTGAGGGTCAGCAGCACGATATATAGAATATGAGGGGCCATCAATGTAATGTAGAGGCTATGTCAATGCCAGTAACGATACATCAAGGGTACATCAGGTTTGACAGTGTGACATAGTGTATGTCAGACCAGAATTGTGATATAAATAAGTCAAAACCAATATTGAAATATTTAGCATTTAACTTCAAGAAATAAGGTATTTGCCTTAAATACCGTTTCTCTCAGGACATCCCAAGGTGCTTGATGTACAATGCACATAATTGATGGAGCAATCTGGCTCCTTAGTTCAGAGCTCCATTGAATCCTATTGAGGCCATCTGAACGCTGGTTGTTCACCCTCATTACCCACCGCAAATTCCGGGCCAACAAACGACCAATCTGATCCCCATCAGTCTCCCACCAGTGGATTTGGTTAAAATTACCCCCTAGAGTTCCACTAATAAGAGTGTTTGTAATATTTTCTTACCACTTTGCTTAAAATGCAACTGGCATTGTTCTTCCATCCTGAAACAACGTAGTCCTAATTGCTTGCCTAATTAGACTATTTTTTCCCTCTATTTTCTATGCTTAAGAAGATGTAAGTACTTCCTTTACTATTTCCTACCACCTCAAAACCTTCCCTCTTTTTCTCAGTCATTTTCACGTTTTTTTTAAAAAGCATCTTTTTTTCCGTTCCTCCTTCTCATGGTGGATTTCTCGTTCTTGCTGAAGCATAATGCTGCACCAGGGAGGTTTTTCCCAATGTTAGGCCTCCCATGTCCAGCAATTTCATCGGGCAGTCACTCATCATGCTCAGGGCCTAATAGCAACTGACTGACTCTGGGCCGAGGTCCAAGCTCAGCAATAAAGTACCTTATAAATGTCCAAGCATAAACATTAGTCCCTCTCAGCTCCAAACTGTCCACTCAGAATATTTATTTGATAGCTTCAGCTGTATGAAATACTAAAACAAATGAAAGGTAAAATTAATTAATCTCACAATCCTAGTGGGGAGCCCTGCTTGAAGGGAGAATGAGATTAATGAATTTGCCTGTAAATCTCTTTTTCTCTCAACACTTCCACCTTTTTATATTTAGTTTTTTTTTAAATGTCTCGTGACATGCTAATATTGCAGTTTCATAGGAGCAGGATAAAAACTCCAGCACCAATAATGCATCTCTTTCACACACACACACAACTTGTCAATACGAACTGAAAATCGTTAGCACCTGAAGGTCTTTTTGTAATTTTCATCCTAAGAGTTATGCAGAACTCAGGCCCCAGAAATAAGAATAGCCTGTGCAGGGAAAACGTCTAACATTAAATTTCCCCAGGGAGGATGTTTCCCCCGGCCTGGGGGGTCTAGAACGAGGGGTCACAGTCTCAGGATATGGGGTACGACATTTAGGACTGAGATGAGGAGAAATTTCTTCACTCAGAGGGTGGGGAACCTGTGGAATTCTCTACCACAGAAGGCTGTGGAGGCCAAGTCACTGAATATATTTAAGAAGGAGATAGACAGATTTCTAGGCACAAAAGGCATTAAGGGGTATGGGGAGAGCGGGAATATGGTCTTGAGATAGAGGATCAGCCATGATCATATTGAATAGCGGAGCAGGCTCGAAGGGCCGAATGGCCTACTCCTGCTCCTATTTTTCTATGTTTCTCTGTTTCTATTACCAGTTTTGGGTAGGTTTTAATTTGCAAAATTGTATCATTCTTTTTGTTGAGTTAATAATGTTATAACTATTATTGTTAGCTGCGTACACTAACGTGAGTGAAGCAGGAAAATAGCTGAAAAGAGTCAAGAAATTATTTGTTGTAATTTAGTTCATTTTATGGTAGCTGTTGGTTCCAGATTGCTTGGCTTCAAAAAAAGAGCAATCTGGATAATTTGATTAGATGGCCAGAATTTTCTGGGATGGTAGCGGGTGCGATCGGTGGCGAGTCGGGTGGGAAAGTCGTTATTTTTGGGAGTGGGTCGGGAACCCGCTGTCATCTCGCTCCCACGTGCCTTTCCCCCAGGCGCGTCTATCATCGCGGAGCCAACCCGACCGGCAGTGGCGGGCGACCCAATTGAGATCATTATCAGGTAGTTTACAGGCACTTGAGAACCTTTTTTCCACTTATTTTTAAATTTCCCTGCATGGCCACGGGATTCACGCAGCTCGGGAACCACGTCTGTCAACCTGAGGCAGGAGTTCTGTGGCCATTGCTCCAGCTGATTACTTGACAGCATGAAATGAAAAGCTCCCACCTGACAGATGATCACTTTCCTCAGGCAGAAGCTGTTGCTCAGTCCATTTCCAGCACAGATTCTGCAGGCTGCAAGTGTTGCCAGCAAAGTCTCCATCCAGTCTCACCTCATTGGAAGAACTCTCTCACCATTGACAGATCGCTTCTGTCATCTGTACTTCACCTGCCATCTATTCCATCAACATGGGTGCCGTTTATACTGTCTCACCTTGGTCCTCAGAATCGGACCACGATGAGCCCCAACACCAGCAGCACCAGGCACACCAACACCAACCTTCTCCGCAATCACATGCAGCACAGGACACAGGGCATCAGCACCCGAGCACATTGAGTTAACTAGGCCTGTATTCTCTTGAATTCAGAAGAATGAGAGGGGATCTCATTGAAGCATACAAAATTATTACAGGGCTTGATAGGGTGGATGTTGGGAGAATGTTTCCCTTGGCTGGGGAGTCTAGAACCAGGGGCCACAGCCTCAGGATAAAGGGTAGGCCATTCAGGACTGAGATGAGCAGAAATTTCTTCACACAGAGGGTGGTGAATCTTTGGAATTCTCTACCCCAGAGGGCTCTGGAGGCTCAGTCATTGGGTATATTCAAAACAGAAGTCGATAGATTTCTGACTAGTAAGGGCATCAAGGGATATGGCGATAAGGCCGGTGAATGGAATTGAGGCAGAAGGTCAGCCATGATCTCATTGAATGGCGGAGCAGGCTTGAAGGGCCGAATGGCCTACTCCTGCTCCTATTTCTTAGGTTCTTATGTTCTTATGTAAATTGCTTCCCGGGATGCCAGGGATGGCCTCACCATGGCCAGATTTACTTCACTTGACACCGTACACTCTGGCTGCCACATGATGTGCCAGGTTGGCACCACCCCACACCAGCACCATAAAGCATCCCTACAATGCCCGAGCCATTCCTTTCACACTCATCACCATTGCAGGGGGTACCGTTATGTCTTACCATTCACTGCAACTCACTAAGCCACTTCCAAAGGTGCACACAAATCTGTCCAAGAATGCAAAGTGTTGAAAATAAAGATTTCAATGTTTGACAGCACATTAACAGAAACTTTATGTAAACATTGGATAAAACACCCAAGTGGCTATCCTTGTGTGTTGTTAGTTGGTATGATTGCACTAGGATGAGGGTGAGTGTGAGGGGTAGCTAGTGAGATGGGGATGTTATAATGCAGATAGAGAGAGAGAGATGGGTGGAGGTGCAAGGTATGTTGGTGTGAGTAAGGATGTGCAGGAGTAGGGTTGGGAAGGCAAAGTGATGGGGATGTGGTGAGAGGCACAGCAGGATGCAGTTGAGTGTGGCTTTGTACTAACGTTTTGTGATCTACTGAGATCATTGAAACATTTGCGGCACTGCACCCAGGTCCTCCTGACCACATCCCTGCTTGTGACTTTCTCTGCAATCTGCAACCAGGCTGTCTTGGTCTCTGGGGAGGGCTCTTCCACCCATCGGAAGGGAAGGGGACCTACCTGTGTGCTCTGACTCCCTCCATAAGCATATGGAGGGAGTCATGGGAGAATTTGGATGCAGCCCTCTGCCTCTGTGCAGTCATTGTCAGTGTTTGCAGCACTCCAATGCTATAGTACACTGACAGCACTATGTTAGATTAAACTTCAAATGTAATGTGGCCATGGTCCCTTTAAAGATCCCGACTGAAAACGCGTCCTGAATGACGTCACCAGACCCGCTCCATCTCATTGGACCGGGTAATAGGCCCCATTACGGTAAGTTCATTTTCTACAGCGGGATGGAGCCAGCAGCGGGGTCGCGACCCGCCATGGACACCGGCCGCACCGGACCCGCCCAGGTAAGGAAAATTCCGGTCGATGTTTTTTGCGGATTGGTAGAGAATGGTTTTTGATTATTTTGCACTTATATATAGCAGTCAACCATCAGCATCATTAACTTAACAAGCGTTCGGTTCTTTCAGCCTTTTTTTTTGGTCTCACGGCAACTTTTGAAGTATCGCACTGTAAAGTGTGACAACCGCTTTTCAAGTGTAAGGCCCTATGAACGTGCAGCTTATGCAGTGTTTTTATATCGGAATAAATAAATGCATAAAAATGTCTTTTCAGAATTTATATAAATTTCGAGTATTTGATAATTTTGCATATTTCTTTTAGCAATGTAGTGAGATTAATTTTAGCATCATAACATTTAGAGACCTGGTTCACTGCCATTTCCAGGAGTTTCCTCTTTGCCTCATAAAGGATGAAACCTCCATCCGCCCCTTACAAGGCTGGTGATGGCAAGGGGGGTGAACCCAAGGGTAGGGATTCCTCACACAGGGAGTTCTCCCTCCTTTGGGCTCAGTGAAGATCTGGCGTATCCATGGAGATGGCAGACCCAGTGGCTGATGAGGGCGCCGCTGGTGGGGTACAGACCAGGGAAGCAGCCTGGTCCCCCCCGCCCCAAAGAAACATCTGGTGATAGATTTTTTTTTAAATTCCAGATTGGCTGAGGGTAAAGTGACTGGGATCAGGGGATTGTGGGGGGGGGGGGGGGGGCCTGAGTCCCTCAAGGGTGGCGGGCAGTGCAATTTCTAACCGCCGTGGGCAGGCGGGTGCTGAAGAGGCAGGCAACTTGGTGAGACCACACCTTGAGTATTGTGTGCAGTTTTGGTCGCCTTATCTGAGGAAGGATGTTCTTGCCATGGAGGGAGTGCAGCGAAGATTCACCAGACTGATACCTGGAATGGCAGGAATGATGTATGAGGAGAGATTGGGTCGATTAGGCTTATATTCGCTAGAGTTTAGAAGAATGAGAGGGGATCTCATTGAAACTTATAAAATTCTAACAGGACTAGACAGACTAGATGCAAGAAGGCTGTTCCCAATGGCGGGGGAGTCCAGAACCAGGGGTCACAGTCTAAGGATAAGGGGTAAGCCATTTAGGACTGAGATGAGGAGGAATCTCTTCACCCAGAGAGTGGTGAACCTGTGGAATTCTCTACCACAGAAGGCTGTTGAGGCCAATTCATTAAATATATTCAAGAAGGACTTAGATATATTTCTTAAGGCTAAGGGGATCAAGGGATATGGGGAGAAAGCAGGGACAGGGTACTGAATTTGGATGATCAGCCATGATCGCATCGAATGGCGGAGCAAGCTCGAGGGGCCGAATAGCCTACTCCTGCTCCTATCTTCTATGTTTCTATGTTTCTATGATAGTGCCCGTCAGTTCCTTGATAATAAGGTGCCCTCCCGCTGATCCCACCAACTCCAGGGGGTGCGAGCCCAGTGTAACCGTGGAATTTTTAGGGCCCATTGGCTCGACTCTTATTGGTAATAAAGAAATTGGTAAAAAATATTAAATGAAAACAGAAAATACTGGAAATAACACGGCCTCTGAAAGAGAAAAGACAGGTTACTGTTTGAAGTCAGAGCTGGTCAAAGGGTCTCCACCCAAATCATTAACCTGTCAGAGCCTGACAGATCCACTCTATTATTTCAAACAATGTTTTTTGTTTCCATGGCGATAAAACCTGGTTGCATTGTGACTTATGACACAGGGAGTAGTAATCAGTTAAACCATTGGAAACTGGCAGGTGAGCTGCATTTACTGTGATCTGACTGCGAATATTGGCGACATACATGTCTTTAGTTCTTTAGCAGTAAACATTGACTGCTGCCTTAAATTTGTGTCAGAAAGTGTGACGATCTGGTGGTGGTACTAAAATCACCATTACCAATGAAGTAAGTGCCATTTTGCTTCCCGAGACCAATGTTAAAATGCTGGGTAATTCAGCCTGGAGGTGAAGACCTTGGGAAATCTCACAACTACAAGCCTTGCCAACAGCCTTTCTGCGTAGCTTTACCTAATTAATTATCCCGAATGAAACATTTCCAACAACAGATTTATAACAATGTACAATAAAAGTGAAACACTGAATTCGGGGGATGTGTTTAGAATATAAATTTCGAAAACATTCCTCCTTATTTTCCACTGTGTAGTGCATCTCACTAATGCTAGACGCAGATGATGCCGTTCACGTAACGCGACAAGATTAGGGCGCTGAATTTCCATGGGGATTCTCCTCGTCTCTCGTCCTGCAGAATTCTCATAAAATGGTGGAAACTCTCTATGGCAGGTCTCCGCCAATTTTTGGGGCGTTCCGCTGCTCTCCTGCTGGAATAACTGGGGGAGACTGGGAGAACCTCTAATGAATATCAGAGTATCTGATATTTGTGCTGGGTAGCTCATGTCTGACGAATCTAGTTGAATTTTTGAGGAGGTCACTAGCATTGAAGGGATAATTACTAGTCCTAGCCCCTTTAGGGCTACCCCAGATCAGGCGTATTTCTCAGACCTTCACTTTCAACTAAAGTTTGAGGTAGCCGAATCCTAAAGACGCTTAATTGGGTCGAAAGGTCTGGACCATCTCTCCCTAAAGGAAAGGAACAACCTGAAAATGTTACCGTCCTCCAGATAGCACTTTTAATAAGTTTAGCTAGACTGTAACGTTCCGGATATTATGAGGGTCCGGAAAACTCCCCCAGAATTCTGCAACTCCTCACCAAAGAGTGTACAGAGATTGAGTTCACGAGTTTGATAGAGAAGTCTTATGTGAGACAATTCTAAAAATATAAAGATTTATTAAAGAACCGACATGTAATTTACAGTTGGTGAGTCAATCACAACATTAACAGTTCCAAAAAGAGAAAGCTTACAATCCTATTATCAGTGAACCTTACTTTCAAATTTTAACTTCGCTACAATTTTACAGTTCTTGGTTTTCTACAGGATATCCACCAAAATCAAATACCTTTGATCCTCGAGGTACAAAGAGTTGGAGACTTACAGAGCCGCCTCTGAAGCCGAGAATTACTTTGACCCTTTAAAGCGAGTCTACTATCCCATTTGAGAGTTCAATATTTATACCCTTTTCCAGTGGTATTTCCTTTAAGGTTTTCTGCTGATGTAAGCTAATTATCTCTCGTCATTTTTCTGCTGACCCCTGCAATTCTTACAGTCACCTCAGCTGGTAGCATTACAGAATTATGTCTCCTCTAGGTGTTCTAAGTTTACCATAAAAAACGATGTAACGGCAGGTGCGTTTTACTTGATGTCATTTTTACGAAGGCAGATGTTTGTGCTTCTTTACGAGGTGTAAATGAGAACACCGTGTACAGGGTGAACCATTGTCTTGTTCCTAAAGGTCAGCCTGTCAGGAGCCTTTAACCTTCTGTTACAATAAGGTTATTGATTCAGTGTCAACAACTATTTTATCTCTATGGCCAGAATGCTTTCACAGCTTTTTCATAGTTAGGTTTCTAGATTTCCAGATCCAGTTTGTCATGTTTTAATAAAGCCAGAATTCTTTCATAGAATGGTGTATTTTTCTGAATAGGTTATATGGCTTATTCCTTCACAGCATGGTGGATAGGGGAGTGTCAATCGACGTTGTCTCTATGGACTTCCAGAAGGCATTTGATAAGGTTCCGCACAAGAGATTATTATCAAAAAATGAGTGCGTACAGAATTGGAGGTAACCTTGTGACATGGGTCAGTAATTGGTTGGGTGGCAGGAGACGGAGAGTAGGAATAAGGGTTCATTCTCTGATTGACAGAAAGTGGCAAGTGGTGTTCCCCAGGGGTCTGTACTGGGGTATCAGCTTCTCACTATATATATTAATGACTTGGATAAAAGGAAAGAGAGTTGTATGTCCAAGTTTGCAGCTGACACTAAGTTAGGAGGCAGTGAGTTTCATGTAGATGGGAGCAAGAAACTGCAAAGGGACATAGACAAAGTGGGCAAAACTATGGCAGATGGAATTCAACATGCGGAAGTGTGAGGTTATCCACTTTGGATCTGAAAAAGACAAATCGGAATATTTTCTTAATGGTGAACGATTTGGATCTGTGGAGGAGCAAAGGGATTTTGGTCTCCATGTACACAAATTACTAAAAGCTAGTGCACAGGTACAAAAAATAATCAAAAAGGCCAACGGGATGTTGACCTTTATTTCAAGGGAGGTGGAATTCAAAAGTGAGGAAGTTATGCTTCAGAGCCTTAGCCAGACACCATCTGGAGCACTGCGTTCAGTTTTGGGCACCGAACTCCACGGAACAGGGGTGAACTAATTGAGGTTTTTAAAATGATAAGGGGATTCAATCGGGTGGATACAGAGAAACTACATCTTCTGGTAGGGGAAACCAGAACAAGGAGGCATAATCTTAAAATTAGAGCTAGGCCATTTAAGAGTGAAATCAGGAAACATCTTTTCACACAAAGAGCAATGAAAATCTGGAAATTGCTCTCCATAAAGGCTGCAGATGCTGGGCTAATTAAAAATTTCAAGACTGAGATCGTTAGATTTTTGTTAGGTAAGGGTATCAAGAGATATAGAACAAGGGCAGGTTAAATGGAGTTGAGGTAGAGATCAACCATGATCTCATTGAATGTCGAAACAGGCTGGAGGGGCTGAATGGCCTACTCCTGTTCCTATGTACCCTTCAGCCAGATAGCCAACGGCCCTTGTCTCATTTTCATATTCTGTTGGAAGAAATCCTCAACAATAATGCTAGATGATGGCATTATCTGCTGCATTCTCTCTCTCTTTCTCTCTCTCTCTCTCTATATATATATAAAGGCTAATATCTGAATAATGATTTAACCATCACATGTTGTTTTGTGTTGCTGGAACATGCTGTTATGAGTTTTGGGTTGCCTCCAAATATTTCTCGCACGCTCAACCTATAGGACCACTCCCTCAAGCGAGCCCTTGGTCTCTGAACCGTGGGAAATTTGACCTTGTGTGCACAATATTTGGAAATGCAGTATTGCCCAGGGTAGAAGAGAAGATGTTTTTTAGTGTAAATTGCTTACTGGACATGACCGGCGACTCCTACCGTCCTCTTAGTTCTCAGATAATGGAAGACCAATTATTCTATCAGACCATGAGACTTTATGATTGCGGTTTATTAAAAGTAGTAACAGTAGCAAAGGTCAACACAGCTCAACCCACTACCTTACAAGATTTAGTTTAAATCTCCTCAGTTCACAAAATAGCAAAAGATTATGGCCTAGAAATTCGATTAGGCAGGGAAACAGCCGGTGCCGCCGTGGGCCGAAGTACTGGTACTGCCTGCTGATTTAAATTGGTGCAGCACAAAACCTGCAGTGTAACACGTTGTTTCAGGCGGTAGTTTCAGCAAGAGGCCCAATGTAGTGTGGCTGTAGTGTCCCTGGAGCGAGGCAGCGTTCTCGTAAAGCTAGCCTGCCATTTTAGAAAGCAGTGTCGATCCCTTAAAGGGGAACCGCCTTCTAAAATGAAAAAAAATCATTTAAAAATAGGCAGTTTTTATCCCTTACAGCTCAACTACCTTCTGAAAAAAAATTAACATTAAAAAGAATTCCCAAATGGGAGTCTTCAGCTCTTAAAACTGAACTGTCTTCCGCACGTTAAAAAAATGGTAAAAGTGCTTCAGCACTAACACAAATGGCTCAACAAGCCAGGGAAGGGGAACTCAGGGTCTCACATGCAGCACTCCAGCTTTGTGCAGGGGGTCAACACTGCAAGAGAGGTCGTCTACCCACTGGGGACAGGAGGCCCTCCAGAAAGAAGGATGTGGGACCAGATCGCCAAGGCCGTCACTGCCAGCAGTGTCGCCCCCCCAGGACCTGGCTCCAGTGCCCAAAGAGGTTTCATGACCTCAGACCAGAGGTCAAGGTCAGTGAATGCATCTTCAAAAGCTGTCTCCTACCAACTGCACCACTAGCCTCACACACTACACTTTGCATGACCGCCTTCCCCCCACATCACTCACCTACCAACAATCTGCACCAAACACGAGGCACACCTCCCATTCCTAACTTCACCTTACCCCCTTGGAGGAGACGGTGCTGGCCATTCTTGGCAGGGGCATGGCTGAGCCCTTGGCCAGCGGCGGGGCTGAAAGGATACAAGATGCTGGTATCCTCATATGTTATCCTTCTTCTCACATCCCACTTCCCCCTCATCCCACAATATCTTCTGATTTACAAGGTGCACATGGTGTAAGTATGCAGCTCCTGCTTTCCCGCCCTCCTCAACACAACCCTACCCTTGTGTCTTCCTCATTTCAGACACGCAAGAAATCCAGCTGCCCAGCCAGTGGGTGACCAAGAAGAAGGCGAGGAGAGTGAAGAAGCAGAAACACTGTCACTGGATTTCACACTCCCAGCCACCAGCTCCTCAAGGTCGTCCTGCAAGGCCATTTGCAGTGTCCCCATCTGAAAGTCAGCAGCCTTCCACCAGCCATGCTGCAGCCATGCTGGTAGCACTGCATGACATCAGTAGGATAGGCAAAGGTACACACAAGACAGTCACTTAGGGAATGTATAAGGGTTATTAGTTGATTTCTTGATGTCCTATTTGATGCATATATGGATAAAGTTGGTTTGGAAAGTTTGCTTTGTGGTGGCTTTTATTTCAGCATTGTGGTCAAGAGGGCGCTGTGATAATCAGTAACAGAGGGAAGGTAAGGTGTGGGACTAATGTTGAAAGGGGAATTGGGGTTGTGGTCACTGGTACCGCAGGCGGATGATTCCATCCTGGATATCCCGGCCAGAAAGGGGCTGTCTGGATTGCATCCCTCCTTCTGCATTTTCCTCTTCTGCGTCTTCCTCTTCCCTCTGCGAGCAGATGCTGGAATCTGAAACAAAAGCAGAAATTGGTGGAAATACTCAGCAGGTCAGGCAGCATCTCGACCTGAGAAGTAGGGCTGGATTTTGTCAGCCTCGAGGAGGCGGGTATGGAGGTGGGACTGCCGGTAAAGTTGCAGAAAGTGGGGGCGGATGGCAAACCCGCCCCCATCCCGCCTCCGTGCCCTTTTGCCAGGAGGCGGGAAGATGTCCTGCCTCGGGTCCCATCTCCTCGAGACGGGAAAGGGATTAAATCCTTTTAACTGCCTGTTAACAGGTAGTTAACAGGCAGAAAAAAGGATTAGTCCCATTTTACCTTTTCAGGTGAAGGCTTCCCGACCTCGGAGAACTTCGTCGGGTTGGAGGAGTCGAGTAGGAGGTCTGCGGGGGTCGGAGGGGCCTGAAAGTCAGATGTAGAGGTGAGTGATGGGTGCAAGTGTGGAGTGGTAAGTATGTGAGGTAAATGTTAAGTGTTAGAAAAAGTTCACTTACCTTTGTTTCTGCCTACACCCTTCAGCCGCAGTGGTTCCGGAGTCCCAACATCTTCATTGTAGATTTCACAGACTGGCTGTTGGATCCTCCGAACCAACAGTCATCTGCTTTCTACAAAGTTGAAAGGTTTGATGAGTCCTGAACACAAGGCCTCATCAAACTACACAGAATGTCAGTGTTTGACAGTTTCACAGAGCTGTCAAACGCTGACATTTCTTCTTTCAAGAAGTCTTGACAGATGACACGTCAGACGTTGACGTGCTCTGTCAGTGACTTCCCCCAAATTGCCTGCTGAGCCTGCAGGGCGGGCTTAACAAGGTCAATCAGGGGAAAATCCCGCTGGTTGGCCAGAACATGATGAAGGCGGGACTGAGACCCGACCAGCAGCAGTCCCGCCTCCAGCACGTCTCCATTCACAAAATCCAGCCCGTTAACTCTGTTTCTCTCTCCACGGATGCTGCCTGATCTGCTGAGTATTTCCAGCATTTTCTGTCATCTCAGAGGCCTTCCTTTACCATTTGAAGCCTTACAAGCATCCAGCAGCACTCCCTGCACACTTTAAAAACTTTTAACTTCTATTGTACCAATCCACTATTTCAATAAAATATTTTTTAAAACCCTGTCCGAAAGCTTAAATCCAAACTTACCTGAAAGATGTGTGTGTCCCTTTAAGAAGCACTGACCGCGTCTCTGCAGGGCTGCTTCACGCACGCTTTTCTGTGTGTGGTTAGGACCCAGTGTAATGGTGAGTGAAAACATCCAAATTAGCAGTCATGGCATCAAGTCAGGCGTTGCACGCCGATTAACGTCACGATCTGCGAATTTACATGTCGGAGGCCAGCGTTGCCAACAGCAGTGCTATGGCCCTTCCCAAAATGGTGGCCGCTGTGTCCAGCGCCGGAAGCGAGGCATCCACCATTTTCTCAAGAAAACCAGCGTCAACGGCTGGCGCTAAGGTAGGGAATTTCGAGGCCAAAGTGCTTTACTAACTCTCTCTCAAAGGAGCACTATACTTGGACCAGCGTCCTTAACACTAAACCAGTATGTGAGACTGAGACCACCCTAGAAACTTTGTGTGCTCTCCTCTACACAGGCGGTAGTACAGGAGAATGCGAAGAACTGTTGAACTGGCCAAAAGATGCTGAATCTATTTCTCGACTAGGGCATGAAGTATCCCTTGCTGTAAGAACCATATACTGAAATTTTGCTTACATAGACTTATGAAAAAAGATGCAATGGCGTTTGGCTGGCTCTAATCATAGCTGGCTGGCCTAGCCTTTAGTGATGATGGTATGTAGTCTGTAGTGATTGAATAAGCAATCAAAACAGTTGATACAGTTGTCTGCTTATGGAAACCAGGCCGAACAAAAGACAGATCAATCCCCCCTGTCATTTCCATGTACCAGTGTATTCCCTTCCAATACAAGAAAACCAAAGGCCTGATTTTAACCCTGCTCATGTGGACAGTTAAAATCAGGGCAGCAACTTACCCCTTCCGATCCCACTGCCTTCCCACGGGAAATAATTTCAACCTGCTGTTTCTCGCAGGCGAGCGGGACACACGGCTGCAGTTTTATCCCAAAGCTGCCATGGCTACCCCTGCCACCCCCCCCCCCCCCCCCCGCCGACAGGACAACCTGATGGCAAACGGGAGCAGGGGCCAGAAGAGGCCCAGAAAAGTAAGTCATTTTTTTTTTCTCCTATCCCTGTGGGCCAGAAAAAGCAGGAGTGCTCCTCCGGGCCCCATGGGATACCGTGGGCCTCTCTCCGCCTCCACTCCTCTGTGATGCCCTCCCTCCTAACCACTTACCTGACTTCCAGGAACCATTCCATTGGGTCCCCAGATGCAACGCGCTGTCGCCCAAAAGGAGATGTAAAGCATTTGGAGGAGCAGGTCCACACAGTCCAAAGGAGAATATAGCAAATTAAAAGTAGTGAAGGAGCAAATGCACTTTAGTCAAAAATATTAAAGGTAGTTGGAGGAAAGGCCCATTTTATCATAACTACTTGCCCTGTGTAATACATTAATTACTACATTATTCATGTCAATTTCAAGCTGCTCTCTGGCAGTTCATAATGGCTCCAAAGCAAAGGTACTTAATCAGACAATGTCGGGCTCGTACTGCATGCAGAGACAGTAACCCTCACGAGTTGCATGCTGCTATTGAGAGCCATTTACCAAAAAAATGTTATGTAGTATGTACTACAGAAATATGACAATCTCAAACGTGTTTACATGTTTGAATATGAGGTAAACAGAACGATCATCTCTGGGTTTCTGCAGTCACTCTTGAGAGGCTCGGCTCAACTATAATGCATGTGCTTGCAGAGTTGGAGACAGAAGTACAAAATGAATAGGCATCAAACAATGCCAGAAACAAGATCGCATTTCTTTTGAACACAGTGGAAAGGAATGGTAGTGCAGTGGTTAAGTTACTGGACTAGTAATCCATGAGTCCTAGACTAATGATCAGGGGTACATGCAGTTCAAATCCTACCATGGCAGCTGGGGAATTTAAATTCAATTAATTAAATAAATCTGGAATTTAAAAAGGTAATGTTAGTGGGCCATGAAACTGATGGATTGTTGTAAAAGCATCACATCTAATTCACTAATCAGGAAGGAAATCTGCTATCCTTACCCGGTCTGGCTTATAAGCGACTCCAGACACAGACTCTTAACTGTCCAGCAAACCACTCAGTTGTTCAAGGGCAATTAGGGATGGGCAATAAATGCTGCCCTTGCCAGCGATGCTGACATCCTGTGAATGAATTAAAAAAAAGGTGGAGAGCAAGCTCCCTTCAAAAGCAATTCATACAATTATGATTAATCATTTAAAGAGGAGTTTGTGCATTAGGTTAAGAGCAGGATTGAAGATTTTAAAGGAGCATTTTGGTACAAATTCTCCTACAAAAGTTCTCGGAAATGCAGCTGTCAGATTTTAACGCCATAGGGTGTAATCTTCATCTGATAATTCAGGGAGACATTTCGGAGATATATCTTCAAAGTGATTATTTCATCTCGCAGGAAGTTAAACAAATTGAGGAGAGTCCACAATGAACCTAATTATACTGTTGGAATGAACAGGTTTGGAGGGTGAAATTAACTTTTTCAGTTCCATATTTCCTAACTTTAGGGGAGCACTGTTGTGTCCAGTGGTTTTTGTTTTGCAGTTTTATGTGTTTGTTCTCCAAATAAAAATCATAATGAACACCTTTTAATTTTAGAAGTGAGGGTTAGTAGCTGGTAACAAAGTGGCCAGAGTTTGCGCTTCTGCAATTGCCAGCCTCGATAGACTGGTCCTGTCATTCACCAAAGTCCCAGATGCCCCATTGCCCTCATCACTCACATTTTCAGCAATTTGCTGTGCAAAATTTTTTCGAGCTGACGGATGAGGGAAAAAAGTCTAACTAATGGGCCAGTGACATGCCCCACTCCAGCAAATTCTGGGCCATTGACAGAGACAGTCTCAATGGCCGGATTTTTCTCCAGCTAGGCGGGTTGGGGGCAGGGGGTCTCCGAGGCGGGCGGGAAACCCAGGAGGCCGACTTTACAGGCAGGACCTGATTTGCATGTGAGGCCTCGGGGGGAGGGATTGTATGGGGGGTGGGTTTGGGAATTGGCAGTCAGGGATCACGGGGTCGGGGGGTCGGCAGTGGAGGATTGGGGATCATGGGGGGAGGTCAGCAGTGGAGGATCGGGGATCGCGGATTGTGGGAGGGGGGTTGGAGGATCGGCGGGGGTTGGAGGAGCTGGGTCAGCCGGGGAACGTGGGGGGGTGGCGGGGATCGTGGATCAGCGGGGGGGAGATCAGGGGGGTCAGGGGGGGAGAGAGGATCGAGGCCAGCCACTGGAGGATTGTGGCTGGCCTCAGCATCATTGGTGGGGTGGGGGGGGGGGCGGTCCTCACGGAGGCCTGGACGGAGGCCTGGGAAGGGGGTGGGTTAGGTACTTACCTCTTGGATGCAGCAGTCCCTGCCTTGCTTTAACTGCCGTGTTTCATGAAACCCATTCACATGCGGTTAAATTCAAAATGGAGGTGAAAAAGAGGCTTCCAGCCTCATTATAATATTTAAATTGACGTTCCGCCCCCTGGGAGCGGGTTGGTCACGCGTCCTCGTCCCGCCCCCATCCCGCCTCTGTTAGAATTGAAAGTGGGCGGGTTGGAGGCGGGATCAGGTCGGGAATCCCATTTTTCACCATTTAACTGCCCCCGCTTTTTTTTTAGGGGAAAATTCCGGCCAATGTGTAGAGGAATCACAATTTAACTATACAATAGAAGTGCTTTGGTACATAATTATATATTTTGTTATGTAGGATATGTGCTATATATACATATATATATATATATATATATATATTCATTGCTCTGCATAGGACATGTGTTCTGTACACAAGATATGCATTGCCATGTACAGGGTATATGTTTAGAATGTAGTAAAGGCATTGCCTTGCATGCGATCATGTTCTGTATGTTGTAGATGCATTCCCTGTGTGTTTTTATCATTACCTGGCTTCACTGAGGACTTCTTTATAGCCAATTTCTAAAAAAGTTACCATAGAAACAATTTCTCAGACATTTCCTGATTTCTTCCAAGACATTAGTAATCCTTGTAAGCATGCCCATTTGCACGACACCCACACATTTTCAATTCCATTCCTGATGGCTAATAGAATGCAAACTTTGCAGCATATAGTGAATCTCAGTACCTGTGAATGAATTGCGTTGGAATTCTCGTCACTCATGCAGTATTAAAGGGGCTATTTCCCCCGACACATTGTTTAGGGAGATTTTTGTTCTTTGTGTAGGAAGATAAGCCATAAATCTGCACATCATTATACTCACAATATCCCATCTCAATGATACATTTTCAATTCAATTTTTATCATTGCATCATGCATTTGTAACAAAAAAAGAATCCCGAGCAAATTTTCATGTAGACAGCGTCCCTTTCATTACTGGAGTTCTGATTCAGAGATCTCATTGAAACATATAAAATTCTGACAGGGCTAGACAGACTGGATGCAGGGAGGATGTTTCCCCTGGCTGGGGTGGTCGAGAACGAGGGGTCACAGTCTCAGGATACGGGGTAGGACATTTAGGACTGAGATGAGGAGAAATTTCTTCACTCAGAGGGTGGTGAACCTGTGGAATTCTCTACCACAGAAGGCTGTGGAGGCCAAGTCACTGAATATATTAAGAAGGAGATAGATAGATTTCTAGACACAAAAGGCAACAAGGGGTATGGGAGAGAGCAGGAATATGGTATTGAGATAGAGGATCAGCCATGATCGTGTTGAATGGAGGAGCAGGCTCGAAGGGCCAAATGGCCTAATCCTGCTCCTATTTTTCTATGTTTCTAATATAAATTGTGGAGCTGAGTCCTGCCATAGTGTCCTGATGCTGCATTAAGAATATTTCACTCTATAGGCATTTATAGTAAAATGGAGACATTACACACTATAAGTCACGCTTAATTACATGACCAAAAATCACCTATTAAATGATATTTCCTTCTCAGAAAGAAGGACAAAGAAAAGCTTTAGTGAGTATGAGTTTATTCTAATAAAGACCTGACAGGTAAGATTGCTCTCCTCCACAAGAGCACACATTCTTACAAAATGAAAAAGCATTGCTTTCTTCATTTTGGATCAGGCAGCTTCTTGAGCTCATGTTTCTCTGTGTTGATAAGTAATGGCAGAAATAATTTTATTGAGATTGCACATGGTCTACAACTTAATATAAGTTAAATTTGCAAATACTTGGAAAGAGAAGCAAAATATTTTTTTACATATTCAAATAGAAACATAGAAACATAGAAGATAGGAGCAGGAGTAGGCCATTTAATGAGATCATGGCTGATCATCCAAATTCAGTACCCTGTCCCTGCTTTCTCCCCATATCCCTTGATCCCTTTAGCTTTAAGAAGTATATCTAACTCCTTCTTGAATATATTCAATGAATTGGCCTCAATTGCCTTTTGTGGTAGAGAATTCCACAGGTTCACCACTCTCTGGGTGAAGAAATTCCTCCTCATCTCTGTCCTAAATGGCTTACCCCTTATCTTTAGACTGTGACCCCTGGTTCTGGACTCCCCCGCCATCGGGAACATCCTTCCTGCATCTAGTTTGTCTAGTCCTGTTAGAATTTTATAAGTTTCAATGAGATCCCCTCTCATTCTTCTAAACTCCGCGAATCTAAGCCCAATCGACCCAATCTCTCCTCATACGTCATTCCTGCCATCCCAGGTATCAGTCTGGTGAATCTTCGCTGCATTCCCTCCATGGCAAGAACATCCTTCCTCAGATAAGGCAACCAAAACTGCACACAATACTCAAGGTGTGGTCTCACCAAGGCCCTGTACAACTGTAGCAAGACATCCTTGCTCCTGTACTCGAATCCTCTTGCTATGAAGGCCAACATACCATTTGCCTTCTTAACCGCCTGCTGCACCTGCATGCTTACCTTTCAGCGACTGGTGCACAAGGACACCCAGGTCTCGTTGCACTTCCCCTTCTCCCAATCTATTGCCGTTCAGATAATAATCTGCCTTCCTGTTTTTGCCACCAAAGTGGATAACCTCGCATTTATCTACATTATACTGCATCTGCCATGCATCTGCCCAATCACCCAACCTGTCCAAATCATACTGGAGTTTCTCGGCATCCTCCTCACAGCACACACGCCCACCCACCTTTGTGTCGTCTGCAAACTTGGAGATATTACATCTAGTTCCCTCGTCTAGATCATTAATATTTTGCAAAGCTCGGACTGAAGACAAGAGGATCAGGGTGTTGAGTGATGCAGTGGTTTATTACAATGCCATTTCACCCCAGGGAGCTGGGTTTGAATGCAGCCCTAGTTGGTCAGATTAAAGACTTGTCGACCTGCTAGCTATATTAGTCTAATGTGAAGTGAGTCTGGGAAATCTCAGACAAATTTTTCAGAGGCTTGGGCTACATATCCCTAATGCAAAACTGCCCACACTACTTTACCAAAGTAGTGGGCACCTTTCCCTCCCCTCAGGCCCCAAAACCTTACTTTTGTTAGGCCTCGGCTAAGTCTGAACTAACAAGAAAGCTGCCCCACAATCTTCAACTCTTCGAGGGCTGTAGTGGTGGGCCCATTGCAGCTCCCTCTGAAGCTGCCTCTTGCTGGCAGGGAATGCTGCCGGTTGCCAGCTCTGCTCACTTAATGATCCTCCCCAACCCAGGAACCTGAGCTGGGGGGTCATGGCAGGGTTGGCACAGCAGGTGGAAAATCCAGCCCTTGATGCTTGAAACAGAGTTGTCTAATTACAAAATGCCAAAGATGGCATTGAAGAACCCTATGGTGTAGGTGGGGATATAGGAGAGTATACTGAATAAATCCATTTATTCATTTTGGAAGCAAGAGTAAGTCCACTTTTTGGCAACTGTAATCAAGCTTATACTGATTATATTCACTTTTTATTATGCGTAATTCTCATACATATATATCCTACATTTTCACACTCTTATTAGTGCAGCTTATTAAAAAATTCCAACCTGTTATTAAATAGATAATTATGAATTCTTTGGTGCCCATAAATTGATGTATCCTCCCTCCGCCCCAATCCCATTGCTGACATCTGATTACTGGTTCAGATCCATCTCGTCCTTGACTGCATACTTGGAAGGCATGTCTATCAAATAAGATTATTTTCAGATGAAATTAGCTTAGCAAACTCATTGATCCAATTCTAATTCTGATCAAGCCATGAGCTTGAAGAGTTGCATATTAACGAAGGGACAGAATAAATATATGATGAGAAATGACCAAATAACAGCGCTCCGCATATCAAGCAGAACAATGAAGATGAATTTCCTTGTTGGTTCACTTACCACAGAATCACAGAATCACAGAATCCCCACAGTGTAGATAGAGGCCATTTCGGCCCATCGAGCCTGCACCGACACATATCCCACCCTATCCCCGTAACCCCACGTATTTAATCCCCCTAACACTAAGGGTCAATTTATCATAGCCAAATCAACCTAACCCACACATCTTTGGACTTACCGTGCTGGAATGGTGCAGGAAAGTTCTTGTGCGAGGGTAGAAGCCGTTTCTTCGTGACTGCCATATTTAAACAGCTTTCCCTGAGCTTCTTTGCACTTCTGCCCCTCCCCCCACCCTACCCAATCACCACTGACCTCATTTGAATATGTCAGAGTGAGCCAGTGGGGATGGACCTGCAAGTTTCCTGTAGTTTTTTTTTATTCGTTCACGGGATGTGGGCGTCGCTGACAAGGCCATCATTTATTGCCCATCCCTGATTGCCCTTGAGTGGCTTGCTCGGCCATTTCAGAGGGCAGTTAAGAGTCAACCACATTGCTGTGGGTCTGGAGTCACATATAGGCCAGACCGGGTAAGGACGGCAGATTTCCTTCCCTGAAGGACATTAGAAACATAGAAACATAGAAGATAGGAGCAGGAGTAGGCCATTCGGCCCCTTGAGCCTGCTCCGCCATTCAATGCGATCATGGCTGATCATCCAAATTCAGTACCCTGTCCCTGCTTTCTCCCCATACGGACACCTGAGCCTTCCATTGCTGTGGTGGATCTGCAGGAAAGGAGGGTAGACACTAAGAATGAATGAGCATCATTGCATTGAGATTAAGGAGACAGAGAAGAGGGTGGAAGCTTGTGCCTGTCAAGTGCTTCACAGGGATGCCTGCGCAACAGTATAGGTGCTCAGTTGGTAATCTGGGGTAAGAGTTTTAAAGGTAGGGATGCTTCTCTTTGGTGGCCTGCCTTTGATGGGCATTGTGGGCCAATTTGTCCTGCAAGAAGATTGAGGGGCTGATGGTAAAGCTAGCAGTTGCAGAGAGTGTACCAAATGTCACGGGATGGGTGAAATGAGAGATGGGGAGCTACGAGGCTGTTAAAGTGGAAAAAGGGATTTGTTGGAAAAAGGGATTTGTTGAGCAACTGTTGCTTTAAGAGTGTGAAGAACGTGCGGGTAGGAAACGTGTGCTCGACTGAGGATATGGCTCTTTTTGCGGCACTGTTCTGCAGTCCTGGGAGCGAGGGAGTTGGTAGTCAGTGGCACCTCCCTCTGTGTAGCACTCTGTTCGTCCTGCCTTCAATGCCCTCCAGGACGGCTTGGAGGTCTGAATGAGTGAAGTTGTGCGATTTTCTTTTCTGACTTGGTGGCGTACCCTGCTGCCCTCTGGGCATAGATGGTGTTTGTGTGGTCTTAATTCTGTACAAGTGTATTCAAAATATGCCTGAGACATGTTATTAGAGAGTGAAGAGCAAGAGTTAAACACTGTTACTCTTAAAGGTTGCATAGAAGTTTCCAGTTCAGCTGCTTACACCGGTTTTACACCAATGCCTGCACCAATGGCAATGCAAATGACCAGGAAACTTATGTGTATCTCCCTCTAGAGGCTTCTGGCGGATGCATTTTAGAGGTGCAAAAGCAGTGTAAATCATTTTGAGGAAATTATAGGTCTATGTTTCAAATTATGAACCTGAGTCTTTTCCCATATAGGATCCAAAGAAACACACCCTGACTCCAAAAGCACAGGATGGCAAATAACACAAGGTCAAGACTACATAGATAGACATCTTCTGATGAAGTCTGTAAAACACTGTGGCAGTCAGTCGAATGAAAACCTATTTTTCTACTATACTATTTTGGTATTGGTAATTTATTTGGAAACAACAGCCGAAAAAATCTCAGAAACAAAAGCCGAAAAATACAGGGGGTAGCGTTTCCGCTAGTTTGCGTTCATTTTAACAGCGCAATCCTGTTGAAATTGGCCGAATCAGCACAAAAGATCGGGGAATTTTAAAGGTTAGTTGTGTCAAGTGTAAATCGAGTTTCCGCGATCTTTAACGCTGGTTTAAAAATCATTTTGCCCGAAGCCGTCACAGCCCCCCCCCCCCACCCAGCCCCCCACAGAATAGGCCACACCCTCGAAATAATGAGCATGGCGAGTTTCCGCGAACTGCGCCCGTTCGAGGAGGGCTTTCAAATTAAGCTCATTTTCTTGGGCGCACGGGCACATTTTAAAAGTTTTTACATCATAAAAAATATTTAATTTATGAAGAGGCTGACTAGTGTACACCAATGAAAGTAGTTAATGGTTCTGTGTAATTTTTTTTAACGTCATTTTCAGTGATTTAAAATCAGATTACTCATAGGTGGTGGACTAGACACAGTTATTAAAATGCTTATTTTTTTGTAATAAACCCATCTTCAGCTGTACTAATAAAACTGCACCAGGTTAGCACTCTTAAATATGTCAAGGAATATTTTTTAATACATTGAAGTGAAATGATTACATTCTGTTACACTGACCGATTGCGATGGTTCATGGGAGATGTTACATTTGTGATTATGCGAATGCATTTTAGCGGAAACTTGAATTGTAACCTAACCAGCGCAATTTGCGCCCAATTATCCCAATTGCACCCAAAGCGGAAACTTACCCCCATAATATTAACAAACAGCAGCTTAATACATCCATAAAACATGTCTTTGTAGCCTGTTAAACATAGTTGGGTTAACACCTGTGTTAAAATAGTAAACTGAGAAATCTAAGATAAATATTGCCAACAGTAAATTTTAGGCTTGAAAAAGTATAGTAATGCAAGAAGAAACATACAGATTATTTTGTTAATAATAGATTACTACAACTACCTGATTCATTGCTATTGTTTTTAGTCCAGCTCAGTGTAGTATATTCTCTCACATGAATTAGTAAACACATTGGAAAATATAGATTAAAAATCCGCTCCAAATTGCACTTTTTTTCATCTAGCCCCACCCCCGAGAAAATAAAATATGTATACTGTACCCACCAAAGACCATTGCACCACTAAAGAGCTTTTGTTCACTGAAAGAGACATGACGCTTGAAGTCGTGTGAAAAAGAAATGGGGAGCTAAGTATTTCAAAAACAATTATTGTAAATACCTCTCACGACAATGTATACCAAACTGTCCTCTCATTAAAATCTATACTGGGTCACACTTTCGCATTACAATCTATATTGAGCCACTCGCCCCTTATATCTTTACTGGGCTATCCTTTCAGTTGTTAACCTTCTGGCCCTGCTACATTCATTGCAATTAAGGCAGAATAGCCTAGATTTCCTGACGAAGATTACTTGAACCCATTTAAAATGAATAGGTTAATGTGGTATTAAACATAACACTGATTAGAAAATGTGGGTTAATATACTCTTGTTGGACCAAGTTTTCTGCAAATGATAGAAAAACCCAATAATCTTGTACTTTTAGTGTGTAATTGAAGTATAAGCACCTGATGGGTTTATATCTTTTTTTATTGCAAGGAATATGTTCCCATCTAATAGCCTGTTTGGGAAAATCTAGGTTTTAAAGTACAACCTTGAGCTTTATTAGATTGGCCTAATGTACATCAGATCAGTTTCCTTTTCACAAGAGACTGATATGAATATATTGGCCTGGAATTTTTAAAAAATTCATTCCTGGGATGTGGGCATCGCTGGCAAGGCCAGCATTTATTGACCACCCCTAATTGCCCTTGAGAAGGTGGTGGTGAGCCACCTTCTTGAACCGCTGCAGTCCTTGTGGTGAAGGTACTCCCACAGTGTTGTTAGGGAGGGAGTTCCAGGATTTTGACCCAGCGACGATGAAGGAACGGCGATATAGTTCCAAGTCAGGATGGTGTGTGACTTGGAGGGGAGCTTGCAGGTGATGGTGTTCCCATGCACCTGCTGCCCTTGTCCTTCTAGGAGGTAGAAGTCGTGGGTTTGGGAGGTGCTGCCGAAGAAGCCTTGGCGAGTTACGGCATTGCATCTTGTAGATGGTATACACTGCAGCCACGTTGCGCTGCTGGTGGAGGGGGTGAATATTTTTTAAGGTGGTGGATGGGGTGCCAATCAAGCCGGCTGCTTTGTCCTGGATGGTGTCGAGTTTCTTGAGTGTTGTTGGAGCTGCACTCATCCAGGCAAGTGGACAGTATTCCATCACACTCCTGACTTGTGCCTTGTAGATGTTGGAAAGGCTTTGGGGAGTCAGGAGATGAGACACTCGCAGCAAAATACCCAGCTTCTTACCCGCTTTTGTTGCCACAGTATTTACGTGGCTGGTCCAGTTAAGTTTTTGGTCAATGGTTACCCCCAGGATGTTGATGGTGGGGGATTCAGCGATGGTAATGCCGTTGAATGTCAAGGGGGCGGTGGTTAGACTCTCGCTTGTTGGAGATAGTCATTATCTGGCACTTGTGTGGCGCGAATGTTACTTGCCACTTATCAGCCCAACCCTGAATCTCGTCCAGGTCTTGCTGCATGCGGGCATGGACTGCTTCATTATCTGAGCAGTTGCGAATGGAACTGAACACTCTGCAATCATAAGCGAACGTCTCCACTTCTGACCTTATGATGGAGGGAAGGTCATTGATGAAGCAGCTGAAGATGGCTGGGCCTAGGACACTGCCCCAAGGAACTCCTGCAGCGATGTCCTGGGGCTGAGATGACTGACCTCCAACAACCACAACCATCTTCCTTTGTGCTCAGTATGACTCCAGCCAGTGGAGAGTTTTGCCCCTGATTCCCATTGACTTCAATTTTACTAGGGCTCCTTGATGCCACACTTGGTCAAATGCTGCCTTGATGTCAAGGGCAGTCACCTCACCTCTGGAATTCAGCTCTTTTGTCCATGTTTGGACCAAGGCTGTAATGAGGTCTGGAGCCGAGTGGTCCTGGCGGAACCTAAACTGAGCATTGGTGAGCAGGTTATTGGTGAATAACTGCCGCTTGATAGCACTGTCGACGACACCTTCCATCACTTCGCTGATGATTGAGAGTAGACTGATGGGGCGGTAATTGGATTTGTCCTGCTTTTTGTGGACAGGACATACCTGGGCAGTTTTCTACATTGTCGGGTCGATGCCAGTGTTGTAGCTGTACTGGAACAGCTTGACTAGAGGCACAGCTAGTTCTGGAGCACAAGTCTTCAGCACGACAGCCGAGATACTGTCGGAGCCCATAGCTTTTGCTCTATCTAGTGCGCTCAGCCATTTCTTGATATCACGTGGAGTGAATCGAATTGGCTGAAGACTGGCTTCTGTGATGGTGGGGACCTCGGGAGGAGGCCAATATGGATCATCCACTCGGCACTTCTGGCTGAAGATGGTTGCAAACGCTTCAGCCTTGTCTTTTGCGCTAGTGTGCTGGGCTCCGTCATCATTGAGGATGGGGATATTCATGGAGCTTCTTCCTCCCATTAGTTGTTTAATTGTCCACCACCATTCACGACTGGATGTGGTAGGACTGCAGAGCTTTGATCTAATTCGTTGATCGTGGGATCGCTTTGCCCTGTCTACAGCATGCTGCTTCCACTGTTTAGCATGCATGTAGTCCTGTTTTTCAGCTTCCCCAGGTTGACACCTCATTTTCAGGTATGCCTGGTGCTGCTCCTGGCATGCTCTTCTGCACTCCTCATTGAACCAGGGTTGGTCCCCTGGCTTGATGGTAATGGTAGAGTGAGGGATATGCCGTGCCATGAGGCTATAGATTGTGGTTGAATACAATTCTGCTGCTGCTGATGGCCCACGGCGCCTCATGGATGCCCAGTTTTGAGCTGCTAGATCTGTTCTGAATCTATCCCATTTAGCACAGTGGTAGTGCCACACAACACGATGGAGGGTGTCCTCAGTATGAAGATGGGACTTCGTCTCCTCAAGGACTGTGCGGTGGTCACTGTTACCAATGCTGTCATGAACAGATGCATTTGCGACAAGTAGATTGGTGAGGACGAGGTCAAGTAGGTTTTCCCCTCGTGTTGGTTCTCTCACCACCTGCCACAGGCCCAGTCTGGCAGCTATGTCCTTCAGGACTCGGCCAGCTCAGTCAGTACTGGTACTACCAAGCCATTCTTGGTGATGGATATTGAAGTCCCCCACCCAGAGCACATTCTGTGCCTTTTCTACCCTCTGTGCTTCTTCCAAATGGTGTTCAACATGAAGGAGTACGGATTCATCATTTGAGGGAGGGCAGTAAGTAGTAATCAGCAGGAGGTTTCCTTACTCATGCTTGATCTGAAGCCATAAGACTTCATGGAGTCCAGAGTCAATGTTGAGGGCTCCCAGGGCCACTCCCTCCTGACTGTATACCACTATGCCGCCACCTCTGGTGGGTCTGTACTGCCAGTGGGACATTCCCAGGGATAGTGATGGAGGAGTCTGGGACATTGGCTGATAGTATTAATGGCAATGTTGTCACGCTCGCCGCTATTACTGGTTAAACTAACAACAACTTCTGGCGTCCGCACATGCGCCGTTAAACGCGGAAATCCGGGCATTGCTGTCAGTGATACCCTGCTCTGCCACAGGGTGCGCTGTGGCCATCCTCGCCGATGGAATCAACAAACTAATTACCCACTGTAAAGACCAATGAAAAACTTAAGCCTTGTTCAATCAGGAGTAATTGTATTTTTAACGGCGTACTAAGTCACAATTACTGTTGAACAACCTCTCTGGCCCTGAAAAATTAATTTTAAAAGTGTGGAGCTTAATTCCCTCAGTAGAAAATTAAAATGTTGCAGATTTTTAAAAAAAATTTAAGTTTGTGTTTTGCTATTTAAGTTTCTCCCTTAATCTCATGTGTATGTCCCAGTCTTTATTTTGCTTTCAACTATGTACTTTCAACTATGTATAGCTTTCAGCTATGTACAATGATTTAAATGTAATTTATATTTCCTGCTTTTTACTTCCTGCTCTGTCATCTGTGAGAATTCTTCAATCTGATTGGCTGATCAGCCTGCCTGCAGCTTGCCCTGTTGCTGGACGCCACAGATCCCCTGTAGAAGGCGTCGAATTCAAAGTGACGTCATAAAAAAAGAAGTTTACAATCTAGAGCCCGCTAAGACTTTGTGGGTAGCTTTTGTCGAGGTGAACGGCAAGCGCCGTTCCTTCGCTGCTGCCCGCAAAATCCAGACCAATGCCTTTTTAATCATGTCTTTGGTTCTCCAAATTTGCGATTTGTTAACTACAGACTGTGATAAGTCCTGTAGCTGTTGTTCCAAACTTTACATCGGAGACTTTTATCTACTCTTATGAAGGAGTTGTGAGATTTTTTTTCCCCGTTCTTTGGCACTACCTGAGTTGCATAGAGAGAGATAAACATGTCACCACAAGCAAAGGAGAAAATCACAAACTGTCTTTTGAGTGGAAGTTCTTTTTGTGTGGACTTATAGCAGAGTTTTAAGTCTTATTGAGAAGCCAAGGCCCTTAGTGCAGGACACTACCGAGATTGCAAAGGGTAAAATAGATGAGATGGATCAGGAGGTTTAGGTTTTAAAATCCTAAAGACTGTAGGAAGAAGGAAAGACTGTGGCAGGTAAGGAGTTTCACAGTTTTGAGTTCATCAGAAAGATTTAAGGTCTGCATCTTTGATTTCAACACAGTGAAGATGCAGTGAGGAGGAATAGCTTCTAACCTTGCATAAATGGAGCTTAGAAGGAAGAAGGGAGGGAAGTTCAGGGGGCACTGACTGTAATATTGATAAAATAGAGAGAAATAAGAAAGGGTGCGACAAGTTGTGGAGACTAGAGGTAAGAGAGGGATCTCCTAACAGATAACAAGGTGATTTTTCGATGCATTTAGAACTCGTCAGTTGAATGACACTGGAATAAGTAAAAGGCTCAAGAAAGTTAGAAAAATGCAAGCGGCGTGGGAAGAAATGTAAATGTGATACAGATTGATAGGCGAGTTGAAAGGCTTTTTACTCTCCTGCTTTGATTTCTATCTTAAAGTGAGTGGAATGCCAATGCTGTATTTTATTCAGAGTTTAGAATGACCTCCAAAAAAGAAGCAGAAATAATGCCTGAGTGAATAATGTCTCAACGTTTTGAACTCAATGAGATCTCACTGGAATTCTGGAAGGAACACTCATGAATACCAGGGTAGCTAGCGCTAGTCGTTGTACAAATACAGTGTTGTTCTTTATTTCTTGACACTGATCGTGTACGCTGTTGCAGCACTGCTAGAACAAGAACAAAAATGGTGGCTAGTGAAAGACGTTACAGTAACAGGCAAAACCATTCGAATTATAAGTACTGTCTTTTTCCCCTCTGTGTAGTCACAAATGAATCTTAGTACAATTTAAAACGTAACATATTTTGATGTGTACAAAAATATGAGTTAATTAATCTCAAATTACTGTGAAATTCTTCCAGTAAAATGACGAGAAAGGACAAAGTGCATTCGGTAATATAAAATGTTCATGTAGAGCTTTGTAAAATAAGAGTTTTTAAGAATTCAAAGTATTCCTTGAAGTCACCCTATTTGCATTGTAATTGCTTCTATATTGCCCATGGGCTACCTGGCACACAGCTAAATGGTCCACTAAGACAAAAGGTTTAGACCCCTCCGATCTAACGGACACAACACTTTGTCATCATCTAATTACACAAAAGTAAAAAGCATATTTCTTTATCCCATATTCTTGCATCACTGAACATAACAAAGAGGATCATTTATTGTGCTGTAATTACAATGCCATACACTCACAAATAATTAACTTCTCGCTATAAATATTCAACATGGTAAAGCTGTATCCAGTAACAGAATAACAATGAGCCAGGAGGCATGCAATAAATATATTTGTATTGTTTTCCTGTTACTATCTAATTGGCGCAGGCGCTTGTCCTGTATACTGTGTTCACCCACTGCTGCCCACCTGCTGTTTCACTGCGGGTGAGAGGTGCTCATCTGTATGCAGCCTACCAACCACTATTGATTGAAAAGACTTTTATGTAAAGCACAGAGAGTGCTTATTAACCCACCAGTATGTGCTAAAATAAGTAGATTAACATTAATCTCCTGGCAGGCTGTCTGAGGTGGTTGCTTCATGAACTGGCACATTTCCATATTGTCACATTTACAAAATAGGTGTTTAGCCAAAGCACAGTTGACTTCTGTTGAACGAATCGGCTCTTAGCAAACAGGTACAGTTTAGAAACTTAACGCGGGCGGCACAGGTATTGCCAATAAGAGGCTATGCTTCCAATGCAATCAGACTTGCGGGTCAATGGTACATTAATACAATAAAGGGCTGTTAGTGAAGCAGTTGATTCACAGAAGCAAAAAAAGGTGAATTCAATTTCAAAGAACTTCAAGCAGTCAAAATGCATCGGATGATAGATGCGTCACTCTAATGTACAGGAAACTCTTTATTAACCAGCACCGACGGGACCGGCGTGGTGCCGGTTAATCAAAAAGTCCGGATAACGGAGAGTTATATCTCCCAACGTACGAGAGCCCCGTACACATTGACATGCGCCTGAATTCAGGACTCCGTCTCCCCGGGGACCGCCAGCTGACCATCTGTCGTGTCCGCTGCCTACCCGGGCTGCACATTCCCCTCCCAATCTACACGCTCCGATACAAGGCAAACGCCTCGGGGGGGGTTTTTAAGTTAATTTTAAACGAGAGATGAAGGAAAACCCCGGTTACCTACTCAAGAATTTTGCCGGTTAAGAGAGATTTCCGGATATCTGGGTGCCGGTTAATAAAGAGTTTCCTGTAGTACTTGTGGGGTAGGGTACACAGAGCACTGACTTACCGCGTAATGCAATTCATGTGACCAGCTTCCCGTAATTTAACAATAAGGATAAATTCCAGGAACACAGCTTGAATTTCTTCTATAAAGTGCAAGGTAAGCTATTATCACTTAATTATCACTTAAGTAGGAGTTCATTGGAAAACGGGTTTACTAGGAGCACGAGGGTTCACTGGAATAAATTGTGATAAAATTATTGTAAAAGATTTTGGTTAAATTTGGCAAAACCTCTTATCTCGTGAACTTGCGTTGCATTTTCTACACCAGAAGTGTTTTTAGCCCATCAGTTACTGAGACCATGCTGGTTGAACCAGCGTTGTTGTTTTCCTGGATCAACGCTGTATTCTGCAACAGATGCATAGTTGACGATGGTCTCCTGGAGCTTGTATGATTGCCTTACGGAGTTGGGGAGGAATTTCTCCTGGGTTTTTCCTGAAATTGATCACAGGTTTTTTTTTTGCCTTCCATTAGTTATCGTTCCATCAGTTTATCCATCAGTAGCGTTATCAGAGGTTGTGAAGGATGGTGTATGAGGTTGCATCATCTAATGGAAATGGTCAGTATTAATGGGCATTATGGTCATCTTTTCCTATATTCGTAAACATAACTCGCGAAGGCCACAGATTTACTAATAATGGTCTTTCATCGTTTGCAATTGTTTCCAGTGACAGAAGTGACTAGTTTGCCTTTGGTAATACATAGCAGTGTAATTGGGGAAAGCTGCAACCCAGCTGCAGAGGCCCTTAACTCTGGGCATTCAGAAACCAGAAGACAAATATCAGATCCTGATCTGCCAGCCAAATCCCCAGAGGTTATATCCCTAGGGAAAGATACACATAATCACCAATGGGCTGCCAGAAAGTAGACTTGAGATAAAAACAGAAAATGCTGGAAATACTCAGCCGGTCAGGCAGCAGCTGTGGAGAGAGAAACAGAGTTAATGGCCGTGATATTCTCCTCGGTGTCGGGATGGGTGCGGGTCAGCTGGTTTCCGTGTTCCAGTCCCGCCCCCAGCTGCCTCCGCTCTACAGATGTGATTTTCCCTTGATTGGCCTTGTTAAGCCCGCCCTGCGGGCTTACCGGCCAATTAACTGGAAGCGGGTCTGATGACGTCATTTGATGACGCGTCATCTGCCAGTTTCCTTAAAGGGACCATGCACAATTTTATTTTGACAGTTGATTTTTCAGTGTTTGACAGCATTGAGGTGCTGAAAACACTGACAATCACTGCACAAAGGTGAACACTTGCACCCAGGCTCTCCAATGACTCCCTCCATATGCTTATGGAGGGAGTTACCGTACGCAGGGAGGTTCTCTTCCCTTCCAAGGGCGGAAGAGACCTCCCCAGGACACCAACTTACCTTGCACCTCCTCCCAACCCTCTCTATCTACTTTATCATTTCCCCATCTCACTAGCCATCCCTCACACTCACCCTCATTCTACTGCAAGCATACCAACTAACAACACACAAGGGTGGGCACTTGAGAGGTTTAGCCAATGTCCATGTGAAGTTTCTGGTCATGTGTTGTCATACAGTGAAATCTCTTTTTCAAAAAGTGCCCCTTATTGGACAGATCTGAGCACACATTGAGAAGTGTCTTACTGAGTTCCAGTGATTGTTCAGTCATAACTTCCCCCCCCCCCCCCACCCCACTATAGTGATGTGTGTGCATGGAATGGCTTGGACATTAAAGGGATGCTTCACGGTGCTGGTGTGGGATGGTGTCAACCTGGCGCATCATGTGGCAGCCAGGGTTTACAGCATCAAGTGAAGAAAGTCTGGCCATGGTGATGCCATCGCTGGCCTCCCGGCCAGCAATTTTGACAGGGGCTGATGCCCTGTGTCCAGTGCAGCATCAGGTGGGTAACGAGGAGGTTGGTGATGTTGGTGTTGGGGATGATTGTGGAAGGATTCAGAGGACCAAGGTCTGATTGTTTCATTGGCTCCGATGTTGCTGGAATAGATGGCAGCTGCAGGTGAGATGACAGGAGCGATCTGTCATGGTGAGAGAGGTTCTCCCAATGAGGTGGCACTGGACATACAGTTGGATTTAAAAACTTGTAAGCTAAAGAAATCTGAATATGTATTAAAAATGCAGTAACCAACATTTTCTTTGCTCTGAAACTCACCATGTGCAACATGGCATCCTTGACACCACTTCTGCAGCTGTCATCTTTTCACAAACATCAGACCAGACTCGCAACACGCCACACTTACCTGGCATGTTGTCCAGACATCGTGAAACCCGACCCAGAAGCTGGAAAATTGAAAAAGAGCCTGAAAACTGCTCACAACTACCTGTTAATAGGCAGGTAATTGCCTTTAATCCATTTCCCGCCGCTAGGTGTCGGGTCCATTCGCAAATCGGGAACCCGACACTTGGGAAGGTTGTGTGGAGGCGGGTTGTCGGCGGGTGCGGAACCCGCCGCCAATCAAAACGATTTTAACCTCTGACCCACCACCAAACCCGCCCTCTGAGTGCCGGCAAAATAACGGCCAATGTTTCAGGACGATGACCTTTCATCTGAACTGGAAAAAGTTAGAGATATAACAGGTTTTAAGCAAGTACAGAGGCAGGGAAAGGGGGAAGGGCAGGAAAGAACAAAAGGGAAGGTCCTTGTTTCTCTCTCCACAGATGCTGCCTGACCTGTTGAGTATTTCCAGCATTTTGTTTTTATTTCAGATTTCTAGCATCCGCAGTATTTTGCTTTCGTATTGGACTTAAGATTCCCATTTCCAACATGGCCAGGGAAAATGTAGGACATTACACTAAAAGTTTAGACCATTATGTAATAACAACAAAAGAAAATCGGAATTGAAGTAAAATATAATTTAATGTACATAAATATTTTAACAAAGGCCCGACATTTTTCAGATTTTTGCCTGCTGTTGTCATGATGGCAGAAAACAAATGATGAGATCTGCGCAGTCATGAGGGAGGTGCACCTAAGGGACATTCTGTCATCATTGCCAGTTGCAAAGGGTTAAGTTTAAGTAAACTATCTGACGCTGGTAAAATTCGAGTGATCGCAAATGAACCTGAAATGACCCAGTTTGGCACTAATTGGGTAGAGCGCTCAGCTCTGGTATTCAGTCCTTTGAGGAATGCTAGCTTGGTCGTGAAACTTCAGTGGTCTTCAGTGAGGGCTCTCTTCTCAGAGTCACTTCTCCGAGCTACAAAAATATCACTTAATACCATAAGTAATACTGTTTATTAATAAGGCCATGCAAATGGCAGGTGGTGGGGGGGGGCAAGGGGGTGGGGGGGGGGGAGTAGAATTCCCAGCACATCCCTACTGAGATGGACTAAATAACTGTTGTGAATAATGTTGCTGCACTTGGTCAGTTTGTGGAATGCCAGCTCTTACATTCCAGCAGCTAAGTGCAATTCCCCATAATTAAGAGTGAAAACATGGACATTATGGGCTGGATTTTGCCAATGGGGAGCTTTTGGAGGCAGGACTCCCACTTGTCGGGTTTTAGTCCTGCCTCCATCGACTTCTGGCCAACCCACGCTATTTTCCCTTGATTGACCTTGTTAAGACCGCCCAGTGGGCTTAGCAGGCCAATTAAGGGAAAGCCGGTTACAGAGAACGTCAGCGTGTGACGTTTCATTTTGACAGATGAATTGTCATCGTTTGACAGCTCTGTGAGGCTGTCAAACACTGACATTCTCTGTAGTTTGGTGAGTTCTTGAATTCAAGACTGGTGCGAGACTCTCCGCATACCCAATGATTGAAGCCTGCAGGAAGAAACAAAGGTAAGTAAACTTTTTCTGACACTTTCCACTTACCTCACATACTCACCTCTCCACACTTGCACCCATCACTCACCTCCACAGCGCACTTTTGCACCCCTCCGATCCCCGCAGACCCACTGCTCACCTCGGTGACCCTGGCGGGGTTCGCAGCCTTCGGGAAGCCCACACTTGTGTGGGTAAAATGGGGATAATCCTCTTATCTGCCTGTTAACTACCTGTTAATAGGCAGTTAAGTGGCTGTAATCCCTTTCCCGCCTCCAAGGAGACAGGACCCGGCGCGGGTCGGCTACCCGCCTCCTGGCAAGATGGCACGGAGGCGGGTTGGGGGCGGGATGGGCACCCGCCCCCAGATTCTGCCATTTTCCCGGCAGTTCCGCCTCCATACCCGCCTCCCCAGGGCTGGCAAGATCGCGCCTCTTAGTGATGGATGAGAGGATGAAAAAAAACACAAACACATAACTCATGTCAATCATAATATCATAGAATCATACAGCACAGAGGGAGGCCATTTGGTCCATCATGCCTGTGCTGCATTTTTGAAAGAGCGATCCAAATAGTCCCACTGCCTTGTTCTCTCCCCATAGCCCTTCAATATTTTCCTTTTCAGGTATATATTCATAATAGTCCTGGATTCAGAGCTAAATTGGATGGGGAAGAAAAAGTGCACAAACAAAACCTCATAACCTTAGTTCAAACGTTTGAACAAAAGTCGTCTTGGTGCCAGCTTAGGCTCCTTTAACATCAATGGATTTTTACCATGATGCTGAGAAAAACTTTGTTGTAGCCAATGCCAGCGTATAACAGATTAGTTGAATTAGGAACCCGCTGTTCTCAAACAGCATGTTTACAAGTAACCGGTACAGCCCTGTAATCACCTGCTCTTTAATCAGCAGGCAAGTTGGTTTCCATTATAATTAGCAGAGAACAGGTTGTCTGTTGGTGCATTGCTGCTGCAGAAATGGGAAGCATTTATACTGAACGCAAACAAGAGGCTTTTATTATCGGTGTAGGAGCAAAATGTTCCCTGTTCAAATAGGACCAATGGTCACATTCGCAGAATGTACATCCCAACAAATCTCATCACAAGAATAGATAGTTTCCATGTAACGATTGCAGACATCTGCCAATATACATGGGACCGTCCCACATTTTTATATTTCCTGGACCGCAATTATCTGAGCCTACTTGGACATATGGAGGCTGGAGTTTCTCCAGTCCCGCTCTGCCGCTGGACAGTATAGTGGGACAGGACTTCCAGCTGTCAGTCTAGCTCAGCATTGAGCCAGTCCCAAATTGAGGGGCTGGGCCGATTAGTATAAAAGGGGCAGGCGCCTGTGCTACGTATGGTACTTTGTGGGCACTCCCCAGGGGATTGGGAAAATTAGAATGGCTGCTTGCTGTTCTATCTGGGGTTGGGGGGGAGGGGTGGGTGAGAGTTGGGAAGACAAGCCATTGTGTCCAAAGATTTTTTTGTATTTATATATGTTACTCGCTTGCACTGTTGGTGTTTTCCTGTTGACGCTCTGCGATTGATTGCCGCTGGGAAATCAGCATTCGGCCCCAAATACCACATTGGTTCAGTAAGACCACCTTCTTCATAAAGGCGTACTTTCAATCAGTAGCAGTAAAGGCAAACTTGGCAGGGTTTCTGGTGGCGGACATCATTCTGCCAGTCACGCCTCTTTCAATGATATCAGGAAAGAAATGTTTAGCATTTCTCCTCTCCCCCACCTAATTTGTGTCTTCATTCGCTCTCCCTGGCTCAGTGGAGAGAGACCAAAAGGTTTAGAACTGGGCCTTACACACCTTGAAAGCCCTTGGTTTGATCCCTGGCTGAAGCTACCCTGGACCAGCAGTGAGACAGCATGCCTGAACTAGGTAGGGGGAAATCAATCATGATTTCCACCTCTTAGTACTATCCAGTGACTCCAGCTGATGTGTGCATGTGGACGTTGCTTAAAGATAGGGTCATGATCAGCTATAATGTACCCTTAACTGTTGAACCACAAGCCGACACTCACTGTCACTCTTGTTGCATTGTAAGCACTGCATTGCCTCCAGTGGTATTTCCTCCTGTAATCTCATGGTCTGATGGACGCAGTGTTCCATCCCTAGTCACTTCCTCTACCATCTGGCAGCATTGGGTTAACTTTCACGTGTAAACCATTGACACTCAGCTCCACCTCGCTGCTTTGCCATCACTGCCAAGGCAGTTGCCCCTCTTTTTCAATTGCCTATCCAATATTAAGACCTGGATGTGTTAAAACTTCCTTCAGCTAAATATTAGCAAAATCAAAGCCAATCTCTTTGGCTCCTACAAGCACCTTTGACTTTGAATTTATCAACCTCCAGTTGCCACCTCTGTCTAATCCAAAGCTGCAGAAGCTTGGCATCCTACTTGACCCCAAGCTCAGCTTTCTCCCCCATATCCAATCCAGCTGTCTTTCATGTCCAAAACATTGCCTCCCTCTGCTCCATCTCTTCCCCTCTGCCACTGAAACCCCAATCCACACTTTTATCACCATGAGGCTGGGTTTCTCTAATGCTCTCCTTGCTGGCATCTCCATGTCCGACCTCCATAAACTACGTCATCCAGAACAATGTGGCCCATGTTCTCATTCACATTTTCTCATCATCCCCATTTTTGCCAAGAGCTACTGGCTTCCCAAAGCCCCACACTTAAGAGTCTCTTCCTTACTTTCAAATCCCTCCATGTCCTTACCCCGCCCTACCTCCATAATCTCTTCTAGCTGTGTGCCCCTTTGCACCCTCTCCACTCCTCTGACACCAACCTATTTCGTATTTCCCACATTCTCTGCTCCACCATCGAGAGCTTCGCTTTCGCCACAATCCCCCTGCGCTCTGGAGTTCCCCGTCCTTAGCTTCTCCACATTGATCATTGCCTCCTTGCCACCAAAACCCTCATTTAAAAACCCTTCTGTTTGACTTTGCTTTCCCCCTCCCATCCCCTATCTTTCTGCTCTCCCTTTTGCTCAGTGTGCATTATTGTCCCCTGCCCTGTAAAGTGTTCTGAGATGGCTCTCTGTATTTCAGGAGCACTATATAAGAATGTAAGTTTTTATAGCCTGGCTTCGCATTTAAAGAATTGAGTGAGATCCATTGTGGACTACTGGCAAGTTTAGAACTGGACTCCAGCATGAGTCAGCCCCTTCAGAAGATGAGGTGAGAGAAGGGAAGAATTAGATAGAAAAAATGGGTGAAATGGTGCATAAGAACATAAGAAATAGGAGCAGGAATAGGCCACTTGGCCCCTCGAGCCTGCTCCGCCATTCAATAAGATCATGACACATTTAAAAAAAAAGTTTCTCTCTTGTTTGGTACTGCAAAATATTAAGAAGTGGGACTTAATGCTTGTTCTGTTAACACTATTTCAAATCTGTGGCACTGCTGTTCTGTTTGTTAAGTAAAAGTACATTGTTAGTCTATAGGCAACCTTTCTTCCATTGCTTACTTTTTTTAATGCATGACAGGCAAATAACGTAAATCAACAGTTGAAATTCTTAGCAGGCTGCCAAGGAAAATTTAATTCTTTGAAACAGAACCTGAGATATCCCTGTATGCCTGAAAGCCTGCTAAAAAATTTAGAGTGTTTTGGTCTATGAAGCAGAGACTCAGCTGTCCACCCTCGCCTGCTTACTGAACATTGGAAACATTTTCCCACATGCATCAAAAGATTGGTCTGCTTCTGTTTGTGCCCCAGTCTTACATTTGCCCTCTCCCTGTCAACACACTGATTGTGCATCAAAAATAGACACAGTTTGGCAGAGCGCAGGTTGTGCTAATGGTAGATAAACATTTGCAAGCACATGAAGTCATGTTTGATGGGTATCTAGGTTAATCTCACATCCTGCTAGTTCGGTACCTCAATGGACAGGTTGGCCCTGAAAATCCACAAAAGGGTTCCATCAGTCTCTCAACGTTAATTCAGTGGGAGACCGGCTAAACTCCAAAGAAAAGGGGGAAAGCCACTGCGGTTTCTGGGAGTTTCCTGGTTGCTTTGTAAGAGGTGGTAAACGACAGGGTGGGGCAGAGCCAGAGGTTCCTTGCATCAGAATTTCCCACTCCTGATTCTCACTGTGGTCCCAGCGTAATAATGGTGGCTGATACTCCAAGAAAGGTGAGGTAGACCAGCCTCCACAAGGGCACATGTTGACCCCCACCAGTCGGTGGGCTTGGACCCCCAAAGAAGAGATTTAAGGGGAAAAATTTGGTACCTTAGTGCCTTCTGTTGGCGCCAGCTGATGGCGCTAACAGGGCACTAGAGCATTATCGCCGGGGCAAGGCGAATCCAACAGCGCATGCCAAATCCCGTGCCCCCACAGTGCCGCCACTAACAGTTATCGGCGGGAGCCTCAACACCAGGTAGATCATGACATCAGTGAGTGTGCAAGGCTCACAAACCACCCAAACTGCAAAATTGATTGTCGCCATCTACCTTAGCGCCTGGAGTAAACACCGACAGGGAGAGCTGGCGTGAGGCACCAGGAAGCTGGCTCCAGGGACATTATTTAAAGGGATCATCAGTAATGAGTCGCAGCTGTAGGTTAGTGGAGTTTCAGTGCTTTCTTGTCAGTCAGTTTCACATAGTTCAACAGTCTCATTCTATAATTTCAAGGTTATTTAGTATCAGCAATGTTGTGGCAACTAAAAAGTAGTTACATTTATTCTTTAAAAAAAATCAACCTGCTACGCTTGGTTACATTAATGGGAACTATACTGGCAGTCGACCTCGCCCTCCAGGATCTACAGCAAAGGAAGTGGCGGCAGTGAGAAAGACTGGAACATATGCCCAGAGGGAGGAGGACAGCCATCAGGGCTCTCAACAGGAGGCCTGACCCTCCGAGGTTATTCTGAGAGCACTTCTACCTCCAATTAAGTGAGGAGCAGTGTATTAGAAGGCTCTGCTTCACCAAGGAGGCGGTTACAGAACTCTGCCACCTCCTGCAATGAGACTTCCCCCCTCAGATCAGGGTGACCACAGCTCTCTCATTGGCAGTCAAGGTCACCGTCGCCCTCAATTTCTTTGCCAGTGGATCCTTCCAGTCTGCAACAGGAGACATAGCTAACATCTCGCAGTTCGCCATCCATCACTGCATCTGGGAGGTCACAGAGGCTCTCTACAGTAGGAGAAGGGATTACATTTCCTTCCCCATCACCAGAGAGAAATAGGACATGCATGCATGTGGCGTTGCCAGGATAGCGGGACTCCCCATGATGCAGGGGGCCATTGACTGCACCCACATGGCTTTGCGGGCACTGCATAACAATCCTGAGATCTTCCATAACCGCAAAGGCTACCACTCACTTAATGTGCAGTTGGTGTGCAACCACAGACATCTACTCCTCACTGTCAATGCCCGCTATCTTGGCAGCAGTCACGATGCCTTCATCCTGTGCCAGCACTCTTGCAGCCACCACGTCAAGCTTGCGGCTGGCTGGTCAGAGACGAGGGCTATCCGCTCTCCACCTGTCTTGTGACTCCCCTCCACAACCACAAAACTCCTGCCCAGCACTCATATAATGAGAGCTAAGCTGCCACCAGGAACATCATCGAGCAGACCATCAGCCTGCTGAAGCAATGATTCCGCTGCCTTGACCGCTGAGGAGGAGCCCTCCAGTACTCGGCTGAGCAGGTGTCCCATTTCATGGTGGTCTGCTGCATGCTGCACAACTTGGTCGTCATGAGGGCCTAGCCCTTGCCACCAGGGATTGCGGGACCACTTCAGGAGGAGGAAGAGGACGAGGAGAAGGACGAGGAGGATGAGGAAGAGGAGGAACAGGAGCGAGGGAGGAGGCAGCCACTCAATCAGCCTTCCGGAAGGGTGGTCCGTGACCGCCTCATCAGACCGTGGTTCAAATGAATTAAACCCCAGATCTCCGTTGCTCACCATATCCCTATCATTCCATTCTTGTCGCAGGCCATATCACAGCACAAAGCTGAAATGAGACACACCACAAAAGAATCCAAACTGAATTAATAAATTTATCAAAATCAGTGAACACATATTTACAACAAAAATATTAACTATTCACCCTTGTGCAATCCCTTAGTGGCCTGTCGTTACTGTGCCTTTGCCTACTCTAGTGCTCCTATGAAGTGTTGGCCCAGTAGCCAGCAGCAGGGCTGGTGGAAGGCTGCTTAATGTCTGTGCAGGAGACTTCAGATGGCCTTACAGGACGCCCTCGACCAGCCTGGAAGGCCCGGCTGTAGACTGCACCACCTCAGCATGAGCAGCAGCAGTCTGGGCTGGCTGGATGACAGGCAGCGAGAAGGGCAATGGCGGAGTGGCAGTGGTGGGAGCAGGAATGCTGTCATCCTGAAGGAGCAAACTGCTTCGAAAGCTTGTAAAATTAAATAAATCTGTTGGACTATAACCTGGTGTTGTGCGACTTCTCATTTTTGTCCACCTCAGTCCAACGCCGGCATCTCCACATCACATCCTGAGAGAGGACAGCAGCTTCCTGCTCCACTGACACACTGCCTTCTCCCCCGGGGCAGCACCTCAGCATCCCTAGCAATCTGTTGGAGCACAGATTGCAGCAGTCAGAGCTTGCGTGGCATCAAGCTGAGACTGCATGAGAGCAGTCTGAGATTGTATGCCACCAAGCATAGACTGCATTACAGTACTAAGACGTTGTGTCGCTTCCACCTGTGCTGTAATGGAAGCTGCCCATCACATGAGGCAACAGGTCGAGGTCGCCACGGTCTCTCTGCGAGTCTACCATCCTTTGCAGACTGGAAATGATGGGCTCCATGGTGTGGAGTAAGGGCGGACTCTTCCACGCTCCTTACCATTGCCGAGAGGCTCTCGAGCACCCTTGCCATTGCACCTATCATCTCGGTGTGCATGCCCATCACCCTTCTTCTAAAGGCCTCCCCATCGAGGTCCTCATCTGAGTCCTGTGCAGCAGATCTCGCCCTCCGGGGAGCTGGCCCTCGAGCTACCCTTTCCCCCTAGCCTTGCTGCAGCCCACTCGTCCCCGGTGCCTCACCCTTTGCAGATCCCGCTATTATACTAGCCTCTTAAGAACATAATAACATAAGAAATAGGAGCAGGAGTAGGCCTTTCAGCCCTTTGAGCTTGCTCTGCCATACAATAAGATCATGATTGACCTTCTACCTCAACTCCACTTTCCAGCACTATCCCCATATCCCCTGATTCCCTTAATATCCAAAAATCTATCAATAGTGCCAGTATCTGAGCTGGTAGTGCCAGTATCTGAGCTGGTGCCTGCGGGTGAGACATGCAGTGATGCGGTGTGTTCTTCCTCTTCCCCTCCCTCACTCCTCTACGGTGCCCTCAGGGACAGGCTGCTCAGGTGCTTGCTCATTATTTGAAAGCATAAAGGCACAAGAGTCGGGTTAAGGTGAGGGGAGGGGGGCAGGGAGAAAGGCATGCGTACAGCATGATTAGCTGGAAAGGGCGAAACCCTTGAGGGGTGAGGGGGAAGTGTGGTGTGAGAAGAAGGAGTAGGGATGAACATACCATTGTTTTCCCCAAGGGGGTCAACGTTGCCGGTGGCCACGGCGCCCACCACCTGGCGCCCAATAATCTGCAGCACTCGATTCTCCAGCGCAGACAGTGGTTGGGCGTCAGCTTGTCCCCCGCCTGTGTGCTCCTGCTCCCTCCTGTTGTGAGCCACCTTGGCCTGCAAGAGAAAGGAAAGTGTATGAGTGAGTGTGGAGCAATGTGTTTGGGTGATGTGCCTGCCATAGTTGAATAGCTGTCATTGTGTGCAAGGTGTGAGATGTGGGTGTGAGTGTTGGTAGGTAGAGATTGTTGGTGGTTAAGTACTGGGGGTGTGGTGCTTTGGACAGTGTGTGAAGACTATGGTTCAGATGATGGTATGTAGCATTTGTTGAAGCATTCACTCACTGACACGTGAGTGAGGTTGTTAAGTTTCTTCCTGCACTGTGTGTGGGTCCTGGGGACCACAGTGCTGCCCGAGATGTGCTGCGCTACCTCCCTCCACATGGTGCGGAAGACTTACGGCGAGGGTCTCCTGCCACTTGCCGGGTAGAGCACCGCCCTCTGTCTCTCCACAGCGAACACCAACACCTCCAATGTTTGATTTCAGAATCTGTGGGCTCTCTCCCTGGGGTGTGGATCTGCCATGAGTACAGCTGCTTCAGTCCTCCGGCTCCTTCTCCTTGACTTGCTGCAGCTTGCTGAGGCAGCTGCACAGCCAGCCATGCTGAGAATGAAGTCCTGCAGCATCAAAGAACCTCCCCTTTATTTACTGAAAAAAGCCAGTGGCAATCATGACTTGCGATTAGACTGCACCTGATATTGGTCCACCCTTTGAGTATAATTCCAATGAGCTTGGTCTTAAAGACTTGATTTAGTACTCCAATCATTTTTTGGAGCAATAAGCACAAATTTTGCGTGCAGTCTAAAGCATTAGCGCCTGGCGCTAATTCTCCAATTTTTCTAATGATACCGCCCATTCCTGGGCTATAATGAATTTCTAGCCCTTGTTTTTTAATTCATCCTGGATCAGCCTGCTTGCTTGGGTGGTGGCAGCCTGGGTATCTCTCCTTCCTCACAGGTGGCTGGTTAGCCAAATTTATTCTGGCATGGAACAGGTGGGCAGCGAAGATGCGCTCCAAGTGCCACCTGCGCTCACCGTCCCAAACGAGGTGTCTTCCCATTGACCCCGTCAAACTCCAGTGGGGTCAGTATTGGTGGTGATCAGCGGGTGTGACTCCAGTGTAACTGATGAATTTCAAGGCTGTTATCTTACCCTGTCATCTCATAATCATATTGAAACAACAACAGGATATGTTTATTAAGACCAGTTTTTTTTTGCACACACCATTTATAACTATTTATCTCGGAGCTAACTATATGTCGGCTAGCTGCAATTTTGAAGATGCATTCATAGGAAGTGCCTGTGGAAGGGCTTTAGAGATACCTGACATCCATCTGGGTGAGATTGGGCCATACAATATCCACAATGGGAATGAACCTAGATTATTTATTTTGGTAACTATGCAGTATTTTATCTGCTGAAATGGTCTCAAGAGATGGTGAAAACACCAGGCTTTCTAGTTCTGTCAGATGTAATTGTGTTCAGATGTAGCTGGGGTTGACACTGACTAAAGGAGCAATCACCAAATCTGCCATCAGTAATTTCCTGTGACTGAAAAGCTACTTGAGCCTCAGGAGCTTCCCCAACCCCGTCAGGGCTATAGCTCCTCCAGTTGCTAGTTTGTGAACTGGACCTTTTCTTCCTGAGGGAGTTTGTCTTCTCTTGCAGCACACTGGCTAATAGATTTGTGTAATGCTCCCGGGTGGCTATTTTAATACAATCATTAACCCATTTATTTGTAATGGGCAATTTACAGCATTAAAATAGTGCACAAACAAACAACCGGGGCAACACGGTGGCATAGTGGTTAGCACTGTTGCCTCACAGCGCCAGGGACCCGGGTTCGAATCCGGCCACGGGTGACTGTCTGTGTGGAGTTTGCACATTCTCCCCGTGTCTGCGTGGGTTTCCTCCGGGTGCTCCGGTTTCCTCCCACAGTCCAAAGATGTGCGGGTTAGGTTGATTTGGCTATGATAAATTGACCCTTAGTGTTAGGGGGGATTAAATACGTGGGGTTACGGGGATAGGGTGGGATATGTGTCGGTGCAGGCTCGATGGGCCGAAATGGCCTCTATCTGCACTGTGGGGATTCTGTGATTCTGTGAACCCAAACTTCATTCAGCCAACATCATTTTTTTTGTTGTGGGTCTTGCATTTTGCTTTTGAAGCTCTTGGCTCCTCCTGTGGCCTGCTAAATGCTCTAAGCAGGTTCACACATTAGTGTGCATTCATCCTAATGTGAAAACTTTGACACATGGTACTGCGTTTCATCTGTGAATTAATCTTCAGATTATTCTGCCATCGTGTAGAGCACTAATGGTCAAAATATCCTCAGCGAAGCATGGAAGAACTGATTTAATTGTAGTCATATACCTTACATTTTCCATGGTGAAAATGTGTTTAAATACCTGTAATTTAAGTGGGTTTCCATAAAAGAGGGAGATCCAGTGATTAGAAACTGCAGAGAAGACATACCTAGAATTCTAGAAGTCTCATAAAAAGTTAACACAACAAAATTCACAACAAATCCTAACAATTCCACTAAAAAATTGCCTTTTTTGTATGTTTCTTTCACATTGCATTATGCAAAAGGTGTAGGCCTATTAAAATTGCAGAAAGTCTGCTCAGGAGAAATATAAAACGATATCTGTAAAGAGTCGAACAACAGCTCCTCTCCTTGCTATGCTTATAGTTAGAGAACAGAACACAATATAAATGGAAATGTAACCATTTGTTTAGTTTATATTGTTCCATTTTGTATATTACAGTTGGATTCATAACTCCCAAGTTAATTTAAGCTGCATTACAGTTCTGCCCATATAAAGTAGCAAAGCCTAATGCAGTTAATGGATTTGTCATCATCCATTTCATCCAAGGCAGCAAAGTCTTACTTGGGGACGAGCACTATCCCATAAAAGCATGGCTTTCTGGTTTAAAATGCTTAATGCTGCAGATTCTGATTCCATGTTGTATATTCTTTTAATTCTAATGGTGCAGTATTGCCCACTCTCGCGAATCTATCGCGAGAGATGCGATTTCTGAGTGAAATAAAGCATCACTCGTGATCTCGCGATGGGACTCCGAAATCGCGGGATTTTTGGCGTGATTCGCTAAAGCATTACCCTCTCTCAACACAGCTAGCACAACTGGCCAGAGTTGGGCTACTTGCCCAACAATTGCCCACAAAACTCTTACGGCTGGTAAAAGCAGGCATAGGGCCTGCTTTCATTAGCGTAAGGGTATATATAAGCCTTAAATTAAACATTTCAAAATCAAAAATAAAGTACATATAATTTAAATAAGTTTATGCAATTATTGGCCCGGATTAAGATGTTTAAAAGTATTTATCAAAAAATTGAATTTTTATTGAGGTTGGTGCAATGAAGGGACTTATGAATAAAATTGCAATTCAGTACATTTATAATTATTAAAATTCTGTACATTGTATAATTATTTGGGGATTCCATTGCATATTATATGGGGATTCCCTTCGTAAATGATTGCAATGGAATCCTCCTTTGTGATTGGAGGACCGGGCCCACGTGATCCCAGGGACGTTTCCAAACTGCCTGCGTCCCTGGGATCCGTGGGCCTTTACCTTGCGGTCCGCATGGAGGCCCGAGGCCGCAACTTGTCGCAGCCTGGAGGTAGGTTCGTAAATGTTTCGCGGGTCGGAGGCATACTCCGGAGATACGCCTCCGACCGCAATCTCTAGCCCATTCACTTTTCCCGCCTTCTGCTCTGATTAGATACAGCGTTCCGATTCTAGAATGTTTCTGGGCCCGGGTTCTTTCTCTTTTGGTTCTGTGCTACGCCAATCATCAATGAAACAGAGGTTCCATCGCCCTCCCGTTGCAGAGCGCGTAGCGGTCAGTGTAACTCTTCATTTGACACGATGAGGACTTTGCAGGAGATGTTGACCACTTTACAGGTCGCAAAACTGGACCCAGCCAAGTTACAACCGTCCGTTCACTGCATGTCGTTCAGTGACAGTGTCAGCTCAGGGGAATTACTGCCTGATGGAACTGGACGAAACGCTTTGTAAATACATCGAATCTGGACAGAGGTAGGGTTCATGCTGTGAAACAGTAAAAGATTGTAGTACAAAGTTTTTCTCTTGCCCTCTTGTAGGGGGTGGTGGTTTGTGTCAGCTTCACCTCTGACTTCTGAGCGGTTCGAATCGCTCCCACTCTCTTGGTTCCAGACCTTGGACTTATTTGGGGGTTGTGACAAAAGTGCAACAGACAACTGGTTTTGATGCAAGAACTTTGATCTTTATTCAAGAGAGTAAAACACAACACAACAATCTTAACACTCTAATAAAATGGGGAACACTTCGGTACATACGAGGGAAATCACATTAGAAGAATACTTCACCCCTCCCAATCCCACTTTATTAGCTAGGTTGGACTCTAGAAGACCAGGGATGATACTCACCAGAATCCTTGACAGTTGGGCTGGTTCGCGGTTTTGGGGTTCACTCTATATGTTGGTTGGTGTCTGCCGTACCCCGTACGCGGTAGAGGACTTCAACTGCGTAGCTGGTCAGTCTTCGCGAGTCCGCTGATGCGGTAGGGTGCGTATTGGATCTATCAGGTGAGCACCCACTTTTCTTTGGTTTAGAAGTAGGGTTTAGAGTCTTTTGGGGAAAATCTTACCCAGGGGTAAGTCAGGAGTAGATTGTAGAGTGGAAACTTTGCGGGTCTTTGGGTTGTCTCCGAGTTGGTTTTCTTTGGTCGCGGTGGCCCAATATTGGTGGTGATGTTCGGTTGGTTGTTTTTCGTGAGGCCCTTGTTGCCGCGAGGTGTCCGATGGTCACTGAGGCGGTCGCTCTGGTTTCTTCCACGTGTCGGCCTACTTCGGGAGCTGTTGGCCTCCTTTGGTGAACGGTTTGGTTTTCGAACTGTCGACCTCCTGGCTGGACACGTAACGTTGAACGGTGGTACTGGAGAACTGTGTTGCGGTGAATGCTTCCGTGGATGAACTGCACTGTCTAGGTTGAGAACGGGCCTTCAATTGTACGAATTGAAGCTTCCTTATCTGTGCGCCAAATCAAATCCCGGTCATTGTTAGATTTTGGCGGGCTCGTTAACAGTAACTCGTTTGTTAATGTGTGAAGTGGTTTTGGGATGGCTCCATACTGTCGATCTGTTACTTAATCGTAGTTGATTGTCCCCAGGTTTTTTGTTTCTTGGCTGGGCCTGGGATTTCTATAGAGTGGGTCCAAGTGATCTGTTGTATGCATGTATTGATGGGTTCTGTAAATTTGGGTGGAGACTGCTTTTCCTCAGGTTTATTGTTAGGATGTTAATGTCTGCCAGGGGCTGATTTAACTCCAAGTGAGGTCATGCGGTTCCCCAGACAGTTTCCATTAGCTCCAATACCCAAACTGTCTTTACAGAGGTTGAACCCACCTTCCTTTACAACCTTTTCTCCCTTACAAGTCCAGACATGTCTTTTAAAATACCTAGGGGTAGAAATTAGGTCGCGCCCCATTTGGGGCGCAAATATCGTCTGGACGCAAATATTAGCGCCTGGTGCTAATTATCGGCACTGACTGGAAACTTCACTTTTACCGCCCCGGGAGGTGAGTGGAGCGCTAAAGCAGGCGCTGCACACCTGTCTTAAGGCGCAAAGGCCAAGGAGTGAGGCGCCAACTCAGAGCGCTGGCGAAGCTCATGTAATGTCAGTCAGCAATGGAACACACACACAATGGCACGGGCCAGTTCTTAAAGGGGATGGTTAATCTTGCTTTCCATCCACATCCTGTTCATTGCAGCCTTGAATCTCGGCCTGGAGAGACTTGCACATCAAATGTGCTGGAAAGAACAATGGAGAGTACCAGGCAAAGAGCTCAGAGTGCAGCTCCCACAGTCTCTGCTAAATCGATACAAGGAAGGGCAAATCAAAATGAACCTGCAAAGTGCTGCTCAGTACCCAAAACTCCTTCACACAACGTTGAATCTCTCCAGAAGTCTCTCCCTCTCTCTCTCAGAATGCGTAGTTCAAAAATGCCACCAACAATAAAAGACAGGAAGAGGCCCCCTTTAAATAGCGCCCCCCCCCCAGCCCCACAGCGATTGATAGCGTTCCAGTCTTCTGGTCGTTGGAAGCGCCAGGCGGTAAGGCAGGGGGCGCCACTCAATTTCCGCTCCGGGGCGCCACAAGGGCGTTGCACCATGGAATGACGTCACAATCTGCGCGCGCAGGTGGTCGCAGCGGTAAGTTTTAGCGCCGCCGCACAATCTCAAGTTAAGTTCTCGAGCGGCGCAAACATCGCTGCGCCCGGGCGTTAGCGGCTTTGCGCCCCATTAGCGCCCTCTTAAGGCGCTAACGGGAGGCGCAACCAAGTGAATTTTTACCCCCAAATCTTGGTTTTTGCTCTAAAATGTCCTTCGGTTAAGCCCAATGCATTTCACCACCCTGAAATAGTTAGAAAAGAGTCCAAAGTCTTTTTCCTTAGGGTTTGTTTTCGAGTTTTGGGGGGATCTGTGAATTTTGAGAATCTTACACTCTTCATCAGGAAGAGTCTGTAAAGCTTTTTTGTCATGGGCCACATAGATGCGTACAATGGCACCTCCAAGGACCACATATATAAAGTTTAAATATATATTCCCATTAATTGTTGAGTTACAATTTCAGGGGAGGAAAATCAGGAAAAAATTGAGTGGTTTAAAAAAGGGGAAAAGAACATTTCTGCATTGACAACTGAGTCTTTTTCCATTCAACACCGAAAATAACTTCTCTGCTGCTAAGCAACTGTATAATAGGCTAGGACTTCCTAGGCCTCTGCTTTGCCTTGGATTGCTGAAGGGTATGCACAATTTTTATGTTTTGTCATTTCCAAATAAAATGGGAAATATCTAATTTAATGCTTCTTAAACAATGTTAAATCAGTCTTCAGTGTTTTGATTTTTGCTTTTAGCCTGATTATCTGAGGTGATAAGGATGAACGTGAGGATAAAGCTCTCATTTATATTGGTTTATGTTTGAAAAAAAATAGCAATTCATGATTTATGTATCAAATCTCTTGATTTTTAAGAGTTTTTCTCTTGATTTATGAGACAGTGGGGTTGGCATTACTGATGGTGTAACTGGAACCTACTTATTTTCAGTGCAGTTGTTTGTGTGCTGACCTGCCCCCTTAACTAGACCGCATACACAGGCCTAGGGAGCTCGTTTTCAGGGGCCCCGCCTAAATATAGGGCCCCAGCCGGAGACCCTGTGCTCACTATATACTTAAAAAGTGCTGCCTGCTGGTTGCATTAATTGCAATGCACGGTGGGCAGTGACTGGAATTTGAGGGCTGCGGGGAGGTGGGTGGGGTGGGTGTGGGTTTAGTTACCTGACTGTGGTTGTGCCTGCTTCGTGTAGTCCGCACATGGTCCTAGCAGTGGGAAGAGGCAGTCGAAGAGGCCTGTGAGCAGAACGGGAAGCGTGGAAGATACCGTCGGGAAGCGTCATACACACACACAGCGCGAAGACACGATGGAAAAACATCTAGAAGCCTCTGCAGCTCTTCACAGGGTTGAATATTTAATATTTAGGCATTTTATTACACTTGCGCATTTTAATGGATGGGTGGGAGGGGGTGTTGGTGTGCAGAGGGGCCCCGAATGTTCTTGGTGTCCTGGGCCCCAAGAATTTTGAATGAGGCCCTGCCCCCTCAACCAAGCCAACACGGAAACTAGAATAGGTCGGTAGTATAAACATGGGAGAGTGGTGCAAGTAGGTCACGTTGGTGTCACTCCCCCCGTACCCAACTCAGTGAATCCTAAAGGTGGCAATGCCTTCTGTATTTCTGGCATCAAGGTAGTAAAAGAACATACAGTGTCAATGGGGGTAATTGTAACCCCCAAAAGTGGGTGGGTTTGAGTCGGGTGGGAGGTTAAAATGTTAAGACACTTGGATTGAGAAACCCAACCCACCTCGAACCCACCCACTTACGGTTTTAAAGGAGGCGGGATGGAGGGTGGGCAACCACTCCGCTTTCAGGAGGCGAGTTGGTCACTGAAACCTTTTAAGGACGCTGCGAACTTCCATTTTAACAGGGTTTCTATTGTTAACTACTGTGGGCTGAGTGCAATGTTGTCTTTAATTTTTTTTTTCCGTGCGCGGCCCCTTTAACGGGCTGCGCGGCCCATTCGAATTCCCGCGCACGCGTGGTTTTTCCATTGTGAAGCTGGCTAGCGGCCTTACAAGGGACCTCCAGACAGCTGTGCGGCCGTGCAACTTAACGGGAACATTGGCCAAGTGTTCCAGGCCTCGGGAAACCTGGCAGGTGAAAGGAGGCGAGAAAGGCTGGATCCACCAGGTAAGTGCCTTTACAGCACTGCTTGTGGGCCAGGAGGAGCAGGAGTATTTCCAACCAAGCCCACCAAGCTGACTTGTAAGCCTCACCCCACATCTACCCTGACCCCCCCGCGATCTCCGAATCCCCCACCCCACGATCTCCGACACCTCCGACCCTCCCTGCGACCCACCCCAACCACACTCTACCCACCCCCCTCACCCCCAACAACCACAAAACTTAACCTGATCCAGGGCTGCGGCCTTTACTGGAGCCTTCCTCGCCCGACAGGCAGCTAAGCCTGTCAATCTGGCCAGCTTCCGGGCGGGAAATTTGTTTGAAAAAAAAGCACGCATGCCATTGAGTTAAAACCCGTCCTTTCGGGTTTCCCGACCGTAACTCCTCACCCCCACTCTGAAATCCTGCGCCAGTAAATATCGCGACCAATGTGATTATAGAGCGTGTGTTGTGTGGCCTGAATACTACTGCAACGCAATTGATTGCAGCAAATTACAGTATGTATCCAATTAATGGGGTGAAGGTCTCCTCTATCACCAATTATTGTGATGTGACATTAAATCAATTTTTTCAGTCTGAAACAGGAATCTGCAGCACAGCACCAAATGTAATTCAACAAAAGTCAGTATCGCACGTAAGAATGGCTGGTGCAGGAAATAGAAATGTCACATTCGAGAAACGAAGATGCTCTTCTGAAGAAAAACTTAAAACACGTTGTTGGGAGTATTTCATTTTTGAGTTTTTTTCTACCTTTCTTACTCTAGATATTTTGGCTTCCAAATTTTAGATAACTTCAATAATTGAGTTCCAATTCCTTTGTACATTCAGAAGTGTCTTCTGTAGCATTGATATTGAGGCCAGCCTTTGGTGATGTGCTCAGGATAATGAACAGAACAACTTTTCTGTGGTTTGCCTTGAGCTACTGGGATTATCTTTTGCTTCCAGGGGGCCTCTCTCCCGCTTTCAATAAGCCACAGAACATCACAACTTCAGTCCTTGTTTCATGTATCAATTATTAAGTGAATTTATTTTACAAAAAATTATGACCTGAATAATATATGTTGATATATTTATAATAGAAATACTGCTACCTCGCTCCTCAAAGGGAAACAATACAGAATGATGATCGACTGGCAAGCAATTCTTTTGCAGAATATATACAGATAGGCCAATTTTAACTTCCTTCACTGGGGGTAAGTGAGGCAGTGGCAACCCAATAATGGTGTTGGGTCATTTACCTCCCTGTTTACATTGGCAATCTGGCCAGAGCTGGGCAGCCGGTGCACCTGCCTGTTTCAGGCAGGAAGCCACTTGTAATATGCAATTTGGGCTCCTATGACGTACACCGAACCCAGACTGCAATTTCAAATTCAAATCTGCTGTAGATTTCGAGTTAAGTCGCTCCTGTAAGCAGGACAGGATGTGGAGAATTTAGTTGGTTTACGTCAAACAAGGTAGCCCACTGAAGTGAGCTAAGTTTGATTCATCAGTTGGATCATCAGTTTATAACTATTGTACTGTTATGTTCACTTTACTGTGGATTAAACAACTTACTGATTGAAATCAAGCCTTGTCTCATCCAAGTTTGACTCGATATGTGCAAAAGACATGGTTACCTAGTTCAGGTCACGTGAGGGTTTCATTTTTATATCCCTGGGTATAGTTATTGTACAAGTAGATATAGGGCAGTCTGAATCAAGTCCACAAAAGTATGACACTCAGATTGCTTACAGGAGCAACTGACAGCACTGGACCCAAGACGATATCTCCTGCAGACCCGAATTCATAACAAACTGCCACTAACATTCAATCATATCATGCATGAAACTGAACAAATCGCTCCGTCTGTTTTTGTTCAAAAGTACCTTAGTTTCTCCCTCAGGTTTCTCAGCGAATTGACAAAAGTTGCAACATTAGTAATGAGTTAACATAATAACATAAGAATTAGGAGCAGGAGTAGGCCATACGGCCCCTTGAGCCTGCTCCGCCATTCAATAAGATCATGGTTGAACTTCCTTCTGAAAATCCAAATATACTACATCCATAGGTCCCCCTTATCTACTGTACTCATTACACCCTCAAAAAACTCTAACAGATTTGTCAAACACGATTTCCCTTTCATAAAACCACGTTGACTCTGCCTAATCATATTATGATTTTCTAAGTGCCCTGTTACCACATCCTTAATAATATATTCTAGCAATTTCCCCACTACCTTCATCAGGTTAACTGGCCTATAGCTTCTTGTTTTCTCTCTACCTCCTTTCTTGAACAGTGGGGTTACGTTTGTTACCTTCCAGTCCACAGGGAACATCTAGTAAATTCTGGAAGATCAAAACCAATGCATCCACTATCTCTGCAGCCACCTCTTTTAAAGCCCTAGGATGTAGGCCATCAGGTCTAGGGGATTTGTCGGCTTTTAGTCCCATTAATTTCTCCAGTACTTTTTCTTTGCTAATATTAATCACTCTCATTAGACCCTTGGTTCCCCACAATTTCCGGTATGTTCTTTGTGTCTTCTATTGTGAACATGATGTGGAGATCGCGCATATCGACTTCACCTGATGAAGGAGCAGCGCTCCGAAAGCTTGTGATTTCAAATAAAACTGTTGGACTATAACCTGGTGTTGTGCGACTTCTCACTTCTATTGTGAAGACAGATATGAAATATTTCTTTAACGTCTCCCTGCCATTTCCTTATTCCCCATTATAAATTCTTCTGCCTCTGCCTCTATGGAACCCACGTTTACTTTTGTTAATTCCTTCCCTTTTGCATACTTGTAAAAGCTCTTACAATCTGTTTTTATATTTCTTGCTAGTTTACTCTCATTCAATTTTCTCCCTCTTAATCAATTTCTTGGTCAGCCTTTGCTGATTTTTGAAACCCTCCTAATCCTCTGTTTTTGGAAACATTGTAAGCCTCTTTTAATCTAATACTATCCTTAACTTCTCGAGTTAGCCATGGCTGTACCACTTTTCCAGTGGAGTTTTTATTCCTCAAGGCAATGTATGTTCGTTGAGAATTATGAAGTATTTCTTTAAATGTTTCCCATTGCTTATCTACTCTCATATCTTTTAGTCTAATTTCCCAATCTAACTTAGCCAATGCATCCCTCATACCTCTGTAATTGGCTTTGTTTAAATTTAAGACCCTAGTTTTGGACTTAATCACATCACTCTCAAACTTAATATGAAATTCTAACATATTATGATCACTCTTCCCCAAGGATCCTTTAATATAAGATTACTAATTAACCCTGTCTGATTGCACAATACCAGATCTAAAATCAAAGTGATTATCTGCACGATCATTTTTGTGGCCTTCTGCGCATGCGCACAGTATACCGGAGTCGTGGGGGAGGTCAGGAACTCGGGGGGGGGGGGGGGAGGAGGGGAGAGGAGGTCAGGAACTCGGTGTGGGGGGGGGAGGAGGTCAGGAACTCGGAGTGGGAGGGAGAGAGAAGGTCAGGAACTCTGCGGGGGGGGGAGAAGGTCAGGAACTCGGGGGAGGGAAGAAAAGGTCAGGAACTCGGGGGCAGGGGGAGAGAAGGTCAGGAACTGGGGGAGGAGAAGGTCAAGAACTCGGGGGAGGGGTAGAGGAGGTCAGGATCTCGGGAGGGGGGGGGGGAGACGAGGTCAGAAATTTTGGGGGAGGGTGCAGAGAAGGCCAGAAACTCGGGGGGAGAGAAGGTCAAGAACTGGGGGGGAGAAGGTCAGGAACTCGGGGTGGGGGGTGAGAAGGTCAGGAACTTGGGGGGGGGGGAGAGGAGATCAGGAACTCGGGGGGCGGGCAGGGAGAGGAGGTACGGAACTCTGGGTGGGGGTGTAAGGAGCACTGAGAGCACAGTGGGGATGGGGGAAGAACGTGATCCAGGTCTAATGGGGGGGGAATGAGAGCGAGAACGTGATCAGATGGTAAGATGGATCGCGTTCTTCCAACCCCACCCCCTTTACACCCGCACCACGCTCTCCCTCTCTTCCCCCTAGACCTGGTTGATTTCTCGGAAAAACTCGGTACGGCATGTGACATCATTGGACTGGATGAAATCCGGAAGTCATGACACTGTCGCTATTCACTTCATACCCAATAAACCTGTTAACAATCTGTGACCCACACACAATGCCCCATCTATTGGAGGGGTGGGGGGGGGAAGGGAAGGTCAGGAACTTGTTGGGGGGAGAAGGTCAGGAACCTGGTTGGGCGTGGGGTGTGGGGAGGAACTTGGGCAGGGGGGAGAGTGTCAGGAACCTGGGTGGGGGTGGGGGAGGAGGTCAGGAACTTGGGTGGGGTGGAGGTCAGGAATTCAGTGGGAGGGGGTGAGAGAAGGTCAGAAACTTGGACAGGGGGTGGGAGAAGGTCTTAACCCTCGAGGGTGAGCCCTGTTCTATGTGAGCTCTGTTCTGTCTGGAGCCTGGCAGTCAGAATGGCTCGAATTACACTTTGCAAAGTAACTGATTACATAGGCAGGCAGGATTTAATTACACATTCCAGAGAAACTGCTGGGTGTGTCTTGTCCTGCAAGGGGACCAATCAGAAATCAGGTCTTGTCATCCAAAGTGACCAATCAGAACTTTGGTGTTGCAAATAGACATGTCCATCTAAAATAGCCTGTTCCCTTGTTAATTCCTTGACAGTTAAGTTTGGCCAAGATTCTGGCCGCAGTTGGCTCTTAAATTAAATACGTATTATGACTGGATTTTTAAAATTCATTCTCAGGATATGGATGTTACTGGTAAGGCCAGCATTTATTGCCCATTTTTAGTTGCACTTGAGAAGGTGGTGTTGGACCACCTTCTTGAACCACTATGGTCCATGTGGTGAAGGTGTTCCCACAGTGCTGTAAGGCAGAGAATTCCAGGATTTTGACCCAGCGACGATGAAGGAGCGACGATATATCTCCAAGTAGGGATGGCGTGTGACTTGGAGGGGAACTTGGATGGTGTCCCCATGCACCTGCTGCCCTTGTCCTTCTAGGTGGTGGAGGTTGTCGGTTTGGAAAATAATGTCGAGGAAGCCTTGGCGAGTTGCTGCAGTGCTTCCTGTAGATAGTACGCACTGCAGCCACGGTGGAGGGAGTGGATCATTAAGGTGATGGAAGGGCTGCCGATCAAGTGGACTGCTTTGTCCTGGATGGTGGTGTGTTTCTTGAGTGTTGTTGCTGCCGCACCCATCCAGACAAGTGGAGAATATTCCATTACACTCCTGAATCATAACTACTCAGAGTCAGTAGATTATTTGCTACTCCCTAGCCTCTTCAGGATCTGCTCCATGAGAGGCATCAGCTAGGTGTCATCCTGTGTGAAGTCATTCCATTTACAATAATCTACACAAAACCCACACGGTCTTGTCATTCTTGGGGATCTACACCACTGGCAATGACCATGGATTCTGGAATGACTGCATTTCTCCCAGAATTTCAAGGGACAGGCAGCAACACAAAACTAAATTAAAAAAAAAAAGCTTCATTTTTGTCACGAAACTTTGTCATGCATTTAATTCATTCTATTTGAAAATGCTTGATGGTAGCAAGTGAGTGCCAAATCACTGCCATTTTTTCTCCCTGGCAAGACCAAATGCTAAGTAACATGTAAAAGGAATGGAAAAAATACAGGGTACAAAAGAAGATGGTAGAACTATGTTTAAGGTTATTATGTGCTGTGGAAAATATTATGGGAGAAAAAAAATCTTTATTTTTATGGGAGTCTCTACTGTAACATTTTTACTCACAAACAGCAGTTCGTTTGGGAACGACATCCATTTAGTGCACACTGACATTGCCGTACTGGTACTCAGAGTGATGGAGCTTTGGTGCTCAGGGACCCATTATGGTACATTGGGCCATTGCAACTGAAATATCCTGTGATGTGGTCATATATCTTTTACAAGCAAGATGATCCAAGGTTGTTTTAGGCTTAGAAAATTCCCGGGGGCAGAAGCTAATCCATCTCTACTCCAATATATACTATTTTGTTGTGCATTTTATAAAATCACCAGAGTTTTGGGGGATCCTAGGGGTGTTTCAGCAATCACAGGTCGAAAGACTACCTGCGGTAGAGTGCTAGCATTAGAGTAGGTTTTTTTTTTAACTCAAACTGTTAGCTGTCTGGTGTGTCTGATCAGGACAACTGAGACTAAAAAAACATATGTGGTATAAATGTCAAATTGAGCTGAGCCAAATAAAACTGCGCTAAGACAAAAACTGATCATAAATGAGATGAATTTACTCTTAGAATATACCGACTTGAGAAAAAGTGCAATCCGATTAGAAGGCAATTCGTTAAAACAAGTCAGTAAATGAATCCAACAGGAGTTTCGTACATATCTCTGTTTGCTTCATATTCCAATCTATTTTTGTACATGCCCGTCTGAATAATGTGTTTCATCGGATAATGGATAATGGAAGCATATGTTGCACTGTCTGTGTCTCTCACTGAAGATGGTACCAGTTAGCAGTAAATAAAGTCCTCCATGAAAATGCGTGCCAGCTGTAGAAAACAGGACTGGATTCATGGACTTGTGTTATACAAGTGTTTGACAAGATGCTAACTCCAGAAACAAACGAGGCTCTTGGCTATTCTTGAAGGTTGAGCCCAGATGCTAAAGTGCAGAATAGTTTCTGTTTGTGTGTCATGGTGCTCTGTGGGGGGGGGGCGGGGAATCCGAGCATCACGCAGTCGGAAGTGATGTCGGTCGCTGAGTTCTGATGTAAAGCTGATTTTTTTTAATCTACCTATGATTACAATGATTCCACAACTGTGCATTATTTGTCTATCTGCTATGGGGGTAGAGATTTGTAGAATGCAGATGTCTGTCGAGGGAGTAACGATACACAGCAAAAGGTTTCTGCTGGTGAAGCAGAGTGGTCAGGAATTAAGCTATCCTGGGTGGGAGTATAGTGATGCTGAACAGAGGTATGGTGTGGAAATGCAAAGGTGTTACGGTGGTGTCTGGTGTGGGGGTAAAGTGTGGAATGGAGATGAGAGTGGAACAGTGATAGAGGTGTCCATTGTGAGAGTAGAGAGCATTGGAACTGAATGGTATGGAAGCAGAGCGACGTTGAATGGAAGAGTTAGAAGTAGGTGTAGAGAAATAGCAACAGATGTATCTAGAGTGGTAGTTGAAAGGTGTGGGTTGGATGTGTCTTGGAAAAGAATAGAGAGCTGTGGAATGAAAGTGGCTTATTTAGGAATAGAGTGGTGAGTGATGGAAGTGTCTGTTGTGCATTGTAGTGTTGAATGGAGGTGTAAGGTGTGGGACTGTAAAGGAGAAAAAGAGGTGTCTAGAGATGGACTAGAGAGAGGTGGAATGGAGTCTGGTGTGACAGGAGGAATTTTGAGAAAAAAAAATATATATATATGCCCATTTCTGGAATAGAGAAATGTAAACTGGTTGAGAAGTATTCTGTGTAGTTTGGAATGTACCTGTCTGCCATGGGATTGGAGAGTTATGGAAGTGAGTTATCTTTGGAGTAGAAAAACACATTTTCTCTGGTCGTAGAGTGGTTCCAGTTTGCCACATTTCATTTAGATTTGATTGTAGGTTATTTATAATCTGGACATAAAGAATTGCCCGTGGGAGCAAGTAGCATTCTTACACTCCCATGACTGCAGTGCTGTAAATGAATTACAACCAAAGGATGTGATTTACATCAGTGTAATCCATTCTTTATTCAGCTGCAAAAAAAAATTAAAAACTCTTATCTTTGGATCCCAGATTTATGCTATAGCTGTGATTTCTGAGAAATCAATTTAAAGCAGTGTACAGGTTAATGAGAATTGGCTTTCACTGCCAAATATCACAACACGATCCGTGTGTTTGGTTAGTGATCTAACAGTATTGCAGAACTCGGAGCGTGAAACTGTCTATAGCTGGTAATACTGCCCCTCAGGCTGGCGATGTGACACTGTTCACAAAGCTGATAACTTAACGTTATCTTCAATAGTGTGACACTGCCTGCCAAATTCCTAACAACAGCAACAACTGGTATTTATATGGCGCCTTTAACGTAGTAAAACATTCCAAGGCGCTTCACAGGAGTGTTATAAAACATAATTTGACACCGAGCCACATAAGGAGAAATTAGGGCAGATGACCAAAAGTTTGGTCAAAGAGTTAGGTTTAAAGGAGCGTCTTAAAGGAGGCAAGAGAGGTGGAGAGGCAGAGATAAATAACGTAATAAATATTCACCTGGTTGTTGTGTAATGTTAAATAAAAACAGAAAATGCTGGAAATACTCAGCAGGTCAGGCAGCATCTGTGGAGAGAGAAACAGAGTTAACGTTTCAGGTCGATGACCTTGCATCAGAACCATACTTTTGGTATGTAACATTATCTGCCTGTTTGTTTATATAATATTGTCCACCAAGTTTGCAATGCCTGTCGTATAAAAGAAAGACTTACATTTATGTAGCGCCCTTCGTGTCCTCAGGATGTCCCAAAGCGCTTTACAGCTAATGAAGTGCTTTTTGAAGCGTAGTCACTGTTATAATGTAGAAAACGCAGCAGCCAATTTGCGCACACAATTTCCCACAAACAGGAATATGATAATGACCCGATCATTTTTTTTAGTGATGTTGGTTGAGGGATAAATATTGGCCTGGACTCCAGGGAGAACTCCCCTGCTCTTCTTCGAATAGTACCATGGGATCTTTTACGTCCACCTGAGAGAGCAGACAGGGCCTCGGTTTAATGTTTCATCCGAAAGACGGCACCGCCGACAATGCAGCACTCCCTCAGCACTGCACTGGAGTGTCAGCCTAGATTTTTGTGCTCCGGTCTCTGAGTGCAGTGCTACCCACTGAGCCATGGCTGACACAAAGTGAGCAAGCACAGACACTGGCTCTGTAAAGATATTTCATTCTACACTCAAAGTATTCCCACAGTTCAAGCAGACCACCGGTCAGTTGGACATGCAGCACTGGAGTTATATGCTGCAGTTTATTCAAGTCAGACATGCAGTATTGAAGATTTACACATTAATAGGCTCAGTAAATGGTGTCAGTTGGCTGTTGACGTTTTCAAGCACAATTACATCCTTAATTTCATTGGATTAAGATACTGATGCTCCCTGACATTCCTTCATTTACTCAATAGAATTAACATAAAATTCACACAGTCTCGTGTGCATTCTCATGTAATTTAGGAAATGCATCAATAAACTTCAAAAGTTAATAGCTTTGAAGGTGGCTGTCAAGGGGGGCTCTTCCTATTGTTGGCATAAAAAGAATACTTCGAAGATGGTTACAGCTAAGATTCACTAAACAATGTGGCTGAAATACAAACCAAGTCAAATTCCATTGAAGATAAACTGATCTATTTGAATTGTTATGAATATACCCTTTTCAGATCAATGGAGCCAATGGGCTGGATTTTACCAGCCCTGAGGAGGCGGGTTTGGAGGCGGGACTGGTGGGAAAATGGAAAAAATTGGGAGCGGGTCCCAACCCCGCTCCCAACTCGCCTCCGAACCATCTTCCTGGGAGGCGGGTCCCCAACTCGCACAGGGACCCGTCTCCTCGAGGCGGGAAGGGGATTAGAGCCAATTAACTGCCTGTTAACAGGTAGTTAACAGGCAGTTAAGAGGCTTTTTCCCATTTTACGCCTGCTGATGCGGGCTTCCCGACGTCGGGAAACCCCGCCAGGGTCAGCGAGGGTCAGCGAGGCAAGCAGTGGGTCTGCGGGGGTGAGAGAGGTCGAAATGTCCGCTGTGGAGGTGAGTGATGGGTACAAGTGTGGACAGGTAAGTATGAGAGGTGAGTGTAAAGTGTTGGAAAAAGTTTCCTTACCTTTGCTTCTTCCTGCAGGCTTCAACCCTTGCGGATCCGGAGGTGCCTCATCTCAATGGCAGAGATGACAGAATGGCTGCTGCATTCTCCGATGCAACAGCCATCTGATTTCTGCTGAGGAAGGGCTCACCTTAGAACAGAGATTGTCAGTGTTTGACAGCTTCTCAAAGCTGTCAAACGCTGACAATTCATCTGTCAAAAATGTTTTGACAGATGAAGCGTCATACAGTGACGCCATCTGTCACCGGCTTTCCTTTAATTGGCCGGCTAAACCCACAGGGCGGGCTCAACAAGGCCAATCAAGGGAAAATAGCGTGGGTTCGGCGGACGTCGCTGGGGGTGGGTCTGAAACCCGACAACCAGCAGTCCCGCCTCCAGCACGTCTCCATTCACAAAATCCCAGCCAAAGGCTCCATTGTCCATTTTAGATGAATGCATCGTTATGACACTATTTATATTACAGCACTGTTTCCTCGGGTAGGACTGTAATATAAATTGGGCACTGTATATTCCTCTGGCCAGAATGCTGGCGGTGGTAAAGGTAAATGGCTCCGAGCCACTGACACTGAGGGCTGTTAGATCCACCATTTTATTTTGGCTGCAGTTTTGCCATTGCTGCCTGTATGGACCTTCTCCTGACACCGGGTGAGGTCTTTAGCTAGAACTGTAAAGTTGGAGGCATGACATCTGAGAAACTTGCGCTAACCTTACCAGGTGCTCCTTGTTGTTTCATAATTTGGATATATATTTCACAATTTGAACATGGCTGTGTTACCTGTTGTGTTACAATGCTCGTGGCAGATGAGCATCCCATTACTGCTTATCACAGTTTATTGTTCAACACTACTGTATTGAAATGGCTCATCAAATAGGCTGATTTTCTGTGATAATCACTGAATGTGATTAATTATCTGCCAATCAGCTAGGAGTGCTATATTTCCTCCTTACTCTGATATAGAATAAGAGAAGTGCAATAAAACATGGCTTTTCATCAGTCATCTACTGTCAAACATTAGGCAGCATGATTATGAATGGGACTAGTAATCCAGAGGCCTGGACTAATGATCCGGTAGTCGTGAGTTCAAATCCCACCACAGCAGCTGGGGAATTTGAATTCAGTTAATTAAATAAATCTGGACTAAAAAGCTAGTATCAGTAATGGTGACCATGAAACTACCGGATTGTTGTAAAAAACCCATCTGGTTCACTAATGTTCTTTAGGGAAGGAAATCTGCCGTCCTTACCCGGTCTAGTCTATATGTGACTCCAGACCCACAGCAAATGTGGCTGGCTCTTAACTGCCCTCTGAAATGGCCTAGCAAGCCACCGCCACCTTCTCGAGGGCAATTAGGGATGGGCAATAAATGCTGGCCTTGCCGGCGACGCCCACATCCCGTGAATGAATAAAAAAAAAGTTTTCTTTTTGAAAAGGAGAAAGTTCTGAAAGAGTAGTAAATATTTTAGATTTAACTTTCTTATTCCATGCAAACCATCATGCAAAAATATCAAACGAACCAGTCCCGAACACAAGAAATTTTGCTGTTCCGTCTCTCACTCAAAATAGAACTGTTCATGCATTTAACATTCTGTTTGGCTGTCTCTGCTGAGGTTCTTTGCTGACATGCTATGCAGCTTTTCTCAGCTGCTTAGGGTAATAAAAGGTTTTGATCACTCTTTCTATCACATATCCAGCATTTTCTTTTAACATGTTTTTGATACTGAAGTGAACCTTTTAGTTTATTATGCTTCATTGAACAGATTCTCTATGCGTTTTTAGCAAGCTCGGCTTGGATTACTCCACTGTTAGAACATGCATTACGTGAAGCTCTATCTTTTTGTTCTCTGCCTGCAAATGTGAAAGGTCATCTCAGAACATGAAACAATACAGCCATTAAATAAGTGAGCACTTTCCTGATCCAAACATAGAATTCCAATGAGACAAAAGAACATAAGAAATAGGAGCAGGAGTCGGCCATTTGGCCCTTCGAGCCTGCTCCGCCATTCAATAAGATCATGGCTGATCTTCTACCTCATCTCCACTTTCCTGCTCTATCCCCATATCCCTTGATTCCCTTAATATCCAAAAATCTATCGATCTCTGTCTGAATATACTCAACGACTGAGCCTCCACAGACCTCTGGGGTAGAGAATTCCAAACATCTTCCAATTCTCTCCTACTTCAATGGACCAAACCTCTTCCCCATTCATTCCCATAGCATTCCAAAAGGATAAAACCAAACTCCCTTTCGCTCTCATTGCATGAAATCCCAATGGACCAAATGTTTTCTATTCATTCTTATTGTGCAGCACTCCAAAAGATCAACTCACTTTCAATTCACTTCCATTCACAGAATTCCTGATCCAAGTACAACAGTTGGCACCGGTGCCCCTTCCCCCACGTTGATACAACCTGGTAAACATGTCAATTTTGGGCAGCAGCTTCAAAAAAGGGAGACACAGCTGGAAACAGCTAGCAATTACAAAATTGACCTTGTCTATATGAACACAACTAATTACACTGAAAGTTGCAGTGGGACATGGGCTTGTAAATTAGGCTGTCGATATGACGATCATTCGTTTACTGTGTTGGTAAAAATAAACCACAAATAACATGAAAACCTGAAGGAGATACAAATGTTGAGGACGCAAGGTTTATTTTCCATGGCGGTTAAGCAACGCCTCGGTTTTAAAATTCTCATCCTTCTTTTCAAATCCCTCGATGCACTGTGCCCCCTAATTGTTTTTTTGGGTGCGCGGCCGCGCAGTTTACAGGGAACGTTGCCTCCATGGCCTCGCCCCCTCCCTACCTCTGTAATTTCCTCCAGCCCTACTACCCTCCGAGATATCTGCGCTCTTCCAATTATGGCCTCTTGAGCATCCCCGATTTTAATCGCTCCACCATTGGTGGCCGTGCCTTCAGCTGCCAAGGCCCTAAGCTCTGGAATTCCCTCCCAAACCTCTCCGCATCTCTTCCTCTCTTTCCTCCTTTAAGACGCCCCTTAAAACCTACCTCTTTGACCAGGCTTTTGGTCATCTGCCCTAATATCTCCTTATGTGGCTCGGTGTCAAATTTTGTTTTATAACGCTCCTGTGACGTGCCTTTTGGCCGTTTTACTACATTAAAGGCGCTATATAAATACAAGTTATTGTTGTTGTGTAAGAAACTACTCCTGAGATTTGAGCGTGGTTATTACTGTAATAATAGTGTTTGTTTTAATGTTGCTATTGGGGGAGTGAACCTTAAAATAAAAACCAGGCAGAGCCAAGAAGATTGGAATTACCATCAGAATTGCACAGGTTTACTGACATTATTGGCTTTAATTAAAAACAAGCTACAGCCAGTAACCCAATCCAGTATGTGCCCTTGCTTGAAAGTCAGAATGGTTCCACTAGAGGTCATACTACACTAACGGTATACACAAGATCACTTCCCAATTTTTCTTCTGGATTAAAGCCTGAGCACGTGACCCTGTAGAGAAGCCATACTATTGGCATCATAGTAAGAATAATCCTACTGCCAGTAAACCATCGGTCAGAGGAAGATAAATTAGTACCATCCCTGTATGCAAGAGGTCATCTGGTCCTTCCTGAAGTGAAGGGAAGGAGGAATTATTTATAAGAATATATCTTCTTAACGGTTTCTTTAAAAAAAAGTAAATATTTGCTTTGCAATCTTTCACTCGGCAAATGGGAACGGATCAATGTATTTGAAGCTGCTAAGCTGGCAGCAGCACAGATTCATGAGAGGGTTGGTCATTTTACAAACCACTTAGCAATAAATTAGTGTTTGGACTAACTAAAGTTTTTGTCATCTAATCATTTAAATCCTTTACCCCACCAATGTCACAAATAAAATTAAACAAGGTTTTCCTTCTACTAACAGACTGTGCGGGAGTGTTCCCATTTCATGCCACAGGTGTGGGGAGAGGACTTTCTGCAATTTTCCAAGGTCATTATGGAATGTCCCCAGCACTGATTGTCGCTGCCCTGGGAGAGGCCAGGGGGAGGGGATAGGTGGCATATTCAGGGCAGCAGCATAAAACAGCAGCTACTTTGAGTGGTGGAGAACCTACCCTTCCAGTTGTGGTCAAACCTTCACTATTTGGCTGGATCTTTCAGGGGGTTTGAGGAGTCTGCAAGGGCCCACAGAGAGGAGGGAGAACCACTGCCTCTTCTGACAGATCCCTTCATGTAACGTTGAGGGAATTGAGCCAAAGAAAGGTTCCTGCCTTTGGCCCAGAGGGCACACTCCTCCAAGGGCAGCTGTCTGGCTGCTTGAGTGAAGGTGGCAGAGCAAGCCAATGATCAGCAGCTCAGATGCAAAACAGTTTAATATCTTGAAGTTTGCCAAGGTAATTGCCAGCCAAAGTTATCCCTTTACACTGTATGGAATGGCCGCAATACACACTTTCACTTCCACCAGCTGCATAGTCACATGGGATGCTTACTGATTTTTAGTGAACCCTTTGGCCTGTCTAATACTATCACTAGACAAGCCATATTCATGAATGGCACACCTTTCACATTCCAAGCAAAGTTTTCAGTGATGCTAGATAGGGCTATAAAAGACTCCACTAGCATCCATTTGCATGCCGCATGTTCTTCTACTTTTGGTTTGAGAGACACAGAATTCAGTGACATAGCAATGACATGGCTCAGAAAACAGCACTGCAACAGTCTCGTTCTGACAGCAAGTAGAAGAAACACATAACCAAAGAGAGAGGCTAACAATTGGTAGGGACACAGCCAATCTGAAGCCCCTAACCCATTTGGAGGAATTAACTCTGAAAATTTTGGGGTGCCACTCTCTTGAGTCTATTGAGGAAAGGCATACAAGTGGACAACCAGCATATCTGGACAAGTACCCTTTATTTGCAGCTATTTCTCTCATCTATGAATTTCTAACACTCGGGCATGCTATCATTTAGAAAGTTAACATACACACATTGTAACATAGCATGTGTCCATTGAAATGTGTTAGGAGTATCTTGCTGATGGCCATAAATACTCCTTCCCATTGTGTTTCCATAGAGATGGTTGAGGACCAGCAGCTCGCAAGATCTGAGGCTGTAGTGGCATCCATCATGCACCACACAGCGTCACCTGCTCCACATACAGCACACGCCAGTCCAGAGGGCCAGATCCAGGCCACCACCACCCTCCGAGGCTGAGTTCTGTGAATGGTGCCATCCAGGACCTACCTATAATGGAATGTTACTTTCTGAGCACTGTCAATTCATTGAATCTCCTGAGAGTCTGCAAAGCATCAAACAAGGTGTAATGGCTAGTATGGAGGATTCCACTCTTTGTATTCTTGCAGTTGTGTATGACCACCTGCCCTGGACTGCACGGTACCTTCAGTGGCATTTGCAGTGGAACAGTTCGAAGCACAGCTGTTAGTGCTCCTTGGGCTCCAATGTTCATGGGTCAATACTGTCTGGATTCACCATGCTGGGGAATCATATGTACAGTATCCTGATGTGGGACTTCAGCGATGTCATTGCAGTCCTGCAGCCTGCTACCATTGGCAGGAGATGCTGAGGTAGTGCCGAGCAGCAGAGGCATGGCAGGAATTAGCACAGATGAGTGAGCTGCCAACTGGGTGATGTACATCTATTGCACCCAGGACACCGACCTCAAATGACCCTTACACAACCCAAAAATAGGCAGCCGACAGTGCCACCATAGTATCAGATGTGGCACCTGCAGTGGCGGGGCAATCTTATCACCCTGAGAAATGAGGAATAGAGCCATTATAATGCCAGGAAACCCTCAAGCCCATCCAGTAGCGAGCCACCTTAGTTCCTTTTCCTACAAGGGAGGACCTGGAGGAGCACTAGAGTAAGCAGTTGGAGACACTCATACTAAACTGTCACTCAGGGAAAGCAGAGGGTAAAAAAATTGATAATACACTAATCGAGAAATAAGTGATTGGAATTGGGTTTTGACTTTGTGTGCAGTATTCATTTATACTGCTATACGTTTCTGTGTGAATGGATGAGCATGCCTGGCACGTGAGGTCAAATAGAGGACAATGGTGGATATGGTTTAGTGCACCATTTTCATTGGGAACATCTATTCCTCTGTGATCGGGCTGGGGTGTCTTCAATTTTTAACTGAAATTGTTGTCTATTAGATTATCTTTCTTTGGCGCAGCTAACACCTGTTTGGCCTCAGGCTGATTATTTTCGTCTTTGGCCTCTTCCTGAACCTCCTCCTGCATCTGCTGCTTGGTTATTCTTCTCCTGACAAATCATAATTATGCAGCATACGTAACATCACTGTCATTTTTTAGAGACCTTTATGGGATTCTACTGCAGACCTCTGGACCTTTCCAGACAGCATAAACTTTGTATCAATCTACCTTATTATATGCTCTATTTGTACCCGTGGGGCGCCACGTCTTTCATTATATGTTCTTGTTGCTGCGGTTTTTGGATTCCACACTTGTATCATCAGGATATCCCTAGTGGCCCAAAGCCTATCTTTCTAGGGCAGCAATGCCTTTAAGTAATGGTCGGACTGCAAGCTGGTATAGAATAAATGTATCGTGGCTACTGCCAGAGTACTGGACATCCATGACACAATGTAGTCGGGATAGTCACGTAAAACCTAGACGCTGATACAATGGAAGCCTTTACTATTCACTGTGACAGCATTGGTGAAAGGAACAAATATGACCATGGGTTTCATCAATGAGGCTCTGCACTCTTGGGAAGCCAGCCACACTGAAAAAGTGAAGAGTCCTCTCTTGTTGCTGCTTTTTTGCCTTAATGTTTGCAGTGCTGCGTTGCAGACTGGCAGATCCGACAGACAACTTGAAAGAAATTCATGCACTGTTGTGTTACTCTGCTGTACCTCACAATGGTGAACTCACTGCTGTACGGCAGCATAGTGGTTATGTTACTGGACTTAATAATCTAGAGGCCTGGACTAATGATCCAGAGACATGAGTTCAAATCCCACCATGGCAGCTGGGGAATTTAAATTCAGTTAATTAAATAAATCTGGTATCAGCAATGGTGACCATGAAACTACCGGATTGTCATAAAAACCCATCTGGTTCACTAATATTCTTTAGGGAAGGAAATCTGCCGTCCTTACCCGGTCTGGCCGATATGTGACTCTCGACCTCACAGCAATGTGGTTGACTCTTAACTGCCTTCTGAGTTGTACCGAACTGCTACAAAGGCGTATCACTGCAGTGGTTCAAGAAGGTGGCTCACCACCACCATCTCAAGGGCAAGTAGGGATGGGCAATAAATGCTGTCATTGCTAGCGACGCCCACATCCTGTGAATGAATAAAATAAACCTCACAATGGCAAGCTCGTGCTGCTGTAGCTCATTCTTGTCTGTGTCTCCTGTACTACACTTTTTTTTCTGGTTCTGTGATTAACAGACACAAACATCAGGGTTCCACATTATGTGCACACAAGCCATGCACAATGACCTCTGTTCTGAACCCCTGAAAGTCTTTGCAGTGGGGATATTAGAAGAAGAAGAATTTTTTTTAAGCTAGTTGGCTTTACTAACCCACTGTGGGAAAGCGAAAATTTTGTGCCCGTTAGGCTTCAGATTTGAGTACAAGCAAAACCCATGATGTGCCTGGGGCTGACTGCTGCTTCTCATTGGCTGACATCCTTAACAACGATTGCATATTACAACCGTGATTCTTGCCAACGCAAGTCGACAGTTAAACACAAAGCAATAAAAAGGAAGATGGTTCTTGGCACCGACATTGTGGGAAATGATCAGCGATAAAATAAAATGACGCAAACAGCCACAGGAATATATGTTGTATCAGCCTTCACCAACACTCCATCTCTCCACAATGAAATTCGGCAGCTTGCTCCACAAACTGAGCAGCTGCTGTCATCAGCTGTTCTGTCTGCACTAGCCGCAGGGTGCTTCGGCACAGGATAGCATTGGCAAATCCATATTCAGCTAACCACTGACAAATTTGTCCATTAAACTTTATTGTGCGAGTTTGAGGATTGAGATAAAAAAAAATCTATATTACCTAATAGCTATTGATTATATTTTAATAAAATTTACTGATTTTATTATTGGAAGTAGTACATGTTGAACTCTGCTTTTTATAATATATTTATAATGAAAGGTCTTAGCATACACTTCCTGTCACTGTCACACTTACTTCCTGTAGCATATGACCCATCACATTTTCTTAATACCACCTCATTGCTATAAACAGTATATTCTCCAACTCACCTTGGCAACACCATGGGAGATCTGCTAGTAACATATTAAAAGCATTGCATGCAGCACAGTTCCTATAAGTGTAACACTTTCTAATCATTCTTTTTTCCATCACACTTTTTCTGTCATACTTTGTCACGATTTTTAGCTCTAGTTTTTCAACTTACCTTCGGCTCATTCATCCCGATAAATTTAGTTTATAAATTATATGATTTATCCAAATTTCTTGCAGTTGATTGGATGATAGCAATCTATGCCAACTTAAGTTCATTTCTTTCAGCTATTGAGCGACTTGCATACATTTTCACTGTGCTTCACTGATAGTGCTTTATTGCAAAAGCGGAAGGCTCTACTAATCAAGCCATTCAAATAAATAATTTTCAAGTTTTTTCTAAGTGACTGAAATTTCTAATGTTCAAAATAAGATTTTAAACAAAATAAAATCACCCCCAAATTATATAATTCATAATAACAAAGGCACCCGTAGAATTGCTTTTGTGTCTTGTAATCTATTAATTGAAGCTTTGTTTCAAGGCCTCAGGCTGTCTAAAATATCAGCTGGAGATTTTCCCTAAGACAGTTGAAGGCAGTTATGAGCCACACCTTTGCAGTCTGAACATGAGCAGGTTGGTGAATTTCCCAGCATTCAACAGTAGGAAGTAAAAGGGTGTCTTTTTTTTTATTCGTTCGTGAGATGTGAGCATCGCTGGCAAGACCAGCATTTATTGCCCATCCCTAATTGCCCTTGAGAAGGTGGTGGTGAGCTGCCTTCTTGAACCGCTGCAGTCCGTGTGGTGAAGGTACTCCCACAGTGCTGTTAGGGAGGGAGTTCCGGGATTTTAACCCAGCGACGAAGAAGAAACAGCGATATATTTCCAAGTCAGGATAGTGTGTGACTTGGAGGCGATGTTGTTCCTATGCTTCTGCTGCCTTTGTCCTTCTAGGTGGTAGAGGTCGCAGATTTGGGAGGTGTTGCCGAAGAAACCTTGATGAGTTGCTGCATTGCATATTGTAGATGGTATACACTGGAGCAACGGTACGCCGGTGGTGGAGGAAATGAATGTTTAAGGTGGTGGATGGGGTGCCAATCAAACGGGCTGCTTTGTCCTGAATGGTGTTGAACTTCTTGATGTTGTTGGAGCTGCACTCATCCAGGCAAGTGGAAAGTATTCCATCACACTCTTGACTTGTGCCTTGTAGATGGTGGAAAGGCTTTGGGGAGTCAGGAGCTGAGACATTCGCTGCACAATACCAAGCCTCCGACCTGCTCTTGTAGCCACAGTATTTATTTGGCTGGTCCAATTAAGTTTCTGGTCAATGTTGACCCCCCAGGATGTTGATGGTGGGGGATTCGGCGATGGGGGTGTCGTTGAATGTCAAGGGGCGGTGGTTAGACTCTCTCTTGTTGGAGATAGTTATTGCCTGGCACTTGTGTGGTGCGAATGTCACTTGCCATTTATCAGCCCAAGCCTGAATGCCATCCAGGTCTTGCTGCATGCAGGCATGGACTGCTTCATTATCTGAGGAGTTGTGAATGGCGCTGAACACTGTGCAGTCATCAGCGAACATCTCCAATTCTGACCTTCTGATGGAGGGAAGGTCATTGATGAAGCAGCTGAAGATGTTTGGGCCTTGGACACTGCTCTGAGGAACTCCTGCAGCGATGTCCTGGGACTGAGATGATTGGCCTCCAAAAACCACAACCAACTTCCTTTGTGCTAGGTATGACTCCAGCCAGTGGAGTGTTTTCCCCCTGATTCCCATTGACTTCAGTTTTACTAGGGCTCCTTGATGCCACACTCGGTCAAATGCTGCCTTGATGTCAAGGGCAGTCACTCTCACATCACCTCTGGAATTCAGCTCTTTTGTATCCAGTGCACTCAGCCATGTCTTGATATCATGTGGAGTGAATCAAATTGACTGAAGACTGGCATCTGTGATGGTGGGGAACTTGGGAGGAGGCCGATATGCATCATCCACTTGGCACTTCTGGCTGGAGGTGGTTGCGAACACTTCGGCCTTGTCTTTTGTCTGTAAGGATAGTATTAGATATAAAGTTGCCAGAAAAAGTAGCAAGCCTGAGGATTGGCAGCAGTTTAGAATTCAGCAAAAAAGGACCAAGAGATTGATTAAGGGGGAAAAATAGAGTATGAGAGTAAACTTGCAAGGAACATAAAAGCGGACTGTAAACACTTCTACAAGTATGTAAAAAGTAAAAGATTAGTGAAGACAAATGTAGGTCCCTTACAGTCAGAAATGGGAGAATTTATAATGGGGAACAAGGAAATGGAGGAGCAATTAAACAAATATTTTGGGCTGGATTTTCCAAGCCCTGAGGAGGCGGGCATGGAGGCGGGACAGCCGGTAAATTCGGAGAAAGTGGGGGCGGATGGCAAAGCCGCCCCCATCCCACCTCTGTGCCCTTTTGCCAGGAGGCGGTAAGATGTGCAGCTTCGGGTCCCGTCTCCTGGAGGCGGGAAAGGCATTTAATCCTTTTAACTGCCTGTTAACAGGTAGTTAACAGGCAGAAAAAAGGATTAGTGCCATTTTACCTTCACAGGTGAAGGCTTCCCAACCTCGGAGAACCCCGCCTGGTTTGGAAGAGACGTGAAGGAGGTCTGAGGCGGTCGGAGGCACCTGGAACTAAGATGTAGAGGTGAGTGATGGGTGCAAGTGTGGAGTGGTAAGTATGCAAGGTGAGTGATAAGTTTTAAAAAGTGTTCATTTACCTTGTTTTCTTCCTATAGCCTTCAGCCGCGGTGGATTGGGAGAGCCAACATCCTCCTTGTCAATTTCACAGACTGGCTGTTGGAACCTCCGAACCAACAGCCATGTGAAATTTACAAATTTGAAAGGTTTGATGAGTCTTGAACGCAAGGACTCATCAAACTAAAGAGAATGGCATTGTTTGACAGCTTCACAGAGCTGTCAAAAGCTGACATTTCTTCTTTCAAGAAGTCTTGACAGAGAGCACATCTGACATTGACGTACTCTGTTAGTGACTTCCTCCCTAATTGGCCTGCTGAGCCCACAGGGTGGGCTTAACAAGCTCAATCAGGGGAAAATCCCTCTGGTTGTTCAGGCGAGGATGGAGGCGGGACATTGACATGACAAGCAGCAGTCCCGCCTCCAACTCGCCTCCATTCACAAAATCCAGCCCTTTGGTTCTGTCTTCATGGAAGAGGACACAAATAACTTCCCAGAAATGCTAGGGACCCAAGGGTCTAGTGAGAAGGAGGAATTAAAGGAAATTAGTATTCGTAAAAAAATAGTGCTGGAGAAATTAATGGGACTGAAAGCCGATAAATCCCCAGGGCCTGAAAATCTGCATCCCAGAGTACTAAAAGAGGTAGCCATGGAAATAGTGGATGCATTGGTTGTCATCTTCCAAAATTCTATAGATTATGGAGCAGTTCCTGCAGATTGAGGGTGGCAAATGTAACTCCACTATTTAAAAAAGGAGGCAGAGAGAAAACAGGGAACTGCAGACTAACATCAGTAGTAGGGAAAATGCTCGAGTCTATTATAAAGCATGTGATAACAGGACACTTAGAAAATATCAATGGGATTAGACAGAGTCAGCATAGATTTATGAAAGGGAAATCCTGTTTGACAAACCTACTGGAGTTTTTTGAGGATGTAACTGATAGAATAGATAAGGGAGAACCAGTGGATGTGGTGTATTTGGATTTTCAGAAGGCCTTTGATAAAGTCCCACTTAAGAGGTCAGTGTGCAAAATTAAAGCACATGGGATTGGGGGTAATATACTGGCATGGATTGAAAATTGGTTAACAGACAGGAAACAGAGAGTAGGAATAAATGAGTCTTTTTCGGGGTGGCAGGCGGTGACTAGTGGAATACCGCAGGGATCAGTGCTTGGGCCCCAGCTATTCACAATATATATCAATGATTTGGATGAGGGAATCAAATGTAATATTTCCAAGTTTGCTGATGACACGAAACTAGGTGGGATTGTGAGTTGTGAGGAGGATGCAAAGAAGCTTCAAGGCGATTTAGACAAGTTGAGTGAGTGGGCAAATACATGGCAGATGCAGTATAATGTGGATAAATGTGAAGTTATCCACTTTGGTAGAAAAAACAGAAAGGCAGAGTATTATTTAAATGGTGATAGATTGGGAAATATTGATGCACAAAGGGACCTGGGTGTCCTTGTACACCAGTCACTGAAAGCAAACATGCAGGTGCAGCAAGCAGTTAGGAAGGCAAATGGTATGTTGGCCTTCATTGCAAGAGGATTTGAGTACAGGAGCAAGGATGTCTCACTACAGTTATACAGGGCCTTGGTGAGACCACACCTGGAGTACTGTGTGCAGTTTTGGTCTCCTTACCTAAGAAAGGATATACTTGCTATAGAGGGAGTGCAGCGAAGGTTCACCAGACTGATTCCTGGGATGGCAGAACTGTCGTATGAGGAGAGATTGGGTCGACTAGGCCTGTATTCACTAGAGTTTAGAAGAATGAGAGGGGATCTCATTGAAACGTATACAATTCTGACAGGGCTAGACAGACTGGATGCAGGGAGGATGTTTCCCCTGGCTGGGGGGGTGGGGGGGTGGGGGTCGAGAACGAGGGGTCACAGTCTCAGAATACGGGGTAGGACATTTAGGACTGAGATGAGGAGAAATTTCTTCACTCAGAGGGTGGTGAACCTATGGAATTCTCTACCACAGAAGGCTGTGGAGGTCAAGTCACTGAATATATTTAAGAAGGAGATAGATAGATTTCTAGACACAAAAGGCATCAAGGGGTATGGGGAGAGAGGGGGAATATGGTATTGAGATAGAGGATCAGCCATGATCATATTGAATGGCAGAGCAGGCTCGAAGAGCCGAATGGCCTACTCCTGCTCCTATTTTTCTATGTTTCTATGTTTTTGCACTCACGTGCTGGGCTCCGTCATCTTTGAGGTTGGGGATGTTCATGGAGCATCCTCCTCCTGTTAGTTGTTTAATTTTCAACCACCATTCATGACTGGATGTGGCAGGACTGCAGAGCTTTGATCTGATCCGTTGGTGGTGGAATTGCTTAGCTGTCTGTAGCATTCTGTTTCCACTGTATAGCATGTATGTAGTCCTGTGTTGCAGCTTCTCATTTTTAGGTATAGTGCTGCTCCTGGCTTGTTCTTCTACACACCTCATTGAACCAAGGTCGGTCCCCTGGCTTGATGGTAATGGTAGAGTGAGTGATATGCCGGGCCATGATGTTACAGATTCTGGTTCGATAAAATTCTGCTGCAGCTGATGGCCCACAGCACCTCATGGATGCCCAGTTTTGAGCTGCTAGATTGGTTCTGAATCTATCCCATTTAGAGCGGTGGTAATGCCACACAACACGATGGAGGGTGTCCTCAGTGTGAAGATGGGACTTCATCTCCACAAGGACTGCGCGATGGTGACTTCTACCAATACTGTCATGGACAGATGCATCTACGACAGGTAGATTGGTGAGGATGAGGTCAAGTCGGTTTTCCCCTCGTGTTGGTTCTCTCACCACCTGCCGCTGGCCCAGTCTGACAGCTATGCCCTTCAGGCCAGCTCGGTCAGTAGTGGTGCTACCGAGCCACTCTTGGTGATGGACATTGTAATCTCCCACCCAGAGTACATTCTGTGCCCTTGTTACCCTCAGTGCTTCTTCCAAGTGGTGTTCAACATGGAGGTGTACTGATTCATCAGCTGAGGGAGGGTAGCAGGAGGTAATCAGCAGGAGGTTTCCTTGCCCATGTTTGACCTGAGGCCATGGAACTTCATGGGGTCCGGAGTCAATATTGAGGACACCCAGGGCCACTCCCTCCAGACTGTATACCACTGAGCCACCACCTCTGGTGGTACTGTCCTACTGGTGGGTCAGGACATACCATGGGATGGTGATGGAGGAGCCTGGGACATTGGCTGAAAGGTATGATTCTGTGAGTATGACTATGTCAGGCTGTTGCCTGACAAATCTGTGGGGCATCTCTCACAGTTTTGGCACAAGTCCCCAGATGTTAGTGAGGAGGATTTTGCAGGGTCGACTGGGCTGGGTGTACCTTTGTTTTGTCTGGTGCCTGGGTCGAGGCAGGTGGTCCATCCGGTTTTATTCTTAGTATACTTCTTTTTAGTGGTTTGATACAACTGAGTGGTTTGCTAGACTTACCTGTGAGGATTTATGAATTTCTTTGTTTTTTCAAAAGGCTTGAAAACAAACTTGAAATAGAATCTTCCAAGCTTTATTTCAGTTAAATTTCACATTCAAAATATTGTGAATGACTTCTTTTTTATCCTTAAAGACAGCATCTGTAGTTTCTTTTGTTGACATGTAGAAAACAAGAGAAAATGTATTTATTTTTCTCAGTGAAAAAAGTCAGAGAGTATTTCAATTCCTTTTACCAAGAGATTTAATCTTATTTGGAAAATAAATTTGAAGTATTGGGTTCCTCCTCATTGACTGCTCTCCATATTAATCATGGGTATACCCCTAATCTCTTCCTTTTGGCTCCAAATTTGGTTAATAGTTTTCTCTTCTGAGACAAATAAACATGTACTAACTGTGTAGAGCCATCTGTTTGTAAGCATCACTTCTTTTTTCTTTATTCTTTCTTTGTAGTACAGTGAAAAAATTCAGAACATTGTGAGGTAACTGAATTTTTTTTGTTCAAAAACCTGGAAAAACATAAACCATGAATTCTGGGACTTTTGTCTGAGGTAAGTAAAGTTTATCTAAGGAATATTCTGGAAATACTCATGATTGACAGCAAGACTGGCAATTGAGAACATACCAGAATTGAATGTTTGTAAGCCACACCTCTCTTTTCCCAAATGATTGAAAATTACTGACAGCACAAAAAGGAAACCATTTTTAGGGCTTAAGGGTAAACACAAAGGACCCCAAATTCCTGGGCTTGGACGTACAATTAGGGTGGGCAGGCCAGAATTTGGGGTGGGACCGGGTTCCTCCAGGCCTCCAACCCTTGCTTTAGGTTGCCAAATTCTGACAGAAATGTCTTCTTCCCACGGCCCCATATGCACATCAGAAGAAGAATTTGGACTGGTGGGATGATGTCATCCATCAAAAGCCCTGCCAGTTCTGCCTCCATTGCTCCCAACGCTAAGTATTGTGGCAAGACGCTCTGAAATTCCTTCTGCCGTTGAGGCAGATGGTCCAGTAATGCCACAAATGGCCAAGTCTGCCCCCGCCACTGCCCCCCGCCCCCCAGGATTTGATACAGGATCAGGGCACAGCACAATGTAGCCAGAAGTTCTGCAACAATGCAGGGCCCAGGATTTTCTGGCCTAATTATTTTTTATGATAACTTGTAAAACTGTATAAGCAATTAACTTCTAAGCATTTTATGGTGTCATTTTTTCCCTGGAAATTTATGTTCAGTAAAGATTGCATAAATTGGCAAACACACTAATAGTGTACCAAGTACTTTAAACAAACTCAAAGGCAGCAATTACTTGACAACTAGGAATGCAGTGGATCATTGCTTCAGACTGGTGGAGGAGACTGGCGGATTGGAGCACAGTGGAGAGGAGCTGCCTGGTGGTCCTAAAGGAGCCAAAGACAAGTTAGGCGCCATCCTCACCCCCCACTCCCCCTTGAAGGCAAGTAGACCTTAGTACACCCCTTAAAACTGCCAGACCCTAGCACTCCACTTAATATTGCTCGGCCCTGCTTCTTTGAAAATGCTCCTGTAGCCCAGAAATTCCCTTCACAGTCCACTTGGACTGCTGGACTCCCTGCTCCTTACTCTTATTGCTCAGGATAGCCTTCCCAGGGTTTCAAAATTCTGAAGTTTCCCTGTCTGTACTGCCAGACCCTAGGATATTATTCCAGACACTTGACCAGGGGGGTCCAGTGTTCTCATATCATGGGATCTCCCTCCTTATTGCTCTTAAACACTAGCAACCCTGTTCCTTAGGAACATAGGAACAGGAGTGGGTCACTCAGCCCCTTCAATTAGATCATGGCTGATCTGTACCTGAACTCCATTTACCCACCTTAGCTCTATATCCCTTGATACTCTTACCTAACAAAAAATTATCAATCTCAGTCTTGGAAGCTCCAAATGTCCCAACATCCACAGCCTTTTTTGGGGAGAGAATTCCAGATTTCTACTACCCTTTGTGTGAAAAAAACTTTCCCTCCTAAATGGCCTGGCTCTAAATTTAATTTTATGTCTCCTCATTCTTGATTACCCTATCGTGTCCTTTTAACATTTTAAACACCTCGATCAGATCTCCCCTCAATCTTCTATACTCAAGGCAATACAAGTCAAGTTTCATTCAACGCTCTAAGCTCTGGTATCATTCTGGGGAATCTGCACTGTAGCCCCTCCAAGGCCAATATATCCTTCGTGAGGTGCAGTGTCTAAAACTGAATGCAGTACTCCAGATGGAGTCTGAACAACTATACAACTGAAGCATAACTTCCTCCCCTTTGTAATCCAGCCCCCTTGAGATAAAGGTCAACATTCCTTTGGACTTGTTGATTGCTTTTTGTACCTGTCTACTAGTTTTAAATAATTTGTGTACTTGAACTCTCAAATCTCTTTGCTTCTCTACTGTTCTTAATTTCCCACCATTTAGAAAATACTCCGATTTATCTTTCTTAGTTCCAAATTGGATGATATCACATTTGCCCACATTAAACTCCATCTGCCATAGTTCTTCCCACTCACTTAATCTATGTCCCTTTAAAGCTTTCTGCTCACTTTTGCACTACTTAGCGTCCCTCCTAATTTAGTGCCATCTGAAAATTTGGATATACAACTCTCTATTCCTTCATCCAAGTCATTAATAAATATGATGAAAAGTTGAGGCCCCAGAACAGATCTCTGGGGAACACCACTTGTCACATTCTGCCAATCTGAGCACATAACCCTTTATCCCCACACTCTGTCTCCTACTTCCCAACCAATTTCCAACCCACATACGAAGTGTTACATTACTGATCAGAACAGTGTAGGTCTAAAGGAACTGCTCGATTTACTACTTGAATTGTATCTCGGTTTTTCTTGCAGTGTTAATAAATCTCTTAAACTGCATATAATACAGTAGCACCTATGACATGTGTGGAATGGCAGTTTAGTAACAGGAGCATTCCAGTAATGTAGTTGCTGATTGTCAGTTTAAAGATGTATAGTAGCACCTCCATATTTATTCTGGTGTGTCTGGAGTGCCTGAGCAAAGAACCCCATACAATATATGCTCCTATCTAATTGCAGCTGTTGATTTGAACTGGTCTTACAGAAACAGGCTCTGAAAATCCACTGGATGGGATCCTGACAGAATTGCTGGTATTGTCCCCATCAATGCCCTCCAGCAACTTACCTAGCCAGAGCTTATGGGGTCAAAGGGAGGGCACCTAATTTTCATGGGGCAGACAGATGCAAGTGCCACTGTAGGTATATCGCCGGTGCCTACCTGCCCCACACTTTTGGAAAATCCAGCACCTGGGAGGGGGTGTTGCTCAAATCACTCCCAGACTCCATGCAGACTTCCATTGCCCCCCCCCCCCCCCCATGTAGAAGAGGGGTCAAACTACATTTTCTTTTTTGTTAATTGTGAGGACGTACTTTAGGGGTTCAGGTGGCCTAGAACCCCCAATGATAGGGTGCACTGCTGCCAATCCGGAGGCTAGTACACTTCATCGTACTGAACATACAGGCCTGCAGTACTTCGCCAGGTCTCGATTGTTGTTTTGAACAATCTTCCGTTATTCACTTGAGTAGTAACAAATTCAGTCTTACAGTTATAATCTATTTTTTTCTAAAGACAATCTAAAAGTGGAATATAATTTCTTCAGAGTATAATGCAATTTACAAGCGGAGTTTTGTCAGCAGATTTGAACGTAGGTATGCGCTCATCCTTGTATGTTTCTGACTTCTAAACCTACACTAAAGCTTTTTTTATACACTGTTTTTCTCCTCATCAAATTGGAACTTAGATTGCCTTAAATGGTAGTTTCTGGTCAATGCACAGTCCTTCAGCTGATTCTTACACACACAGGTTTACATTTCTCTACAACATACATACATCAACAATCTTTCTCCTAAGTTGCAGTGCCCTTGTTGTCGTGACCGTAACAGTTATAATCTAAATATTCTATTATGGCACCATTATAAACATCCCAAGGCCTTACTTCAACCTTGAACACTGGCTGTTGCTAGGGTGATCTATAATTCTTTGTCTCTCTTTCTCTCTCTCGACTGTTTCTAGGCTAGGGTATCTCTCTCCCTCCTGTACCAAAACCAATAGAGCCAGGGAAGTGAGAAATCCTAGGATAGGGTATTCTCCCCCCAGTTCCGCTCCTGACTATATTTGGCTTGTAAGAAGCACGTGGAAGTTCCGGCACAACTAGGTCCCTGTCACTTTACGCTGGTCTCCTGCTGAAGTAATGGTGGTAGCCCCTGGAATTTTGGGGCCAACAGTGATTTAGGTTGTGTGTTTTGTGAAGCAGACTATCAGAAATAGATATTGATCTGTAAAAAGTATTCTGAGTGTGCTATGAATAAGAAACATCATTACATGGTCTCAAAAGTGGTAAAGCTCCTGACTAAAATAGTAATGCAAGTATTATCACTGCCTGAACAATTGCAACTGCCACTGGAAACCCACCATAGAACTGGAAGAAGCTAAAGCAAAAGTGTACATATATTGTGAGTTAGCTACAGGTGTTGTAGAAAAATATGACTTAAGGGTCGCAATGTACTTTTTGTGATTGGTGATTGAACTGTTGATGCATAACATGTTTACATGGGAAACGCTGGGTGATGAAAAGAAAACACAAAACTGTAATGAAACTTTATTTTTTTTGCTAGCCAAGGAAGAATGCTACATATGAGAGATATGTTTCCAATTCAAGAAATTAAGCTTGGGGTACCGATTGATTACTATGTTACAAAGTTGGAGAAATTCCTTTCAGAGACTTGTGATGTTGATGAACTGAAGGAATCAATTAATTATGAAGGAGCTGTGTTTCTGGTCAGGTGCAGCTATGTGAGAGATCCTGATCTTGACCTTAGAAGCTGTAGATGTGGTAAGAGCAGGTGACGTTAAACAGCCTCAGATGAAGCAGCTCAGTAATGATAAAACTGTCCATACAGTTGGGAAAAATGCAAGAGCCAAGAACAAAATGCCTGATAGGAAACCCCGCGAACAAATGCCCAGGATGATCAGAGATAAACTGACTGTCATATCTGCCGAATCATGCCAAAGATATTTGAATCAGTGTCTAGCATTCAGACAGATCTGCATGTAACAAGTGCACTTTAAACATAACAACAGAAAATGTTGGAAGCACTCAGCAGGCCAGGCAGCATCCGTGGAGAGAGAAACAGAGTTAACGTTTCATCAGAACGGGAAAAGGCTGGAGATGTAACAGGTTTTAAGCAGGTGCAGAGGCAGGGAAAGAGGGAGGGGAGGGGAGGAAGGAATTGAAGGAATATTCTGTGCTAGGGTATGAGGCAGGAGAGATTAAATGTTGCAAATGGGGATGGCAGAATCATAAACAGCCTGAAAAATGGGGGCAGGGGTTATAGTCTGAAATTGTTGAACTCAATGTTGAGTCCAGAAGGCTGTAAAGTGCCTAATCGAAAGATGAGGTGCTGTTCCTCGAGCTTACGTTGAGCTTCACTGGAACAGAGTAAGAGGCCGAGGACAGAGAGATCAGAGTGGGAGTGGAGCGGAGAATTAGTGACAGGCGACCGGAAGCTCGAGGTCACCCTTACGGACTGAACGGAGGTGTTAAAATAGTTTTGCTGCCAAGTATAAGACAAAGAAACAGCTGCACCTTGTAGAGGCAGATGAACAAGATGGTGAGTACATATGAACCATTCAGGTAGTGGAGGATGCAGAAACAATTATTCAGAAAAGCTGTTTGTAATGATGAGGGTCAATGAGAGTTCTACAGAGAGAACTTCATCCCATGTTTCAGCGGGATCTATCCTAAGTTTCAAAGGCGAACAAACAGTTTCTTAATATCTGGTGTAACCCAGTGCACAATCACAGGAAGAACCGTGATCAAGGACAATGTACAACACAGCAGACTATTAGAGAAAGAACATGTTTTTCCTCTTTGCATCTGGATAGAACCCCATATTCTGTAGTCATAAAGCCACACAGCACACAGTCACTCAATTAAACTTTCCATAAATTACAGCTTATGCTTACCAAAAACGTCCCTTGCCTGCTAATTATAGAATCATTCAGCACAGGAGGCCATTCAGCCCATCGTGCCTGAAAGTGCTATCCAATTAGTCCCACTCCTCTGCTCTTTCCCCAGAGCCATAAAAATGTTTTCCTTTACAAGTATGATTCCAATTTTCTTTTGAAAGCTGCTATTGAATCTGCTTCCAGGAATCTTCTCTAGCTTCATATCATGACAAACGTTCTGATTATCCCCCTTGCAACAGTCGGGTGCTGTATAGCCTGAGATGTACAGTACGTTATGTTTGGTCTATTTTTTGTTTAATTTTTTTGTAACTTTGTACAGCAAAGCAATTAATGCATGAAAATGTGAAGGAGGTTAAAATGCAAGGAAGACTTCATGCTGACAGATTTAAATGTCTAAAGCTACCGTTTCTGTAAAGCACAGCAAGGCATGAAATAAAGGCAGAGGAGCTGATTTAGAGATACAGAGCTGTCTGAACAACCTTAAAATGGCCATTCAGCTATCACTGCTCTATACTTTGTGCAGCAATCTACAATATAACATTAATTAGGGGAAATACAGTCTCGACATGGCACTGTAAACCTCTTAAAGCTACCACCCTTTGGAAATTTCAGCAGAAGCAATGAATTATAGATACTTAAGTTCTTGACTAGCGAGGGTTTGTTTTTTTGAGAGCAACAGCAGCATTATATAAAACACATTAAACAGCTAGACTCGAGTGTCAATAAATTAGCTTGAATCCTAACAGGATTGCCATTGATGTTTATTTTTATCTCACACTTGTAATGGTGAAGAGAGATGAGGGTTTAGCAAAAGAGGGGTTGAAGCCAAGTTTAAAGGAGTCTAATCAATGCTCCAAGGCAGCCTGTCCACCCGTGCACACTACATTTATTTAACTGACCACTCGGGGCAAAACAACAGCTTGGCGTCAGGGTGACAGGAGAGCGAATGCTGATGTGAAGCAGCCTCTTCGGGCAAAGTCTTATCAATTTTCCTGAGTACAGTTCTAGAGCAAAGCCCCGGGTAAGAACCTACAAGAGTAAACAGCCTTTATGCCTTAAAGGTGAGATGTCGGGAAGGAAAGCTCATTACTGTCACATTAACCTGCCGAAATGTAGAGAAACAAGTGAAACTACAAGACCTGGCAATTAGTCCGGCCAGCGCCCTGGTCTCACTGCTGGTTGCTTTGCTGTCCAGTTACAGATTTTTTTGTTTAAATTATCGAGGGGGGCTGCTGGCTTCTGTCAGGTTCCCGAAAGGTTGAGATGTACTGGGGAGTGGGACCCGAATTCAATCTTAATTCGCCAGAGAAGCACACAAAAAACAAACACACACAAAGTCCATTCGGAAAACGTTGCAGGGCGATTTTCAGCACAAGGCTAGGAAAATGCAACTTGGGAGAATGTTCCAACTGGGGCGGGAGGGGTCCGCCGCTGTCACCCTGCCCTTGGTCTGTCTCGGTGGATATGCACAGCTGGGTGGGATCTCGGGATGGGTTGGTTGGAGGCTGCAGAGAAAGCGGCAGCGCAGTAAAGATCAGCGCTGTGCCTCTCTGGGCTACTTTACCTTCTCTTTCTCATCATTATTTCACTGAATATCATTCTACGTGTTGATAAAACTTGTGTGTTTTTCCCCCCTCCCTGCTCTAAAGCACACACGGACATTAAGCACCGAAAAGGTTAACATGACCGGAGCGCTGCTTTTGCCTGGCTATGAATTAATCATTACTCACTTCCAGCCTATTGGCGAGTGCGCTCCCTGCCCTTTCTCACAATTGGCTGCTCTGCCACCCCCCCCCCCCCTCCCCCTCCCCACGTTACACATTTGGCTGACACCTGGGTCCTTCATTAGAATGAGATCTTCAAAGTGAGAGAGGCTCCTCCTGGCACAAGGACCTCGGGGTTGGAAGAAGCCAGCGGAAAGAGTTTCAGTCGGCATGGAAACGAGCGAAGCCGGCCGGCCGGCCGCCGCTAGCACGTCAGGGCTGAGGAATTGAGAAGCTAATGCAGAGAGCTCGGCAGACTGGCACTCTGAGCAAGGCTGCAAGTTCCAGTGATGGAGACTCCAAGCTGGCACAGCGCGTGAAGGGGAACCAAAGTGTGGAGGACCGATGCGGTTTAATTACTTCTGGAAATCTAGCAAAGTGCAACAGGCCAGAGTGATGGGATACTGAGCGGATCATAAGCAGTCGAAACCATGGATTCCTCTTCAAATGATGAACACCAGGCAGTTTCTGTGCCACTGGTGTGAGCAGCATGAGTCCGTGTGAGTACATGTATATTTGTGTGTGTGTGCTGTGTGTGAGGGGTAGTATATGAGGACAGACTACCAGCCCATGTATATGTGTGTGATGTGTGTGTGAGGGGTAGTATATGAGGGCAGACTACCAGCCCATGTATATGTGTGTGATGTGTGTGTGAGGGATAGTATATGAGGGCAGACTACCAGCCCATGTATATGTGTGTGATGTGTGTGTGAGGGGTAGTATATGAGGGCAGACTACCAGCCCATGTATATGTGTGTGATGTGTGTGTGAGGGGTAGTATATGAGGGCAGACTACCAGCCCATGTATATGTGTGTGATGTGTGTGTGAGGGGGTAGTATATGAGGACAGACTACCAGCCCATGTATATGTGTGTGATGTGTGTGTGAGGGGTAGTATATGAGGGCAGACTACCAGCCCATGTATATGTGTGTGATGTGTGTGTGAGGGGGTAGTATATGAGGGCAGACTCCCAGCCCATGTATATGTGTGTGATGTGTCTGAGGGGTAGTATATGAGGGCAGACTCCCAGCCCATGTATATGTGTGTGCTGTGTGTGAGGGGTAGTATATGAGGACAGACTACTGAGGGGTAGTATGTCAGGGGATTCCTGGCAGAGTACTCGCCCAAGCTCAATGCAGCACCATTTGTTAAGTTGATGAAATACAAAGAGATTTCTTTCTTCTAGATGGAGCTCGCAAGATCTATAATGAAGACTTGCCAAACCCGTTAGTGGAAAAAGTTGTAGTGAAATCACTGGCGGCTGGCACCTTTTTGTGTGAGAGCTGCCCGAACTTCGATTTTTGAACCTGTAGCCACTCATTCCAGACCGGTTGACTGAATGTGGGGAAGCAGATTTCAGTTTTGCCTTGAGGAAGTTGCTGCTGTCGGAGTGACCCACTGGGGAGTCATGGCCTTGGAGGGTGCACCAGAAGCCAGAGGCTCCCGGGCCAATCCAGAGAAGGCCACAGCACAGGGGAAAGGCCGACCTCACAGCATTAAAGAAATAACTCACACATTTGTGAAGCAGGCAAAGATCCACGGGATTAAATACATCTGTTCACAGCACTATTCACTGCACCACCGCGTGGTTTGGTTCTTGGCCTTTTGCACCTCGTTGGGGTTCCTGATCTCCTGGTCCTCCAACCGATTCCTCTACCTGCTCTCATTCCCGTCCCACACCAGGTTTCACATGGAGTGGACCAAGGAACTGAACTTCCCCGCTCTCACCATATGCAACAACAACCCCATCCGGTTTTACCAGTTGACCAAAAGTGACCTGTACTACGCGGGCCAATGGCTGGGGCTGCTCACCGAGAACCGCACCGCTCGCCCCCTGGTCATTGAGCTGGTCAAAGAAGATCGGCAGCAGTGGTTTCAGAAACTTTCCGATTTCCGCCTCTTTCTGCCGCCCCGGAGTTTTGAAGGGATCAGCCTGAATTTCATGGACCGCCTGGGCCATCAGTTGGATGACATGCTGCTTTCTTGCAAATACCGAGGGGATATGTGCGGCCCGCAGAACTTTACCTCAGTGAGTCTTGCCATTTCTTCTTTTTCTTTTTTTTAAAAAAAACTTTCTTTGGAAATTTTATGTTACTCTTTAGACCTAACAAAAAAGTTCGTGTCGAAGTATGATGTGTGTGTATTTTTTATAGTTTCCGAATGAATTAGAAAACATCATTGAAATTACATAAACTGATGACCTGCCACAATCCATCCATCACTGGAGATGTTATTACACGCCATGTGACCGTACTAAACGTCACAGTGTAGTAAATACAGCGACAACACGAGTATTGTTTTGTATGTGTGCAGGGTTCTATAAAATAAAGTATTGTAGGATGTATCTTTAAGGGGAATAAGGACATGATTTTTTTAATCAATAACAGTGTCGTGTAGATATATCAGAACTTGTCTGTGATCCAAGAAGCTCACTCCAGGTAACTGGAAGTTGTTGGGAAGGATTTCCTGAACTCGTTCATTCCACTTTCCTATTGGGAAGCTTAATTGCCAGGCCGTGCAATCACTGGCAAATGAACCATTTGCTGGATTCCTGGGATCAAGGTGGACATACTAAACAAACCACATTTACTTGACGTGATTTTTTTATCAGCTTGGAGTGATCCAGGTCCTTAAAGAGGCATGGTCACTGCAGAAAAATGAAAAACAGCTCACTCTGTAAACTGTTCCTACACTTCCATGTTGTCTGATAAGAAACCTAGGCTGCAACAGGTCTAAACTGTTGTGATGTTCTTGTTGTGCTATTAATGAATATGGATTTAAAAAATTATATTTTTATGTAGACACAGCTTGTGGTGTCAGGTGCCATTTCAGCTCATTACAAACAACTGGCACAGTAACATCCCGGTCACACGACGAGCATACTAATGCTCCTTTGATACCATATTAAAATTTACTCTTGACACCTCACACTGTTAGACAAGGAGTAGGTGTATTATATAGCTGACAAGTCAGGCTAGCAGCATGGTGTCATTGTGAAGCTATAAAAGTAGAGATATGGTTTTATTTCCAACATAAAAATTATTAGTATGGAGATTTCACTGTGTGTAATTATTGGACGAATTGTTAACACATTTGTTTCCAGTCCCTCTGCTATGTTTCAAAGGCTTTATGTCGCCATTAAAATAGCAGATTAAGGAACTTGATACAAATGTGTTAACTTTCCTATGATATTATTGTGCAGCCTAGTTTCCATAAAGTATCTTTGCAGGCCCATTGAGGGGGAAAGAAAACTGACCATAGAGATGCCTGGCAGAGCAAATGGAAATATCCCACTGATGCAGTAGAGGGTGCTCTTCTGATTGAGGTGAGGACACATTGTTAGGACACTGCAAAGGGAACTTCACTATCTGTTTCCCAATGTAGTAAAATGTATGATGCTAAGAAATATTGGCAATAATAAGAGAAAGATAAATACTAGAAATGAGTTTGTGGAACAGCATAAATAGTCACATTGGATTGATGCTGCCTAACACCATAAATGGTTACACTGGGTTGGTGGTGTACAACAGTGCAAATGATTACAGTGGAACTGTATTGTGTAACAGTGTAGATGGTCGCACTGAGACTGGTGTTGTGTAATAGTATAAATGGACACACTGGGACTGGTGTTGGGTAACAGTATAAATGGTCACACTGGGACTGGTGTGTAACAGTATAATGGACACACTGGGACTGGTGTTGGGTAACACTATAAATGGTCACACTGGGACTGGTGTGTAACAGTATAATGGACACACTGGGACTGGTGTTGGGTAACACTATAAATGGTCACACTGGGACTGGTGTGTAACAGTATAATGGACACACTGGGACTGGTGTTGGGTAACACTATAAATGGTCACACTGGGACTGGTGTGTAACAGTATAATGGACACACTGGGACTGGTGTTGGGTAACACTATAAATGGTCACACTGGGACTGGTGTGTAACAGTATAATGGACACACTGGGACTGGTGTGTAACAGTATAATGGTCACACTGGGACTGGTGTTGGGTAACACTCTAAATGGTCACACACTAAACTAGCAGCATTCTGGAATTGTGTAAATGATCATGCTGCTGCTGGCAGTGTTGTAGAACAGCGCACATGGCCACACCGGGATTGGCAGGGCTGTGTGAGTTGTCACACTCGAACAGTAACTTGGCCATATGCAGAACAATGGACATTGCGAAACAGGAAATGATCACTGACACATCAGCAGCTATTGTTTAATAATGAAAATTGGTCACAGACTAGCATCTGTTCTATAGTAGTCAAAAGTAACACACAGACTAGACTAGTGGCATTCTGTAACACAGCATAAAACATCACATTTTAGGAAGCAACAGATGTGTTAAAGTAAATAGTCACACACAGATTACTGGCATTGTCTTAAAAATGTAAGTGAGAAGTCGCACAACACCAGGTTATAGTCCAACAGCTTTATTTGAAATCACAAGCTTTCAGAGCGGCTGCTCCTTCGTCAGGTGAAGTGAAGAAATACAAATGGGCACAGCATATATAGACAGAGAACAATGCCTGTGCAGAGAACAATGCCAGATGACTACAGTTAATCTTTCTAACTGCCTTCTATCACACCTCGGCAGAGAGACAATCACGGCAATCAAATCAAACCAGGTCAGTCTGTTGAACTATAACCTGGTGTTGTGCGACTTCTCACTTTTGTCCACCCCAGTCCAACACCGGCATCTCCGCATCATGGCCACTTAAAAATGTAGAGTAAGCTGTCACACTTAGACAACAATCTCTTGTGTAATTGTGAACACAAATATTTGATCTAGCAACTATTATATAACAAGATAGACAATTAATTGTGAATGAGTGTTCATTATACAATAGTGTACAAAGTCACATACTGGCTAGCAGTTATTGTGCTACTATTGGCATGGCCATGAACTCTATTACATAGTCTCAGCCACAGCAACTCTAGGATTACCAATAGTTGCTATCTAGCTGCTTCTACGAAGGAGCAGCGCTCCGAAAGCTTGTGATTTCAAATAAAGCTGTTGGACTATATCCTGGTGTTGTGCGACTTCTCATACTAGAAGTTTGTATATGTGGACTTTGGTAATGACAAGCGCAGACTTGGCAGTGATGGTCTCCACAGCTCAAATAGCTGATCACCACTCTGTATCCAGCCAAAACAAATGAAAAATGTCAACTTGGGCAAATTACTGAAGCTTTAATTACCCAGAAACCATACACTAGTATGAATTGACACCGTCAAAAAGAAAAAGGGGATGAGAAAAAAAAAATGATGGAAAAATAATATACTCAATTATAGATGGACCATTGGCCAAAGTGTAATACTGTAGATGTTCAGATTTATATTATCCTTGTTCTGAAACTGTATATAAAAAGTAGTGGTTTTGCCTCACTGAAGAGTTTAGATCTATGTGCAATTTCTGGTATAACCTACTCTGAAAACTTAGTTCAGTGTCGAATGTGGACAGTTCTATCTCACAGCTCCAGTACACAAGCAACAGTCTGCAATTATATACTCTTACGCAGAATTTAAGATGAAGGAATGCTGCAGTGTTCCGTATTACATTTCTCCTCAACATTGAAGTACACAGTTCAGAACACAGCAAATCAATTGTATTTTAAAAAATATATGTATTTGTACTCTGGATGTGGGTGACACTGGCAAGACTACATTTCTTGCTCATCCTTAGATGTCCTGAAAGATGATAATGGGTCTTCTCCATCAACTACTTAAGCCCTTGTGCTGATGGTGCTCCCACAATAGTGTTCCCACAATAGTGTTAAGTAGGGAATTCCATGGTATTGACCCAGCAACAATGAAGGAATGGCAATATTATGACTAAATCATGAATGACGTGTGATTTGGAGGGGAACTTGGAGGTGATGGTGTTCCCACAACATTACTGCTCTTGTGCTTCACATTGGTAGAGTTGCAGGGGAGGGAGGTGCTGTCAAAGTAATGACAGTGAGTTGCTGCTGTGCATTCTGTAGATTGTACGTACTGGAGCCACAGTACGCCGGTGGTAGATATTGAGTCCAGTGGCAGAGGAACCGCTCTGTCCTGGATGGTTTTGAGCTTTTTGAATGTTGCTGCAGCTGCAGTCATCCAGGTGAATATCCTAACTTGAGCCTTGTAAATGGTGGATAGGCATTGAGAGGTCAGGAGGTGAGTCACTCGTCTCAGAATACCCAACCTCTGCTCTGCTCCTGTAGCCACAGTGTTGCTATGGCTGGTCCAGTCGGCTTCTAGTCAGTGGTGATCCTGCAATACTGATGGTGGGGCACCCAGTGATAGTGGTGCTGCTGAAGTTTAAGCGGAGCTGGCTGAGCTTTGTCATGCTTGTGATGATCATTATCTGGCAGCTAGCAGGAATGTTACTTGCCATTTGTCAGCCCAAGCCTTGGTGTAGTCCAGGTCCTGCTGTAGTCTGGCATGGGCTTCATTATTGAAGGAGTTGTAAATGGAGCTGAGTACTGTAGAATCATCTGCAAATAGTCCCATTCCTAACCTTATGATTGAGGGGAGGTCATTGATGAAGCTGCTGAAAAAGGCAGGCCCAAGAACACTTTCCTGAGAAACTCCTGCAATGATGTCCTGGGACTGTGGTGACTGGCCTCCGACAACCACAATCATCTTTCTTTGCATCAGACATGACTCCAGCCAGTGGAGTGTTGTTCCTTTAACTACCATTAACCAGTTTTGCTAGGGCTCCTTGATGCCAGTTCAAGGCTAGTTTCATAAAACGCACAAAGCATTACCATAATTTATTAAATGTGTAATTTATATTTTACAAGGTAAAATTATTAATGCCAACTGAAAAGACCAGGAGAACCGTGTAAAATTTCAGGTCCTATATCATTAATCATCATGAAAAGACAGTGTGTAAAAGTTGCGATCACACGCAGCTTCTGATGCAACATAGGAAAGTACCGGACCAGAAAAGACTGCAGATTATACTCAACTGAAGCAAAGAATTTCCTTGGACTTTCTGCCGCTGAGTCTAGTCTGTCTAGTCCCCTCTCATTCTTCTAAACTCTAGTGAATACAGGCCTAGTCGACCCAATCTCTCTTTGTACGACAGTCCTGCCATCCCAGGAATCAGTCTGGTGAACCTTCGCTGCACTCCCTCTATGGCAAGTACAGGAAACTCTTGTTTAACCGGCACCTAAATATCCGGAATTCTCTCTTAACCGGCAAAAATCATACTCCGAAAACTCCTCTCAAATAACCGGCAATGTTGCCGAGTCCGAGTCTCCCGCGATCGCCGAGTTAGTCAGTGGGGGTAGTTCTCCAAAGTGCCACTACTCGGCCTCCTGGCACTGTCGGAAGTCTGAACACGGCAGTAACAGGAGTCTGATTTTTGTTTGTTAAAAATAGCCTCGGTAGATATAACTCTCCGTTATCCGGAACTTTTGATCAACCGGCACCACGCCGGTCCCGTCGGTGCCGGATACCGAAGAGTTTCCTGTATATCCATTCTTAGGTAAGGATTTTTTTGACCATCAGACATGATAAATGGTAATGGTATACAATTTTGAACTAGATGAAGCATTGCTCTGGTACGCATCAAGTCCGTGGCTTATATATAAAAAGGGCAAAACTTTGAAGGCTACATGCTGATTTTTGATCATTTTATTGACTCTTAACATGATCGTCACAGAATTTGCCGAAAACCTTCATGAGTTCACCCCTGCAGGCAAGGCTCTTCAAATAAATCCGTGTTTGCAGGGAAAGCTGCCCTGATGTGTTAGCTTATGTTTATCGCTATTTTGGCCTTGACAGTGTCAGATGAAAACCTTTATAGGTAAAAAAAAAAGGGGGCTAGAATGTCGAAGGAAACATCATGATTTAGTTCATTTTTGAGCAATGACTCATTTCAAATGAGATGGAGAGAGTTCCACTATTTCACTGCTTATTGTTTTACCTTTTTACTATTTTGCGAGTTGTGCTGAAAGTGGAGCTTTCATTCTGTGTCAAACAGGAAACCTTTCTACATGTTATTTTATGATGTTTTGAAATAAATGGAATTATGATGGAAACCAGCCTAACTAAACAGCAAAATAGAGATTTGAGTTAGACTGTCTGTGAGATGCAGCTCCAGTGGTTTGATACATAAATCAGTCAAAATGCAAAAGCTTCTAGGTGCTGATCAAATTAATGGCCCTTTGAAATACAATGGGGTAAGCTGCATTCTACAGAAAAATTACCCAATCAGTCATAGGAATGGTTTCGATTTCTGGCAAATGTTGAAGTTTTTGAGCTACAGACAAATTAATTACCCATGAAATGATTAAACAACCAAGGAAGCTTTGTACTAATTAACTTTCAGGACGTACTTTGTTTAAAAGGATTGGCAGGTGTACAAGAGATGGGCCAGGTGCGATTTCAATGCCCAGGAGGTGCCAACAACAAATGGACTGGGAAGGGGGGCTGCTTTTACATCAAATAAAAGATACCCAACTTAATTTACTTTCTGTCCCATGGTTTTCGGTTCCCTGTTTTGTACTGCCTCTATCAGCGAACAGCACTCACCGTTATTATGGAGTAAATCAGACAACAACTTATGGAGTCCCCAGTTAAACGCGGAAATCTGGAAGTTGCTGTCCGAGTTACCCTGCTCCTCCACAGGCTGCGCTATACCAGTACCTCGCCAATAGACTCGGCATTGAAATCCATGTAAGGATGTGAAGTTGCAGTACTCACCCACTAGTTACCCACTAAACATGACAGAAAAAGTTAGGGCTGGTGCATTTGGGTGTAAGTAAATTTTTAATGGCATGATAAGTCATAATTACTGCCAAACAACCTCTCTGGTACTGAAAATTTAATTTTACAAGTATGGAGTCTCATTCTTCCAGAATTTAATTAATGTTGGAGATTTAAATATATATATATATATATATATATATATATATATATATTTAAATCTCCAACATTAATTAAATTCTGGAAGAATGAGACTCCATACTTGTAAAATTAAATTTTCAGTACCAGAGAGGTTGTTTGGCAGTAATTATGACTTATCATGCCATTAAAAATTTACTTACACCCAATTTTCTTTCTATTTCTTTTATCTTTCTCTCTTAATCCCATCTTCTTTCCCTCTCTTTGTTTCACTATCTGTACTTGATTTTACAATGAATTGAATCTAATTTATACTTCCTGGTTAAGACTCTGCATGGCTCAGTGAGGAGTCTTCAATCTGATTGGTTGAAGAGCCACACTGTTGCTTGGCCTGCTCACACATGCCACAGATCCCCTGTCAGATGTCCGATGACAGCAGGTTGCCCCTCAAAAGCCCGCAAAAAGTCTGTGGGCAGCTGTCAACGTGATGAACGACGAGTGCTGCTCCTGCACCGCGAACCACAAAGGCCCATTACATCTATGAGTGAAATATTTTTGAACCCAATTTTAATTTTGATCTCTGATAAATGGAAAAAAAATTAACATGTCAAATTAGATGAAACATAACAAAGGTAATTATAAACATCTAATCCTGAAAAAAGTAAACATAAAGAGCCTGATTGTTCTGAAGGATTATGCAAAAAATGAACTCCTCAGGTTACCCAATTTGCATGAATCTTGGTAAATCTCCCTTTCATTCAATGTGGAATGTGAGGAAGCATTCATAGAATCTTACAAGTATGTTGGCATTTTACTTGATTTACCAAGTCTTGGCACTGACTAATAAATAACTAATTCACTCTCTTGCTACATCACAACAGAGGGTCAAATTTAATGAAATGTTAAGATGCTTTATTGTCCACGGGTGCGCCGACTTAGTGACCTTTAACATCGTGAACTGTAAAGTGTTTTATTGAAATAAGTTATTAATCAATAAAGCAATAACTGATTGCAAACATCATGTAACAAATGGAGTGAAACGCCTTGTCAGATGCCATAGATCCTGTAAGAGTGTCATGATGGAATTAAGAGCGTCACTCTATGATACCCTAAACCTTGATTTTTGGAAACTGTTTTAACTCCTGTTAATCTAAACATCCATGAATTTTAAAATGAACTATTCCAATTTTCCCTTTGTTTGTATATGTCAAAGGTCCTAATATAATATTTACATTTTTGACATATACTCAATGGGCAGTTACATATGGGATGGTATATATCATTTGTTAAAATGACAGTTTTGAATTGATGCTTAGGGCTGGATTTTGCCAGCCCTGGGAAGGCAGGTTTGGAGGCGGGACTGCTAGGAAAATGGCAGAATTTGGGGGCGGGTGCCCAACCCGCCTCCATGCCATCTTGCCAGGAGGCAGGTAGCCGTCCCGCGCCGGGTCCCGTCTCCTTGGAGGCGGGAAGGGATTACAGCCACTTAACTGCCTGTTAACAGGTAGTTAACAGGCAGAAAATAGGATTATCCCCATTTTGCCCACACAAGTGCGGGCTTCCCGAAAGCTCCGAAATCCGCCAGGGTCACCGAGGCAAATAGTGGGTCTGCGGGGTCCAAAAGTGTGCTGTGGAGGTGAGTGATGGGTATAAGTGTGGAGAGGTGCGTATCTGAGGTAAGTGCAAAGTGTTAGAAAAACCTACCTTTGTTTCTTCCTGTAGGCTTCAATCGGTGGGTATGTGGAGAGACTCGCACCTCCGCGGCAGAGATGACAGATGGCCGTTGCATTCTCCAATGCAGCAACCATCTAATTTCTACAAAAGAAAGAGGTTTGATGAGGTCTTGAATTCCAGAACTCATCAAACTACAGAGAATGTCAGTGTTTGACAGCTTCACAGAGCTGTCAAACGATGACAATTCATCTGTCGAAAAACTTCTTGACAGATGGAACGTCATATGTTGATGTTCTCTGGAACTGGCTTTCCCTTAATTGGCCTGCTAAGCCCGCTGGGCGGGCTTAACAAGGCCAACCAAGGGAAAGTAGCGTGGGTTGGCCAGAAGTTGATGGAGGCGAGACTGAAACCCGACAAGTGGGAGTCCCGGTTCCAAAAGTTCCCCATTGGCAAAATCCAGCCCTTAGTGATTTTGGGTGTGCTTCAGTGCAAATATAAGAAAGAAAGACTTGCATTTAAATAGCGCCTTTCATGACCTCAGGATGTCCCAAAGCGCTTTATAGTCAATGGAGCACTTTTGAAGGGTTGTCACTGTTGTAATGTGAGAAACGCAGCAGCTGATTTGCACACAGCAAGCTCCCACAAACAGCAATGTGATAATGACCAGATAATCTGTTCTTTAGTGATGAAAGGTCATTGACCTGAAACGTTGACTCTGTTTCTCTCTCCACACATGCTGCCTGACCTGCTGGGTATTTCCAGCATTTTCTGTTTTTATTTCAGATTTCCAGCATCTGCAGTAGTTTGCTTTCGACATAGAATCTAAGACTTTGCTTCACACTGGTTTGAGTTCAAACTCACTGTGGCACTGACTCCAAGGTGATCTCGAAAGTCCAGTGAGCCTCTATGCTTTCTTTCAGTGCTCTGCTTGGGCTTCCCTTCCAACCTACTTTCCAAAGGCACTCTTTGAAAAATAAAACCTTGTTTGGATAAATCAATAGCTGTAGGACAATGTACAGATGCCGAGAGTAATTTTCTAGTCATTGTTGTTCTGATGCATCTTTTGCTCTGTGTTTGAGGCAGTTAAATTAATGTTGGAAATAAATGGATTTTTGCCATTGGAAGCTACTGCGAGCGAGCAATATCTTTTTTACTACACACTGTAGGAGGGACAAGGTGTCAATTATTTATAGGCTGGATTTTTTTTAAATTACTAAAGAAAATTGTTATTTTCTAGGAAGATTTGTCTACAAAAATCATGTTTAAAATAGGCACTGTACACTATTCGTTTTTAAAAAAAAAATTAAAGCATCTAATTCTGTTCAGTGTCCCAATTGATGCAAGTAATCATAAATTTTGTCAGAATATCAGTTACAACAATTGGCTCGATTGCTGCAGATCTGTGAACTGCTTAATAAGCTGCAGGCAAAGTCTAGCTGGGAAGTATCATTAGTGTAACAATACTTCACTCATCATTGATGTTACAACATTACCTCTGCTTCTGTGTGAGAATTGTCTGTACAATATACATAGTTATGAAAGGGTGACCTAGTTTACAGTGTGTGCATTTGATCAGTTGACTGATTAATTTATCTAGGCTCTGGTGTGACAGATGAAGTGAGATATTGGCCCTGGGTTTGGTTCAGGTATTGAGAAAGCATGTTGATTTAACTAACTTTCGGGCACCGCTCCAATTGGGAAATGCTATTCGTTCCATTTTAATTTCTAATAAAATGCATCCCGAGTTGCGCTCCAGAAACTCAGCTTTGTGGATTTTAAAGCTTCTCCGAGATGTAGCTGCTACAATCATGTTGGCTATTAACTGGATTGAAAAACCAGCATGCTGGCCTGCATCTGTCTTGGTTATCAAATTTTAATGTTCAGCAGCTGTTTCCATTTATTAAAAGGTGTCCTACCCTTTCCCCCACTTCGGAGTCATAAACAGCAAGTTCTACCTCCATTAGTTTGCAATTTTTCTCAAATGAAACAGCGTAGAAATCCCACACTGCAAGCGATAAACATTGTAAAAAGCCTCTTTTGGTATTTTTAAAAATCTAAATAGTAACTCGGGGTGATTTTATCAATGGGGACGTGATGGAGGCGGACTGCTGCTTGTCGGGTTTTAGTCCCGCCTTCATCGACGTCTGGCCAACCCACACTATTTTCCTTTGATTGACCTTGTTAAGCCCGCCCAGCGGGTTTAGCAGGCCAATTAAGGGGAAGCCAGTGACAGAGAACGTCAGCGTATGACGTTTCATCTGTCAAAAATTTTTGACAGATGAATTTTCATCGTTTGACAGCTTCACTGACAATCTCTGTTCTTTGGTGAGTCCTTGTACTCAAGGCTCACCAAACCTCTTTCCTGAGCAGAAATCAGATGGCTGTTGCATCGGAGAATGCAGCAGACATTCTGTCATCTCTGCTGTGGAGATGAGGCAGCTCCGCAGCCTAAAGCGATGAAGCCTGGAGGAAGAAGCAAAGGTAAGTAATCTTATTAAAACACTTTAGAGTCACCTCACACACTTACCTCTCCACACTTGCACTCATCACTCACCTGCACACCGGACATTTCGGCCCCTCCGACCCCCACAGACCCATGGCTCGCCTCGCTGACCCTGGCGAGGTTCGGAGCCGTCGGGAAGCCCACACTTTAGGGCTCAAAATAGGGATTAGCCGAAAAATGGCTGTTAACTACCTGTTAACAGGCAGTTAATTGACACTAATCCCCTTTCCACCTCGAGGAGACGGGACCCGGCGCGGGTCAGGTACCCGCCTCCTGGGAAGATGGCACGGAGGCGGGTTGGGGGCGGGATGGGTACCTGCTCCCAGATTCTGCCATTTTCCCGGCAGTCCCGCCTCCATACCCACCGCCCCAGGGCTGGGAAAATCGCCCCCATAGTCTTCCTGTTTAGAGATATAGGGGGAAAAATTCAGTCGCGCCCCGTTTGGGGCGCAAATATCGTCCGGGCGCAAAAATTAGCGCCTGCCACTAATTATCGCCACTGACTGGAAACTTCACTTTTAACGCCCCGGGAGGTGATTGGAGCGCTAAATCAGGCGCTGCTCACCTGTCTTAAGGCGCAAAGGCCGAGGAGTGAGGCGCTAACTCAACCTCACTCTATGGCCAGAGGGTCTTAAAACCACAATTAACAACACTCATCCAACACCTATGGCCCTTTCATGAAGCACACACACACATTCCATACTTTGCATACAGTAAGGGCTATTCACCTATGGGAGGCACATCAGGCAAGACCATGGCTGCATACAGTAAGGGCTATTCACCTATGGGAGGCACATCAGGCAAGACCATGGCTGCATACAGTAAGGGCTATTCACCTATGGGAGGCACATCAGGCAAGACCATGGCTGCATACAGTAAGGGCTATTCACCTATGGGAGGCACATCAGGCAAGACCATGGCTGTATATTTACTCAGACGCCGTCCTTTTTCTTGCAGGCCAAGCTGGCGCATAATAGGAGACAGCAGCAACGGACGGGTGGAGGGCGGCCTCAGCTGCAACCCCTCAGCGATCTTGAGGAGCGCGTCCACAGGATTGTGGCAAGCCGGGTGATCGGTCCCGTCGCCACTGGAGACGCCGACCCCAGAGGAAGCCGGAGCATCAGTGCCACCCTCTCCCGAGGAAGCCCATGCCGACACTGGGAACACGCCTTCCCTGGAGGGGAGCAGGGGGGAAGGGTCTGATGAGGGTGAAGCTCCAGGACCCAGCGGGCTGCAGCAACGCCATGGGGGTAGGGAAGCTCGGGGGCCTTCTCCCCGGAGGGAGAGTATGCCAGCGCGTCCTGCTGCACTGGACGCAGAGGAGGAGCGGCTGATCGCGGAAATGAACACCCAGGCGGTGGGCATGCACACTGAGCTCATGGCTGCAGTGGGTAGGGTGCCCGAATGCATTGAAGCACTGGCAAGGAGTGTGGAGCACTTCGCTGCAGCGCAGGCGGATGCGACACTGAAGCTCAGTGCTGCAATTCAATCTCAGACTGCTCTCATGCAGACTCAGATTGAGGCCACGCGAGCACTGTCTGCTGCCATCCTCGCTGGTTCGTTCACATTTCCCCGGGGCTCTCACCGCGCCGCAGCAGGCCAGCAATCTGTGCTCCAGCAGATTGCTCCGGATGCTGAAGTGCTGCCCCATGGGAGTGCCAGCGTGTCGGTCGAGCAGGGAGTTGCTGTCCTCGCTCAAGATGACAGCATTCCTGCTGCCACCACTGTCACTTCTCCACTGCAGTTGCCACCGCCTGTAGGACAGACTGCTGCCGCCCATGCAGAGTTGGTGCAGTCTGCAGCCGGGCCCTCCAGGCCCAGAACTGGTCGAGGCCATTCCTCAAGGGCATCTGCAGTGTCAGGGTCTGACAAGCAGCAGCCTTCCACCAGCCTTGCTGCAGCCACTGAGGTCCCATTGCGGAGGAGCAGTAGGGTAAGAAGGGGGGAAGGGCGCACGGGAAGGAGTTCACCCTCGATGTAGGAGGTGTGACAAAATGCTGGTCATTTTTTTATTAAAGGCCGAGGTTCGTGGTCAAACTTTTGTTGAGTGTTTTGCACATGATCTCCAGGTTGTGAGAACCAGTTATGTTAATGACTTTTTTTGTGTTTATTTGTATGAGTTTGTCATGAAGAAATGACACACACAGAGTTTGTAAAATAAATAAGTTTTGGTACTCAAAATATACATGTTTGGTGTTTGGAATCATTGGTGCCTTGGCCGGCTTAGGGGTTGCGTGTTGGGTTCATTCATGCTGTTCTCAATGGCAGAAGCCATTTCCACAGCAGGGGCCTAGAAGCGGCTTGCTATCAGCCGCTGACGGACGGCCCTTGCAGTTTCACCATTGTGGGCCGCCCTCACGCCTTGGTGCTGCTGCTGATCATCCTCCTCCTCCTCTTCCTCCTCTTCCTCCTCCTCCTCTGGTGGTGCTCCAAGGCCTGGTGGCATTGGCTGGGTCCTGAGGATTGCCATGTTATGCAGCATGCAGCACACAACTACGTGTTGGACACTCGCTCAGACGAGTACTGCAGGGCTCCTCCAGAATGGTCGAGACAGCGGAACCGTTGCTTGAGCACGCCGATTGTGTGCTCCACGATGTTCCTGGTAGCTTGATGGCTCTCGTTGTACCGCCGCTCAGCAGGGGTGTTGGGCGTACGGAGCGGTGTCATCAGCCAGGTGCTCAGTGGATACCCCTTGTCCCCGAGAAGCCAACCAACTGGCTGATGCGGTGCCTCAAAGTTCTGCCACAGTAGTCTGGCGCAGGATGAAAGCATCGTGGCAGCTGCCAGGATAGTGGGCATTGACAGCGAGTATCAGCTGTCTGTGGTCACAGACCAACTGAACATTCAAGGAATGGAACCCCTTTCTGTTCCGGAAATCCTCGGCATTCTCATGAGGAGCACGCAAAGCCACATGCGTGCAGTCAATGGCGCCCTGCACCATGGGGAAGCCCGCTATCCTCGCAAAGCCCAGAGCGCGTTCTTGCTGCTTGTCTGGGGTCATGGGGAAAGAGATGAACTCTCGTCTCCTTTTAAAGAGGGCATTTGTGACCTTCCGGATGCAGCAATGCACCGCGAACTGGGAGATATTGGCGATGTCCCCAACAGCAGATTGAAATGAGCCAGTAGCATAAAAGTTCAGAGCCACTGTGACCTTCACTGCCACCGACAGAGACGTCCTGGACCTCAGTTGAGGCTGCAGATCTGGCTGCAGCAGGTGGCAGAGCTCAGTGACCACCTCCTTGCTGAAGCGCAGCCTTCGCAGACACTGCTCCTCAGACAAATGAATGTAGGAGAGCTGTTCACGATATACCCTGGGAGGGTAAGCTCTCCTGTACAGACGCCTGTTGGCCCTCCTCTGTCTGGCCATCATTGCCACTCTCTCTCTGCGTCTCTGTCTCCTCCGATTCAGCTGGCGCAGGACGACGCCCCCCATCAGTGCAGCCCCCATATCTCTTAGCAAGCAAAGTTATGAAGGCCAGAAACCAAAGTACCAGCGAAGTTAGGATGAGTAGCCAAAACTACCTCACACAGCGTTGACTCAATGCAGAAGTCTCTCTTTCTCTCTCTCCGAATCTCTCTCTCTCTCTCTCAGAACGAGTGGTGCAAAAATGTCAACCACAGAGAAAGACAGGAAGAGTCTCCCTTTAAATAGCGCCCCCCCCAGCCCCACAGCGATTGTTAGCGTTCCACTCTACCGGTCGTAGGATGCGCCAGGCGGTAAGGATGGGGGCGCCACTGAAATTCTGCTCCGGGGCGCCACAAGGGCGTTGCACTCTCGTATGACGTCACAATCTGCGCGCGCAGGAGATCTCGGCGATAAAGTTTAGCGCCGCCGCAAAATGTCTAGTTAAGTTCGCGAGCGGCGCATACATCGCTGCGCCCGGGCGCTAGCTGCTTTGCGCCCCATTAGCGCCCTCTTAAGGCGCTAACGGGAGGTGCAACCAACTGAATTTTTCCCCCATAGAAATACTAAAGAAGGTACTTTTATTTTCCAAACTTAACTGTATAAGCCTTGATAAATGCAGTATACTACAGTCAAATGCATGTGTGTATTCCAGAAGTGAAGAAAATGGTGCAGCAGTAATCCAATAATTAACAGCAATCTAGTTGAAAGTATGTTAGAAAGAAAGACTTGCATTTATATAGCACCTTTCACAACCTCAGGATGTTCCAAAGTGCTTTACAGCCATGGAGTATTTTTGAAGTGTAGTCACTGTTGTATGAAGTGTGGCAGCGAAGTCCCACAAACAGCAATGTGATAAATGAGCAAATCATCTGTTTTGGTGATGTTGGTAGAGGGATCAATATTGACCAGGACACCGGGAAGAACTCCCCTACTTTACTTTAATATAGTTTCATGTGATGTTTGACCTGACGTCCACCTGAGAGAGCAGACGGGGCCTCGGTTTAATAACTCACCCGAAAGATGGCACCTCCGACAGTGCAGCAATCCCTCAGTATGGCACTGGGAGTGTCAGGCTAGACTTTGCGCTCAAGTCTCTGGAGTGGATCTTGAACCCACTATCTTCTGACTCCGAGGCGAGAGTGCTATCAGCTGAGCCACTGGCTGACACATTGGGGGGAATTTTGCCGGTGCTCAGGGGGCGGGTTTGAAGGCGGGACATCTGGCAAAATTGCAAAGATTGACAGCGGGTCGGAAACCCGCTGTCATCCCGCCTTCAATCAATCTTCCCAGGTGTCGGGTCCCTGATTTGCACATGGACCTGACACCTAGCGGTGGGAAGAAGATTATAGGCACTTAACTGCTTGTTAACAGGTTGTTAACAGGCAGTTAAGAGGCTTTTTGCAATTTTGACAGGTCTACTGCGGGCTTCCCGATGTCCGGACACCATGCCAGGTAAGTGTTGCATGCTGTGGGTCTACTGTAATGTTTGTGCATTGATGACAGCTGCAGAAGTGGTGTGAAGGATCCAATGGTACACTGGTGAGTTTCAGAGGTAAGAAAATGTTCGGAAAATCATTTTTAATGTATTTAGACTTTTCTTTAGGTGACAAGTTTTGAATTGTTTGTGTAGTTGGAAGAACCTCTCTCACCAGTGACAGATCGCTTCTGTTACCTCACCTGCAGCTGCCATCTGTTCTAGCCTAAGGAAGGAGTCATTGGAGAGCCTATGTGCAAGGGCACACCTTTGTACAGTGATTGTCAGTGTTTGCAGCACCTCAATGCTGTCAAACACTGAAAAATCAGCTGTCAAAAAAATTGTGCGTGACCCCTTTAAGAAAACTGGCAGATGACGCGTCATCAGCTGATGTCATGTGACACCATCTTTTTCTTAATTGGCCGGCAAGCCCGCAGGGCGGGCTTAACAAGGCCAATTGACACAAAATCGCATCTGTGCGTCGGACGTCGTTGGGGGCGGGATTGGAACTCAGAAGGCAGCTGTCCCGTCCCCAAGCCGCATCGAGAGGAAAAATCGCGGCCATTGACACAGATTTTGTGAATGGAGCCACGTTGGAGGCGGGACTGCTGCTTGTTGGGTTTCAGTCCCGCCTCCATCGAGTTGTGGCCAACCCATGCTATTTTCCCTTGATTGACCTGGTTAAGCCCGCCCAGTGGGCTGAGCAGGCCAATTAAGGTAAAGCCTTTTGCAGAGCATGTCAACGTATGACGTGTCATCTGTCAAAGTTTTGACAGATGAATTGTCATCGTTTGACAGCTCTGTGAAGCTGTCAAACAGTGACAATCTCTGCAGTTTGATGAGGTCTTGCATACAAGACCTCATCAAATCTCTTTCTTTTACAGAAATGAGATGTTTGTTGCATATGAGAATGCAACGGCCATCTCTCATCTGCAACACGGAGGTGCGCGACTCTCCGTATAGAAACTGACTGAAGCCTGCAGGAAGAAACAAAGGTAAGTACACTTTTAAAAACACTTAGGACTTACCTCAGATACTCACCTCTACACTCTTGCACCCATCACTTACCGTCACACCACACTTTTGCATCCCCCCTCGACCCCCGCAGACCCCCACTCGCTGAGCTGAGCTGGCGGGTTTTGGAGCCGTCGGGAAGCCCGCACTTGTGAGGGCAAAAACGGGATAATCCTATTTTCTGCCTGTTAACTACCTGTTAATAGGCTTTAATCCCTGCCCTCCTCCAAGGAGACGGGACCTGGTGTGGGACGGCAACCCGCCTCCTGGGAAGCTGGCATGGAGGTGGGTTGGGCACCCGCCCCCAAATTCTGCCATTTTCCCGGCAGTTCTGCCGCGTTTCCTACATTACAACAGCAGCTCCAGTTCAAAGTACTTCATTGGCTGTAAAGCGCTTTGAGACGTCCGGTGGTCGTGGAAGGCGCTATATAAATGCAAGGCTTTCTTTCTTCTTTAACACTAACTGAGCAGTGCCACGAAGGTTGCTAGTGAAAATGCACAGGAATCTTTCAGTCCAACTTTCTGCTGAGAGTCAGTGGTGCCAGACAAGCCAAAAGCAATGAAAAGCTGTCTGGTGACTCAACTGCAGCTCTCGAATTTTCTGCACAATTTAGTTTTGGATTGATGGCGCACTGTTCTCCAGTAAAGTGCCCATAACTATCGCTGTACTCTTTTTCGCCACCTCTCCCATCAGGTAACAGTTTCTTTTTCTGCACCAGAATCCCAGCAGTTTTGTAACTGGCCAAAAGCTATAAGTTCTGTAGACGAGAAAAATTGCCTCAGAACCGTTTCCTGCTGATTGAGTGTGGATTTCAGTTGAGTAATTTCATGCACTCTTTTCCGCAAACCGATTGGAAATTTTCCATCATTCAGAATGTACATGCTCAAAAATGTTTCTTCAAATTATACACCTTGTTCTCAGTAAATGACTTTGTGCACAAATGGAAAAGTGGCTTCTTGTCACACAATGGGGAACTGAATTTCCCATTCATTGTGAAATTTCCATTCCACTTTCGCCTAATCTGGACCCTTTTTGACTGATGGTTCCACTGGAGCATCAGTCAGCTCGCCAAAAAGCTATTCACAGAAACTGTTGCTGTTTCTCGTTTTCTTGTGACAAATCTCTCCATTTTGTAAATCTAATCAATCCTTTACTTATTTTTCTTTCACGGGACGGGGCAGACACACCCCGGCTCTCCATCCAGAACACGGTTGGATGCTACTTACCCTTTGCCATGACGTGTCCTGTTGGAGCTGCTTGTTGTTAGCTGGGCTTGCTTTCTTCTGCTGGCCTGCAGAAGTTATTCCGACTGGTCGAGCTGAACATGAGGACAGGTCCTCTCTTCATACCATGCTGCTGGTGTTTCCACGATGCTGTACCTGCTGTTTTCACCCGTGTTACATGCCATTTCAGCAGATAACTAATGAGCAGTAATCAAGGAAGTTTTTTAAAACACTCATAACGATCAAAAAACACTTGCACACTCTGTTTTTCATCTTACTATTTTACCAACAAATGCACAAAAGGGATACAGTGCACATGCATATGCCATAGTTAATGTATTAGACAACTTTGTGTAATAAGACCATAAGATACTCTGGAGTAAGAAAAAGCCATTCAACCAATCGAGCTTCAAGTTATGATGTTGGGTCTGTCCATGAAATAAACGTAATATCAAGCCATACATATCATATTGTCTGTTTATTAAAAGCAGATCAAAACACTGTCCCTCTAGAAGTAACCTTTTATATAGTGGCTGCAATTTATAGTTCACTCCAATCTTATGCATATGCTGTATATTTTTTGTGTGCAACCTCTCTTTTGCATTTTTTCCCAGCCCATACTCTCTCCATTCCTGTGTTCTGTCTACGTTCCACTACTCCTCTTTGTCCAAGCTCCATATCTAACTGTTCCCAGCTTACGTTCTCCAGTATTACTTCACTATATCTAACTGTTCTCCAGTGGATATCCTCTATATTGTATTGTTGCCCAGAATAGAATCTACATGTCATTGTTAGACATTCCATTCCCTATTAAGTATTGCCTGTATAGGGAATTTCTCATTGTTTATCCCTTTATATCCATCATGCATGGTGTATTCCAGTTAGATCCCAGCTCCCCATCATGTATCCTGCCTCTATTCCATCTAAGCAGCTCTCAGTGATAATTTTTTCCATTTTTTTTTGAGGAAGCTTTTATTGGTTGCTAGCAGTGAAAATTTTCTAGACAGTGCATTTACAATCTGACAAGAGAATACTGTTAACTATGAACCACCCACCTTACATTGAAGTACCTTCTCTAAAATAATGAGGATTTGAAAGCTTCAAAAGACTGTCTGCCAGTTATTTTGCATACTCTTGATTGCTGCTGTTATACCATATATGAGGGAAAGTGCTTACTTGAGATTGGACAGTTCAGCCTGGTTCACTGGAATAAATTTACAACAAAAAAAACCTGTAACATGTGCAAGACTCACCAGGACACACAAAGTGTGTGGGAAGAGCTCATCAGTATAGGCAGATATTTGGGGAAATAGGGTTGTCTTAGGAGGTAGATTATATGAAGATTATTATGCAGATATTTTTCTTGCATGGCCAGCATCTATATACTTAATACTTTTATTAAATATAACCTACTCTTCAAAGACCCTGTATTTGTCCCTTTGACCGACTGCAAACTCACCAGTGTTTTTGGGTGGCCATCCCTAGGTCTAAAGATGGATTGCTGCTGGGTACTGGGCCGAAAAGCTTATTACTAAGACTAAACCTTAGCCAAAAGGTGCATCTCATGTCATGTCATGTTTGCACTTGAGAGCAATGGGTGCTGTCAGCATCAGTAACTTAGATGTGGTTTGGAAACCAATGGTGCAATTGGTAAGCTACAGCATATTTGGTTCTAATGGGGGAAAAATTCATCCCCTTAGTGCCTCCTGTTAGCACCAGTAGATGGCGTTAATGGGGTGCTAGAGCAGTATCGCTGGGGTGAGGCGAATCCAACGCGGCACGCCAAATCCGTCCCCCCTCCCCCCGGTAGCGCCACTGGTAAGAGGTATCACCAGGAAACTCAACACCAGATAGATCATGACATCAGTGAAAGTGCAACGCTCACTAACCACCCAATTTGCTAAATTAATTGTCGCCACCTACCTCAGCGCCTGGAGTAAACACTGACCGGGAGAGCTGGCATGCAGCACCAGGAAGCTGGCTCCCAGGACATTATTGAAAGGGATCATCAGTAATCACTCGCAGCTGTCAGGTTAGTGCAGTTTCAGCGGTTTCTTGTCAGTTTCACCCACTGCAACAGTTTCATTCAGTAATTTGAAGGTTCTTTTATATCAGGAGTCTTCTGGCATCTAAAAAGTAGCGACATTTATTCTTCAAAGATTCAAACTGCTACACTTGGTAACATTAATGGGGGCTATACTGGCATGCCCTCCAGAGTCTACAGTGGAGGGAGCATAGGCAGCGAAAAATACAGGAACATGTGCGCAGAGAAATGAGGAGGGACATCAGGGCTCTCACCAGGAGGCCTTGCCCTCCGCGGGTATTCTGAGAGCACGTCTCCTACCTTCAATTAAGCAAGGAGCTGTGTATTAGACGGCTCCGCGTCACCAAGGAGGTGGTCACAGAACTCTGCCACCTCCTGCAAACAGACCTCCAGTCTCACACCAGGATAACTTAAAGCCCAGTTCCCCTTTGCTCACCACATCCCCATCATTCCATCCCTCTCACAGGCTGTATCACACCTCTGAGCTGAAATGAGACACACCACAAAAGAATGGTAAGTGAATGAATAAATATATCAAACATCAGTGAACCCATATTTACACCAAAAATATTAACTATTCACTCTTGAGCAATCCCTTAGTGCCTCTCATTACTGTGCCTTTGCCTACTCTAGTGCTCCTATAAACTGTTGGCCCAGTGGCTGCAGCACGGCTGGTGGGAGGCTGCTGAGTGTCCGTGTGGGAGACTTCAGATGGCTTTGCAGGGCGCCCTCGACCAGCTGTGGGCCTGGAAGGCCCGGCTCTAGACTGCACCACCTCAGCATGGGCGGCAGCTGTCTGGGCTGGCTGGATAACAGGCAGCGACAAGGGCAATGGCAGAGTAATGAGTGGTGGGAGCAGGAATGCTGTCATCATGAGAAAGGACAGCAGTTTCCTGCTCCACTGACCCGCTGCCACTCTCCCAAGGCAGCACCTCAACATCCCGAGCAATCTGTTGAAGCACAGATTGCTGGTCTGCTGCGAAACCGTGAAAGCCCCGGTCGACATCGGTAGACCCAGCCACGATGGCAGCAGTCAAAGCTTGCGTGGCATCAAGCTGAAACTACATGAGAGCAGTCTGAGATTGGGTGCCACCAAGCATGGACTGCATTACAGCACTAAGATGTTGCGTCGCTTCCGCCTGTGCTGCAATGGAAGCTGCCAGATCGCCCATCACACGCGGCATCAGGTCTGGGTCGCCACGGTCTCTCTGGGAGTCTACCATCCTTTGCAGACTTGAAATGATGGGCTCCATAGTGTGCACAGAGCCTTGTGCAATGTTGGAGGTGGACTCCTCCATGCTCCTTACCATTGCCGACAGGCTCTCGGGCATCCTTGCCATTGCACCTATCCACGTGCTTGCCCATCACCCTTCTTCTAAAGGCCTCCCCATCGAGGCCCTCATTTGAGTCCTGTGCAGCACTACTTACCCTCCGGGGAGCTGGCCCTCGAGCTACCCTTTCTCCCTGACCTTGCTGCAGCCCACTCGACCCCGGTGCCTCACCCTGTACAGATCCTGCTACTATACTAGCTTCTAAAGAATGCGTAGTGCCAGTATCTGAGCTGGTGTCTGCTTGTGAGAGATGCAGTGGCGTATTGTGGTGGTCCTCCTCCTCTTCTCCTGCCTTGCTCTCCACGGTGCCCTCAGGGACAGGCTGCTCAGGTGCTTACTGATTATCTGAAAGCATAAAAGCACAAGAGTCAGCTTAAGGTGAGGGGAGAGGGGCAGGAAGGGAGAAATGCAAGCATACAGCATGATTAGCTGGAAAGTGCAAAACGCTTGTGGGGTGAGGGGGAAGTAGGATGTGAGAAGAAGGAGTAGGGATGAACATACCGTTGTTGTCCCCAAGGGAGTCAATGTCGCCGGTGGCCACAGTGCCCACCACCTGCCGCTCAATAATCTGCAGCACTCGATTCTCCAGCGCAGACAGTGGTTGGGTGTCAGCTTGTCCCCCGCCTGTGTGCTCCTGCTTCCTCCTGTTGTGAGCCACCTTGGCCTGCAAGAGAAAGGAAAGTGTGTGAGTGAGTGTGGAGCAATGTGTTTGGGTGATGTGCCTGCCATAGTTGAAAAGCTGTCATTGTGAGCAAGGTGTGAGATGTGGGTGTGAGTGTTGGTAGGCAGAGATTGTTGATGGGTGAGTGCTGGGGGTGTGGTGCTTTGGGCAGTTTGTGAAGATTGTGGTTCAGATGGTGGTATATAGCATTTGTTGAAGCATTCACTCACCCTGATCATCTGAGTGAGGTCGTTAAATTTCTTCCTGCACTGTGTGTGGGTCCTGGGGACCACAGTGCTGCCCGAGATGTGCTGCGCTACCTCCCTCCACATGGCGTGGACAACTTGTGGCGAGGGCCTCCTGCCACTTGCTAGGCAGAGCACCGCCCTCCGTCTCTCCACAGCGAACACCAACGCCTCCAATGCTTCATCAGAGAATCTGCGGGCTCTCTCCCTGGAGCGTGGACCTGTCATAAGCATACCTGGTTCAGTCCTCTGGCTCCTGCTCATTCTCCTTGTTCTGTTTCTGCTTGCTGAGGCAGCTGCACAGCCAGCAATACTGAGAATGAGGTGCTGCAGCATCAATGAATCTCCCCTTTAAGTAGTAAAAAAAAAATACTGTGGCAATGATGAGTTGCAATTAGGCTGCACCTGATAGTGGCCCAGTCTTTAAGGGTAATGCCAATGAGGTTGGGTTTTAAGACTTGATTTAGGACTCCAATCATTTTATTGAGCAGTGAGGACGAATTTTGCGTGCAGTCTAAAGCATTTGCGCCTGGCACTAATTCTCCAACTTTTCTACTGACACCACCCATTCCTTGGCTATAACGAATTTCTAGCCCATTAATGAGTTTTCAGTCAATGGGCTGAGGTTAGTTATAGTTTGTCTGCTTCCATTCTGAGTTTATTTTTGTTTGGCTGGTGTCAGTTTTGGATAAACTATTCCAAGAGTTGCTTTGCTGATAGCTTGGACTTAATGTATACTTTATATGATGGCCTTTAAGGGAAAGTAGACTGTAGTGGCAAATCTGTTTCCATTCCATTCATGTGTGCTTTCCAGTCAATTCTTATTTCTGAATGAAAATTATCCAATTTTCTTTTTAGATGGGTAGAAGGTCCCTATAAAATCCACCTCTCTCTCAAAATGCCAAAATTAAGAGGGAATGCCACAGCTGCTAACTATACAGGGCTGTGCCTGGAGTAACCAAGAAAGATATACCCCCGGTGGACTGATGCGTGATCAGGAAAATATAAACACCTTTGAAACGTTCCTAGTAATTAAACCGGAGTAATGTCATGAGTGGAGTGATATTTAGTCATTTAATTTTTGGGAGTTGAAATTCCTCTCTCCGCTTATTTTTACTGTACTGGTTAATGCTTTCATGTCAAATTCCTGTGTGCACTATTTCAAGGAAGTCATTATCCCATTTATTCTGTGGGGATGGTCCCCAGCACGCGGAAGGGAGCATCAGATCCAGGCTTGTGATCGTGAATGGGTTGGGGGGGAGGCTGGAGATCTTGGCGGAGGGGGGGTGGCTGGAGATCAGGGTGGGGGGGGCTTGAGTTCAGGGCGGGGGGGGGGGGGTGGTGGAGAGGCTGGAGACCAAGGTTGGGGGGGGGGGGGGGTGAGGCTGGAGATCAGGGAGTGGAGCTGGAGATCGGGGTGGGGGGGCTGGAGATCGGGGTGGGGGGGGGAGGCTGGAGATTGGGGTGGGGGGGGAGGCTGGAGATCGGGGTGGGGGGGAGAGGCTGGAGATCGGGGGGGGGGAGAGGTGGAGAGGCTGGAGATCGGGGGGGGGGGAGAGGCTGGAGATCGGGGTGGGGGAGCTGGAGATCGGGGTGGGGAGAGGAGAGAGGCTGGAGATCGAGGGTGGGGGGGAGAGGCTGGAGATCGGGGTGGGGGGGAGAGGCTGGAGATCGGGGAGGTGGAGAGGGGCTGGAGATCGGGTGGAGGGAGAGGCTGGAGATCGGGGTGGGGGAGCTGGAGATCGGGGTGGAGGGGAGAGGCTGGAGATCAGGCTGGGAGGGGTGTCTTACCTCGATTGGACAGAGTGGGGTGGGGGGGGGGGGCGGTAGCCCGGTTCAAGGGAGGCCTCAGGCTCCCTTGTGAGGCCCGGGGGAGCACTCTTGCCATTCTGGGCCCACAAAAAAACCTGAAAAATAATTTTAATCTCACCTGCTGGACCTCTTCTGGCCCAGGATCCGGCTCCCAGCTGGTTTTGCCTGACTGGGAGCTGCCACTGACCCCCTCCTCTGCTCAGGCCTCTGGTTAATATCGCAGATCAGGTCCTGATGACATCATCGGACCTGATCTGCATCCTTAAAACAGGACCCCGCTTCCTTCCTGCAGGTATCCTGCTCGCCTGCTCAGAAATGCAGGTTAATATGGGGACACGCCGGGAAGGACATGGGATCGGTGGGGGTAACTGACACCCGTTATTTGAACTGCCCCCCTCCGCTCGGTTTCCGCCAGGTGGGGGCAGTTAAAATCGGGGCCATGATGTTTCTATGTTCATCCGTATCTTCCAGCATCCTCCTCTGGTCAACACTTTTAACACAGCAGGGAAAGCGGGGATGCTGGGAGCTGATACTATAAGCCAAAAATATTGTTTTGAAAGCAAGCCTCAGAAACATGGACAAGGATGATGAAAACGATGAGCATCCTAGCTACAGAGTTGTAAATTGTAAAGAAAAATACAATTCACTGTGTGTATTTTTTCCAAATGTGATACATGTATTTTTTCAGTAATGTATTTGATGTTCAGTTTATTATAAAGCTTTATCTTAGCACATCCCATTTAAACACTTCACTCTTAAATTCCCAACATTGCTTTAATATCCAAGGTTTTGTAGCTTCACACTGTGTAATTCTCTTAGAAGCTGTCTGAGTGCTGCGAGGAAGGCACAACGGCGCCTCAGTGCTCTGCAGTCTCGTCAGGATATCATAATAAAAATGTCAATAAGTACAAGAGATGTTCGCCAGCTGCTTGGCTAAACGGTCAGGACAACAAACTCGTGTAAAGATTTTCTGCGTCATTCATCTCCCAGCCGGACGTGAGCCTCACAATCTCGGCATGTGACAAAGCCCGAGACATTTTGTACTTTTCAAAGACAGAAGCAGGTGTTCGACATCTATTGCATCTGACTGAGCCAGCGCAGAATAATAATAAACAGGCCGGTTTAATCTAGTCACGCACTTCATTCATTTTATAAGCAAGTAACGACCCCTCTGAGCTTGTGGAAGCACTTTAGCTTTGAATAGCGAGATGAAGTATTTGTATATGAATTTAATAATTACATTGTTTTATGATGCAATAACTTTCCATTATTACAATTCAGCACATTCAAAGTAAAAAAAACAAACTACAGAAAACATAATACAATAGTCAATATTTTTGTAACTGCTTAACATGCTGTACCTTCCCTGCAATGCCAGATTTTATGTGCCAGGCTCCAAGCTCTCCATTGGTCATACGTAGCTTTTAACATGTTCTTGTGTGAAAAACCCCATATAACTCAAGAACATTTTGGGAAATATTAATTTTAGCCATAAAGCCATTGCGAGTACAAAATGGAAGTGGGAGGAAAAGGTTGGGCAGAGCAAATTTTAAGTGTAAGTTTTCCTATGCCCACAGGAATTCCCGTGACACCTTGGGCCTTGAAGGCTCACAAATTCTTCTTTTGCTCTGCTCCAGTATGACTATGTTAAGCTTGGCACTTTCACCTAAAGTGAGAGATGGACATTCAACACAGTTGTTAAATGTGTAGCAGAGCAGAGCACACCTAACTGAGCACAGACCAGGGAGTGTATGTGTGACCTTTCTGGCCTCTGTTTGACACACTGGGCAGTGCAATTACCAACTGAACTACAATGGGAGCACAGAATCAATAAGATGTTAAAAAAAAAACTTGGACCGACCATAAGTTTGTACTAACAAGGTCTGACTGTATTACAATGGCAGTGTAAATCATATATGTGTAAGTGGACTATGAAGGAATTTCATGGATTTCAGCTGCATCTTCTGTCCTGCGTAGAAATCTGTGGAGGCAAAGAAGTTAAACTAGATGAAGGGTAGACTGCAGCAGTAAAGCACTGCATGTTTATGTAGATGTGTTGGTATGTTTGGGCAGGTATATGTGTGTGAGTGAGTGTATACATTGGGGCATGTAGCGGAAGGGTCCTGCATGGTGGAGAGACTTCACACAGAATTTGGGCAGATACTGAATCAAGTTGCCCAAGAAGACAACGAGCAGGAAGAATATCATGGAAACAACCCATTTTGGGGATTTTGTACAGTAGGATGTGGAATGTAGGATCAATATTTTAATTACACTCTAGATATTTCATTCTGATTATTTGGAGTAGGCTCCTCTTAGACTGAGAATTGGCTATGTTCCTGGATTTTGTTCTTTACAGCTTTGCCCCCAGGCAGTTTAATGGGTACACTCATTTTCTAAGCCATTTGTTGGTAGAACACATTTATATTCAGACCACGGTACATGTGCATCCTCTGATGAATGCCAGATCCTATGGAGGTATGTCCAGCTGTGTGCCATACCATGTGGTTACAGAGGCTGTTCGTGTTCTCTCTGTTTTGAGACTTGTCCGAGTGCCTCTGTAGGAGGTTGTTTTCAATCAGTTCTTTACAGCCAATGTCGTGAAATATTTCTCCCCTTTCACTTGGCAAGAGCCAGTATTTTAACAGTAACAGAGTCAGAAGTTAAAAATGAAATATTTTCTTTGTGACCTAGATGTAACTTGGGGCTGGATTTTCAATGACCCGTTGAGTCGGGTTTGGAGGCGAGGGGGGGGGGCGGCGGTTAAAGTTGCAGAATCGGGGGTCCCGACCCCATCCCGACTCCAACCCGCCTCCATGCCACTTTCTCTGGTGGCGGGTACCCGACCTGGTCTGAGACCCGACTCCCCGAGGCGGGAAGGGATTAGTGACAATTAACTGCCTGTTAACAGGTAGTTAACAGGCAGTTTTTTGCATAATCCCTATTTTAAAAAGAAAAGTGTGGGCTTCCCGACAGGTGGCAACCACTCCAAGTTATCGGGTCGGGCCGTGGGTCTGCAGGGGTTGGAGGGATCGATATGTCCGGTGGGCAGGTGAGTGATGGGTGCATGTGTGCAGAGGTAAGTGTGTAAGGTAAGTGCTAAGTGTTGGAAAAAGTTTTACTTACCTTAACTTCCTCCTGCAGGTGTCAGCCCTTCAGTTCTCGGGAGTTAGAAATCTCACCGGCACAGAAAGCAGGAAAGCCGTGGACCTGTCAGAAACAGCAGCCTTCTGTTTTCTGTGCTGGAATGATTTCTAACTCAGCCTGAAAGGAAGGACTGAAGTTAGAAATCATATTGTGAGTGTTTGACAGCTTCACAGAGCTGTCAAACGCTGATATTTCATCTGTCAAAAGCTCTTGACAGATGAAATGTCAGTCTGTGACGTCACCTGTTGCCGGGTGGCCCTTAATTGGCCTGCTGAGCCCACTGGGTGGGCTCAACAAGGTCAATCAAGTGAAAATATAGTGGGTTGGCCACATCTCGATGGAGGTGGGTTCACAAGCCAGAATGTGTGATTCCCGACCCCAACCCGACTCCAACTTCAAAATCCAGCCCTTGGTGTGCAGTTGGCTGGGGCAAAGTCATTTTAGATGGCATGTTCTTTAGTTCTGAACGTACCTTCTAAATAGTTAGGCAATCTGCCAAACTGTCCTCTAGGATATATCCATATAAATATTTTGTAGTTTCCAGTAGTAAGTTGAAAGGTTTTTGACAATGTTATCTTAAGAGGGCTGTTGTGTGTTCTCTCACACTGTGTATTAAGAATGATTACTTTGCTGTTTTACCCAGTCTTACTCGCTACCCATATACAACTCACCAATTTGCTCGCCTTGCAATACAGATATTTATAATGGAAGATGTCACATCCAACTGGGTTGCAGTTTGCAACATGAGAGACAGTGGAGAGTGACGTAAGAAAACTACTAGGCACTTGGTCTAAGTGTTAAACAAAGCTTTAATCAACTGTTTTTCAACATGGAGATCTAGTTGTGTCCTTCACTAGTTCCTGTTAAAGAATGTCCTGAGCAAGCTGGGCCCATGCCCGAGTATTTATATTCTCCCTGGACAGTGCCACCAGCAGGCCATCCAGTATTATTTCATAAGTCATTTCCACATGAATGACAAGATTCATGTCAGAGAGTTCAGTAGCACTCCCTAATGTCAATATGTCATGGTGAGGTGTCCTGTTCCACATAAGTTGCAGCCATTTTGTCCACTGCTCCCTTCACACAGTGGGTCTCCTTTGTTTCAGTTACTTACTGTGCAAGTTTATCTGTGCCAGTATAATTTACTGCCCAATGATTTGTTGGGACTAACCATATCTTCAACTTCTGTGCTGTTTGGTGCCTAAGTACACCTGCAGTAAGCAAAGATGCTATGCGACTGCTCCTGAAGCGTCTAAAATGCCTAAAAACGCGCTTAGTCACACAAAATGTTTAAGAATTACAAATCATTAAGTATGTACATAAGGAAAGCCCTAATCCTAGTTAGCCCAGATGGTTGAATCTCTCTCCACATGTCCAAGGTGACTGGTTGCCTAAATGTGCCATTCCCAATGTGACCTCGCGATTGCTGTAAATAATCGCCCATGGATCGACTGATGATTTTTGACAAGTATCGATGCAAAGGAGCAAATTTGCATAAGAGTGACAAATGTTCCAGTCAATATTTCAGCCCAAAATATTTGTCACAGACATTTAATTTTCCATTGTTCTGAACTCCTGTCTCCCTCAGTGGAGATACTTGAAAATCCTCATTTAGATCAAGTTCAAGTATCTTCCAGTGGACACTGTGCCACCCAATCTGATCAGTAGAGGGCAAGAATTGTCCATTTTCCCATGATGGTCACCAAATTGTCCAATACCAGTTTATCCATCAAAAACTAAAGCCCCGATTTTAAACCAACTTGCCCGGTGGGAACGAATAAAAAATAAAAAATAAATCTTCCTTTTGCTTTGGGGGAGATGTGGCTGATCTCCTTTTGGCAGCTTCCCAAGAAGCACAGTTGAGATCAAGAATTCAGCGGAGTGGGAGATTGAACATGCTCGCTGCTACTTCACAACATCATACATTGATGCTTAAAAGTGCTTCATTGCTGTGTCGTTCTATCGTTGGAGGTTAGATAAATACATTTGATTAAATTTGTTGAGTGAGTTTTGTGTTGCCCAGGAGTAACCTCTCCACTGCTTTACATGCTAATGGACTATGAGGCATCAGTTGTCAGAGACTTCCCTGCTTCAGTATTGGTAAGTGTAAGTGTTACACATTGGAAGATAAATTGGTGGCATAGGTACTTGTTCAATGGTGTCAAACTGGCTAGGGCAGTGGCTGAACAAGACCTGGGAGTGATAACAACTAAGGACTCAACATTTACCATATACAGTTATTCCAAAGCAGTGCTCAACAAAGCAAACCGAATCCTAAGCTATATTACCAAACTAGTGGAGTATTGAAGTCATGTTGAAGTTGTGTAGTGCTTTGATCAGGCTGCACCAGGAGTACTACATTCAACTCTGGTCACAGAAGCACAAATATCCAAGCCTTTGGCATGGTGCAGAGAAGGGCCATAAGACTGATCCTTAGTGTAAGAGGACTCAGTTACGAGGAATGTTAGAAAAACTCAGAGGAGAACATTAGAACTCTCTCCGCCTGGTGGAAATGGGGTGGTAGCGGAATTAATATGGAGGTGGTGAAGTTTCTGCTCTGCCGCTAATTTTCCCAAGGCCTTGCACTGGATGGCCATGGTTCCCACATGAATTGGGTAGGAACCTCGTTAATCTATGGGAATTGGGGTATAGTAACGTACATGTGAGCCCGGTTCAATGTTAGCGGCCTGTTGAGCTGAGTGCGCACTGTGACGCTTCGCCCAGTAAAACCTGGCGGTACAGCAAAAGAGAACCGAAAGGATAAGCTTTAAAATTATTTTTGTGGGAGCTGGAGGAGCAAGAATTCTCCTCCGGGCTCCAGAAGAATAATGCGGGCCGCTGCCGCCCCGGGCTCTCTCCCTCCTCCACGATCACATCCCCTCCCCAGGCCTACCTGCAGGCCGGCTCGGCCAGAATTTGTTAGGCCCCGACCAGCAAGCTGCATCGAGACGATCATTTGACACCTGCAGCTCGCCACTTCCATTTAAATAAGGCCGAGTCGATACTGTGTCAGCCTGGAGCCAGCGAGCAACAGCAGGTTGGTGTCCACCGCCCGCTGGCGCCATGGTAACGAGGCTCGGCCCTCAAAATGCACCAGGACTCCTGCCTGTCGGCCATTTGATTGTTAAAATTTAGCCCAAACTCTTCATCCTTGAAAGGAAACAAATGAAAGGAGACCTTATAGAAGTATAAAAGCGACTAAGTGAAATACTAAGGTTAATCTTGAGCACTATTTCAAGTTAAACCATTACTATAGGACAAGAGGAACAAACTAGTAGAAGGCAATTTCAGTACTGAAATCAAGAAGGATTTTTCTTTCACACAGATTAATATCTAGGATGGTTTTCCAGGTGGGATTGTGCAAGGAAAAACTCTGGAGTTATTCAATAAGCGCTTGGTTACTGTGATGAGCAGGTCATTAGATTTCTAATGAAGGACTGGTTAGATGGGCTGAATGGTCTCCCTCATCTATACTGATCTTTGTTTCAAATTACAATATATTCATAGCCCTGGTATGTACTAGCACAGAACACAAAACTCAGCTCTCAGGCTAATGATTTTCATTTTGCAATATATTTCTTTACCGTCTGTACTAAGATGTTCTCAATGCTAGGTGAAGTATACAATGGGCTGGGCAGTATCATGAGTTTGAAGGACAAGTTAGATGCCATTCTCACTCTGGGGAAGTTGCTAGGTTAGTTATTACTATGTTATGGAGACTTATTCTGTTTCCATCCAACCCAACAAAGTGTTCTGTGTCAAGAAATTGCTTTGAGTCCAGAGCGTGAAATTATGGTTTTTGGAAGCACAGCTTGTGTCCTGTCACAGGGAACATTACTGTTGAATCTTCAGTGAAGTGCAAGGGACTTGATGTTCAGTGCCATCGCAGTCAATAGCGCTGAATATCCGGCGCTGCGTATAATGGGCAGCCGATCGGATACCGCCCGTTTTTCGTCACCGTCCGAGACAAATTTCTACCCCTAAGTCTCTATTCCTCTTTTCAAAAAAAATACTTTAGCCTGGAAATTAGGCCAATTTTGGGGGTGGAAGCCTGGTGTAGTGGAAGTGCAGAAAATTGGACAGAACTGATTTCTGCCGGATTTCTGCCCCTTTCTGGCTCTGGATATATTCTGGCAGGGAGTGAGGGGGTGGGAGTGGGTGAGGAGGGGAGGCAGATGCTTTACCTGGCTGCTCCCCCTCTGTCCTGACATCATTTTTGGAGGTAGGACGGGAAAATCCCACCAGTTCTGTAAAGCTGGCAGTAAGTATGCCTGCATGAAGCATACTTGCCCGACAGGGCTGTATGTGGACCCCATAGTGCCATATCCAAATTGCACTTGATCCAAGAGAGATAGATTGCTAGTTCAGATTTGCAGCTCACCAGCGAGGGAGCAGCGGGAATGCAAACTTGGACCCATTAGATCTTTGGCCAGACCGGCCTGTGCTTCCTCTCCCTTCCCCCAACAGAGTGGCAAGGTTTTGCACTGAAACCCTGCAGATTCTGCAGGGCAAGTGTCCCAGCACCACTGGTGCTGGTGTGGGTGTTGCCCCACTGTTTAAATAATTCCATCTCTTGGATTTGGAATGGGGTCACGGTGAGGACAACTGAGTGGGCAGAAGTCCTGCCCCACCACACTTCTGGCAGTGGAGTAGGGCTTCTGGAATTTCTAGCCCTATGTTTTTGTTTGCTCATTCCAGTTCATCAGCTGTGGCTCAGTTGGTAGCACCCTCGCCTCTGAGTCAGAAGGTTGTGGGTTCGCGTCCCACTCCAGGGACTTGAGCACAAAAATCTAGGCTGACACTCCAGTGTAGTGCTGAGGGAGTGCCGCACTGTCGGAGGTGCCGTCTTTTGGATGAGACGTGAAACCAAGGCCCCGTTTGCTCTCTCAGGCGGATGTAAAAGATCCCATGGCACTATTTGAAGAAGAGCAGGGGAGTTATCCCCGGTGTCCTGGCTAATATTTATCCCTCAATCAACATCACTAAAACAGATTATCTGGTCATTATCACATTGTTGTTTGTGGGAGCTTGCTGTGTGCAAATTGGCTGCCGCGTTTCCTACATTACAACAGTGACAACACTTCAAAAAAGTACTTCATTGGCTGTAAAGTGTTTTGGGACGTCCGGTGGTCGTGAAAGGCGCTGTTTAAATGCAAGTCTTTCTTTTCTTTGTTTTCATTAATATAAAGCTTAAGTACCTCAGAGATGGCCCAAAATTCAACTAGAAAATGTAAGTGGAACCAAGTTGGAATAGATTCTAATGTCACTTGATTCCCCTCATTGACTATTGGCTGTGCGCCATTATACATTTAAGGATTATGCAATAAGCACATGAGGGAGAAGGGAATAGAGGGTTATGCTGATAGATTTAGATGAGGAAAGGCGGGAGGAGGCTCGAGTGGAGCATAAACGCCGGCATGGACTGGTTGGGCTGAATGGCCTGTTTCTGTGCTGGATATCCTATGTAATTATACTCTCTGCTCTTCTGACATTAAACTACTGCAGGATATGCATGATGATCCAGATTATGGTGCTCAGTAAAAAAGGTAGAATGAGACTGGATGCAACCCAGAACCTCATCACCAGTTATTCCTACTGATGAATTTTGATGCATTCACACAACAGTGGCCTTACATAATAGTATTATGCACATTTTTTCAATAATTTAGTGCTAAACTATTTCAATTTCTCTTTGTCGGAGTTCTAATCTTGTTTCAATTATGGTGCACACATACAAGTGTTGGCAGGTAATTAAATCAAATGTTAAATTGTGCTGCTTAGATAAACAATATTACTTAATAGCATAGAATAAGGTGAGAATAGTACCCGTGACCCTGCCGTGTACATTCTCTATATACGGACTGCGAAATGTTGAAGTTGAGCCAGCTAATCAGAATAAGCTTTTGTGCAAGTAATTGGAATGAGATCAGTGCTGTGTTTGCATTTTTTTTCATTCTGGAGAGTAATCTGTGTCTGTAGAACCGAGAAACCAGACTTTCCCTTGTGGCTGGGAAGGTATGTGCAGGCCAGTAAGCACAAAACCATATTACAGCAGGTGCAAAGCTGCCCATTAATCTTCCCCTGCCGATGACTATACCTGAGCAATCCTGGGAGGTGCTGATGGAACTCTGCGCTTTGTAATTCTGACCCACTCATGCCTCTCCCTGGTGCAATGTGCACCATAGTTATTGGGGCAGAAATTTGGGTCTCCACGAGTGAGTACGCGCGGCGTACTCACCCGTAGGGCCACCGGAAGTGCCGGTTTCGCGCATGCACGGGAAACCGGAACTTCCGGTCTCGTGAAAGAAGGGGTTCGAGGGTCAACCGCGTGCGCCGGAGAGGCAGCGCGCATGCAGCGAACTTCAGGTTTTTTTTTCAGGTTTCTCCGTGAGGGTAAATACGGAGAAGCTGTGCAGGAAAAAAAGGAGGCGTAAGGCCTGCTTTTAACAAGGTAAGTGGTGAATTAAGTAGGTTTATCTTTTTTACATACTTTAAAGAAAGGTAAGTTTATTTTTAGCACCGGTAAAAACTGTAATTAATTTTTTCAAAAATTAAAATTTTTGTTTAAAGTAGTTAATTTATGTAATTTATAGTTATTTTAAAAATGTGATTTTTAAAAAAAAATTATTTGAAGTTTAAGTGAGGTTTTGGGGCCGATCTCTATTCATAGATTTGACAGGTCTTCCTGTCAAAATCTATGAATGGAGAGTCCCTGCTCCGATTGGCTCTCCATGGCCCACGTGATCCCAGGGGACGCTTCGAACTAACTGCACCCCTGGGATACGCAAGCACTGCGCGCCGGCAGCTGCAGGAGGCCCAGGAGCCGAAGTCCACGCGGGCCCGAAGCACAACGGCAGGCGCGGTAGGTAAGTACGCGCGCGATCCTTGCACCCGCGGGAAGCCGGAGAGCCGAATTTCTGGCCCAATTGTGTACTGTTCTACGCGATTCTCGCACTGACGGGAAAGAGCCATGGACTCCTCACTTGCGCATCCGTACTGATGTTGTCCACAGAGACCAGTCAACCCCGCCTCATTCTTTTCCGTTGAATTTGCCATGTGGCTCCATAAGCGAGAAGTATGGTAGGTGGTTGCACCTCAACGAGGTGCGAACCATTCACTGGACACCTGTTTCTGCCCAAAATAGCAGATGCGCTTAACATGCTGTAATTGACAATAATGGTAATGGGAAAGAGTTTGCTCAATTTAAATGTGGGCGGTTTTAAGTGGTGGAGTCTATACTGGCTTGAGTAGGTGGGCTAAATTGCTCAGCTCCTCGGCAGACAGAGAACTCTGCCTCTATTGGCAATATTTATACTCTCCATCACGGGGATTGCTGGCTGCAGAAGTGTGCACACAGACCACCAAACGCTCGGCGGGACTTGCTGCCTCATTTACATTTATAGCATAGCCGTACGCCAGGGTGTCTGTTGCTGCTCACTGTTGCACCAAGTGGTTTCACCTTTCATCACTGGAAGCGAGGCACTATGGTCGTAAGCATGAATGGCTTGTGGTGACGGCACTGGCCAGGCTTTTCACTGCCGCCTGGACTGATCTTCCCCAATATCAGAGAATGTCCATGGCCAGAAATCTAAAGCAGAGAATGCAAGATTGCTTCACTGTTGCTGCCAGCATTCTGGGCAGATTCAGAGCACCAGCAACCATAACACAATTGTAGAAGTGCAATGTAAACATAACATCATTTATTACATGATATGGCATGCTTTGATAAGATCCCAATGAGTGGAATTTAACATTTTTTGTTGTTGAGAATTATTTATTTTCCCTCATGCATTACATGAGAAGTCTTTATTCAGATACCTTTTTGAACATATTTTCATGATAATGAACAGCTTTGAAATGGAAATAGCTTCCTCACTTCATCAGCCACAAAATATGCTTCCATTGCTGACACCCGCAGAGTAGACTGAGAAAGGTATTTAAGTTAGCTTTATGGAAGTTTGTTTTGAACAATGAAGCCTAATACTGTATATAACAGAAAATGCTGGAAACACTCAGCAGGCCAGGCAGCATCGAGGAGAGAGAAACAGAGTCAACGTTTCGGGTCGAGGACCCTTCGTCAGAACTGGAAAAGGGTAGAGAAGAGAGATTTTTAAGCAGGGGCAGGGAGGAGGGGAGGGAAGAACAAAAGGGAAGGTCTGTGATCGGCTGGAAGGCAGGAGAGATTGACTGACAAAAGGGACGATGGTGCAAGGCAAAAAGAGAGGTAATAGGACAAGTTAAGAAACAAAAGATGACTCTAGATGAGGTGTGAATGGCGATGGCAGAATCATCAACAGCTGCCATGTGAGAAAACAAGGGGAAAAGATTTCTAGCATCCGCAGTATTTTGCTATTGTATTGTATGTGTCAGCTGTGGCTCAGTGGGTATCACACTTGCCTCTGAGTCAGAAGGTTGTGGGTTCAAGTCCCACTCCAGGGATTTGAGCACAAAAATCTAGGCTGACACTCCAGTGCAGCGCTGAGGGAGCGCTGCACTGTCGGAGGTGCCGACTTTCGGATGAGATGTTAAACCGAGGCCCCGTCTGCTCTCCCAGGTGGACGTAAAAGATCCCATGGCACTATTTTGCAGAAGAGCAGGGGAGTTATCCCCGGTGTCCTGGCCAATCTTTATCCCTCAACCAACATAACAAAAACAGATGATCTGGTCATTATCACATTGCTGTTTATGGGAGCTTGCTGTGCGCAAATTGCTGCGTTTCCCACATTACAACAGTGACTTCACTTAAAAAGTACTTCATTAGCTGTAAAGCGCTTTGAGACGTCCAGTGGTCGTGAAAGGCGCTATATAAATGCAAGACTTTCTTATTTTTCCTAATATTGTGTTGTGTATAATGATCAGATAATCTTCAGTTAAGTCATAATCAGATAATTTTATGGTAATTTCCAGTTAATCGTATCTATCTATAGTATATTAAAAGTTTCGCACACACCTCATTTAAGTGTCATGATTTTTCTGTTGCAATTTAATGTTCATATTTTATTGAGTTGTAAATCTCCAAGCTAGACAGTGCTATTGTCTTGATTAAACGTACCCCTAATTGGCTGACTGGATCATGTAATCAACTTTACCTTGGTCAGCCTTGGTTCTCCCAGCCTCAACTCCCAACTCCATTGCACATCAGTAGGTCAAACTCCAGCACCGAAAACTAGAACAACAACTTGCATTTATATAGCACCTTTAACGTAGTAAAACATCCCAAGGTGCTTCACGGGAGCGTTATCAAACGAAATTTGACGCGAACCACATGAGGAGCACCTAGGAGAGGTGCCCAAAAGCTTGGTCAAAGAGGTAGGTTTTAAGGAGCGTCTTAGGAGGAAAGAGAGATAAAGACACTGAGAGCTTTAAGAAGGGAATTGCAGAGTTTAGGGCCTAGGCAGCTGAAGGCACGACCAGAAGGCCAGAATTGGAAGCATGCAGATATCTTGAAGGCTTGTAAGGCTGGAGGAGGTTACAGGGATAGGGCTGTAACCAGGTTTGTTTCTGCTGTTTTCTTTTGTACTCCAACATTTGTTTTTTGAAGCTGAGTTGCCTGTGGTGTTATTTTCAAGACCCATTCCTTGTTTTTACTTTTTTTTTTATGCCCCCATTCCCTGCCATGTGTTTCATTTTCTTCAGGCTCTTTTTTTTTCAATTTCCAGAGCCTGGCCTGCTGAGTGCTTCCAGCATTTGCTGTTGTTGTTTCAGATTTCCAGCATCCGCAGTATTTTGCTATTGTGTTAGTGTTTGCTTCACTGCCACTTCTCTTCTAGGAATGCCCACCTTGAAGAAGTTCTGTTCTTCTCTCCGACGGGATTTCCGTTTGACTCTTCAACCTTGTTCAGTTCTTTCCTCCCCTCTCCCCCTTTTCCTGCCTCTGCACCTGCTTAAAACCTGTTACATCTCTAACCTTTTCCAGTTCTGACGAAGGGTCACAGACCTGAAACGTTGACTCTGTTTCTTTCTCCACGGATGCTGCCTGAGTGTTTCCAGCATTTTCTGTTGTTATTTCCAAAAAAAACGAATTCATTTGGAATGTACAGAGAAATTCCTCTGCCATTTAGAAAAAAACCCTCATTATACAGGAGTCAGAATGTCTCTATTGTCTTTGACTTAATAAAATAACTTGACAATTATACTTGAGGGAAAATAAATCATATATTTCAACCTGGGTTGTAGGTTGCAGCCTGAAAAACAATTGAACTCACCATTACTCTACCTCTACAATGCAATTGAGCTCTCATTGACCAAAGGCTCAGTTGACTTAACAATTCAACTTAAAGGGATCTGCTAATATTTAAAAAATCTATAGCCCTACTTTCATCGCTGTTGATGCTAATCTGTGATTCATCTTATTGAATCGATTCATCTCCTTGTATTTTATATTCCTGGGAGTAGACAAGAAAGGTGATTTTCTGATATGTCCTGCCAATCGGTAAGATTCCTCCGAAATAGAGAATTCTCCAAAATGGCCCCAAGCAGTAAAATCTTTTTAAGGTGTGTCCCATTACTGTAAATATAATGCAACAGAGTCTGTGCTGCACTGTGCTTTAAATCAACCTATACTCTCTGGAGTTTAGAAGAATGAGAGGCGATCTCATTGAAACAGAGGGGGAGAAATTGGGTACCTCTGCGCCTCCCATTATCGTCTCCGGGGGGCGATAGCGGGGCAGAAATCACTTACCGAAGATCGATTCCCGCGATATTCGGCGGGAGGTTCGCGGCGGCGGTATGGCGTTGCGCCCCGATCTCCTTCGCCCGGAGATCATGACGTCATCGCGTGCGCCGCACCCCGGACCCAAACTTCAGTTCCGCCCCCTGCAGCATCGCCGGGCGAAAACACCGGCAGCTGCAGGAGGCGTTCATCGGGAGGCCGGGCGCTTCGGGGGCGATACTTCAAGGCGAGGTGGCCGAGGTAAGTGGAAAAAATTCTGAAATGATGTTTCTAATTTTTTTTCCGTTTTCTTCGCCAGCGCTCGATCAGCCCGGCACTCTGCTGCAGTGTATCGGGCTGATCGGGCCGGATCGCGGCTGCCGTCGGGGACCAGGTAAGTTTTTTCCTTGCAGAGCCTGTAGCGATAGCCCTTCCCTTTAAGGGAGGGCAGGAATCTTCCAACGCTGGCAGTGCTGCCCGGCCCAGTGTGCAGCGCTGCTCACCTACCGCCCCGCCTGCTGCCTGTTGCGCTCCAGGAAGGAAGTGGAGCCTTGATTTAACGTTCCACTTCCTTCCTGGAGCGCAAAACCGAATTTTTTAAAAGTTGAAACACATTAGCGCCTGGGGCTAATTTTTTCAACTTTCAAAAGTTAGTGCCCCAAACGGGGCTATAATGAATTTCTCCCCCATAGGATTCTGAGGCCGATTGACAGGATAGATGGTGAGAGATTGTTTCCCCTGGCTGGAGAGTCTAGGTCGAGGGGGCATAGTCGAAGGATAAGGGGTTGGCCTTTTAAGACTGAGATGAGGAGGAATTTCTTCACTCAGGGTTGTGAATCTTTGAGGTGCTGCAAACACTGACAAGCACTGCACAAAGGTTCATGGCTGCACCCAGGCTCTCTCATGACTCCCTCCATATGCTTATGGAGGGAGTCACAGCACGCAGGGAGATTCTCTTCCCTTCCCATGGGCGGAAGAGACCTCCCCAGGACACCAACGCAGCCTGGTTGCACATTGCACAGGATGGCAAAAACAGTGATGTCGTCAGGAGTCCCTGGCTGCAGTGGCGCCAACCTTTCAATGATCTCAGTAGATCACGAAACGTTACTGCAAAGCCACACTCAACCTCATCCTGCTGTGCCACTCATCACATCTCCATCACTCTGCCTTCCCTACCCTACTCCTGCACATCCTTACTCACACCAACTTACCTTGCACCTCCACCCATCCCTCTCTATCTACATTATCACTTCCCATCTCACTAGCCACCCCTCACACTCACCCTCATCCTTGTCCAATCATAACAACTAACAACACACAAGGGTAGGCACTTGGGTGTCTTATGCAATGTTCATGTAAATTTTCTGTTGATGTGTTGTCAAACATTCAAATCTTTATTCTCAACACTTTGCCTTATTGTACAGATCTGTGCTCACCTTTGGAAGTGTCTTAGTGAGTTGCAGTGAATGGTGAGACATAACGGTATCCCCCGCAATGGTGATGAGTGTGAAAGGAATGGCTTGGACATTGTAGGGATGCTTTATGGTGCTGGTGTGGGGTGGTGTTAACCTGGCGCATCATGTGGCAGCCAGGGTGTACAGCGTCAAGTGAAGTAAATCTGGCCAAGGTGATGCCATCGCTGGCCTCCCAGGCAGCAATGTGGTCGGGTGCTGATGTCCTGTGTCCTGCGCAGCATCAGGTGATTGCGGAGAAGGTTGGTGTTGTTGTTGGTGTGCCTGGTGCTGCTGGTGTTGGGGCTGATCGTGGAGGGATTCAGAGGAGCAAGGTGAGATTTTTTCAAGGGCACCGATGTTGCTGGAATAGATGGCAGCTGAAGTTGAGGTGACAGAAGCGATCTGTCAATGGTGAGAGAGCTTGCTCCAAGGAGGTGACAGTGGATAGAGAGTGTACTCCAAACACTTCCAAACTGCATAAAGCTCAAAAGTGTCTTCCAAGTCCTGAAGGCTCAAGCTTCTGACATTGGAAAGTGACCAGCTGTGAAATGCTAGCTTTCATACCACTTTTGCAGCTGTCACCTATTCACAGCAATGGGGAGACATAGAGAACCCGACCTACTTACCTGACGTGATCTCCGATCGACAGGAACCCCGTTAAAAATGTGGGAAAATAGAAATAGTCTGGCAAAATAGTAGTTAACAAACGTTTAACAAGCAGTCAACTATCTAAAATGCCTCCCCTGCCGCTTGGTGTCGGGTCTGTTCTGTAATCGCAGACCCGACACTTTGGAAACTTACATGGAGGCAGGTTCGCAGCGGGTTCCCAACCCGCTGTCAATCATTTTGATTTTGACAGCTGACCCGCCGCTGACCCGCCTCCGAATCCTCCCTCTGAGCGCCGGCAAAATCGCGGCCATGGAATACCACGTGCAGCGCTGATCTCCATATTACAAAAAACAAGTTGAAGCACTGGAAGAAGCGCAGAAAAGATTTTCACGATTGTCACCAGAGTTGAGAGGATGCAATTATCAGGAAAGAATAAGCAAACTTGGGGCTCTTTTCTCTAGAAAAGAGAAGCCTAAGAGGAAATAGTGGGCTTTAAAATTATGAAGAGGTTCGATAAGGTATACATAAGGAAACTTATTTCCACTTGTGGGTGAGTGCAGAATAAAGGGGCATTTGTATAAGGTTGCCACTAACAGATCAAGTAAAGAATTTAGGAGGAATTTCACTGAAATGAGAATGTGGAATTTGCTGCCACATGAAGTGGTTGAAGCAGATAAAATTGATGCATTTAAGCGGAGGCTGGTACATACCTGAGGGAGAAGGGAATAGAGTGATGTGGGGCAGGGTGGGAAGAAGTAATTAGAGTGGGTGGAGGCTCTTGTGGAGCATAAGCATCAGCATAGACCAGTTGGATCGAATGGCCTGTTTCTGCGCTGTTGATTCTGTGCAATTCTACGTAACCTTTGATTGTGGAAACCTGCTTATACAAACGGGAGAAGTACACTGTACTTGCAGAATGTAATACCACACATTGCCCCTGAAGCATAATTTACACTCGTTCTCCTGTAATTTCCCACAATAAAATTACATTAATTAAAGGATTATGTGTTTAAAAGCTAGTGTTTCCTATTAGCATTTGCATCTGAGCAAGTTCTATGTCACTGGTAACACAACTTTGGGGCCGGTAAAATCCCATGTGGACTAAAGTCTTTCCGTGTTGATGACTTATCGCAATAGTTCGCATCAAAACGATTAAGAAGTAATTAAGTTAATAATGAGTGCAGTGAAATAGAGGGAATTTTGCTGTTTGAAATTTCAAAGACAAGTCAGTGGAATACTGTGAGCAATTAGCTTAAGTTGCAGTTGGAATTAATTTCAGAGCAGCCACATGTAGAGGCACAGAATCATAGTCTGCTCAAATTACTCATGCAAATCACAGGAGAACGAGACTACAAGTTCACAAAGCAACATGAAGCACCTGCTGTTGCTAAAGTTCAGGGCCTTAGGCATGTAGACCTAGCTGACGATTCCAAAATAAGATCTATAAAGAATAGCAAAGTGAATGAATATTTCATGAGTCCTTATAACGAGATAGCACCCCATTCGCTTTGGAGTTACTGACTCCTTCCAGATATTTTACACCAATGAAGCCGCTTCATTCAGTCAATCATATTTACTTGTGAACAGGTATGTCTCATGCGCCAGGCTTCAACATTGGAAGTAAAAGCAGTGTACGTGATGAAACATCTCACAGCTTGCAACCCTTTCAAGAATGAAGAGAATTTTGATTTAGATTTATGAGTGAGAAAAGGAAAATGGAAAGTGCACATCGGAAAAGGTTTTTTTTGGACAATGGTAAAAGATGATTTTAAAATAGCAACATATTCCTTGCAGAGGCAAATGGCTCTGTGCTGCTTCACGGGGAATTGTGGGGAAAAGGATCTGTGCTGGGAAGCTGAAAATGGTCGGCCTCAGTGTCGTGGAGATCTGTTGTTACAGTGAGCCGAGAGGTTGCTCTGACGTGCCCTGCAGTTAGGTCCTATGATGTCTCGGAAAGGTCTCTGAGTGGCAGTGTGCCTGAAGTGGATGGGCAAGGGCTTTTGAGGGGAAATGAATAGAGTGGATTAATAAACCAGTGATCCAACCTCCTTAATTCCTTGTTCCCAGTCACTTGGTCAAAGTGTAATCCATCAGGTTGAAGCCATTCCAGGGAGCAGTCCATATTTTCCATAACCACATTGAGACAGGAGTTCCTTGCCTTCTGGTGTCTGAGGAAGTTCAGGTGGATAAAATATTAAATGGTATTGGTTAGGTAAGCTAGACCTATTATTTCAAAGTAAAGCAGGAAAGGAAGAACATAAGAAATAGGAGCAGGAATAGGTCACTTGGCACCTCGAGCCTGCTCCGACATTCAATAAGATCATGGCTGATCTAGGGTTAAAGCCACTTCCCTGCCCGCTCCCCATAACCCTTCACTCCCTTATCTTTCAAAAATCTGTCTATCTCCACCTTAAATGTATTTAATAACCCAGCCTCCACAGCTCTCTGGGGCAGAGAATTCCACAGATTTACGACCCTCTGAGAGAAGAAATTCCTCCTCATCTTGGTTCTAAAGGGGCAACCCTTTATTCTGAAACTGTGCCCCTGAGTTCTAGATTTCCCCACGAGGGGAAACATCCTCTCTGCATCTACCTTGTCGAGCCCCCTCAGTATCTTATATGTTTCAATAAGATCACCTCTCATTCTTCTAAATTCCAATGAGTATAGGCCCAACCTGCTCAACCTTTCTTCATAAGATATTAAATTAGTGAAAAGTAAGCGCAAAACCGATATTAAGAAGAATCTCTTTACTCAGAAGGGTGCTAGGGAGAGGTTATTCAAAATGCAGTTGGATGCTGAGATGGGAAAGTTAGAGCGCTAGAGGGATGAGCTTCAAGGGGCTAAATGTCATTTTCTTATATCTGACTTTTCTTCTTACGCACATAGCAAGAAAAAAGCAGCCTTCCGCAGTTGGAGTTAATTATATGCACAGGCAGACATGACGCAGGGTGATGGTAGTCTTTAAGTGGCATAGCTGGCTTTATCTGTCATCCACGCTAACCTGGGGTTAAAATAACATCGATGTCTCAATGACGCCATCGGACCTTGACTTATGCATCTCAACGGAGCCACCACATGCCTGGGGCAGATGCTGCCCAAAATGCGCCTGTTAAAATGTCACGGGGCACGGGTACAGCGTGAACAAGGTGAGTACCACACCGGCGATATTTTAATCTCCGCTCGCCCTGTTCTCATCGGGGGCGGGGAGATTAAAATCGGGCCTAAAGCCTTTGGATTTGAACGGAGGATCATTTTATGGATTCTCTTCTTGGTGTACTGAAAAATGAGTATACTTTACCTAGCTGTGGATGAACTACACTTGCTTACGTTGATGGCGGTTTACTGGGAGTATTCATGTACAAGTCGGGATGTAAAAGCTCCACAAATATCTATCGCCCCTGATTTTTGGATCAGCGCGGGGTGGTCCTGGGAAGGGTCCCGGGCGGCTGGGATTATTCCCCCATCGCGAAGAGTTGAACGTGAGGCCCAGGAACCATTTTAACTCCCAAGCCTCGTTCTCATTTGTCAGAGCTGTCTCCTGCCCAAATCCGGCAGGCGTGATGTCAAGGCTGGCGGGCGGGAGTGGAAATTCGAGCGGGAGCCCAACGGCGCTGGGGACCTAAGGGAACGGTCCCTGTCATGCAGTTAGTGCTGGCTGGAGCTGGAACGGAGAAGCAAGGCTGGGGCTGAGGAGGCCCAAGGAATCCTTGTGGGGCCGGGGGGCGGGGGGAACACTCATAAAAGGAATCTTCGAAAAAGTTAAATAAAAACACACACCTTGGCCTCTTCTGGCCACTCTGCTGACCCCTGCCAAGTCTGGATGTCGGGCTCGGCCCCAAGCGTACCTCCCGATTTTCTGAGTTAAAATTGCATTGTGGCAACAATGACATCAATTTACCACGGCTTTTGAATGTGAAGTAGGTCCCAGTATGTGCTAGTATGTCGCTGGTATTCTCATTGAGTAAGTTTATACTTGCGCTGGAGTCTATAACAATAACTTTAGCATCTGTGTAAAGTTGCAATTATGGTATAAATGCAACCTAAACCCAGACTGAGAGCCTGACCTAAGTGGTGTGAGATTCCTTAGAGGAGGTAGTCTCACTCCTCTTTTTGCTTTTGGTGTCCGTTCAACCCTTGACACCTGATTTACACGCCACAAATTTAACATTGATGCCAAGCCAAAACAACATTGCACCAGTGCTAATCTTGTAGTGTGAATGTGTGAATGCATGAATGCACTATCTAATTTGGTGTTGCATCCAATTTGTAAGCACTTTCACTGCTTTGTACAGAGTAAAATATTATCTTTTTCTCCTCTCAGCTTAAAGGACAGAAATAATCCTACACACAACTGCCCCTGTCAATCTACATCTTAGATTTTAATAAGATTAGTTATTTTTCACCTTCAAAACAAACAGGTACACTACCCTGCCCAGATTGCAGGCTGCTACCTGCACCAGCTGGAGGGTTACTCTTGTATGACAAGATGTGCTGTTTTTAAAATGAATCCGTTGGAAGCAACATAACCCAATACTCCAGAGACAGATTGAGTAAGCTATGGAGGACTCTAATGATAAGTACTTGTGACAGGTGGTGTCTCTCTCCGAAACCTTTCACTCAGACAAGCACTGGAACGCTGACAGCAACTTTACCCCTGTTGTTTTGTATTTATGAGTTGAAAGCATTCGGAAGCGATGGGCTCTGATCATTTAGGACTTGTCCTAGTCCACTCTTCAAGAATTTCCTCGGATCAAGGGCTTCATCTCTCATTCTTAAAAGAATTTAGAGGAATTTGCTGTGTATTTCCCTGTACGACTCCAATCACTGCTGGTGTAAAGGCTGGTGTGCTGGAGTATCTCTTCTGTGGGGCTTTTTTTTTTATTGGCCCAGAAATTGCTGGAAAAAGTCATGCTGAGTTCACGGCATTCACCATTATTAGCTTGTAATAGATCCAGCAATTTGTGGTGAAGAAGAGATACGCCATGTGTTCCGATTCGCCACAGATTTCTGGATGATTTGCAACGCGCACCGCCTTTGGCCTTGAAAGAACCGAAAAAATTGCAACCTCACCGTGAGCCTCTCCATTGAAGTTCATTGCGTGTCATGAAATTGGTGCATTTACGTCATTAATGCAAATGAATCTCTCTGCAGCTATTTAGGGCTGGTAATTCATGTCGTAAGGACCCTGTTAATGACGTGATTTATGGTCCTGACATGACACTCAACTTTGGAGACCCAGAAAGGGAACAAAAAAATGGTGGAGTCTCACTCCCACAGGTAGTAAATTGTTCCGAGAGGTTTTTCTTTAAACTTTTCATTTGGCCTGGCAGTACTTTTGTGCCAGTCTTGCCATCCACACTCCTGTTTGTATTGGAAGGTAATAATTTTCAGGATGCAAAGCAGTTTCAACACTCGGAATTACAGATTAGATAGATTTTGTTCAGAATATAACATTTGATTCATGCGTGGCAAGTGTAGCGTGCGCGGGAGGAGAAGGTTGACTTTGGACCTATGGTTCCCAAAGCTCGCCACCATTGGGGTTTTCCTCACCGCATGTCTGGATCTGTTGTAGACTCATTGATTGAGAATGATTGTTATGATTAGTCAACAACTCCATTATTGTTTTATCATGCGACTACCAAGATGGTAGAAGGCAAACTAGATGGACCTTGGTCTTTTTCGTCTAGCAATTCCTATGTTCTTATGACAGCTGTTCTATTCTTCCTGATCATGCTGGATCAATACTTCATGGTTCAAGAATGTTTGTATACTTTGCAAACCGACCCTGCCATTCACTCGTAACTTCTCAAGGACCAAGACAATAATTCCCAAACACAGCTGGGTTACAATGTTCTCTTCTTCTGCCTGTTCTTTAAAATATCTTACTTTTCCTGTCTGCCTCTTTTCTTGCTCTCTCTCACTTTCTTTTCCTCTCTTTATTTCTCTTTCTGTCACTAATTTGACTCTAATTTCCTTCTCCATCATTTGCTGTGTTTCTTTCTCTATCCTTTTATTTCGTTGGTCAAGGAGATAGTCCATTGGGCACGACATTCATGATGTCCCTGATACGACATTGATATCGCTGCACCATTATCAATTTGCATTTCCAGCAATTTGCGGTGTCAATATCGTGCGATCTGAAGGGTGAGGTAAAAAGTCCAAGTTCCCCTCCAAGTCACACACCATCTTGACTTGGAAATATATCCCCATTCCTTCATCGTCGCTGGGTCAAAATCCTGGAACTCCCTCCCGAACAGCACTATGGGAGTACCTTCACCACACGGACTGCAGCGGTTTAAGAAGGCGGCTCACCACCACCTTCTCAAGGGCAATTAGGGACGGGCAATAAATGCTGGCTTTTCCAGCGACGCCCACATCCCAGGCACGAATAGAAAAAAAAAAATTCAGGTTGTTCGCCACAAGATGCGCCATTCCAGCAGTTTCTGTGCCAATAATTTTGCTAAAAGTTCAAACTCATTTCAGCAAGTGATTGTTATCCAGAAAGCAGGTTCCCTGCTTTTACGTTCATCTATATTTTTTCCCCAAATCAGCAACAGGTGTACAATATACCCCATGGTCTTTTAAAAGCAGTTAAAGAAGAAAGAAAGAATTGCATTTCTACAGCACCTTTCACGACCACCAGACGTCTCAAAGCACTTTACAGCCAATGAAGTACTTTTGAAGTGGAGTCACTGTTGTAATGTGGGAAACGAGGCAGCCAATTTGCACACAGCAAACTCCCACTAACGGCAATGTGATAATGACCAGATAATCTGTTTTTGTTATGTTGGTTGAGGGAGAAGTATTGGCCAGGACACCGGGGATAACTCCCCTGCTCTTCTTCGAAATAGTGCCATTGGATCTTTTACGTCCACCTGAGAGAGCAGACGGGGCCTCAGTTTATTGTCTCATCTGAAAGACGACACCTCTGGCAGTGCCGCACTCCCTCAGCACGGCACTGGGAGTGTCAGCCTAGCTTTATGTGCTCAAGTCCCTGGAGTGAGAACTTGAACCCACAACCTTCTGACTCGGAGGCAAGTGTGCTGCCCACTGAGCCACAGCTGATCACTGTTGATAAACATATTGAATGGGTTTTCTCACATTGAACCTCATGTATACTTCTTAATAAAATTGGTGAATGGTGGAAAACATACCTCCAGAGTGGTGTCTGCTTCAGTGTGGATTTGATGGTATTGTGCTGATCCAGTCAGGAGATGAAACATTCAGATTTCCAGCATCTGCAATATTTTGCTTTGCTAGGAGATGAAACATGTTTCCCTTTTGTACCCAGTATCAAGCAGTGTGGTTCATGCCTCCAAATTAGCAATATATTCTGCCTCTGATGTTGTGCTGAGAAAGAATGCAGGTCTCTTGGCTCCTGACTAGTCCTTTGCCAAAATGTTTATGTGCTCCTGTGTAACTTCAAGGGGATCTACAGTTCTCTAGTAACAGCAAAATCATAAATGCATTCTTCATACCTATTTATGATTTTGTTCTAAATAATGAATAATGAAAATCTTTCCTAGATGTTGTCTTATCTACATTTCCTGTGCACTGTCAAACTAAACACAGCCTAATAAAGTTCTGTTTCATTCACAGTTAGTAATTATCCACATCGAGGTAGTACTGAAGGAAGACTACCATTCCAGATCATGTGCAACTATTCTTCTCAAGTTGTCATGCTTTAATCAAGAGAGGAATGACCTGGATTTTGGGAAAAGGGGTGGTTATTCCTGTGCACACCAGTTTTTAAGCTCTGGGAACCCTTCCAGTCTGATGGTAGCATCAGAGCACTGGGAAGAGACACATAGCACTTGAAGGGTTGGTGCACAATATCTGGCAGTCTGGCCTGACGCATACTATTTGGACCAGATTTATCTGTAAGTGTCGACCGTGGCTCAGTGGTAGCATTCTCATTTCTGAGGCCGAAGGTTGTGGGTTCAAGTCCCACTCTTGAGCACATAAATCTAGGCTGATGCTTCAGTGCACTACTGAGAGAGCACTGCACTGTCGGAGGTGGCATCTTTCGGATCTTGAACCGAGGCCCCGTCTGCCCTCTCAGGTGGACGTGAAAGATACAACAGCAGTATTTGAAGAAGTGCAGGAGAGTTTCACATGGTGTTCTGGCCAACATTTTATCTCTCAACCAAGACCCAAAACAGATTATCTGGTCATTTATCTCATCGCCCTCAGGGACGAGAATTTTGAGAGTTTGCTGTGTGCAAATTGGCTACTTTGTTTCCTACATTACACTGTGACTGCACTTCAAAAGTACTTCACTGGTTGTAAAGCGCCTTGGGACATCAGGAGGTGTTATATAACTACAAGTCTTTTTAAGTTGTGTACTCTGAGGTAAGGTAATCAGTCTTCCGACAAGCACAGTGGGGCGCGAGATGACAAGCTTTTACATCTAAAAGCCGACAAAAAACCATTTTTTAAAAGTGGAATCCATCAAGCCTCCATAAATCAAACAGCAGCTGTCCGAAACAGTATATGCTGTCACAAGAACAGCACCAGCTCAGCTTTTCATGGAGTATGATGATAAATGACTTTGGAGGAAATAAAGCAACTTAGCAGTAATACCTTGAACTCTGCTTAATTGTATAGTCACAGATACCTATTCAATCTCCGAGGCATACAGTGTCCTTCTCCACATCTAAGACAGTACCATTGTGAGTGCAGGTTGCATGTCTAAACCTCTGTGCCCATGTCGCCCTGTTTTCTCTTTGATATTTCTGCAGGATTTAAATGAGCAAAAGCATTATGTTCCAAACTACAAATAGAAGTAAAAAATAACTATTTGCAGTAATAAATTGTGCTTACTCTGTGCTAAAATAGGCAACTGTGATGAATTACATAAAATCACTGTTAGTGTTTTTGATTAATCTGACTGAGGCATTGAATCACTGAATGTTCGTGCTCGTACAATGATGTGAATTTCTTTGAGAATCTACCTCTTTGTCCTTCTCTCCTCTTTTTATATTTTTCTCTCCACTTCTCTCTTGTTTTTGTACTAAATTATCTAACTATGTCCATCTATGTATACACAACTGTCACCTATCTGTTTATAATTTTATATCATCAGTCTACAACTATCGCTAGATTGGTATAATCTGTAAATCAAATCCATATCTACCTCTAGCAGCAGCGATCTAGATCTATTTATATGGGGCCAATAAGGCAATGAAACAGAGAAACCTAGAAAAATAGGAGCAGGAGTAGGCCATTCGGCCCTTCGAGCCTGCTCCGCCATTCAATATGATCATAGCTGATCCTCTATCTCAATACCATATTCCCGCTCTCTCCCCATATGCTTAAAGTGCTGAAGCGTGGCAGGCACTGGTGTTCCATATTATTGGGCACAAAGGTCTGAAGCCTACTCCATGCCCAATCTGATCAAGGAGGTGGGAAGGACCGAGCGCACGAGCAGTCGGTGCAGCAACTGTGGACAAGGCTCATTAAGGCCACGATTTTTATTCAAATGGGGTCAAAGTCTAATAATGCTATTGGAGCGCCTGAGCAGTGCTCCAGCACTCAGTGTTTAATTTTAATATTGTCCCTTCCCTTCCCTTCAGTGTTGAGCTCCCTGGGCGGTCTCTCCTTGTAACTGATCCATCCGGCACTTATGCCAGTGGATATACTTGGCCTCCAGCTACCAATTCTTCAAAGGGGTTTTTGTAACCCAAGGGATTTAAAAAAACATGGTGATGCTTAAAGGGCAGCCAGCATCCCAGCCTCTGACCCCCATGGCACTCCTAGCTTGTAATGCACTACATACTGGGAACAGCACACACATATTTAAATAAACTGATCTTGCATTATTGTGGTACAGATGCACTCAGTGCCCGAAGAACAACAATCCTGATTGCACAGCGCCAAGTTTCCATTATCTATTCCTACATATGTCTCTTTATTACTATTGGATCGATATCAAACTTTTCCATATCTATATATACTTTCACTCGTTCAATCTTTGTAAGTCTACCCATTCATATTCATCCATTCATATTGCTATCAAACCATATCTCTGTTCATCTAGATACCGATATAAATTTGTCTATTTTAGCTCTTATCCATTTATTACAATCATCTACCTAATCTAATGTATTTCCATCTATCGTAGATCTAGCCACATAAAGCAACCCATACATTGATTTTTATCTGTTTACGTATTTAATCTCTGCCTCTATTAGTTTATTTCTATCTCACCAATCCTTAGTTTCTCTATTTTGAGTGTAAGGTAGTGGATGGTGTGGCAGAAAAATAGAGAAATTGTTACAGCTAACCACCGCCGCCAATTTAATGGTAATCTCTATTGGGTACTCCCCAGCAAAGGCCAGCATTCCCACCTCCTGTATGTAAAAACACCTGATACCAGAAGGACATTTGGGGTCGGGGTCCATTTCCCCGATGGGAGGAGGTCTATGAAGGGACTTTTAAAGTGGAGCAGCGCATGGGTTTAGGTGCGGGTGGGGGGGTTAAAGTGGCTGAAAATGCATTTGTGTCGTGATACTGGCTCCAATGTGCCGATTTCCAGGATTAACTCGGCAGGCAACACGGTGGCATAGTGGTTAGCACTGGTGCCTCACAGCACCAGGGACCCGGGTTCGAATCTGACCTCGGGTGACTGTCTGTGTGGAGTTTGCGCATTCTCCCCGTGTCTGCGTGGGTTTCCTCCGGGTGCTCCGGTTTCCTCCCACAGTCCAAAAATGTGCGGGTTAGGTTGATTTGGCTATGATAAATTGACCCTTAGTGTTAGGGGGGAATTAAATATGTGGGGTTATGGGGATAGGATGGGATATGTTAGGGGGAATTAAATACGTGGGGTTATGGGGGTAGGGTGGGATATGTGTACTGTGGGGATTAAAGCAGGGACAGGGTACTGGATTTGAATGATCAGCCATGATCGTATTGAATGGTGGAGCAGGCTTGACGGGCCGAATGGCCTACTCCTGCTCCTAGATTCTATGTTTCTAACTCGGGCGCGTTCAGCTTAACCCCCTTGGGAGAGGCGAGTCAGCAATTTAAATATGTTAATTGTTCCATTGTAGCGATATTTCAACCTACATTTGAATTTAACGGTGCATCCATGGGTTTACCGGGCTTCCTGAATCTCGCCATTGAAACCAAAGCGAGAGCACAACCACAATTCACGGGGCTCATTAACTGTCAGGCAAAAACTGTAGTAAATACTCAGTGCTCACAGCTGCTTTCTTACCCACCAACCACTGGGAAAGTGTTTGTTCAGAGTACTTGTGGCGAGAGGTTAATTTCTACACTTTGGAGGTTTTGAGACTCAGATCAGGATGGGTGGTGCCTTGGCTGCCTTAGATTGGACCTCGGGCAAGAAGCAAGATGACCATCAGCAGCAGCAACAGCCTGCTGAGGAGAGACCTACAGGTGGTGGAGGAGCAGAAGCAGAGAGGGGAGCAGCAGTGGGGTCGAGCTCGCAACAGCAACAGGGTGTACAGGCAGAGACTCAGCTTCCTAGACCTCTCGGAAGAGCGGTGCCTCCGGAGGCAGTGGTTTTCCCGTCAGATGGTGGCCGACATCTGCAGCCTCCTAGAAGAAGACCTGCTCCCTGTTGGACCCGGTGATCACGCACCACCAGTGGCTGTGAAAGTGACCACTGCCCTCAACCTTTTTGCCTCTGGATCTTTCCAGGGCGCTGCCAGAGACAGAGACAGAGGCTTTTAAAGTGCGGGACGCAGTGGTTGCTGGGTAGGTGATAAATTTTTACCTGTATATAAGTTGGGCGGTTCCTAAACCCGAGACACTACACTTGTAGTGTCCCCCACCCTTCCTCCTCCTCTAACCTAAAGGAGGTGAGTGACTATCAGGTAAGCTCTTTTTTTGTTCTAGCTTAATCTGCAAGTTAGCTGGAGGGGATGGCAGGGGAGGCAGTGAAATGTTCCTCCTGCAGAATGTTTGAGGTGAGGGACGCCGTAGGTGTCCCTGCTGATTACACCTGTGGGAAGTGCACCCATCTCCAGCTCCTCGAAAACCGTGTTAGGGAACTGGAGCTGGAGCTGGATGAACTTCGGATCATTCGGGAGGCAGAGGAGGTCATAGATAGAAGCTTCAGGGATGTAATTACTCCAAAGCATGAAGATAGATGGGTGACGGTGAGAGGGGCTGGGAGGAAGCAGTCAGTGCAGGGATTCTCTGTGGTCGTTCCCCTCAGTAACAGGTATACCGCTTTGAATACTGTTGAGGGGGACGACTTACCAGTGGTAAGCCACGGTGACCGGATCTCCGGCGCTGGGTCCGTCCCTGTGGCTCAGAAGGGAAGGGGGGAGAGCAGGAGAGCAATAGTTATTGGGGACTCAATAGTCAGAGGGACAGATAGGAGGTTCTGTGGCAGCAAAAGAGACTCACGGATGGTATGTTGCCTCCTGGGTGCCAGGGTCCGTGACGTCTCGGACCGTGTTTTCAGAATCCTCAAAGGGGAAGGGGAACAAGCACAAGTCGTGGTACACATCGGTACCAACGACATAGGTAGGAGAAGGGACGGAGATTTAAAACAGGAATTTAGGGAGCTAGGTTGGAAGCTGAGAGCCAGTACAAACCATGTTGTAATTTCTGGTTTGTTGCCGGTGCCACGTGCTAGCGAGTTGAGGAACAGGGAGAGAGTGCAGATAAACACGTGGCTGCAGGGATGGTGTAGGGGGAGGGTTTCAGTTATGTGGATAATTGGAGCACATTCTGGGGAAGGTGGGACCTGTACAAACAGGACGGTTTGCACCTGAACCAGAGGGGCACCAATATCCTGGGAGGGAAATTTGCTACGGCTCTTCGGGGGGGTTTAAACTAATTTGTCAGGGGGATGGGAAAAAGGGCTGTAGTCCACGAGCCAGTGGTGAGTGTAGGGAGGTACTGAGGAGGGTATCAAGGTCGCAGGAATGTACCGGCAGACAGGAAGATGGCTTGAAGTATGTCTACTTCAATGCAAGGAGCATCCGGAATAAGGTAGGAGAACTTGGAGCGTGGATTGGTACTTGGGACTACGATGTGGTGGCCATTACGGAGACATGGTTAGAACAGGGACAGGAATGGTTGTTGGAAGTTCCGGAGTATAGATGTTTCAGTAAGAGTAGGGAAGTTGGTAAGAAAGGTGGAGGAGTAGCATTGTTAATCAAGGATAGTTTAACAGCGGCAGAAAGGCAGTTCGAGGGGGATCTGCCGTCTGAGGTAATATGGGCTGAAGTTAGAAATAGGAAAGGAGCGGTCACGTTGTTAGGAGTTTTCTACAGGCCCCCAAATAGTAATAAAGATGTGGAGGAAGAAATTGCAAAGCAGATTATGAATAGGTGTGGAGGTCACAGAGTAGTTGTCATGGGTGACTTCAACTTTCCAAATATTGATTGGAACCTTTATAGGTCAAACAGTTCGGATGGGATAGTTTTTGCACAGTGTGTGCAGGAGGGTTTCCTGACACAATATGTGGATAGGCCGACAAGAGGTGGGGCCACGTTGGATTTGGTACTGGGTAATGAACCGGGCCAAGTGATTGATTTGTATGTGGGAGAGCACTTTGGAGATAGTGACCACAATTCGGTAACTTTCACTATTGCAATGGAGAGGGATAGGGCTATACGGCAGGGCAGGGTTTATAATTGGGGGAGGGGTAATTATGATGCGATTAGGCAAGAATTAGGGAGTACAAGATGGGAACAGAAACTATCAGGGAAAGGCACAAACGAAAAGTGGAGCTTTTTCATGGAGCAATTACTGCGTGTCCTTGATAGGTATGTCCCTGTCAGGCAGGGAGGAAATGGCCGAGTGAGAGAACCATGGTTCACAAAAGAGGTTGAATGTCTAGTCAAGAGGAAAAAGGAAGCGTATGTAAGGATGAGAAAACAAGGTTCAGTTGGGTCGATTGAGGGGTACAAGGTAGCAAGGAATGAGCTAAAAAAAGAGCTTAGGAGAGCTAGGAGGGGGCATGAGAAGTCCTTGGCGGGTCGGATCAAGAAAAACCCCAAGGCTTTTTACTCTTATGTGAGAAATAAAAGAATGACCAGGGTGAGGATAGGGCCGGTCAAGGACAGTAGTGGGAACTTGTGCATGGAGTCAGAAGAGATAGGAGAGGTGATGAATGAATACTTTTCGTCAGTGTTCACCGAGGAGAGGGGCCATGTTCTTGAGGATGAGAGTGTGATAAAGGTGGATAGGCTGGAGGTGGTAGATGTTCTGAGGGAAGATGTTTTAGCAATTTTGAAGAACCTGAGGGTCGATAAGTCCCCTGGGCCAGATGGGATATATCCTAGGATTCTTTGGGAGGCAAGGGAGGAGATTGCAGAGCCTGTGGCTTTGATCTTTGGGTCCTCACTGTCCACGGGAATGGTGCCAGAGGACTGGAGAGAGGCGAATGTTGTTCCTCTCTTAAACATAGAAACATAGAAACTAGGAGCAGGAGTAGGCCATTCGGCCCGTCGAGCCTGCTCCACCATTCAATACGATCATGGTTGATCATCCAAATCCAGTACCCTGTCCCTGCTTTCTCACACAGAATCCCCATCGAGCCTACACCGACACATATCCCACCCTATCCCCGTAACCCCACGTATTTAATTCCCCCTAACATATCCCATCCTATCCCTGTAACCCCACATATTTAATCCCCCCCTAACACTAAGGGTCAATTTATCATAGCCAAATCAACCTAACCCGCACATTTTTGGACTGTGGGAGGAAACCGGAGCACCCGGAGGAAACCCACGCAGACACGGGGAGAATGTGCAAACTCCACACAGACAGTCACCCGAGGCTAGATTCGAACCTCTTCAAGAAAGGAAATAGGAATGACCCTGGTAATTATAGGCCGGTTAGTCTTACTTCGGTGGTTGGTAAGATAATGGAAAAGGTCCTGAGGGATAGGATTTATGACCATTTGGAAAGGGGCAACTTAATCAGGGATAGTCAACACGGATTCGTGAAGGGTAAGTCTTGTCTAACAAATTTGATTGAATTCTTTGAGGAGGTAACTAAGTGTGTAGATGAAGGTAGAGCAGTTGATGTCGTATACATGGATTTTAGTAAGGCGTTTGATAAGGTTCCCCATGGTCGTCTCATGAAGAAAGTAAGGAGTTGTGGGATAGAGGGAAATTTGGCCGATTGGATAAGTAACTGGCTATCTCATAGAAGGCAGAGGGTGGTGGTGGATGGAACATTTTCGGACTGGAGACCAGTTACCAGCGGTGTGCCACAGGGGTCGGTGCTGGGTCCTCTGCTGTTTGTGATTTTTATCAATGACTTGGAGGAGGGGACTGAAGGGTGGATCAGTAAATTTGCTGATGACACCAAGATTGGTGGAGTAGTGGATGAGGTGGAAGGCAGTTGTAGGCTGCAAAGAGACATTGATAGGATGCAGAGCTGGGCTGAAAAATGGCAGATGGAATTTAACCCTGATAAGTGCGAGGTGATTCATTTTGGTAGGGCAAATTTGAATAAGGATTACAGGGTCAACGGCAGGGTTCTGAGGAACGTGGAGGAGCAGAGGGATCTGGGGGTTCATATCCACAGATCTCTGAAGGTTGCCACTCAAGTGGATAGAGCAGTAAAGAAGGCCTATGGTGTGTTGGCGTTTATTAACAGAGGGTTTGAGTTTAAGAACCGTGAGGTTATGCTGCAACTGTACAGGACCTTGGTGAGACCACATTTGGAATATTGTGTGCAGTTCTGGTCACCTCACTATAGGAAGGACGTGGAAACATTGGAAAGAGTGCAAAGGAGATATACCAGGATGCTGCCTGGTTTGGGGAGGAGGTCTTATGAGGAAAGATTGAGGGAGTTGGGGCTTTTCTCTTTAGAGCGGAGGAGGATGAGAGGCGACTTAATAGAGGTTTATAAGATGATGAGGGGATAGATAGAGTGGATGTTCAGAGACTATTTCCTCGGGTAGAGGCAGCTGTTACAAGGGGGCATAACTATAAGGTGCATGGGGGGAGATATAGAAGGGATGTCCGAGGTAGATTCTTTACTCAGAGAGTGGTTGGGGTGTGGCATGGACTGCCTGCTGTGATAGTGGAGTCGGACACTTTAGGAACTTTCAAGCGGTTATTGGATAAGCACATGGAGCACACCAGAGTGATAGGGAGTGTGATAGCTTGATCTTGGTCTCGGACAATGCTCGGCACAACATCGAGGGCCGAAGGGCCTGTACTGTGCTGTACTGTTCTATGTTCTATGTATCCAGGATCTCCCAGTTGGCAGCCCACAAATGCATAAGGCAGGTGACCGATGAGATGTTTGCTAGGACCGGCAATTATGTCAACTTCTCCTGTGACGACGCCAGTCACAATGAGTGGCCGCTCGGGTTTGTGTCTCTGACTGACTTCCCACAGGTGCAGGGGCTGCACAGAAATGGCAAACGGCACAACCCCAGATCAACCAGGACTATTCGAAAAATGGAAGGGGTTCCACACCATCAATGTGCAGCTGGTGTGCAACCACAAGCAAAAGTTTATACAGGTGTGCGCCAGATTCCCAGGAAGCTGCCATGATGCTTTTATCTTGCAGCAGTCCAAGGTCCCTCAGCTCTTTGGACCCGCAAGCAGACTTAAGGGGTGGCTGCTAGGAGACAAGGGATGCCCACTCCAAACTTGGCTGATGACACCCAACCAATGAAGCCCAAGAGCGGTACAACAAAAGCCATATGTCAACCAGATGTGTCACTGAGCAAGCAATCGGTATGCTCAAGGCGCGCTTCGGGTGCCTGGACAGATCTGGAGGCGGTCTTCATTACTCACCAGCCAGGGTCTCCAGAATGATTGTAGTGTGTTGCGCTCTGCACAACATTGCACAGCAGCGAGGATTGGAGCTGCAGGAGGAAGAAGGCACTGAACACACATCATCTGCGGACAAATCCAAGGAGGAAGAGGAGGAAGATGACAATCCCAACGCAGCACCAGCCACTCATACTGCTGCCCGGGATTCCCTTATAGTTGTAAGGTTCAGTTCGTTACCACTGCTGGACCTATGTAATAATCACATCCAACAGCCATTCTCATTCCCCCACCGCCCACCCCACCCCGGTCATCGGCAATCCCACTGACACATAGCAGTCCTACTACCAACCAACCACCCATTGCACATCTTCCCCCATTGATCCCTGTCAATTCATGTCTTCCCATTCATCAACAAGCAAGTGAAAAGGCGAGTTGCCACCCAGCAACCAAGAATGGGCACCACGAGAAAGTGGTGCAAAGTAATAAACATTATGTGATTCTACTAAAGAACGGAAATGTAACAACACACCATTTTCTCAAAGGCCCATGTGCAGACCCTTGTGCTACTATAAAGCTTTACTCTTCCTTTTCCTACCGCTCCTACGTGGTGCAACCCCTGTGGCTTGGGCAGAGGTAGAGGCAGGCTGCTCAGATCCCTGCTCTGACTGCTGAGGTTCTCTTGGCCGATGGCCTCCGGGTTTTGGAGGCCCTGAGGGTCCCACCAAAGACTGCTTCACCTGCACCTGTGAAAGGGCAGACCGGTCATAGGGTGAGGGGGCAGCGTGTCGGGTATTGACTGAAGGTGGGGGGGAGGGGCAACAGGTGAGAAGTGGGAGCACTTTGAGTCAGTCCCCACTTCCATGTCCCCTTTCGCCATCACCCCTCTCATGGGCCAGCCGCACTTTACTCCTACCACTCTACTGGAGAGCAACTTGGTACATATCAGTGTTGCGCTGTAAGGCCAAGGCTGAGGTTTCTGTCATCATATTTATGGCGCCACATATGTTGGCATCCAGAGTTTGCAGGGCCGAGGTCAAGGCCTGCATGGACTCATCCATGGAAGAAGCCATCATCACAATGCCCTGCGACATCAACCCACTCATGCTTGAGGTGGACTCCTCCATTCTCTCAGCAATCGTGGACAGTGTGCGTGGAAGACCTCTCAGTATACCGCAGAAACGCTGCAAAGATTATCCTTTTCAGCGACGGCCCCCAGGGTACAGCATCTTGTCCAGATGAGCAGAGCTTGGAGATGGCTGTGCCTTCCGACGCAGACTCTCCACAGCTGTCCCTGCCACCACTGTCTGCTCTTGCTCACTTGTGAACTGTGAGCTGCCAACTATCTGTCTAACTGGACCCACCGAAATGCGCGTATCTGAGCTGGTGCATGTCAAGCATGAGTCCTGTGATGGTGCACGCTCGGAAGGAATCAGCTCCTCTGAGGATTCGTCGTCTGGAAGGTTCACCAAACTCCTGCTGCACATGTGAAGGTCCTGGCGGAGAGAACAGGTAGAATTAGTACTGGCTACGTAAGAATGTTGCAACTTACCATTATGAAATCAAGTCAAAATGACTGAGTGTTGTATGACTTGTGGGTCGATGATATTTAATTCTGTCACCAGGTAGCTGGAAGGTCCCCATGTCCGACGGCCAGGGTCACCGAGACATCACTGATCTCCAGCGCTTCCTCCTCTGCTGTTGTCAGCTGTGAGATCTGTGGAGGACCACTTTCGGTTCTCTCCCTCTCCCTTGTGTTTTGCGCTGTCCTGGAACGGGGGAGGAATCAGACCCATGAGTGACTGTAATGGCATGTGTTCACCCGATGGATGCAGTGCATTTGGTGAGGGTGACTATCAGGGAGAGGTATCAATTTTCATGAGGATCAGGGTGAGTGGCAGTGGTGGATGGCTAAATGGGTTTATGAGGAAGTGCATAGAAAGAGAACATGGGTGTGTGTGCAAGGTAAGTGGGTGTGAGGAGTGATGTGATGGAGTAGGCTTGACAAGGCAGAGTGAGGAGGGGGGGTGTGGTGGTGGTGCGCACAACAGGATGTAGGTGAATGTGCAACTGTATTAAAGTGCTTCCTGCACTGAAGCCAGGAGCGTGGCACAATGCTCCTGTTGCTGACCTCCTGGACCACCTCCAGCCCGCCGCCTTTGTAGCAGCAGCAGGTTTCATCCTCCCATTGCTGGGGAAGAGTATCTCTTTCTGACTCCTCACTGCCCCCAGCAGTACATCAAGGGAGGCGTCATTAAAGCAGGGCGCAGCCTTTGAGCGTCCTGAGTCCAAAGCGTCCTCTGGGCCAAAACCTCCCAACTCCTGCAAATTCCATCTTTGGATTGGCCCTTTAAATACTCGAGTTGAGATCGGGTCATGTGGGTCCTCATCACGCCCGCTGGCCAAACCCGGAAGTAAAATTATAATGAGGTGCCTGCGTTAAAATGCCACAGACAGAAGCACTGAAATTACTTCCAGGTTTCCCACGCAATAACGCACCTCAAAGTTAATATCGGGGCCTATCAGCGAGCATACTGGACATCTATCATTCTTTTTATTGCTATTTATTTATCCAGGCTGCTTTATCTGACTATTTCAATCTGTTCACTTCTGTTCCAGATGTTTCTGCGCAGCATTTTTTTGCCCAGATTTCCTGTCTTGTCCATAGCACTTACCTGTTTCAATTTCTTCTGTTCTGGTCTACTCCACTCTGTCTTATTCTTCTTGACTCTATTCCATTTTGTTCTGTCAAGCCCCTGTTGACACAGAGAGTAAGCTACAGGCTGTATACAGTGGCAGCTTTGAGTGAATTGTTGCAAGGTGTGTACAGTGTACCAAACTGGGAGACACATCCTGCAGATAAAATAAACTCATGAGAAAAGACATTTCAACTCATGCATGAACTACTGCAATTATACAAGGACAGCTCACCATGAGTTCTCAGTGAATCTCATTAATGTACTAATTTACATTTGCAAGGTTATTATTTTCAAAACCCAATTTACACCGAGTCCGCATTAAGCCTACAGTGAAATAGATTCCTGCTTCCAATGTAATGAATCTGCTCTGATCTATTCAGACTGCTCAGTGTCATGGGCCCTGGCTTACTCTGATGTATTAGTCTCTTAGACCTCAGCTTGCTCTTTTGTTAAGTGTCTTGGACGCTGACTTGGTCTGATCTATCAAGAACTGCTCGTGTGTCAAGACTCCTGCTTGCTGTGTTGGGGCAGAGCGCTCTGGGTTTGGTGTGATCTATTAAAAGCATTCTTTCTTAAATTTATATGTAAACCAATATTTGAGCTCACTGTGCATTTGAATGTGTTGTATGAGAGTCATCTGAGAAATTGGACTGCCCATTTCTTCTTGTTGCATAGTAATGTCTTTTAACATTGTTCCCGGGATTGACGCAGCACACTCCCCTCTCAGAATAGTCACTCAGAGCCCAGCACACTCACAACTCCAATAATGGATTGGAAAAGTACTGTGTGTCAAAAAGATAATTCTTCACTTCAAAAATGAAACACAATTATATCTGTTTTAAATTTTTAATCGTATGAATAAATTAAATATTGACTGAATAAACTAGACTTTACAGTCGCCACTTGTGCCTAAGGGCACAGAAAGTGAACAGTTGACTGGAATTCTGGATCAACAATAGATGATGTTTAGCTTTTAAAATACCCCCAAACCCTCTCCGAATGGAGCATTCTTGCAACAATGCCTGAAGTGACGATCAGATGAGCTACAGAAAATTTAGCAACTCATGTCCATCCTCTCAGAACCCTTATTAAATATCAGACAATTGCTAAGTAGTGCTATTAAACATTCTTTGTTGATTTGTTTTTGTCTGTTTCTGTTGGCTTTCATTTAAATAGTTCTATTTGAATAGTTCTGTTTAAACAACAACAACTTGTATTTATATAGCGCCTTTAACGTAGTAAAATGTACCAAGGCGCTTCACCGGAAAGTTATAAAACAAATTTTGACACTGAGCCACACAAGGAGATATTAGGGCAGATGACCAAAAGCTTGGTCAAAGAGGTAGGTTTTAAGGAGCGTCTTAAAGGAGGAAAGAGTGGTAGGGAGATGGAGAGGTTTAGGGAGGGAATTCCAGAGCTTAGGGCCTTGGCAGCTGAATGCCAATGACATTTACAGGGCAAACTGGCTGGATGAGTTTTTGAGACTGACTGACTGTGAAGAGCCTGAATGTTGTAGAGATACATGGGGGAAGAATTGTTCTGGTTACTGTATGTAGTGACATTGTAAGTACGTTCTTTTTGAGTGCATTTATGATGCTTCTACATAGTTATCTGGAACCTTGATGCTGTCATGCACAGGAACTCCTCCCAGACAGTATATAGTTCTACTGATGATAGTTCAGGTTTCTCACAATATCGAGCTTTGATAACTCCTTCCTCTGGCACCTTATGTTCATGAATATCTCAACTGATCATTCTGCTATGTCACACTGTCAGACCTGGTAACTTCTCTCCGGCAGTATCCTGTATCTACAGCTGGTAAATTGCCGCACTCTGTATGATTCACGTAACTCGTTCCAACCAGTAGCCCGTGTTAGTGACTGTGGGGCGGATTGTCCTCTTTTGCACTTGGGTGTAAATATTCGCCTGAGCGCATAGAAGAAAAATTTGGCGCGGCGGCATTGCATCTGCAGTGGAACCAGCCCACTTTTCTGTCCACTTAAATTGATGCAAGGAAAGTTGGACGTGCATTCATTCCCACACAATTTCCTTCTATGCACTCTGTACAGGTGATTGTTTACACCCAGATGCAGAAAAGGAAAATCTGTTACAGTGAGGGGAATTTTAACCCCCAAAAAACAGATGGGTTGGGGTCGGCTGGGAAGTTAAAGTATTAAAAATCTTAATCCCGACCAGAACCCACCTCCAACCCACCCCCACACCTCCGGTTTTAATGGGGGCAGGATGAGGGGGGGGGCAGGCATCCAACCCGCTCCCAGGAGGCGGGTTGCCAATTTAAATATTACAATGAGGCTGGTCTGCCTCAGATTTAACCACCATTTTAAATTTAACTGTAGCTGATCGGGTTTTACTCGTGCAACCTGCCAGCTAATGGAAGGCGAGGACTGCTGGATCCAGGAGGTAAGTGCCTTTCCAATTACCTCTTGGATCGAGCGCCCTGCCCAACCCACACCCCCGCGATTGGAGACCTTCCCCACGAGGCCTCCGATTTCTCCCACCCCCCACCGATGCTCCTCCAGCCCCCTAGCCCCCTCCCCCCCCCGAATGAGCCTCCGGACCTCTGATCAGCTGCTCCACCCCCCACCCTGTGCTCCACTGGCCCTCCGATGTGCTCCTGGCCTGCCCCCCACAACCCCCATGCTCCTCCGCCTCCCCCTCCCCCTCAACCACCCCCCGACCCCCACTCGATCCCTCCCTCCATCCTCTCTAGTGTCGCAGGCCTACCTGCCCGCAGCCAGCCAGCCTCGGGTGGGAAACAGGGGTTTCAAATGCAAATCAGGCCCTGCCGTTAAATTCGGCAAGGCCTGTGAGAAACCCACTCTCCCGGGTTTCCTGACGTCTTCCAAGCCCGCATGCTCCCAACCCACCAAACTATTAAAATTCTGGCCAGTATCTCTGGTCCGGATCCAGCGAGCCGCCATTTTGGCACCGACTGTATATGTGTTATTGAGGCCCAGATTCCTGAAATTGACCGAGCTTCCCGCTGCCAATATCAAGGTTCTGGCCGACCAAACAAGTAAAATCTAAAATAACAACAGAAAACGCTGGAAAAACTCAGCAGGCCAGGCAGCATCCGTGGGGAGAGAAACAGAGTTAACGTTTCAGGTCGAAGACCTTTCGTCAGAACTGGAAATAGCAGGAAATGAAATAGATTTAAGGCAAGGATAAAGCTGGGAAAAGGGGGAGGGATGAAAGAACAAAAGGAGAGATTAAGAGACATTAAGAGATGATCAAGGCAAGAGGTGGTGTTAATGTGACAGGTTGAGGCTAAAAGAAGTGTGAAATGCACTGGCAGAATGAAGGACAGCTGCCAGCTTCTAGGAGGGAAAAAAAAGGGGGGGCCAAACAAAAGGGTGGATGAAAAAATAAAATATAAATGTGATTGGGGCTGAGGTTATGATCTAAAATTGTTGAACTCGATATTGAGTCCAGAGGGCTGTCGCGTGCCCAAACAAAAGATGAGGTGCTGTTCCTCAAGCTTACGCTGCGCTTCCGTGGAACAGTGTAATAGGACGGTGAGGTCAGAGTGGGAGTGGAGCGGAGAATTAAAGTGACAGGCGACCGGAAGCTCGGGGTCCCCCTTACGGACTGAATGGAGATGTTCCGCAAAGCGGTTACCCAATCTGCGTTTGGTCTCCCCAATGTAGAGGAGACCACATCGTGAGCAGCGAATATAGTATACTAAATTGCAGGAAGTACAAGTAAATCGCTGTTTCACCTGGAAGGGGTGTTTGGGGCCCTGGACAGTGGGAAGAGGGGAGGTATAAGGGCATGTGTTGCATCTCCTGCGCTTGCACGGAAGGTGCCGGGCGAAGGGGAAGGGGTGCTGGGGGTGGTAGAGGAGTGGACTAGGGCGTCGCGGTGGGAGCGGTCCTTGCGGAATGCTGAAAGGGGAGGTGAGGGGAAGATGCGTTTGGTGGTGGGATCACGCTGGAGGTGGCGGAAATGGCGGAGGATGATCCGTTGAATGTGGAGGCTGGTGGGGTGAAAGGTGAGGACAAGGGGAACTCTATCGTGGTTCCGGGAGGGAGGGGCAGGGGTGAGGGCAGAAGTGCGGGAGATAGAACAGACACGGTCGAGGGCCGTGTTGACCACGGTAGAGGGGAATCCTCGGTTGAGGAAAAAGGAAGACATGTCGGAAGCACTGGTATGGAAGGTGGCATCATCAGAGCAGATGCGGCGGAGACGGAGAAACTGGGAGAATGGAATAGAGTCCTTACAGGAGGCAGGGTGGGAGGAAGTGTAGTCCAGGTAGCTGTGGGAGTCAGTGGGCTTGTAGTGAATGTTAGTCAATAACCTATCCCCAGAGATGGAGACGGAAAAGTCGAGGAAGGGAAGAGAAGAGTCGGAGATGGACCATGTGAAGGTGAGGGAAGGGTGGAAATTGGAAGCATAGTGAATGAAATGTTCTAGTTCAGGGCGAGAGCAGGAGACGGCACCGATACAGTCATCAATGTACCGGAAAAAGAGGTGAGGGAGGGGACCCGAGTAGGACTGGAACAAAGAGTGTTCCACATATCCCACGAAAAGGCAGGCATAGCTAGGACCCATGCGGGTACCCATAGCAACACCTTTAATTTGGAGGAAATGGGTGGAGTCAAAGGAGAAGTTGTTCAATGTGAGAACAAGTTCAGCCAGGCGGAGGAGGGTGGTGGTGGATGGGGACTGGTTGGGCCTCTGTTCAAGGAAGAAGCGGAGCGCCCTCAGGCCATCCTGGTGGGGAATGGAGGTGTAGAGGGATTGTACGTCCATAGTGAAAAGGAGGCGGTTGAGGCCGGGAAACTGGAAACTGTTAAAATGGCGGAGGGCGTCGGAAGAGTCACGGATGTAGGTGGGAAAAGACTGGACAAGGGGAGAAAAAATAGAGTCGAGATAGGAAGAAATAAGTTCCGTGGGGCAAGAACAGGCTGAAACGATGGGTCTACCGGGGCAGTCCTGTTTGTGGATCTTGGGAAGGAGGTAGAAGCGGGCTGTGCGGGGTTGGGGAACTATGAGGGTGGCGGCCTTGGGGGGAAGATCTCCAGAGGAGATGAGGTCAGTGACGGTCTTGGAAATGGTGGTTTGATGTTCGGTAGTGGGGTCATGGTCCAGGTGGAGTAAAATCTACCCCAATGTTACCCAGTAACAGTTACAATGATGAGGCATTGCCATTGTAAAAATATTGGTCTGACAAATACTCCGAATAACAACAAAAAATCTGATGTCTGGAGAGAGAATGTAATTCCCCATTGCTGTCCTTAGCAACCATGAGCAAAATGCAAATAGAATACATGAAATATTAAACTCAAATGCTGCTCTTTCCACAATATATTTATTTTCTAACATAAAATTGTCCGCTTTTGGTCCAGGTGATAAATAATTGAAGCTATTTCCATTAAACCTGTAGTGATGAATGGGGCAACCTTTTATATCTGTGAAGTGTCAGCAGAATACTGTGAAACAATATGGCAAGCTCATGACTACATTAAGTCCAATTGCAGAGGAAGCGCATTTAGTTGGTGTGAATTAAATAGACTCCTATCACTTCAGTTTTCCCCTTCTCGCACTGAGATAATGGCCGGAATTTTGTTTGGGGACGCAGGGGGTTGTGGGGGGGCGGGCGGGAGGCCGGGTTTCCCGCAGACCCTGCTGATTTTACCGGCAGGGCCTAATTTAAATGTGAGGCCTCGGTTTCCCGCCCGCAGCCAGCCAGCTTGAGAGGCTGGCTGGCTGCGGGCTGGGTAGGCCTCAGTTGTGAGGGGTCGGTCCGGGGGAGGGATCGTGGGAGGGGAGTCAGGATCGGAATGGGTGCGGGGGGGGTGGGGAGGGTTCGGCAATCGGGGGAGGTCGGGGATCGGCAGGCAAGTGGGGATCGTGGTGGGGTGGTGGGATCGGGGATTGCGAGGGCGGGGGGGGGGGGGCGGCCAGGGATCGGGGTGGTGGTGGAGGATGGGCTGGGGCCGGCCTCATCATCATCGTTGGGGGGAAGGGGCGGGGTGGGGGGGAGGGCCTGGGAATGTGATCGGAGGCCTCATGGGGGGTGGGGGGGGTCTCCGATCGTGGGGGTGGGCTAGGCAGGGACCCTGGATCCAGGAGGTAGGTATAAATCCACTTACCTCCTGGATACAGCAGGTTTAACTGCCAGGTTTTACGAATTGTGTGAAACCCGTCCCCAGGCAGTTAAAGTCTAAATGGAGGGGAAAAAGAGGCTTCCAGCCTCATTACAATATTTAAATTACGGTAACGCCCCCTGGGAGCGGGTTGGTGGCCCGCCTCCGGGGAAACCGGAAGTGGGTGGGTTGGAGGCAGGATCAGGTCGGGATTCCCATTTTTAGCAATTTAACTGCCCCCACGCTCCAAACTGTAAGACGTGTAAATTTATACTCCAGTCTAACAGTACTTAGAGTTCGGACCCGTATTGGAACAGACAACTCGCGACAAAGATTTCAGAGTAACTATTCTTTACTTCAAATCAACAGCGATTACAAGCAAACATACATACTAACACCAGCGAGTGATCAGTTCGGCAGTGTCTAGTAGGTTCTCTTCTCTGTGCGACCGATCAAGTCGCCCGACTCACTACAGCAGCCCCGAGTGTCTTTCGACTGCACTTTTTATACCCCAAAACTTAGCAGCCCGCCCAATGCGTACATGTCCCAGACCACGTTAACAATGGCCAGCAGTTGTTTTTCTTTCTCCTCTCTTTATCTGTTAGTCAGTGGGCCTCAAGGCTGGTTACGCCATTGTCTGAAGAAGTTCCTGTTAACAATGGCTGGTAGGTTTGTTTTACAGAACTCTCGAGGCCCACTTCCTTATCTGTGATTTTTACGGAATTTGCCCAGTAACACGGCCCTCAGTCTCTCAAGGTATGCCGGTCCATTAAATTTGGTCAACTTTGAGTTTAGTCAAGTTACTTTACAGCGATGGTGTATTCTTACAAAGTCAACCTGTTTTTTTTAAATGGGAAAATTCCAGCCAATGACTGAGAGCTAAGAAGGTGCAGCTGGCCTGCCCATCCTGGTGAAGCAAGTGAAAATGTGTCTCATCTTGACTGGAGATATTCTGCTTTTGTGTATGATGAGGCACGATTACAGATGGTTAAATACGAAGGCGATGGTTATTGACGCAATTTTTTTAAATTTATTCGTTTCTGGGATGTGGGCATCGCTGGCAAGGCCAGCATTTATTGCCCATCCCTAGCTGCCCTTGAGAAGGTGGTGGTGAGCCGCCTTCTTGAACCGCTGTGTTGTGGTGAAGGTACTCCCACAGTGCTGTTATGGAACGAATTCCAGGATTTTGACCCAGCGACGATGCAGGAACAGCGATATATTTCCAAGTCAGGATGGTGTGTGACTTGGAGGGGAACCTGGAGATTCCAATGCACCTGCTGGCCTTGTCTTTCTAGGTGGTAGAGGTCGCGGGTTTGGGAGGTGCTGTCGAAGAATGAGTCAGAAAGATACGGAACAAAGCAGCAGAGGAAAGGGACACAGGCTAAGTCCTCAAAGGTACTTCTGGACTACAAGAGCTATGAAACAGGATTATGGTGATAAATGCAGATAAAATAGTGCTACTTTGCATGCGTGGTTGTGTAAAAGGCAATGCTGATTCTTACCTGCATCAGCAATCTGGTGATTTTCATTGTGAGTGATGTCCTACTATCATTTACAGAGTGGTTAACTTCACATCTGAAGTTTATCAATGATTGATCTGTCCAACTAAGCAGATGCAGTTACAAGTGAAGATTCAGCGAGGATTGCATTCTCTATATGATCATAGATGTTGCTATTAAGAGTTGATTTAAACACATTTTGAGGCAAATATGAAAAGTAATAAAATTGCTCCTCCATCCCACTACTCCAATCTATTGTGATATTTTGCCATTGTGACACCACCTCTATAATCTGTTACTATGGCGACGGTGCTGCTAAACTGCTACCAAGTCTCCATTGACCTTGATTAAATTGATTCATCAATCCATTAGAGACCAATTGAGCGTAAGTGACAATTTGCTGCTTCATTCAAGTCCACTTCTTCTGAATCGGTTTGATGTTTATTGGTCTAATCAGTCATTAACGACAAATAAAATAATGCAAGAGTCTGATGTTGAGTCATTACCAGGCATTTAGGCTCAGTCTGGCAGGCTGTTCTTTTACTTGATATTACACAAGTATGTAATCAGGAGCAGATAATGATAACAACATTCATACTCACCTAGGAAACTAGCAAATCAGCTTCACAAAAAATGACAACTTAAAAACAGCCCTGGATCTAGGCCTACGGTAAATAGTTATACTGAAAATGCTGTGGGCCATGGACCTATCAACGTAAGATGCAGATTTGCCCAGTATTGTATAGTGGAAGATTGTGAAAAAAAATTGTGGATTTTTCCTCATTTCTTGCAGAGATGTTATAGACTACGCCTCATATGTATTTGTACTCTCTGCTACTAAAACTGATTAAATTGCTTTAAATTTGTTCATATATAGGACAGACCCACCAGAGGTGGGGGAACAGTGATATACTGTCAGATGGGAGTAGCCCTGGGAGTCCTCAACATTAACTCCAGACCCCATGAAGTCTCATGGCTTCAGATCAAACATGGGCAACGAAACCTCCTGCTGATTACCACCTACTGCCCTCCCCTCAGCTGTAGAATCAGTACTGCTCCATGTTCAACACCACTTGGAGGAAGCAGTGAGGGTAGCAAGGGCACAGAATATACTCTGGGTAGTGGACTTCATTGTCTCAGTGGTACCATCACTGATCGAGCTGGCCGAATCCGGAAGGACATAGCTGCCAGATTGGGATTATGGCAGGTGGTGAGAGAACCAACCTGAAGAAATAACCTACTTGACCTCGTCCACACCAATCTAACTGTCGCAGATGTCTTTGTCCATGACGGTATTGGTAGGAGTGACCACAGCACAGTCCTTGTGTAGACCAAGTCCCATCTTCACACTGAGGACACCCTCCATCGTGTCATCTGGCACTACGATTGTGCTAAATGGGATAGATTAAGAACAGATCTAGCAGCTCAAATCTGGGCATGCATGAGGCGCTGTGGGCTATCAGAACTTACTTTTCTTTATTCCACTGTCTCCCTTTCTCCCTACGCAATTTTATTTTGATTAGACTACACTTGCTAATCCTGAATCTGTATTTATTTTGTGTGGTCAGCAGGATACCTTTTAAGGTATTTGATTTATCCCCATGCTGAAGTGCTGTTAAGCAATCAACAAATCAATTTGTTGGAGCTCTTCCCTCATTCTTTAAAGTTGGCCTATTTAAAATTGTATACCTGGCTGTTGATTTCCTGATATTGCTGAACCCAAATGCTGTCAGACTTAATCATTCTGTGGTCACTGTTGCCCAACGGGGTTGCAGCTTCCATCCCCTGTATGCCATCTGGGTCCCTTTCCATTATTAAGTCCAAATGTGCCCTTTCTCTCGTGGCTTCCCTGTTGCACTGTCATGAAGCACTCATGTGTTATGCTTACTAGCTTGAACTTTGGATCACAGCGGCATTTCTGATTTTTAATCTGGTTGGTTGAAGTCCTTTGTTAATATTTGTAATAAGGTGACTTAAACGGAACAGCTGTGATCTCCAATGAGGGTGAATTATCGTAACTGTACACAAAAATCAAGAATCAATTTCAGATACAACTTTACTAGTGTGGAGAAATATCCATCATAAATGGAATTCAATAATATCAATGTATTGTGATTTTTCCTTTTTCTAAATGTAGACTATCAAATACATACAATATCTATTTTGTATCTAAAATCTGTAAACTATTCTAAATAAAATTATTTTCTATAGAACAGGTAAAGCATAATTCTCTTTCGCTATTGCATTTTATACTCAGTATTAAATAAGTTACACAATTAATCAAGATAAATTGGTGTAGAAGCAAAGTATATGTCAACATTTTTTAAAACTGGGGACACAATTTATTATTTATCATGATACATTTATTAGGATCACTCATGATGACTACAGCGGTATTTTACATTTTCAGATTTTGATTTTACAGATTATTTTTAACATTGTAATGATTTTCTCCTCACATTCAAAAGATTCTTAAATGCATCAGAGACTATGGGCTGGATTTTGATACTGGGGCGGGTTGGGGTCGTGTCATCCGCATTTCGTGTTATCCACCCGACTGCAATTGGATGTGGGAGATTGATGCAATTTTCACCTAATTGGGCAATTGAGTTCCAGCATGTGGGAACCCATGAACCAATTAGTGGTTTCAGTCTGAAAGTCGCCTCTGATGATGTCATCATTGCGGCTGCATTGCAGGTCAAAGACTGTCTGGCCTTTGCTGTGAGAGGACCTGGATGCAAAATGAGCCTCAGCTCAGCTCAGCTCAGCTGAGAGAGAGAGAGAATTTTTTTTTGCATCCTGGTCCTCTCACAGCAAAGGCCAGGCAGTCTCTAAACACTTCAATGTAGCAGCATCAGAGGCGACTTTCAGACCTAATACTACTACTACCTTCATCACATCTCCGTTGTAATAGTGGACCTGCAGCTGATAACCAAATGTGCTCCCATCAGGTTTCACAATCGTGGTTCAGAACAGGTGTGCTTCATGTAGATCAAGGGTTAAAATCACAAAGGCCTTTCAAAATGGCATTATACAGCCAATTTAGTGCTTGTTAAGGGCCTTAACAGCCTATCCCACCTCTTAAAGGCGGGACGGAGTCAGGACCAGCAGACACGATTTAATGAAAATTGCGTGGAGGCGGGATGGAGGCGGACTTGTGCCCGCTCGCCAGTTTTCGCAATTTTAACCCCCCACATGCCTCCAAACCCGCCTCCACAGGTCAATGAAAATCCAGCCCAAATACTTTTGTAGTTTTATACACATTACAGGAGAACAATGTTTCTCAAAATAGCAAATAGGCTGTTTGACCTGACCATGGAAGCAGAGTGCTGCAAATTGTTTCTCAAACTTGTGCTTTTGGTGTTTCTCAGTTCTGGATGAGTGCAAAGTCACAGGACAGGTTCACATGAATAATAAAATAATGTAGACTGAACTACAGGGAATTAAATGGAATTTGGGATTCAAACAGCCCAATCTGATTTAATATGAAATTTAATCTTGCTGTTGTAATCCATTTCCCAAGATGACTTCTATATCAGCTTAAGGATTCCAATGCCACTAATCATTAATGGTAAACTCATCACATTTACTGCTGCAGATGTAGAGTTATTGAACTATGATGATATGCATCACAGGGCCATAGATTGATTGACGAGTCGTTTTTATCCTGCTGCCTGAGGAGCAATGGCTGGGGATTTTCCACCCTCCGTAGTTTGGAGTGCATCTTCGAGGAATGGGGCTTTTGCCCACCACACTAATGCACCCCTGATGTTGACTGAACTCCAGGCCATCAGCATTTTGGAAGTAGGTTCCTTAGCCTGTGCCAGTGAATCGAGCCAGATTGGGGATGAAGTTTTGCTGCAGCAGGCCTCAAAGGCCTCCGTAGTGGGGGGGAGACGGGGTGGGGTGGGTGCAGTCAACCACCGTGCTGCCGTGCTGCCTGCAGAAACAGAAGATGTTTGGAAAAACTTCTGAGGCCCTCTTTGGCTTGTGTAGGCTACACTGTATGGACTCTGGCTTCATAAAACAAATCTCCACCCACCATCCCCCCGCTACCAATCTTAGAATAATGCTTGGGTCTAACGGTGTGTCCAGTGTTCAAACCAGGCAAATCGCGGGAAAGATGTTGGAAGATGTGTTTTCCTGGTTTGTATTTAATTATAACCCGCAGTTGGAGCTGGGGAGCAGAAAATAGGGGAGGCGCAGGGGCGGCGGAGTGTGCTCCCGGGTTATTTTCTAGATACACCAGCATTTGTTTGAACTGAGAGACTACACAAGACTAGATTTTTCTCTCGGGCAGGATTGCTGTTGGATTTGAATAGTTATCATCCCAATTGAACCCATATGAGTTTTCCAGGGTCATCTTTGAATAATTGAATAATTAAGACAGACTCCTAGTGGTAATTCTGTCTTGTCACTTGTACGGGGGTGGGGGTGGGGGAATGGGATGCAATGCTGCTGCCAAATTTACATGCGTACAGCAACTTAAAGAGCTGGGCAATCTCAGGAACTATCTTTTTGTTGGCCAGCAGGATTGAAAATCATGGCACTATTTCTGAGAATTCTGCTGCAGGGCATAGAGCCTCCAAGTTTTTAGCAGCAGCAGTGGCCGTTAAAAGGTTGAGGAACAAGGCCCTATTTGGGATGGAGGGGAGAAGGCCGTCTGAGGAAAGTGAGAAGTAACTGTGGAAGGAGATGGCTATGGTGGTATCCCTCCACATGGCAGTTCAGTGCTGCAAGACATTCACTGACCTTAACAGATCACTTCAAGTTAAAGAAGGTAGTCACACTTCCAAAGAATGCATTGTACTAAGCACATTTGCCACTTACACCTACCTATCCCTTATTGTGTTGAAGTGCATCAGGAGCTTGTTGTCAATGTCCACAAGTTTTGCAGGGCCCTTCATACTCTCAGGCTTCACCTGCAGATGTTCCTTCATTCCTAAATGCATGGAACCCACTAAAAGCCTTACACCATCCGCATTATTGTCTGTACTGGAGCTCTGGATTTCACTGCATCTCATGGCAACCCAAGGACATTCTCATTTTTGGCATTCTTCTTAAAGGAGAAGGCAGCCCTTTACAGCAAAGAGAGATTGGCCACAGATGGTGGATCCCCCACTTCCAACCTCTAGCCCTACAAGCAGATCGCATTGCAGATGCTTGGGAGGCAGAGTGGAGAGAATTGGACTGAGCGAAATCAGAGGATAGGTCTATGTTTCAGGTACATCACAACATGCTGCTTTTCTTCCTTCTAATGCTACTGAACACATCACTTACCAGAAAAAAAAAAATCATGAAACCCTTATGTCACAACTTCTGCAAGTCACACGTGAACTCTACTCCACAGCAACCTGTTCTAACCTCTCTTCTTCTCCTCTGGACATTACAACAAGAAGCAGAAGAGAAAGGCCTTTCTGCTTCTGTCCATTCCAGCACAACATCACACACAGTGTCACTCATCCTCTCTCCACCCAGAGACATTCACCTGTGGGACATTAGAAAGTGAATCAGAGGGGAGCACAGTGGCTGACACACAGAGATGGAGCTGGGGTGGAAGATGAGGAAGCCAACATTGACTGGAGGGTCAGGAGTCATCAACCGTGAAGGGCCGTGGGACCCAGATATCATGGGTCCTGCTTTAAAATAAAAAAAGACGCTTGAAAAATATCAAAAGTAAAAGCAAGCCCTGTTGATGGTCTTCAAGAATATGAGCAGGTTAGTTGAAGATGAAAACTGCCCATATCTGCAACACCAGGATATCTCCCAGTGTTCCTGTTTAAATCTGCCCTGGTATTTTTTTCTGTCCTGGTCAATACTGATGTTGTTTCTGTCCTGATTTTGTGTTGTCATTCGTGCTATATGTCTGTATTGTTATAAATAGCATTTGCCCTGTTATCTCTGACAAATTCCTTCTCTCTGTTCAAAGTAATTCAAAATTATTTGAACACATAATAAATGGATCTTAGAAATTAGTTTGGAATTTTTATAATATCCTGAAAATTGATGAGTGGATAAAAGAAAGCTGTGAGATTAGGAGAAAGATTTTAACACAGACAGATCACATTTAAAAGAGAAACAACCTTTTGTGTAATCGTGAAATGAATCTCTACCAAGTCGCTTAAAGTCCAATATTATACGTCCAATAATGAATTTGAAAGTAATTAATTAAAATGAAAAGCTTTGACTCTTTGCTGTCCCTGTGGACATAGGCATTAGCAGAATCACTGCCTGCGAATCAGCACTAGCTGACGACTCATTTAATAATCTCACTCAGAGAATTGACAGAGATGAACAATGATGCTGCTAAATAGGAATGGGGGTCCGGGGAGCAGAAGGAGAAAGAGAAAGAGGGAGGGGTAAGAAAATGTGAGAAAAGGGGGGAGCAATGCCAATTCAATTGAATTCAATGCATTCGGGAGCCAGTGGAGGTGAGGGAGGACATGTTGATGAGCAGGATTTAGTGCGGACAGGATATAGCTAACAGAATTTCAGACGAGTTGTTGGGAGACCAGCAAGCAGAGCGCTGGAGAAGCATTCATTGAAAGCATGGATAGGGGCTTCAATAGCATTAATAGCAATGTGGAAGTAAACAGTCTTGGTGATGGGTAGGATATGGGGTTTGAAGCTCAGGTCAGGATCAAACAAGACACCAAGGTTGCACATCATGGGCTGGATTTTGCCAATGGGGAGCTTTTGGAGGCGGGACTCCCACTTGTCGGGTTTCAGTCCCGCCTCCATCAACGCTATTTTCCCTTGATTGACCTCGTTAAACCTGCCCAGTGGGCTTAGCAGGCCAATTAAGGGAAAGCTGGTTACAGAGAACGTCAATGTATGACGTTTCATCTGTCAACATTTTTTGACAGATGAATTGTCATCGTTTGACAGCTCTGTGAAGCTGTCAAACATTGACATTCTATGTAGTTTGATGAGTTCTTAAATTCAAGACTCATCAAACCTTTTGCAGAAATTAGATGGTTGTTGCATTGGAGAATGCAACGGCCATCTGTCATCTCTGCCGCGGAGGTGCGAGACTCTCCGCATACCCACCGATTGAAGCCTGCAGGAAGAAACAAAGGTAAGTAAACTTTTTCTATCACTTTCCACTTACCTCACATACTCACCTCTCCACACTTGCACCCATCACTTACCTCACAGTGCACTTTTGCACCCCTCCGACCCCCGCAGACCCACTGCTCGCCTCGGTGACCCTGGCCGGGTTTGGAGCCTTCGGGAAGCCCGCACTTGTGTGGGTAAAATGGGGATAATCCTCTTATCTGCCTGTTAACTACCTGTTAACAGGCAGATAAGTGGCACTGATCCCCTTCATGCGTCCAAGGAGACAGGACCCAGCGCGGGTCGGCTACCTGCTCCTGGCAAGATGGCACGGAGGCGGGTTGGGGGCGGGATGGGCACCCGCCCCCAGATTCTGCCATTTTCCCGGCAGTCCCGCCTCCATACCCGCCTCCCCAAGGCTGGCAAGATCGCGCCCAAAAAGTCATTAGCCAGAGTGAGCATCCAGCGAGGGGGATGAAGTCAAAGGCAAGGGAACAGATATTTTGGTGAGAGTCAACCATTCATCTTACAAGGGACCAGAGTTGGTAAAGAAGCATTCTACAGCTGCACTAATTCTATTGACCTAGAAGGAGGGATTTGCCTGACAGAACCAACAGAATTTTCTACCAGCCGTCTCACTAATCTGAAACAACGAAGGACTCCCAGGTGCATTAGCCACAGAACCTGGCATAAAGAATGGCAGCATCAAACTTGGCAAGCTTCTTCATGGAGGTGAGATCTTGTCATAGAAACATAGAAGATAGGAGCAGGAGTAGGCCATTCAGCCCCTCGAGCCGGTTCTGCCATTCAATGAGATCATGGCTAATCATCCAAATTCAGTACCCTATCCCTGCCTTCTCTCCATATCCCTTGATCCCTTTAGCTTTAAGAAATATATCTAACTCCTTCTTGAATATATTTAATGAATTGGCCTCTACTGCCTTCTGTGGTAGAGAATTCCACAGGTTCACCACTCTCTGGGTGAAGAAATTCCTCCTCATCTCAGTCCTAAATGGCTTACCCCTTATCCTTAGACTGTGACCCCTGGTTCTGGACTCCCCGACCATCGGGAACATCCTTCCTGCATCTAGTCTGTCTAGTCCTGTTAGAATTTTATAAGCTTCAATGAGATCCCCTCCCACTCCTCTAAACTCAAGCGAGTACAAGCCCTTTCAGTAATTAATGGAAAAATTCCATCTCTCTCAGCAGGATGTGTTCAGGTACCTCCAGATGGAGTACTTGCTTCAGGGCCAATAAGAGCCAAGTCCTCTAGAGCTCCTCATTCTCGGCCTCTAAATATATATCTCTGCCCTGGACACCGCACTCACATCCACATTGACAGAGCCCACAGAAAGTTTAAAAGGAGCATAGTAGCAATATCGAGGTCTCCAAAAAACAGAAAACGAATGAGCAATTAGCTGTATAAATCCTGCAGGGAGAAAGGAGAAATGGCTCATTGCGATGAATGTAGGATTGGGTTAAAGGATAATCAGAGGGGCTAAGAGAGACCTACAAAAAAAGCACAGCAGCAGCCGCAAAATACATAGAACTAGCACCTTTCACAACCTCAGGGCGTTCCAAAGCACTTTGCATTCAATGAAGTACTAAATTCAGTCCCTGTTGTGATGTAGGGAAACACAGCAGCCAATTTGCATGCAGCAAGGTCCCACAAACACCAATGAGATAAATGACCAGATAATCTGTTTTAGTGATATTGGCTGAGGGATAAATATTGACCAGGACACCAGAAGAACTCGTCTGCTCTTCTTCAAATAGTGGCAGGGGATCTTTTACATCCATCCAAGAGGGTGGACGGGACCTTGGCTGAGCATCTCATCTGAAAGATGGCACCTCCAACATTGCAGCATTCCCTCAGCACTGCACTGAAGTGCGAGCCTAGGTGATGTGCTTAAGTCTCTGCAGTGGGGCTTGAGCCCACATCCTTCTGACTCTGCTGAGGCAAGACTACTGCCACTGAGCCAAGGCTGACACCTTAACATAACAATAACAAATCTTTCAGTACTGTAATGGCAAAAGGACTGTCAGAGAAGAGGCGAGAACACTTAACAAAAAAATACAAACGGGCTTTAAACTGACAATGAGCGCAAGATAGTAAATATTTGAAATGATTACTTCCTCAAAGTATTCACAAGGGAAGACACAGACAACATACATTCTCAAAAGAAGAGCACCAAGGCATAATTCAAGACTTAATACAAACGCGAAAGAGGTCCGAGACAAGTTTAATAAAAATGATTGAAAACAAATAGATCCCCAGGGTTAGGTGGCATATATCCCAGAGTGTTGCGAGCGATTAGCAAGGAGATTTGTGAAGCAGTGATAATCATTATAAGGGATTCTGGACACTGGGAGGTACCAGTGGATTGGACGCTGGCTAATGTAGTCGTATTCGATAAAGGTGACAGAAACAGGCAGCAACAGATCCATTAATCTTACTTCATTTGCATGTAAAATAATGGAATCAATCAATTGCCTATAAAATAATGGAGTCGATTATGAGGATGATATGTATTACAACAACCTAGTAAACAGCAGTCAACAAAGCTTTAGATGAGGAATGGCTTGCCTGAGCAACCTGCTTGATTTCTTGAGGAAGTGACAGCCCAAGTTGACTGTGGTAAACCCTACCACATTGTGTACTTAGACTTCCAGAAGGCATTTGATAAAAGTTCCACAGAAATGATTACTAATTAAGTTGTGGGGAATCAGGGCAAATCTTGGGAATCGATTAAAAACTGGCTGAGCAGTAGTGCACAGTGGGTGCTGGGTAGAGGGATAGAGTCGGGGGAAGTATTGGGTGAGGTGCCCCAGGGCTCAGTGTTGGGAGCACTACTGTTTCTAATTTACAGCAATGACTTGACAGGGTAGATGCAGGGAGGATGTTTCCCCCCAGGCTGGGGAGTCTAGAACCAGGGGTCACAGTCTCAGAATAAGGGGTCGGCCATTCAGGACTGAGATGAGGAGACATTTCTTCACTCAGAGGGTGGTGAATCTTTGGAATTCTTTACCCCAGAGGGCTATGGAGGCTCAGTCGTTGAGTATATTCAAGACAGAGATCGATAGATTTTTGAATATTAAGGGGATCAAGGGTTATGGGGATTGTTCAGGAAAGTGGAGATGAGGTAGAAGATCAGCCATGATCTTATTGAATGGCGGAGCAGGCTCGAGGGGCCGAATGGCCTACTCCTGCTCCTATTTCTTATGTTCTTATGTTCTTACTTGGATGAGACATTAAACCGAGGCCCCGTCTGCCTCCTCAGGTGCCTTTGGCACTATTCAAAGGAAGGGCAGGGGAGTTCTCCCAGTATCCTATTTATCCCTCATTCAAGATGCCACAACTGCTGATTGTGGGATCTGGCTGTGCACAAATTGGCTGCCACATTTCCTACATTATAACAGTGCCTGCACTTCAAAAGTCTTCATTGGCTGTAAAGTGCTTTGGGACACCCTGAGGTTGTGAAAGGCGCTATAGAAAGGCAAGTTCTTTCTTTCCTTTCTTTTCAGATTAACCAAGGTGACTGAGGACATCAGTAAGTCTGAAGGGATCTCCTTTTATATAATGTAATATATATAGGATTATGAGGCAGTTCAACGGAGTGTACATCCCATTAAAAAAATAATTATGAGCAAATATGCTGGAAATCTAAGATGCTGATTATACTAATATTCAGTGATGGAACAGTGAACTTAGTAGCTCAGGCAGTGTGAAGAATTACACCGGCTGATAATGTGTAGTGACATTGCGAATGCATTTGAAATGAAATGAACTTGCATTTATGTAGCGCCTTGGAACATCCCAAAGCCCTTCATAGCCAATGAATTGCTTTTGAAACATAACCACTGTTGTTTTGTAGGCAGACCCAGTAGTCAATTTGCATACAGCACTCAGCAAGGTCCCACAAACAGCAATGAGATAAATAACTACTTAATCTGATGTTGGAGGTGTTGATTGAGAGATAAATGTTAGCCAGGACACCAGGAAAAGGTGCCTGCTTTTCATCAAATAATACCATGGAATCTTTTACGTCCACCTTAACAGGCAGACGGGGTCCCCAGTTTAAGGTTTCATCTGAAAGACAGCGGGGGGGGGGGGGGATTTTAACCCCAAAAGGTGGGTGTGTTGGGGTCGGGTGGGAAGTTAAAGTGTTAAAAAACTGAATCCCGTCCAGAACCCGCCTCCAACCCGCCCACTTCTGGTTTTAACACAAGCGGGATGGGGGCGGGCAGCCAACCCGCTCCCAGGAGGCGGATTATCCATTTAAATATTATAACGAGGCTGGCGTGCCTCAGATTTAACCACCATTTTAAATTTAACTGTGGCTGGTCAGGTTTCGCAGGCCTCGGGACACCCGACAGCTAATGGAAGGTGAGTACTGCTGGATTCAGGAGGTAAGTGCCTTTACACTCAACTCCTTGATCCAGTGTCCCTGACTAACCAACCCTGCGATCGGAGCCCCCCCCCAACAAGGCCTCCGATCCCCCACCTCCAGGCCTTCGATCGCCTCCCCCCCATCCACACGAGGCCTCCGATCGCCTTCCCAGCCTATCCACCCCCCCTCCCACCGATGGTCTTCAGGCCACCCCTGATGTTTTCTCCCAACCCCCCCCCCTCCACTGATGTTCTTTCCCTCCTCCCCTGACCACCCCCCGGCTCCTCGATGTTCTCTCCCTCCCCACATCAATCAGACTCCGGTCCCCCAGTGTTCTCTCTCTCCCCCTGATGCTTGAGTCTGGCCCCCAATCACCCCTCCGGCCCCTACTCGATCCCTCCTTCCCTCCTCTCTGCAGCTTAGTGCCGCAGGCCTACCCGCCCGCAGCCAGCCAGCCTCTCCATTAAATGCATTCTCCCAGGTTTCCCAACCGCTTCCGAGCCCCCCCCACCCCATCACCCCCTCCCCGCTCCCAACCCACCTCCCAATTAAAATTCTGGCCAGCATCTCCAACAGCACGGCACTCCCTCAGTACTGCAGTGCAGTGTCAGCCTAGACTATGTGTTGAAGCCCAGGAGAGGAGATTAAACCCATGACTTTCTGACTTAGAAGCTAGAAAATGTATTTACAATTTTATTATACATGACAACTAGAGCAGTTCTTCCCTTCTGGTGAGTGTGGAGACCAAAGAGGAAAGCAATAAGCAGTACATTGAATGACAAGAACAGCAATGACAAATGAATGGGGCACCAGTGGCTGTAATGAACGGGGAGCAGAGTCCCAGATCTGAATTCACCTGAAGTATCATTTCTCTCCAGAAGCAAGGATGACCAGTGAATGGTAAGACTGAGTATCTCAATTTACTTGAAGGATTGTCTCTATCCAGCAGCACCATTGGAATAAGTGAACCAGTCACTGCAGGTTAATTAAAGTCAAGTTGCAAACTCCAAACAACTTACGTATAATGTGTAGACACTCCTCCGATATCTCATTCTCAGCATTGATTCATTCTTATTATTTCACCCACACTGCAAAAAAAAAACTTTCAAAGTGGCTGTGTTCCATTTGTTGATAGCAGTCATTGATCACTGTGGAGAGATTTTTTGGAAGCCTTTTATCGCCAGAGAGGTATGTTTTTATAGCGAAAATAGATGTGCAGTATTCCCTCAATTCATGTTTATGTCTACTTTTTCACAAAAAGGTAACAAAGGGAGGAAGATGTACTTTTTGATGATGATGTCACATTGTGAGATGTTGGAAAAAAATAACAGGAAATTAGGCCGGGAAGGATGTAGTTAACTATGTCGAGAAATAGTTTGTTCGTGGTTGAACAAAGAGCCACCTTCTGTACGCATCCCACATTCTGGAGCGAGAAAGAAAAATGAATTTTAAAGCCAGAGAACTCTTCAATTTGATTCAAAGAGTTCAACCTGCTTAGCAGGCAGAAGTGCTGCTACCAATCTCTCCATGTTAATTAATGTTTTTTCTTGATTAATGAAGAACGCTCACTCTGAAATTGAATTTTATTGTTCAGAGAAAGTAATCAGAATGAACAAATGAATGCTGAACCTCATTTTGGAGGAATATTCGGGTGTTACATTTGTTATTTGGAGTTTAACAGCTTCATGACCATGGGAGTGAGAATTGCTGTGTAATGAACATAACAACAGGCAGCACACACTGACATTAATCAATGGCCGCTGGGTCCCTTGAATAACCCATCTGTCCTCAACATATTGGTTTCACTTGTTCCCTGTAATGTAGAACCCGGACCCAGCTTGATGCCCTTGATCAAGAGCTCACTGTGTGGAACTTTAGATGCCCACCCACCATTCCACATTGCAGTGCGTTGGAGCATTATTGCACAATGTCACTGCACCAATGTACAAGTTATTCATTAAGAGAAAGACTGGAAACCAATAATGGAAATGGTTTTGCAGATGATGGGTGTTGTATCCATAGGAACATAAGAACAGGAGTAGGCCATTCAGCCCCCCGAGCCATTCAATTAGATCATGGCTAATCTGTATCTCAACTCCATGTTAATTAATGTTTTTTCTTGATTAATGAAGAACGCTCACTCTGAAATTGGATTTTATTGTTCAGATAAAGTAATCATAATGAACCAATAAATTCTGAACCTCATTTTGGAGGAATGTTTGGGTATTACAATGTTTGGGTCAACTCTGTTTACCCACCTTAGCTCCTTGATACCCTTACCTAACAAAAATCTATCGATCTCAGTCTTGAAAGCTCCAATTATCCCAGCATCCACAGCCTTTTAGGGAGGGAATTCCAGATTTCTACTACCCTTTGTGTGAAAAAGAGCTTCCTGATTTCCCTTCTAAATGGCCTGGCTCTACATTTAAGATCATGCACCCTTGTTCTTGATTCCCCCATTACAGGAAATAGTTTTTCTGTATCTACCGTATTGAACAATTTAAACACCTCAATTAGCTCACCCCTCAATCTTCTATACTCAAGGGAATACAAGCCAATTTTATGCAACTTGTCCTCATAATTTAACCCTCTAAGCCCTAGTATCATTCCGGTGAATCTGCCCCTCCAAGGCCAATATATGCTCCTGAGGTGCGGTGCCCAGAACTGAATGCAATGCTCAAGATGGGATCCGTCAAAGGCTAAATACAACTGAAGTGTAACTTCTTCCCTTTTGTATTCCAGCCCCCTTGAGATAAAGGCCAACATTCCACGAGCCTTTCTGATTGTTTTTTGTACTTGTCTACTAGCTTTAAATGATGTGTGTACTGGGACTCCCCAAATCTCTCTGCTCCTCTACTGTTCCTAGTTTCTCACCTTAGAAAGTACTCTGACTTATCTTTCTTAGGTCTAAAGTGGATGACTTCACATTTGCAGGTTTGTCATGTAGAGGAATTGAGGCTCGGTCCCCTGGTGTAATATGCTCTATTACTGACAGCATAGGTCCAGAGTAACGGGGCAATACTGAAGAACACTGTGTGATTAGCACACAGAGCTTTTCTGGCACAAGTCAAAATGAGTGTACAGTGGCCGAATGCACTAAAGCCAGGATAATCATAGATTGCAAGCACTTGTAATCCTTTTTAAGGTATCTCGTTCATAGTGGCTGCGCTGCACTCCCTGTCAATTTTGCAACTAACCAATCATATCTTTACTTTCTTCCCATTGATAAAATGGTGCAGGATTGCTTGGCTGACTGAGTGAGATGGTTAAACTGTGTTTCAGTCTTATAGTAAGAAATAGACAAAGAAATTGAGCATCTCACATGGGAGCAGGCACAGCATCATTTGGTAACTGTCCAGGGAGTTTGGGAGGCTGCTTTCCTTTGGAAGTGAGATTAAGGTCAGTTCATGAAGATCAGGCGATTTATATGTAATGAGCTGTCACAGTAAAATATCAATTTCAAATGAGATGGAATACTTCACCATAACTGTTTCTGAATCCTGATTAAGGCTTTTCCCCTTCATCTTGTGGGTGTTTTGCTGAATATTTTTCTGTATACAAACATAATAGCTAATATGTGAAGTGTATGGAAGCAGTCAAATTGCTTCTGTATCTTCTTGGCTTGTTCTTGCTCATGTGCATCCTGGGGAAAAATTGATTCAAAATTACATTTTAATAACTTACTGTTTTCTCTCACTTTCCTTTTCTATTGCTATAACGTCTGTGCTTCTCTGCCCCCCCCCCCCCCCCTGCTGTTTCCATTACCTTCCATCCCTCTTTTCATCTCTCTTTGCATAAAATCTACCCAAGATATTTATTTACGAATGAGCTAAAAAAAAAAAATGTTGGGATTTGGGCTCACTGTGCAGTTTCTTATGCTTTATGGGGCGTTTTGTCTGAAGGTCTGAATAATTTGGAAATTGCCAGGTTCTGGATTAATTAATGGCCAGAAATGAACAAATAAAGAGTTGAGCCTTGTATTTGATATTGACCATTCCTCAAATCCCCTGGAGTCATGTTGCTCTGTTGAATGTATCTTCATATCTAGCTTTATGATGCTGAACAGATGCACTTCCTTCCCTGAGACTGTTTATTATTTGAGACTTTAACCCACACTAATTCCTCATAATCCCATTGTGTGGGTGCGAATTGAGAGTTGGTAGTCTCAATACAACCATGTATTGTTATAAACATGGAAACATTGTTTTTCTACTTTTTCTAAATCTCTGGTTGATCGCCTGTGGTTTTGCTGATGGACATTTTTTTCTTTAAAAGTATATTTATTATATGTATTTCACTATACATTTCCTTCTATTCCATTACTCTACAACTACTACACATATCTTGACTATAATTTTATTATAAATATGGGAAGAAAATGTTTACCGCTCCCTTTCCAATTTATATTCTAGTTCTGATCCTGGTAATATATTTTTGAAGGGATCTTCAAATCTGGTGAACCTGCTCACTGATATCACTTGTCATTGTGATGTCATTTGTTGTTACGGCTAAATGGTTACCAGGGATAAATGAGCAGCTGCCCAACAATAAATGAGATTTTTCAGTTACATTGGGGGCGATTTTCTCAGCCCCGAAGAGGCGGGTATGGAGGTGGGACTGCCGGGAAAATGGCAGAATTTGGGGGGCGGGTGGCAAACCCGCCCCCATCCCGCCTCCATGCCATCTTCCCAGGAGGCGGGTTGCTGTCCTGTGCCGGGTCCCGTCTCCTTGGAGGCAGGCAGGGATTAAAGCCCAGTAACTGCCTGTTAACAGGTCGTTAACAGGCAGAAAATAGGATTATCCCCTTTTTGCCCTCACAAGTGCGGGCTTCCCGATGGCTCCAAAACCCGCCAGCTCAGCTCAACGAGTACTGGGTCTGCGGGGGTCGGAGGGGTGCAAAAGTGTAGTGTGATGGTAAGTGATGGGTGCAAGAGTGTGGAGGTGAGTATCTGAGGTAAGTCCTAAGTGTTTTTAAAAGTGTACTTACCTTTGTTTCTTCCTGCAGGCTTCAGTCGGTTTCTATACGGAGACTCTCGGACCTCCGTGTTGCAGATGAGAGATGTCCGTTGCATTCTCATATGCAACAAACATCCCAATTCTGTAAAAGAAAGAAGGTTGATGAGGCCTTGAATGCAAGACCTCATCAAACTACAGAGAATGTCAGTGTTTGACAGCTTCACAGAGCTGTCAAACGATGACAATTCATCTGTCAAAAAATTTTGACAGATGAAACGTCATACGCTGACATTCTCTGTAACCGGCTTCCCCTTAACTGGCCTGCTAAGCCCACTGGGTGGGCTTAACAAGGTCAATCAAGGGAAAATAGCGTGGGTTGGCCACAACTCGATGGAGGCGGGACTGAAACCCGACAAGCAGCAGTCCCGCCTCCAACTCGCCCCCAGTCACAAAATCACCCCCATTGTTCCCATGGCGTTTAAAACCAATGAGTTGCGCTTACGATGGAAACAGTTACATGGGTCCCATGGACCAGTGAGCCAATACTGTAAGTGCAGGGGTGGGGTGGGTGGAGAGAGACAACAAAAATGGCTGGTGATACCTTGTGGTACTGCTGTTTCAGGATCAGTAACTGCTCTTTTCAGTATGAATTGAATAGTCGAGATTGCGAACAGTCTGGTTAAGCCTGAGAAAGTGTCCAGGGAGGGGAATGGAATCAGTGACTAAGGAACGGAGATTGTTCAAGCATGATGCTCTGGGAGGGGAGCGAGGTTGTGGTGATGGGAATTTTAATGCAAGCAGGACTTTATTTCTTTTTGACCACAATTGTTGTTTGGGGCATAATAACCTTTCCAAACAGGTACCCTTTGGATGCCAAGAAAAAAGAGAAGAGTGCAGTGTAGTCCTTTTGGAAGAACAGGGCTGTAAGATAAATGAATGCGAAATCCCGTATAAAATATGGGGGTAGATTTTCCACTTGCCACACAGGCATAAAACTGATGTCGTGGATCAGCCGCCTGTTGTAGAAACTGTCTAATTTTCAGTTCCATTGATTTGGGTGGGCAAAGAATCACCCTAAATAATGTAGACTATCACTAAGGAAATCTCACTTAAGGGACGTAACCATTAGTGATCAACCAAGATGATCAGTTCATTCACCTGTCTCCAAGATATCATTCAGTTGGACAGGTATGTGGCAGGAGCTGTGATTGTTTGGATTGAATTCATTTGACAAGGAATGGGCTTCCAATTAAGTGTACTTTTTTCCCCCCGTTGTTCCGAAATTAAATCACAAGACCGACATCTTTTCTGATAACAGGATTTCACAAGGCTCGTGCTAACTTGTTACTCTTGCCTATCCATGAACCATAGCACATTAATTAGTCCACTGTACTGCAAGCGTGACAGGTCTAGTTCAGACCCCAGTTGAAACTTAATTGAGTCTTAATTGGAAATCTGGCAATACTAGGATGTTTAAGTCCTTTGTCTGTGTGTCCGATTTCCCAGAATGAAAGGATTAACCCTTGTAGTTTTCTCAGAATGCCTGCATTGTGTCCAGAAGGTCCAATTTTCCCACAGGGCTAGGCAGCTAAAAATTGTATTAAAAAAACGCTACCTTTGGCCCTCACTTGCATCACCTGCTCAGGTGCTTCAGCTGCATTATAGGACTTGGGCCTCGTTCAAATAAATTCCAGGCCTTAATGAGCTCGGCACCCCATTTATGCGCAGGTTCCCAGTGCAGTATGCACTGGCTGACCGTATTGCTGCACCCTAAGCACATCAGGTCACCCTCAATCGGTCACTAACCTACAGAAACCCATCTATTAAAAACTGCTGAGAAAGTCAAAACCTGAAATAACCTAATCGCCAAGCTGCCGGTTCTGCACTGGGAGCAAATGCCTCCACTTTAGGCTGATTCGCGCTCGCACTCTGCTATTCAGTTGCGGAATATTCTGTTCCTGTTTGAGCTCGCTCACTGCACATTAAGATGGTGGATACTCAGCTGCATGCTACTATGCATCTTACATCAGGAACATTGCGCCCTACTGCCCTTCCATGGTTACCAGTCCTCTGTACCATAGCTCCTCCAGTTCTTCATGGTTCAGATGCATTAGCAAAATTGGTGAATAGGTTTTGTGTCAAAATCATGCTGCCAAGTCACTCTGATTTATTCTATCCACCAACGGCGTAGCCCTCTTCGAGACACCCAATATGCTTGACCTTTCCTAATTCCTTCAACTTTTCCATACCATCTTGCTGGCCTGATGCTCCTATAAATCGCCATAACATCTCCAACTCTACAGACCATCAACCAGCATTCAGCTGGCCACAACGTAGCTGGGTGCATCTCAACCGCTTTCAAATTGGACGCAGACGGTGTGCCTCAAATCTTCATGTTTAGGGCCTTCGTGATGACAACAAATGTCCTTGCAGCAAATGAAAGAAAGAAAGAAAGACTTGCATTTCTATAGCGCCTTTCACGACCACCGGATGTCCCAAAGTGCTTTACAGCCAATGAAGTACTTTTTGAAGTGTAGTCGCTGTTGTAATGTAGGAAACGCGGCAGCCAATCTGTGCACGGCAAGCTCCCACAAACAGCAATGTGATAATGACCAGATAATCTGTTTCTTAGTGACGTTGATTGAGGGATAAATATTGGCCAGGACACCGGGGATAACTCCCCTGCGCTGCTTCAAAATATTGCCTGGGATCTTTTACGTCCACCTGAGAGGGCAGACGGGGCCTTGGTTTAACATCTCATCCGAAAGATGGCTTACAAATACAAGCCATGTCCCACATCGTTGAATCATGCCCACTAACTAAACCATCTGCGGGCCTGTGCGCTTTGCATGCTGGTGATGACAATGCTCCAAAGGTGGCTGGAATTATTTGCCAAATCTGCATATGCTAAATAAATCAAGGATACTGTAGGCCTCAGCCTTCCATGCCTGATAGTATGGGGAGCCATTATTCAGCCTTATATGTGTTCCCCATTGCATATTTTTCATAGACAGATACTATAGGAAAGAACAAATATACACATTGATACCTGAGGGAATATTCATACCATGAGAGTCCTATCAGTGGGAGGCAGGTTCAAGTACTGTGCATGGATACTTGGTGTAGGTGTATTAGCGTGTATAAATTCAATGTGTAAGTACAGTAACCCATGTGGGTGCAGCACTTTGCATCTGTACAATACTGTATATAGATATGGAGTAGAAATTCCAATAATAATTGCCTGTTGCACTGGAACACAATGGATGCAGAGAACTGGAAAATTCAACGAATAGGCTGTTGGTCTGAATCACACCTGCAATTGAATCTCGCAATTGTTTCCATCGGGACGTACAAGTGTGCAACGCGAGCTCTTGTACAAGGTGTGGGAGGCGAATTAAATGAGTGGATTTCATGTAAATTTATTAAAATAAGTGTCACCTATGACTCCCCACACTTTTAGTGCTGACTGCATTGTGATCTGATCTAAAATGGGCTTTGAGAGTTATGTTCTGAAAGGTGTGCTATACGCTTTCTGCTGTTACACTAGCTGTTAATTTACTTCTGCTTTTTGGAATAGATTTACGGCACTTTGATCAATCCTTCTTTTGCATTTTATTTTGCTTTATGATATCCCTCCTTTGCCACCAGTCTATTTCTGATGACGATAAGTTTTGGCCACGCCTACCTCTGAGGATCAGAATTGCTTTCGGTATTCCACTGCCATTCAGGGATTTGGATGAGAAAGAGGACTGCTAGAGGAGGGATGATGGGCAGCAGCCTCACCCGTGCCTACTCCTGCCATGCCCAGCTGTTGGGCATTTCATCAGCATATCTGGTTGAATAGTATGAAGCCCTGTACCATTATTCTGATGATTTTTTTTTCCTTATTAAGGTTATTATTGATTAAGTCATGCAACATTGTACAGCTGCGCAAACAAATCACAAAATGAATGTTCAGCTCCAGGTGAGATCTGGTGCTTGTGAGCTGAGTGAGTGAGAGGATTTCAAAGTGTTACCATAGCTATGACTAAAGGGAATAACAAACAGGATTTTGTTTTTGTTGGGGAAAGTATGGATGTAGCAGCCATCAGCAGATGTATCGTAGTGAAACAGGAGCAAGGCAGGGTGTCCAAGATCAGAGAGGGCATAGCAGGTGCAGGACTCACAGCACCTAATGCCCGAGGCAGTGGCTCTACTACAATAGAGTAGGCTACCTGGACATAGTGGAGGAACAGTGCAGGATGAGGCTCAGAGAGGCTGTAATTAAAGGTGCGTTTACCTAGTTCACAAAAACATGCCGGGATAGTCAGCCATCTGAAAATCAGTGGCACTGAAAGTTGCCACCTCTTTCAAAATTAATGCACCAAACACGGACAGAGACACCCACAGGGGACATGGCAGGAGTCACCCATTTTTTTATCCCTTTGGGCAGCCGACACTTTTTGCTGCCCAATGAAGGAATCGCAGACCGTGAGATCCAGTGAAAGTGGTGTGTTGTGCCAGTACATTTGTCTCTCGTGTTTCGTGGGCTTCCCTACGTTTGTTGTGGATGTACCCTAACTGCTAGCTGCTTCCGAGTTGAAGGAGTCGTATTGGTGGCTGCCTGCATATTCAACTGGCAAGCTGCATGCGGTACAGAAGGGCTGTAACCTGCATCTGTGACTAACTCTGGTGAAACTACACTGGTGCACGTGGCCACCTTTGTTGGAGTCCTTGTGTGCTTATTGGTTTCAGAGGCAACTGTCACTTATACAGGACGACATGATGACACAACAGTACTGCCGACTAGAGTGCTATCCGGCTGCTCGTGTGCTCTATGCAAGACACTGCTGAGGGCATCTCCTCCTGAGTTCCATCTGTCTAAGTATAGAGCAGTTAAGATTTATGGGAACTCATGGTTGCCTGTATTTGTTCTTTAGGCAAAATGAAGCCGTTTGTGATAGCATCTTGGATTTTGGACACCAAAGTCTCCATAGCAGCAGGACATGTTCATGAGAAGGGCTCCGACTGTGCCTATGACCTGCAGAACTAAGGCTTCCACTCCATTTTCCATTGGTGTTGCTGAGTATGTAATAACAGACTGCAGTGCAGGCAACAGTTGTTTCATGATACCACGTGTGGGAAATGACAGTGCTTATCTGAGTGTTACATTCCTGCACCCTAACAGAGGCCACCTTCAAGGGCAAGTGGATAAATTACTGCTTGATATGGTTCTGGTGCTATACCAGCCTCCACATGAAAGCAGACCCATCAGGTCTGTATTTCTATACATGCCCTCCTCTAACCTGTACCAGCTGACTCCTCATCAAACACCATTACTGCAACTGCTTCCTCACCAGTGCCCAGTGACTCACCCTGTGCATTTTGAGAATCATGAAATTGATCCGCCAAGACACAAAGACCCAATAGAGGCTGCGTGAGGACCTGGACAGTGGATGTGCTGGAGAGGCATTGGGTTGCAGAGTTCTGGATCTGTTGAAGCTTATGAATGGTGGAGATGGGAGAGGCGAATGTTAATCTGATAATTCCAGATGACTAAGGCTTGGATAAGAGGTTCAGCAGTAAAGGGAGGAGGTAACGAGTGTAAGTGGGCAATGTTACAGAGATGAAAGAAGGTGGTGTTAGCAGTGGACTGGATGTGGGTTTGAACAAATGCCAGAGATTGTGCTCTATGAGCTGGAACCTGAGCCAGCAGCCTGGGACATTGAAGCCAGAACCAGAGGCATGCAGGTGCTGACGAAAATCAAACAGAATGGCTTTGGTATTGCCAACGATGAACCGTAGGAGGTTTACTTGATGCTGGACAGGCAGGCGGATAGTACAGCAACAACCTTTGGAGTCAGAAGTGGTGGCGGCGAGGTCGAATTGGGTGTTGTCAGCGCATCTATTCAAATTAGTGCAATTAATAAAAGCTTCTCCAGGAACTAGCTCTTGGTAGCAAAGGATTCCTTCACAGGTCAAGGAAGTTAAAATGATGCCATGTGACTCACATTACTGCAGGTGCAATGTGCCAGTCAGCATGAGAGACAGTTCTTGATGATGAACAGTGGCAAGTAAAAATTGATAGCAGTACACAAAATGCACTCAAGCCTTGAGGTGGATTTTAAGCTGGGTCCTGTCTAAATATTGATGATGTGGAACATTAGAATTCCTCATGTTGCTACTCAGCATTGAGCCAATCTCCATTTAGATGGAATCCATATGCCCCTCCCCCATGCCTGAAGCCTTGGGGGATAGTCCCTTACTTACAATTATTTATGTCAAGGCCTCAATGACACAGTCATAAACACTGTATAAACCGGCAGCGATTAAATCAGCTCAGAGATTGCTTGTTTTGTAGGCTGAAAATTGCTATAATGCTGCTTGTTTTCCATCCAGAGCTTTGATTGGAACCCATTTAATGTAATCACAGTGATTTAAAGATGCACGTGCCTAAGCTGAAGGGCTGCTTGAGCTGATTAAAGATGGGATTGAAGGACCCATCTGGTGGGTACAATAACTTGTAATACTTTCTCACAACACTACATTAACAACCTGAGTTGTCCTAAATTACAGCGCATAGACAAAGCAATTTCAAAACTGCATTGTAGATTTTATCTATAATAAGCTTTGATTTTTACTTGACGCTGCAATGTGTGAATTTGGAATAGTTTCCTCATGCAACTTGGGTAGATTTCTATTTATCAATCTTCCAAAAAAAAAATTCTTGAATTTTTGAAGTGCCGTTGTTTGAGCCTATTCCAGGATTTCTTCCGGTTGCTTAAAGACTGCTTTGTAGGAATTTCCTTGCTTCTGAAGGTCCTTTCCATTGAAGGATCGCAGTCTGCAGCAGACCCATGGTGCTCCGGTCAACGATACGCTTTAATGTAAAGGACCAAACTTCTGGAGATGAGATTTATTTGGTCTCATGAGCTGCCATTAGGTCTCCACTTTCAGGCATCAGAATTGCAGCTCTCCAACCTTCAGCAGATGCAAAAATTAATGATGTGCATGGTAGTGCCGAGATACACTCCAAGGGTTTGAGCTGGGTCGTCCTTTCAGCAGCAGGCTGGAGACCTGCAATTCTCACAGCTTGAAGGGACATCCAGAAGTAAGAGAAATAGTGAGACACATGGAGGTTACAGGTCTCTGAGCGCTGTTTCCCGGGAACCCCTTATGACCATGGAAAATGTCTGTAACTTAAACAAAGAGGCTGTTCACACCACTCCAATTGGATTATGCACTTTTTTTCCTTAGTGTTCCATTTAGATCACCATTGTTCTGCACTCTGCAGTTTTTTTGCTATAATATAATATCTTTTTTAAATGTCTTGTTTGTCGGGCATTATTTTTAGTATGTTTATAGTTGTGTTTATGTGACTGTAATTTTTAAAGAATAATTAGATACATAGAATTACACAGAAGCTACAATATGGAAAAAGGTAGTTTGTACTAACCAGTCCGTGTTGGTAAATTTCCTCCAGACAAGCAGTAGTACTTACCCCATGTGCCCACCCTGTTTCCAGGTCCCTATATCCCCCTTTCATTCAATCAGCTATCCAGCTGTGGCTCAGTGGGTATCACACTTGCCTCTGAGTCAGAAGGTTGTGGGTTCAAGTCCCACTCCAGGGATTTGAGCACATAAATCTAGGCTGACACTCCAGTGCAGTGCTGAGGGAGTGCTGCATTGTCGGAGGTGCCATATTTTGGATGAGACGTTAAACCGAGGCCCCGTCTGCATTCTCAGGTGGATGTAAAAGATCCCATGGCACTATTGAAAAAGAGTAGTGGAGTTATCCCTGGTGTCCTGGCCAATATTTATCGCTAAAACAGATTATCTGCTCATTATCACATTGCTGTTTGTGGGAGCTTGCTGTGTGCAAATTGGCTGCCGCATTTCCCACACTACAATAGTGACTACACTCCAAAAGTACTTCATTGGTTATAAAGCGCTTTGAGACATCTGGTGGTCGTGAAAGGCGCTATATAAATGCAAGTCTTTCTTTAACCTATTCTTAAATGTTGCCATGGTCTCTGCTTCATCATTAACTCTGGTAGTGCATTCCCCAGCCTCTTAACTCTGTGTAAGAATGTTTCTCATGCTCTCTGGTATTTAATCTTATATCTATGTCCCCTCATTCTAGACCCCTCACTCACCAGAAACAGTATGGGGGAAAAATTTGGTTGCTTTGCACCTCCCGTTAGCGCCCCGAGGGCTCCTGCTTGGGGCGCTACTAACTTTTTCGGGGCGCTAAAAGTAGCCCCAAAGGGGGCGCGACCCAATTTCTCCCCCTATGTTTCTATCTACTGTGTCCCATCCCTTCATAATTTTAAACAGCTGTATCAAATCACCATGTAATCTCCTCTGGTCTAATGAAAACAGCCCCAATTTTTCCAATTATTTCTTTGTATTTGTATTTCCTCATAGCAGGCAACAGCCTAGTGAATCTGCATGGTACCCTCTCTGTGGAGCCCAAAACTGCATACAGTACTCCTAATTGTGGTCTTACTAAGGTTTATCTCAACTTGTCTATTCTATACCTTTTGCCATAAACCCAATATTCCATTAGTTTTTTTTTATGGCCCTGTCCGCTTGAGTTGCTACTTTTAATTGTGAACCTAAACCCTCAAATGCCTCTGCTCTTCAACAACACCCAGCCTACCCCCATTCAAAGTATGATTATTACTTTTATTTTTTATATCAAAATATACCATCTCACATTTATTGACATTGAATCTGCCACTTTATTGCCCATTCTATCATATCATTACCCCATTGCAGCTTCCTTTGGTCCTCAGAATTACTTGCAATGCCTCCTATTTTAATATCATCTGCAAACTTGGACACCATTCCCTCTAGCCCTATATACAAATCATTGACTACAGTACACAGTGAACTGAAGCAGTCCCAGTACAGAACCCTGTGAGACACTGCAACCCATTTCCAACCACTATGAAAATGCCATTAGCTCCTACGCCTACTGTTTCCTCCCTTCTAACCAGTTTTTAATCCATTTGCTACCTTCTTCCTAATTCTGTACCCCTTAATCCTTTCCTATAGTCTCCTGTCTGGTACCTTGTCAAAGGCTTTCTGAAAGTCCATGTACACCATATGCACTGAATTTCCCCCATCCTCCAGCTCTATCACTTCCTCAACTCTACCAGGGGTTTGTCAAGCACAATTTTCCTTTCTGAAATCCATGTTGGCTGCTTCTAATTATTTTCTAGATATGTATCAGTTTCACCTTTAATTAAAGATTCTAAAATGTCCCCAAACACACAGATGTTAAATTAACGGGCGTGTAATTACTCAGGTTACCTCTGTTTGAAAATGGGTACTCCATTGGCTACTTTCCAGTCCTCCGGCACACATCCACTCTCAAAAGAACCCTGAAATACAATTTTTAGGGCCTCCGTTATTTCTTTCCCCATTTTCCTCAGGGTCCTTGGATATATCTAATCAAGTGCGGATTTTAACCCTGCCTGCCCAGCGGAAAATGAGCGAGCGGGCAGTTAAAACGTCCAGGGCAACTTACCCGGACCAATATCCATGCCTTCATGTGGGTTCTGAAACTACCCTGCTCTTGTGAGTAGGCGAGAGGGACACCTGTCGGAAGGCCGCAGCGTCATTCTCTATATGTGCAGACCGGGCTCTGATGACGTCTTTGGACCCCGACTGTAATTTTAACTGGAGGCCTCCTCACCACACCAAACTGGCAGCAAGAGGAGCCGAGGCCAGGAGAGGACCAGAACGGTAAGTGTGTTTGTTCTTTATTTAGTTCACTCATGGGCTAGGAGGGGCAAGAGTGCTCCTCCGGGCCCCACAAGGAAATCCTGGGCCTCCCCTGAACCAGGCTTTCTTCCGTCTACCTCGACTGCGATGCCCTCCCGACACCCTTCCCAAACACTCAGCTGGATGCTAGGGATCGTTCCTTCGGGTCCCAGGCACATTATGGTCATCCACATTTAACTCTTCTACCTGATCTATTTTGTTACTCATAATTAGATTGAGCAGCGCCTCTCTCCAGACTCGCCCACCCTGGTCGTTCCCATTGGCACAGCCCTCACCTTCGCTCCCTGAAGAACAATATAAAAGTGTAAGGAAGAAAGAAAGAACTTGTATTTATACAGTGCCTTTCACAACCTCAGGGAATTCCAAAAGCATTTTGCAGTCAATGAATTACTTTTTGAAGTGTAGTCACTATTGTAATGTAGGGAAACTGTTGTTATTTAGAGAAATATTGAGGGTCTTGTTGAGGCTGCCGCGAAACACGAATTAAGACTGAGTCCATGTGTGGGACATACAACTTTTTAATACAACTGCCTGGTCAAAATGGCTGAAAACAACTGCTCACAGAATTATCTGGAAAAAGCCTGAGGCCCCGCCCACTCCTTTTCTCCTGCCTTAAAGGCAAGGTGCCTTAAAGGCAAGGTGCCCGATATATTGTCCACGGACGGAAAAGTGGATTGTGCCCGTTTAGGTGGCGATCCGCCACAGTCTGTACTTTTTGTCACTTGTCAAAACAGTGTTGAGATTTGGTTTAATCAAGGTTGACTAACATTTCCGACTTCAAAATGAAAAGTGTCCTTAAAGCTGGCTGTGTCTGCAGTTCTGATCATACAAACAGAAAATTTGCATTTATAGAGCACCTTTAACATAGGAAAATGTTGCAAGCTGCTTTATGGGGGAAAGGGAAGAGAAAAAATATAGTAATAGATAAGGGTACGAATACTGAGCTACGGCAGGCGAGATTAGGAGGAGTGAGCAAAACCTCAGTCAAAAAGATGGTTATTGAAAAGGTTTTTAAAATGGCGAGAGAACAGAAGAAGCTGAAGAGATTAGGAAGTCCAAAGGAAAGTGTACTGAGGCAAATAAAGGCTCTGCTACCAATGATAGGGTGAAGGGAGGGCCTGCACAAATAGCCAAAGTTAAAGGACTGAAGGGTGCAGAGGGGGATATCAGGCTGGAGGAAGTTGCAGAAATAGGGTGGGATGAGAACGTGAATGGAATTGAAGATGAGTACGAGGATTTTTAATTTAATGCATTGAAAGACTGGGAGACAATGTAATCAGCAAAGAGGGGTGATAGACGAGTAGGATTTAGTGTGGGACAGAATACGGACTAGTTGAGAAATTGTGGAGAATGGAAGGCAATAGAGAAATTAAGTTTATAGGTGATAAAAGCCTTCAGAGGGACTGAGGTAGGGGCAGAGGTGGGCTATGTTATGTAACTGGAAATATACAGTCTTGTTGATGAATAGGGCATGGAGTTTGAAACTCAGCTCTGAGTCAAACAGGATGCCAATGTTTTGCACAGTCTGGTTTAGATTGAGTGAGTAGCCAGGGAGAGGAATGGAGTCACTGGCTAGGAAATAAAGTTTCTGGTGGGAGCTTAAAATGATGGCTTTGGTCTTCTAGATGTTCAGTTGAAGAAAGGTGTGACACATCAATGATGATGTCAGACAGTCAGTATGACAACACAGAGCTGTTGGCGAGGTAGAGGTGGGTGTCATGAGCATACACATAAAAGCTGAGCCCGTGCCTCCAACTAATCTCACTTGTAGATGAGGAAAAGGGAGGGACCAATAATAGATCCACGGGGGGAGTCTGGAGGAAATGATGTGGGGGTGAGAAGCGAATCCATTGCTGGAGATGTGCTGGTTCCATTCAGACAGGTAGGAGTGGAACCAAGCAATTGCAGTCCCATGGAGCTGGACAACGGAAGAGAGACAATGAAAGAGACGATGTGGTTGACAATGTCAAACGCTGTGAAGATGTCAAGGAGAAAAAGGAGGGGTAATGTACTATGGTTACAGTCACAGAGGATATAATTCATGACTTTGGCTAGGACCGCAAGCAGGGATTTCAACAGTGAGTTCTGGGACAGACTGGCACGGAGTTGGGAAGCGACTAATATTCGAGAACTTTAGAGAGAAAAAGGAGGTTAGAAGTGGGGCAATATTTGGTCGAAGGTCACATTTTTGAGGAAATGGTGGTTTTGAAAGGGAAAGGCATGGTGCCTGAGGAAAGGGAGTTAGAGAAGGAAGAATTCAGTAACAAAAAGTGGGGCGGCATCAAGGAAGCAAATGGCACTGCGGGTGTAGAGTTTATTGGACGACTTGTGCATTCACCCACAAAAGACTTTTCTGCAGAAAAGTTGTTGTCGCACACAGAACACATTCATGGATTCTATGTACTGTATGTATAACAATTTTGCCTTGTGCTCAGAGTATTGCCTAGTTCCTAAACTTTATATATGACTTAAGTCAAGGGTGCCCAAACATTAGAGGGCCAATTAATCATGTATCATGGAGGCTCGTGGGCCATACATGGACAATTACATTACAAAACACCATATTCAAGGAATACTTCAAGCATAAAACTTACAATTATTAGGACATTGATTTAAAAACAACTACACAAGTATTCACGTCACTTGATGCACTTTGTTTTATTCATCACCTTACTTGAAGAATTACTCATTTTATGATATTAATTTGCTTCCTGTTTGCACTTATCAAAATATATCGGCAAAAAATTATTCCTTTGTAAATTTTCCTTTTTGAAACTGATAACTTTCGTATTTTCATGAAGTCCATATTTTTACATACTGTATTTGTGCACATTTAGTAACATCCTTTAATTGCAGTTTAATGGTGTTATTTAGTATAATTTACTTGTCTTGTACTGAGGTAAACTGAAGGTATAAATACATTTGTTATTACTGATACCATGTCGCATAATTTCAGGTGTCATGCCCTGATGTTGTTAAAACATTTATCTATAAGCACCACATTTAAATTAAAAATTTGTTAATAGTGGATACCTTTTATCACCTTTGAAGTTCATTCAGAAATCAAGGAAAAGATTTTTTGCATTTTACTATTTGTGGCAAAGTCGTAAAGGAGAGTCCAAGGAATTCACTCCCAGTTTACCTATAAATAGTGAAATATAGAAATAGCCTCCCTCCCAATTAGTGCCATTAATCTCACTGTAAACAGGGTTCCAGAAATTAATGAGGAGGTAAATTGTAACGATTGAAAAGGATCTTGCAACATTCAATGTAATGGTATGCTATTCTATTTGCCTCTAATACAAAAGCAAAATACTGCGGATGCTGGAAATCTGAAATAAAAGCAGTAAATGCTGGAAGTACTCAGCAGGTCAGGCTGTTTCATTATGTTCTGATGAAAGGCCATCGACCTGAAACGTCAACTCCGATTCTCTCTCCACAGCTGCTGCCTGACCTGCTGAGTATTTCCAGCATTTTCTGTTTTTATTCTATTTGCCTGTTGTCTTTCCTGTAGTGATTTTGGTCAGGTGTCTTTCATTTACTTCCACTTGCTAATTCAGTACAGTTAAGTGCATATAGGTAGGAGAAGGGAATAGAGGGATAAGGGGGCATGGTGAGGAGAGGTAATTAAGAAGGGAAGGAGGCTTGTGTGGAGTATAAACACCAGCATAGACCATTTGGGCCAAATGGCCTGATACTGTGCTCTCGATGCTATGTAAAATATGCTACCCTATTACCAGTAAGAGAGCCACCTGCAATACTGAAAAGTAGCTATCAATTGTGCTGTTAAGAGGTGTGCCTTAAGTGATTGGGATTTTGAGACATAAACCCATAAATTATGACTAAAATATTTTTTTTTATTCGTTTATGGGATGTGGGCATCGCTGGCAAGGCCAGCATTTCTTGCCCATCCCTAATTGCCCTTGAGAAGGTGGTGGTGAGCCGCCTTCTTGAACCGCTGCAGTCCGTGTGGTGAAGGTACTCCCACAGTGCTGTTAGGGAGGGAGTTCCAGGATTTTGACCCAGCGACGATGAAGGATCGGCGATATACTTCCAAGTCAGGATGGTGTGTGACTTAGAGGGGAACTTGGAGGTGGTGGTGTTCCCCTCTAAGTCTGCTGCCCTTGTCCTTCTAGGTGGAAGAGGTCAATGGTTTGGAAGGTGCTGCCGAAGAAGCCTTGGCGAGTTGCTGCAGTGTATCTTGTAGACGGTACACACTGCAGCCATGGTACGCCGGTGATGGAGGGAGTGAATGTTTAAGGTGGTAGATGGGATGCCAATCAAGCGGGCTGCTTTGTCCTGGATGGTGTCGAGCTTCTTGAGTGTTGTTGGAGCTGCACTCATCCAGCCAAGTGGAGAGTATTCCATCACACTCCTTACTTGTGCCTTGTAGATGGTAGAAAGGCTTTGGGGAGTCAGGAGATGAGACACTCGCCTCCTGACTCCCCATATGGTGAAAGAATTAAACTTGTTCTCATTGGATGGACATCAATGATCCTATGGTTCAATTCATATTGGGACCAGTTGATTACTATCTGCAGAGTGCAACTGGTTAGATTTGTGCTAATATGGAAGAGTGCACTGCGGCATCATATTTAGGTAATGGTTTGCTACTGTGAAGCTTGGGACATTGTAATGGAGTCGTACAACCCATTCTTATTCCAAGGTTGACTGGAGGGCATTTCTATTCAGAGGTTTTGACATTAAAGTGTGCTTAAAACAAAGAGAATTAATGACTAACAAACACTGTTAGTTTCTGGTTAAAATAAACACAATTAAGGTTCGGGGAATGTTGTGCAGATGTGACGCTGTTTCCCGCTCGGTTTCACACTTAATTATATCAACAAGCAAAACAACAGTGCAAACAATTTGCAAAAGGCATATGCCGTCAGCAATGAAACTGCTATGAACCAGCTCTGCCAGAGGAAATGGTCTCGGACTTGTATATCTTCATAGGCTGACTTGTTTCAGCACATGAGCAGTGTGTTTTTGGCTAACGGTTTTAGAGACAACTGCAGAATACGAAAGTTTTGACCGAGACATGAAAGAACGGGATAGAGATGACGTAAAGAAGTTAATATCAAATGTTTTCACAGAAACAATAGTAGTATGGGAGCATGTAAGGGCTGGTTTTATAAATACATGCTATAAATGTCAGATGCTTCAAATGTCAGGGTGGCTCACTTGGTAGCACTCTCGCCTCTGAGGCTGGAGGTTGTGGGTTCAAGTCCCACTAAGCTGACACTGGGGCGGGATGGGGGGCGTAATTTTAACATTGGCGATAGTATAAAATGGGCGATATCGGATCGGACGCCTGTTATACACCCCGCCCAATTTTCTTTTCTGTTGAAGTCAATGGAAAGGAAAGTCAGGCGAGGCATGACAGGTGGACAATGCAATATCGTCCATTTTAAACTCTCGCCAAAGTTAAAATTGCCCCCAGAGAGTGCTGCATTGTTGGAGGCTTAGCTGGCAGTAACAGCGGGTACTTCCTGAGTGCTGTGTCACACTGCAGCGAGCTTTCTGTTTAGAATGGATACATTCTGGTACGTGATAACTCAGCGAGTGCTGTAAGCTGCTTGTAACAGCAGACAGTTCCTGAGTTATACCAAACTATCCGAGTGCAGTGAGCTGCATGTCCCTTAAACGTGCCCGCTCGTTTTAGGTTTGGTTACATTTATTTTACCCATCAACATGATTGTAGTCTTGAAAGTTTCATTTTCCCAGTTGTACTGAACATTCATGAATATTGAGAGTCTCGCTGGCTTGTCGGAATTGCTTTGTAACACTTCATTTGACTGCTTGAAATTGAAAAGAGGCTCTTTTGTCTTGCTGAACTGTTCATGATAAATAACATTTCACACTTTTGCAATAATACATGGAATCAACTGTATTAAAAATCAGTCCAGTGGGTTTTGGCATGTAAGCGAGGTTGCTTCAGGCCAATGCGAGGTGAAGCGTTGTTGCATTTGGCTGGGGATGTCAGGATGGGAAAGGAAAGCATGAAATTATACCAAGATAAGCGTAACCTCCTCCACCATCAGAATGCCTCAGGGCTCTTAATCACAAACAATGATGACATCTGCCGTGAGTGGCTTCTTAATCCTTAAATGTCACACAGCTTTGCAATGTGGACAAATGTATAAATTCCCATTATTTTTATATTCGTGCCAGAGACTGGAAAGAACAATTAGTCTGCAGTCACGGTAAAGGAATTACAGAGTGGGTTACATTTTTCTCTGTTTTATAATCTTACTGCTCCGACTCTTAATGAACTCTTCAATAAGGACCTAATTATACACCTTTAAAACACATAGGGGGAAAAATTGGGTCGTGCCCCCTTTGGGGCGCTACTTTTAGCGCCACGAATAAGTTAGCGCCCCGCGCCCAAAATTCACCAGTAGTGAGCCAAGAGGGAGGCGGGGCGCTACTGGAAGTGCCCCGCCTCCCTCTTGGGGGCGCTGCGAGTGAATATCGCGGCACAACATGGCGCTGTGGCACGTCGTGGTACTGCAGGCCTTCCTCCCTTTATTAAAGGGGAGGGGCCTTGCGCAGCGCGACCCGGGGTCCAGCTGGGCCACCAGGGATCGGAGTGCCGGCAAAAGAGCCCGGCACTCAAGAGAAGTGCCGGGCTCACGGAGTGCAGCCGGCACTCCGCGGGGGGGGCTTCACAGAAGGCCGGGGATGGCAAAGCGGGCAGCTGCTGGCAGGCGGCCAGCAACAAAAATGGCCGCCCGGCATCTTCCCTTTAATTAGCGCCGCCCCGGCCGCAGGTAGGCCCCCCCCCCCGGACCCCGTTGGTCATAGCGTCCGGCGGTAAGTCAGGGGGCACTACTGAAGATCGCAGCCAGGGCGCGAGCGAGGGGCTGTGCACGACGATGACGTCATCACCGGTGGCGCAGCGCCGCGGGGCGCTAACAGTTACCGCCACCGCTAACCTCCCGCTGAATTTCGCAGGAGGCGTTAGCGGCGCCGCGCCCATGCGCTAGTTGCTTTGCGCCCCGTTAGCGCCCTCTTAGGGAGGCGCAAATCAACCGAATTTTCCCCCCATATTCTTATCCAAAGATATCGGGAGAACAATTCAACTCACGGCCGTCCTTCTTATGCTTGAAGAATGTGCAGCTAGGAGTTGAGAATTGTGCGGGGGCGAGCACCTCGGGCCCCCATTAACTCCCAGTGCTCAGGTGATGCCAAATTCAGGCCTATAATAGGTGTAAGACCACTTTACTATACAAATTGAGGTCCTGTGGCAGTTGTAGGACCCCCGATGCAAAATCTAGGTGCAAATGGAACTGCTGGAGGCTGCTCAAGAAAAGGCCATGTAACCTTTTGAAAGTCATACTGTTGTGGAGCAGGAAAATGCAGGAGTTTTCCTCCTGGCTCCACAAAAATACGGTGGGCCATTGCCAGCCCGGGCTCGCCACCCCCACCCTCCCCAAATGAGCACCGCAGGAAATTTGGGCATAAGTTACGCTGTCAAGATGGCCGCAGATACAAGCATGATTTCTGTGTAAGCACGATACATGCCCAGATGTCAAAAGTATTAAAAGGAAAGTTCAATATGATCCAGAGCCAGGAATTTACAAGTATCTGCCAGTCTGTAGACTGCCCTCCGCAACAGCAATTAACCTCAGGACATGCCCATTTACTTAGTTAGATTTTCTGGCAATAGCAGCAGAATATTACATATAATGGTGTCCCTGTCATTGTAAAACAGTGTATCTTACATTTTCTTAATCAAATGCAAACATCTTCAGGGTTATAAACCTTGAGACATAACTATTTCTTCCTTATGTTTAAATGAGAAAATATTTACTTGCGCCAAGGGGATTGACTGAGTATCAGATACAGCAGTAAGGACGTCACAATGCTAAGGGCAACATCCTTAGCGTATGAAGAACCCACTCAGCCTGCATGACTTCTGATCTGCCAGAAAGATGGAGGTACCCCTACCTAATAAATATAACTTCGAAGGTAAATTCAGTGATCCCGCACTCCCAGTAGGGAGCCACATTCAAAGAGTAGCATCGGATGGAGAATTGATGCTACATTTTTGTAGCTTGTCACTAACTCACATTTCCATCGAGCACAGCTCCCCACCGAGGGTATGAAATGCTGAATTTGCCTTCGTATTTTGTCCCTTTCTGTTAAGACGTAAGCATTTTGTTTGGGTAAGAATGATCTACTTGAAAGCTCAGTCTTTTAATGGATACATCCAATTTAGACCGATTTTAACCACTTGAAGTTCATAATTCAATCTGGTGTTTATTTCCACTCAACAGAAGTGCCATTTAATAGAGCTACTCAGCTTTTTAAATTTCTGTTACACCATGGCAACCAAAACACAGACAGAAAGTAAGAGAATATAGGAGCCGATAATGCAATCTCGCTGCTGTGGCACCAGGAGAGCTGCTTTTTGAGTGCTGCAGCCACCTGTTGCTCTGAGCTGACCTGGGAGTAGCGGAGGAAGGAATTTTCCAATCTCCAAAAACGTTGCCAGGATATGGAGCTTAAACTTTGCTTCATTTGACATCTTTCCATGCATCTTGACAGCACATTCCCCTGTAGACTTGGTAGAGCATCTCAGAGGGACAATGCACAGCACAATGGCAACTGTTAGAATCATGGAATCATGGAAATTTATGGCGCAGAAGGAGGCCATTCGGCCCATCGTGTCTGTGCCGGCCGACAAAGAGCTCTCCGGCCTAATCCCACTTTCCAGCTCTTGGTCCGAAGCCTTGTAGGTTACGGCACTTCAAGTGCATATCCAAGTACTTTTTAAATGCGATGAGGGTTTCTGCCTCTACCACCCTTTCAGGCAGTGAGTTCCAGACCCCCACCACCCTCTGGGTGAGAAAAGTTCTCCTCGACTCCCCTCTAATCTGTTCACCTACTTGCCAAAGGCACAGGCCTGCCCGTGTTTTAGCACTGCATTCTGTTTTTCTGCCATGCCAACTCATTTGCATTTGCCCTGTGTGACACTTTAAGAAGCGCCACAAGCATATAGCCAATTGGGCATCACGCTACAAGGATACTGAGGCTTCAGAGAGGGTACAATGCAAATTCACTAGGATCCTGCCTAATAGGAGAAAATACAAATACAAAGAAAAACTTGAAAATTTGGGCTTTTTCTCATTAGAATAACGCAGATTACGGGGCAATATGATAGAATTTTTAAAAGTTATGACAGAATGGAACAGGGCAGGTAGAAGCAAACTGATTCCAGTAGTTAAGAGGTCTAGAACAAAGGGCCATAGATACAAGATTAAACTAAATGTAAGGGATTTAGAATAGGAAGTTGTGAGGCTGTGGAATTCAATTCCATGGTTAGTGGTTGAAGCAGAAACTATATCAACATTCAAGATTAGTTTGGATAGGTGGATGAAGAAAAGGGGATGAAGGGATATGGGTACAGGACCGGTCAATGTGATTAGGACTATTTGTTCGCGTGGAGCGTAAACACTAACGTGGAATGGTTGGACTGAATAGCCTGTTTCTATGTTGTAACTTCTGTGTATTTCTAAATAATTTACTAGAATGGTACCAGGGATGAGGGACTTCAGTTATGTGGAGAGACTGGAGAAGCTAGGGTTGTTCTCCTTAAAGCAGAGAAGGTTAAGAGGAGATTTGAGAGAGATGTTCAAAATCATGAATTGTTTTGATAGAGTAAATTAAAAAAAACTGTTTCCAGTGGCAGAAAGGTTGGTTATCCAGAGGACACAGATTTAAGGTGATTGGCAAAAGAATCAGAGGCGACATGAGGAAACTTTTTTTACACAGCGAGTTGTTGTGATCTGGAATGCACTGCCTGAAAGAGTGGTGGTGAAAGCAGTTTCAATAGTAACATTCAAAAGAGAACTGGATATAACCTGAAGGGAAAAAATGTATAGGGCTATGGAGAAAGACAAGGGAAGTGGGATTAATCGGATAGCTCTACCAAAGAGCTGGCACAGGCATGAGGGGCTGAATGGCCTCCTTCTGAGCTGTATCATTCTATGATTATATGATTTAGAGAAAAGGAACTAGTAGCCTTAGTAATGTCATGACTCTACAAGACTCACATTATGTTTGAAGAAGCACTATAGGAAGGATGTGATTGCATTGGAGAGGGTGCAGAGGAGATTCACCAGGATGTTACTTGGGCTGAAACGCTTCAGCTATGAAGAGAGACTGGACAGGCTGGGGTTATTTTCTTTAGAGCAGAGAAGGCTGAGGGGGGACCTGATTGAGGTGTACAAAATTATGAGGGGCATAGATAGGGTAGATAGAAAGGAACTTTTCCCCTTAGTCGAGGGGTCAATAACCAGGGGGCATAGTTTCAAGGTAAGGGGCAGGAGGTTTAGAGGGGATTTGAGGAAAAACTTTTTCACCCAGAAGGTGGTTGGAATCTGGAACTCACTGCCTGAAAGGGTGGTAGAGGCAGGAACCCTCACAACATTCAAGAAGCATTTAGATGAGCACTTGAAACGCCATAACATACAAGGCTACGGACCAAGTGCTGGAAAATGGGATTAGAATAGACAGGGCTTGATGGCCGGTGCGGACACGATGGGCCAAAGGGCCTCTTTCTGTGCTGTATAACTCTATGACTCTATGACATAATGGCCCAAAAATTCGTGAGGAAGCCTTCGTGCGAGGGTAAGGCTTCCCCGCGATCTCTCACTGCGCGTTGGCTTTTTCAGTTCCAGCTCGCACGAACTTGATGTTCTGGACAGCTGCTGTGCAGTGCTTTCATATCCCACAGGCGTAGTTAATTCGTGCGAGCTGTGGGATCACGTGACTCAGTTAGAGCCAATGGCAGCACACCATCTTCCATTCATAACTTTCACATAAGTGCTGTGAAAGCTATGAATACTATAGCCCCCCAAAAGAACAGCTAAACCTCAATTAAATAAAAAAAAAACCATCACATTAATAAAATAAGTATAGTTAAATAAATTAACCATTTTAAATAAAAAATTAAATTTTTGAAAACATTTAAAATCTTTTAAAAAGTTATAAAAATAAACTTACCTGTCTTTAAAGTCTCTAAAAAAGATATACATGTTAAAAAAAAATCAAAATAATACTTAATTCACTACTTACCTTGTTAAAAGTGGGTCTTACTCCTTTTTTTATGTGTAAAATCTTCCATACTTACCTGCGCGTTGAAACCACTAAGTGCACTGCATGCGCGCAGCCTGTAGCGCGCACGCGGTTCACCTAGGAACCGCCCCCTTTTCCATTCACCAAGTGCCGGTTTTCAGCGCATGCGCAGTGCATGCAGAAAACCGGCAATTGGAGACAGAATACGCGAGAGTACACAGTGCGTACTCTCGCGTATCAACACAAATTTTTGGGCCATTGATAATGGAAGTTCAGGTCATCTGCTCTCAGATCTGTTATTCAAAGCTGATGTATTACTGTTGGGTGCCTCTTGCCTGGAAAGGTGATCTAAATTTAGCCCCATTGGGAAGTTCTCTAACAAGAGGTAAAAACAATCAGTTGCTATAATAATGAACCAGTAAGCAAGCTGATGTTAGTTTAATGTGGCGATCATTTCTGCTAAAAATTAATAGCATTTAAGGAAATGTCAAGAAAAATTTCCAATAAGCATTGCAGATAATATCATTTTACATAGGATTACATAGGATATACACCTTTAATGTAGTAAAACATCCCAAGGCGCTGCACAGGAGTATTTTAAGACAAAAAATTTGACACCGAGCCACATAAGGATAAATTAGGGCAGGTGACCAAAAGCTTGGTCAAAGATGTAGGTTTTAAGGAGCGTCTTAAAGGAGGAAAGAGAGGTAGCGAGGCGGAGAGGTTTAGGCAGGGAATTCCAGAGCTTAGGGCCTAGGCAACAGAAGGCACAGCCACCAAAGGTTGAGCGATTATAATCAGGGATGCTCAAGAGGGCAGAATTAGAGGAGCACAGATATCTCGGGGGCGTTTGCGGGGCTGAAGGAGATTACAGAGATAGGGAGGGGTGAGGCCATGGAGGGATTTGAAAACAAGGATGAAAATTTTAAAATCGAGGCGCTGCTTAACCGGGAGCCAATGTAGGTCAGCGAGCACAGGGGTGATGGGCAAACGGGACTTGGTGCGAGTTAGGACACGGCAGCTGAGTTTTCAAGTTTACATAGGGTGGAATGTGGGAGGACAGCCAGGAGTGCATTGGAATAGTCAAGTCTAGAGGTAACAAAGGCATGGATGAAGGTTTCAGCAGCGGATGAGCTGAGGCAAGGGCGGAGACGGGCGATGTTACGGAGGTGGAAATAGGTGGTCTTTGTTATGCTGCGGATACCTCACATTTATCTGTGTTGAACTTCATTTGCCAATTATATGCCCATTCTGCAAGTTTATTAATGTCCTCCTCAGTATTGACTATCCCCCCCTATTTGATGTCATCCGCAAATGTAGAAATTGTGTTTTTGATTCCAAAGTCTAAATCGTTAATGCAAATTGTGAACAACAGTGGTCCCAGCACTGATCCTTGTGGAACACCACTTCCCACCTTCTGCCACTGTGAATAGCTACCCTTTATCCCATCTCTCTGCTTTCTGTCTTGAAGCCAGCTAGCTATCCATTCTGCTACTTGTCCTCTGACTCCGCATTCTCTGATCTTATTCATTAGTCTATTATGTGGTACCTTATCGGAGGCCTTTTGAAAATCTAGATAAATTACGTCTACTGCATTACTCTTGTCTACTCTCTCTGTTACCTCTTCAAAAAATTCAATGAGGCTGGTCAAGCAAGACTTTCCCTTTTGAAATCCATGCTGACTATTCCTTATTGGCCCAGAAATTCGCGTGTCCGGCTTGCTGCGGGGGTAAGGATCGCGCGCGCTCTTACCTACCGCGCCTGCCGTTGTGTTTTGGGCCCACGGGATCTTCGGGTCCTGGGCCTCTCCCAACTGCCGGCGCGCAGTGCTTGCGTGTTCCAGGGGCGCAGTTAGTGCGATGCGACCCCTGGGATCACGTGGGCCATGGAGAGCCAATGGCAGCAGACCATCTTTCATTCATAGATTTGACAGGAGACCTGTCAAATCTGTGAATTGAAATTGGCCCCAAAAGAACAGCTAAACTTAAAATAAATTAAAAAAAACCCCATCACATTTATAAAATAACTATAGTTAAATAAATTAACCACTTTAAACAAAAATTAAAATTTTTGAAAAAATTAAAATTCTTTTTAAAAGTGATAAAAATAAACTTACCTTTCTTTAAAGTATCTAAAAAAGATAAACCTGTTGAAAAAAATTTAAAATTATACTTAATTAACCACTTACCTTGTTCAAAAGGGGTCTTACGCCTCCTTTTTATTAGCATAGTATCTTCAATACTTACCCTCGCGTAGAAACCTGAAAAAAAATCTAAGTTCGCTGCGTGCGCGCAGCCTCTAGTGCGCACGCGGTTCACCTAGGAACCGCCCCCTTCACCATACCGGAAGTTCCGGTTTCCCACGCATGCGCAGTGCATGCAGGAAACCGGCACTTCGGGAAGCAATACGGGTGAGTACGGACTGTGTACTCACCCGGGAAGGGCCGAATTTTTGGGCCATTGTATTTTTGGTTTCTAGATGCTCTTCCATTTTCTCCTATAGTAGGGATTCCATTATTTTTCCTACCACCGATGTTAAGCTGACTGGTTTATAGTTCCCTGGACATGTTCTATCCCCCTTCTTGAATATAGGTATTACTTTAGCTATCCGTCAGTCTTCTGGCACTACACCATTTTCTAACAAATTATTAAATATGTGTAGTAATGCCTCTGCTATCTCTTCCCTAGATTCTTTTAAAATGCATGGATGCAATCCATCCAGACCAGGGGTTTTATCCTCTTTGAGTTTGATTAGTTTATTTACAATATCCCCTCTTTTTAATTTAAATGCACTTATCTCATTACTAATCTCATCATCCAATGTCATGTTCACCTGTTCTATCTCCCTGGTAAATACTGAAGCAAAACAATTATTTAATATTTCTGCCATCTCTCTATCGTTACCTGTGATATTATCCTGTCTATCCCTTAATGGCCCTATTTCCATCCCAACCTTCCTTTTTTTATTGATGTTCCAATGAAATATTTTACTATTTTGTTTTATGTTCCTTGATAATTTAATTTCATAGGTCCTCTTTGCCTCCCTAATTGTTTTTTTGACTTCTCTCCTAATCGCTTCTTATTCTCCCTTATCATGCACTCCCCTGCTGTCCATGTACTTAATGTATGCCTCTTTCCTTGCCCTTATTATATTTTTGATTTCCAGATGCTCTTCTATCTTCTTTAGTAGGGATTCCCTTATGGCATTATTCGTCCATGGAGTCTCATTAGTGTTTAGTTTGTTCTTTCCCTTTAGTGGAATATATTGTTTCTGCACTCTGTTGAACACCATTTTAAATGTTTCCTATTGCTGTTCGACAATGTTGTTTACCGATATTGTTGCCCATTTTATTTTCCCAAGTTCTATTCTCTGCCCTTCAAAAGCAGCTTTTCTCCAATCTATTAACCTTGCAAGTTGCAAGTACATCAGCCATTTTTCATCGAGGCCAGATGGAGGGAATGTCATATGTGCTTGGACAATTCTTCACTAACACTGCAGAAAGGTATGTCACAAATAACTGGCTGATTCTCCACTGAACCCTACAAAGCCCTACTCTATAAACGAGTGGCCATTGTTGGTGTATCAGTTGCCGTCTTTACCATGCCTTTTCACTTTTCTTATTTCTGCAAATTTAAATTAATTAAAATACTCCTCTGTCCATGTTCAGAGTATTTTAAAGACACACGTCGTCACTGAATAACACTGTAGTTGAGTGTTCAAGAGCAATGCTGCTGTTATTAGTTTCCCCACATTAGAATATTTTGCTGTATATGTAATATCTGCATGTTTTGAGTGGGATCCTTCACACCAGTGGTATTTACAATTTTCATCTCTTAGGATCTTCATACATTCTATAAATGAAATACAAATAGAAAGATAGAAAAGAAAGTACTTCAATTTATATTTTATGACCTCAGGAGATCCAAAAGCACTTTGCAGCCAATGAAGTACCTTTGAGGTGTGGTCACTGTTGTAATGTAGGAAATGCGGCAGTCAATTCACACACAGCAATGAGATAAATGACCAGATCATTTATGGTCTGGTCATTTATCTCAGTGTTTTATTAGGTATTAGTTGCACAATAAATGTTGCTCAGGAGACCGGGAGAACTCCCCTGCTCTTCTTTGAATAGTGCCGTGGCCTCGATTTAACGTCTTATCCGAAAGACGGCACCTGCGACAGCGCAGCACTCCCTCAGCACTGCTTCGGAATGCCAGCCTAGATTATGTGCACAAGTCTCTGGAGTGGGACTTGAACCCACAACCTTATGACTCGGAAGCGAGAGTGCTTTCGTACTGAAATAGTTATTCTGTAATGTTTAATGTCTGTTGTTGCTTTAATAGAGATGGAGCCAACTAAACAGAAATGTTGTATGGATTCCTTTGTGGTCAAAGCTCTCGCATTACGTAGAATTACATAGAAATTACAACATGGAAATAGGCCGTTCAGTCCACGTCTATTTATCCTCCTCATGCGCAGTAGTCCTAATCCTATCTGTCTGCCCATATCCTTTTATTCCCCTTTCCCTCAATCACCTAATCTAAATCTTCCCTTGTAGTAATCAGTGGTCTCATTTATTTTTGGCATGCTATCGAAACAGTCAAACAACTGAGGGATTCTTTTCTGTAATTCCCTATTTTTGACATTTTGGGAAGATTTTTTAACAAGAAAAAAAGCTTGAATTCGAAGAAATTCAGAAAGACTGATGAGAAGTTGCAAAATCATTCATACTATTGATTAAAAAAAAACTAAGTATAGCAGCAGGCTTTGTGGCTCGTTATTCGCCACAATGTGGCAGCCTGACAGAATGCTTTATGGTGTGCTCATAGCTGAAATGGGTGAACAACAAGCAGGCTTTCCAGAGAGCTGTGATGGATGGGATGCATTAAAAGTAGCTTGCAGCATGGTGCGCCATGATGATGAAAACAGTATCCTAGGATCAGTTTACAAATAGGTGCAGATACCTGCTGTGATTACCAAGGTCTTCGAAAGTTTCCTCCTAAACCAAAATGAAATCCTTTTTTCGATGACTGAATGAACATGGTAAATGTGCTAATGTAGAACAGCACAGGCGGGGGGCGGGGGGGAGGGGGGGGGTGAAATTGGTCATCGACTGTAGGAATCGGCATCCTGTTTCACACTCCGCATGATTTTTCTTTTTCGTGAATCGAGCAGGGTATAAAACAGGCTGCCGATTTGTTATCACCCGTTTTGCGCGACCACCATAGACCAATTTTGCCCCCCGTAATATATACAAATCTAACCTGAAATTAATGTAATCAGAGGCTTGTTAAAAGGAAAGCAACAGCATTTGAACATCAAAACAGAAAATGCTGGAAATACCCAGCACTCAGTCAGACATGCTGTACTCAAATGTGAGCCCGTTCTACCAACATTCAGATGCTGAAGGGCGACAGTGGCTGCCTAGTGGGTCATCTTTCATGTAGGTTGTTAAAAGGTGAAAATAAAAGATGGCAACTGGCAGTAGTCATCAGCTGAGGTCTAGGGATCACTCTGCCTACAGTGGATTGGGCTCAATTTGTATTCAGATGAATGTATTTTGGTACCTCCGATTCCTCTCATTTGAATCACCTTGCTCTCAAATGCAGCTTCACAGATATCAATGAAGAAACAATTAATAAACACAAAACAAGGGAAAGAAGAATAAACACAAAATGGGGCACTTTTGTACCAAAAGATTTGACTAAATATTTTATGAGGTAAGTATGCCTAAAGGTATCTGTGCCCAGTGTCCAAATTGTGATATCCCATGGTTACAAAGCAGGAAAAAAGGAATTCAGAAATAATAAAAACAGATAATGAAGTGAAGAATCAATATGAGAAACCCCAATGTTTAAAACTAGATATTGCAGTTACGAGCTTAAAGGGACCAATTACATCTTCTTGTAATTCAAAGACTTTTTATGTGGAATACTCGGCAGCGAGTCACCAGTAAACTTCAAAATCAACAGGAAGGATGAAGTCTTCCTCGGCACACTCGTCCTCACTTCATGTTCTTGTACAAACAGATTAACACTAAACAAAGGAAGGTATTTCCCATGAAATAACCAAGATCTAGCAGCCCTGTCCAGTTCAGTAACTTGTCCATAATATACTGTCATAAATAGAGGCTATGGGGGCGATTTTGCCAGCCCTGGGGAGGCGGGACTGCCGGGAAAATGGCAGAATCTGGGGGCGGGTACCCATACTGCCTCCGTGCCATCTTCCCAGGAGGCGGGTACCCGACCCGCTCCGGGTCCCGTCTCCTCTAGGCGGGAAGGGGATTACAGCCACTTAACTGTCTGTTAACAGGTAGTTAACAGGCAGTTCAGAGGATTATCCCCATTTTTCCAACAGAGGCGCGGGCTTCCCGACGTCAAGAAACCCCGCCAGGGTCAGCGAGGCGAGCAGTGGGTCTGCGGGGCTCAGAGGGGTCGAAAAGTGCGCTGTGGAGGTGAGTGATGGGTGCAAGTGTGGACAGGTAAGTATGTGAGGTGAGTGAAAAGTGTTAGAAAAAGTTTCCTTACCTTTGTTTCTTCCTGCAGGCTTCAATCGTTGGGGATCTGGAGGCTCCGGCAACTCCACGGCAGAGATGACAGAATGGCTGCTGCATTCTCCGATGCAACAATCATCTGATTTCTGCTCAGGAAATAGGTTTGGTGAGCCTTGAGTACAAGAACTCACCAAACAGCAGAGAATGTCAGTGTTTGACAGCTTGTCAAAGCTGTCAAACGATGACAATTCATCTGTCAAAAGTTCTCTGTCACTGGCTTTCCCTTAATTGGCCTGCTAAGCCCGCTGGGCGGGCTTAACAAGGTCAATCAAGGGAAAATAGCGTGGATTGGCCACAAGCCGATGGAGGCAGGACTAAAACCCGATAAGCAGCAGTCCCGCCACCATTGGCAAAATCACCCCCATAGAGTACAAAAGCAAGGAAGTTATGATGAACCTTTAGAAAACACTGGTTTGGCCTCAACTGGAGCATTGGGCTGGATTTTGCCAATGGGGAGCTTTTGGAGGCAGGACTCCCACTTGTCGGGTTTTAGTCCCGCCTCCATCGACTTCTGGCCAACTCACGCTATTTTCCCTTGATTGACCTTGTTAAGCCTGCCCAGCGGGCTGAGCAGGCCAATTAAGGGGAAGCCGGTTACAGAGAATGTCAGCGTATGACGTTTCATCTGTCAAAAAATTTTAACAGATGAATTGTCATCGTTTGACAGCTCTGTGAAGCTGTCAAACACTGACATTCTCTGTAGTTTGATGAGTTCTTGAATTCAAGACTCATCAAACCTCTTTATTTAGCAGAAATGAGATGGTTGCTGCATTGGAGAATGCAGCAGCCATCTGTCATCTCTGCCGCGGAGGTGCGAGACTCTCCACATACTCACCGACTGAAGCCTGCAGGAAGAAACAAAGGTAAGTAAACTTTTTCTAACACTTTCCACTTACCTCACATACTCACCACTTGCACCCATCACTTACCTTCACAGCGCACTTTTGCACCCCTCCGACCCCTGCAGACCCACTGCTCGCCTCGGTGACCCTGGTGGGGTTCGCACCCTTTGGGAAGCCCGCACTTGTGTGGGTAAAATGGGGATAATCCTCTTATCTGCCTGTTAACTACCTGTTAACAGGCAGTTAAGTGGCTGTAATCCCCTTCCCGCCTCCAGGAGACGGGACCCGGCACGGGTCGGCTACCCGCCTCCCGGGAAGATGGCACGGAGGCGGGTTGGGGGCGGGATGTGCACCTGCCCCCAGATTCTGCCATTTTCCCGGCAGTCCCGCCTCCCCAGGGCTGGCAAGAATGCGCCCATTGTGTCCAGTTCTGGGCACCGCACTTTATGAAGGATGTGAAGGCCTTAGAGAGGGTGCAGAAAAGATTTACGAGAATGATTCCAGGGATGAGGGACTTCAGTTACGTGGATAAACTAGAGAAGCTGGGGTTGTTCTCCTTAGAGCAGAGAAGGATGAGAGGAGATTTGATAGAGGTGTTCAAAATCATGAGTGGTCTAGACAGAGTAGATAGAGAGAAACTGTTCCCATTGGCGGAAGGGTCGAGAACCAGAGGACACAGATATAAGGTGATTGGCAAAAGAACCAAAGGCGACATGACGAAAAAAAATGTATGCAGCGAGTGGTTATGATCTGGAATGCACTGCCTGAAAGGGTGGTGGAGGCAGACTCAATCATGGCTTTCAAAAGGAAATTGGTTAAGTACCTGAAGGAAAAAAATTGCAGGGCTACGGGGAAAGGGTGGGGTTGTGGGACTAGCTGAAGTGCTCTTGCAGAGAGCCGGCACGGGCTCGACGGGCCGAATGGCCTCCTTCTGTGCTGTAACCATTCTATGATTCTATGATTCGACTCTGCATTACTTTTTACGGCCATATTTTTCTTCTTACAAATAAGACATTAATTTCTCTTATTTTATGTATTTAAATGGACCCATGTTAAAATGGGGAATGCATACCTGTAATATTGTTCCTTTCATAATTCACAACCAGTTAAATTAGCACTTAATAGGTATAACTGGTGATAAACCACCAGGCCTCATTTAAATGGTGTTGGTCCACTTCCTGCCTGGAAAGGTGCAGAGCGATTGCCGGCAGGCAAAGATTGGGCAGCCTTTGGCCGCTCGCTCGCTTCCAGGTAAATGTTGGGGAGGGAGTTTCGGGAGGGCCTCGCAGGAGGGAAGGGATGGGAATTCTGGGCCGGGGAGGCTGCAACTTTCTTTATAGGTCCCACAAAGGAAAGTTTTACACTTATCAGAAAGATCTCTTCTGTCTTCAGATCAAATGGAAACCTTTCTTGCCTACCAGGCAAGTCATGACAGACTCCGCACTCAGGCCCTGGTTAAAATTACATTGGAATCCTCTTGACATAATGGGACCTTGATTTGCTCAAACATTTATGAGGCCCCTGCCTGCTTTAGGCAGGAACCTTATCCGCCTGCAAAATCTTGCAGGTTAACATCGCAAACGGTCGGAAATGGTCGGGATCTGAGCGCGTAAGTAACCCCTTCGTGTTTAACTGCCCTCCCGCCCGGATTCTGCCAGGCAGGTAGGGTTAAAATCAACCCCTCAGTTCCTGAGGAAACAGTATACATTGCAGCTGTCAATCATAGGAAGCACCACAGACCAGTGATGCACATGTTAGTTTAATAACTTCAGATGTACAGCAGTAAATGACTGCTTTGGATTGTTTAAAAAAAGTAAGGATCACAAATTTTATTTTTACTGTTCATTATTTTATTAGTGCCAACCCATTCTATGGCTTCGCATGAGAAAGACTAAAAGCACAAATTTGCGAAGTAGATCTGCTAACCCACGACACTCGAAACCTTTCTATTTGGTATGTTGCTAAACAATATTCCCCTAGTAATGTGCATAATAACAAAATATTATTTGTGAAGGGGTAACTGCATCTGGTGTGTGAGGAAAACTTTGCACAAATGTTGAATCAAAAAATGAAAATATCATTCAATAATTTCACAGATCTAACTTTTCAAAATATAAAAGGCGGCAGATTATATGAAATTAGATATTTTTATGATACCAGTAAATACTTATTCTTTGCAACAAAATTATTTGCCATGGAAGAGATCACATTAGAAGCGTTATTAAATATCGCAGATCCTAATATTTTCCTGTCTACAAAAGTGAAAGGAACAGTTATCCAACAGCAAAGTTTCTGACGAAGGGTCCTCGACCCGAAACGTTGACTCTGTTTCTCTCTCCTCGATGCTGCCTGACCTGCTGAGTGTTTCCAGCATTTTCTGCTGTTATTTAATATTACAGTTAAGCTGCTCTTGGCCATTTTTTGGTGTGGTAACATCTTGGAATTGGGAAAGCGATCGGCGGAGACATTGCAGGCGCTTCTCATTTTTGCACGGCAAGCAACCCTATGACACAAGGCACTCACTCTTTTTTGTAATTACAGTTCATCCTTTCCCACGATCTCTGTCGTATTCTGATGGACACTGGCGTATATCACCGGCCGTTGAAACAATGGCGTCAGACTGTCACCTTGAAGCTAGCTGTATTTCAAAATGCAATTGCTGTGCCGCATGCAGTGGATTTCAGATAAATCCTTATTGATTCCGCTGAGGTCCCGGCAGACTGGAAAACTGCTAATGTAACACCCTTATTTAAAAAGGGCAGTAGACAGAAGGCTGGTAACTATAGACCGGTTAGCCTAACATCTGTGGTAGGTAAAATTTTGGAGTCCATTATTAAGGAAACAGTAACAGGACATTTGGATAATCATAATTTAATAGGACAAAGTCAGCATGGTTTTACGAAGGGGAAGTCATGTTTGACAAATTTGCTGGAGTTCTTTGAGGAAGTAACATATAGAGTGGATAAAGGGGAACCAGTGGACGTAGTGTATTTAGACTTCCAAAAGGCATTTGACAAGGTGCCACACAAAAGATTATTGCTTAAGGTAAAAAATCACGGGATTGGGGGTAATATTCTGGCATGGATAGAGGATTGGCTATCCAACAGAAAGCAAAGAGTTGGGATAAATGGTTCATTCTCAGACTGGCAATCAGTAACTAGTGGTGTTCCACAGGGGTCAGTGCTGGGTCCCCAACTCTTTACAATCTATATTAACGATTTGGAGGAAGGGACCAAGTGTAACATATCAAAATTTGCAGATGATACAAAGATGGGAGGGAAAGTAGTGAGTGAGGAGGACATAAAAAACCTGCAAGGGGACATAGACAGGCTAAGTAAGTGGGCAGAGATTTGGCAGATGGAATACAACACTGGAAAGTGTGAGGTGATGCACTTTGGCAGGAAAAATCCTAGAGCAACTTATTATCTTAATGGCAAGAAACTGGAGAGTACTGAAGTGCAAAGGGATCTGGGGGTCCTGGTGCACGAAACTCAAAAGGTTAGTATGCAGGTGCAGCAAGTGATTAAGAAGGCAAATGGAATGTTGGCTTTCATTGCTAGGGGGATAGAATATAAAAATAGGGAGGTATTGCTTCAGTTGTACAAGGTATTGGTGAGACCGCACCTGGAATACTGCATACAGTTTTGGTGTCCTTACTTAAGGAAAGACATCCTTGCTCTCGAGGCAGTGCAAAAAAGGTTCACTCGGTTAATCCCGGGGATGAGGGGGTGGTCATATGAGGAGAGGTTGGGTAGATTGGGACTCTACTCATTGGAGTTCAGAAGAATGAGAGGCGATCTTATTGAAACATATAAGATTGTGAAGGGGTTGGATCGGGTGGATGCGGGGAGGATGTTCCCGATGACGGGTGAGACTAGAACTAGGGGACATAGTCTTAGAATAAGGGGCTGCTCTTTCAAAACTGAGATGAGGAGGAACTACTTCACTCAGAGGGTGGTAGGTCCATGGAATATGCTGCCACAAAAAGCTGTAGAAGCTACAACATTAATTAAATTTAAAACAGAAATAGACAGTTTCCTAGAAGTAAAGGGCATTAAGGGTTACGGGGAGCGGGCAGGAATTTGGACATGAGTCTAGGTTCGGATCGGTCATGGCCCTGTGGGTAGTGGAGCGGGCCCAGGGACCGTGTAGCCTGATTCTGCTCCTATTTCGTGTGTGCAATTCTGTTAGATGCAGGAGATGGTTCTGTGATAGATAGTAGATTGGCGGTTAGGATCAGATCAGCCATGATCTTATTGAATGGCGGAGCAGGCTCGAGGGGCCGATTGGCCTACTCCTGCTCCTATTTCTTATGTTCTTATGTTCTTATGATCATATGTCTGTCTTCGCTCGTTGCACATCACAGTTACTCAGTCGAAATACCTGAAATGAGAACTGCACAGTTGTTAAAATATACTATTGATGGCAAAGTATTACAGAGCTTCTTCAATTCTCCTTTGGGAAGAAATAGTGTTTTACTCAGAGTTTTTCCTCTTGAAACCATTATATTGTCTAATTGCGTGACCTTCCCTGGTGACATAAGTTATAACTCTCTTACACTATAGAGACTTACAGCAAAGAAGGAGGCCATTCGGCCCGTCGTGCCTGTGCTAGCTCTTTGAAAGAGCAGTCGTGCTCAGTCCCACATCCCCGCTTTTTGTCCGTAACCCTGTAAGTTCCTCATCCTCAGGTACCTGCCCAACTCCCTTTTAAATTATTTATGGAATCAGCTTCCACCACCTTTTCAGGTAGAGCGTTCCAGATCCCAACAACTCTCTGAATGAAAAATTGTCTCCTCATCCCCCCTCGAGATCTTTTGCCAATGATTTTCAATCTATGACCTCTAGTTAGTGACCCACTCACCAGAGGGAATAGTTTTTTCTCTATCTACTCTATCAAAACCTCTTATCATCTTGAAAACCTCTATTAGGTCACCTCTTAACCTTCTCTGTCCCAAGGAGAACAGTCCTAACATTTCCAACCTCTCCTCATAACTGATGTCCCTCATCCCTGGTAACATCCTGCTAGAGGAGGTAGCTCAAGGTAGTGCAATTGATGTATATATGGACTTTCAGAAAGCATTTGACAAAGTGCCACACAGGAGACTTATTGGGGAGGTGGAAGCCCATGGAATTAAGGGGAAAGTAGCGGTTTGGATACAAAATCGGCTCAGTGACAGGAAACAAAGGGTGGTGGTGGATGGATGTTTTTCAGACTGGGAGATGGTTTGCAGTGGTGTTCCCCAAGGCTCAGTCTTTATGGCTGCTCCGTATAATCCCAGGTGCTTCCACCCCCTCCCCTTTAAGGTGCTGCTGCTGCAGGCCCATGATGAATATCTGACCCACTGGGTGTCCCATCCTCTTGAACGGCAAGCTGGCTGTAAGCAGTGCGATTCGTGCTGCCAAACCCGCCTGTTCTATTTAAATGAGAGCTGACCACCAAAATTGATTGGTCCTCCCAACAACATCATCAGGCAGACGTAGCGGACGATCACCCTCTGCCCCCACATCCCCCCCCCCCACCCCCATCAACCACTCCCCATCCGATTCATGCTCTACACCAAAATCAACCCCATTATTTCTTTCAAGCCTGGATTGTTCCCATTGATGGTCACACTCTATTTTTTACTTTTAAAGACATTTTCTATCCAGCACCTAAGTTTGCCTCCTATCTCATGGCTTCTTACCTTAGGCGATTAGTTACTAATGTGGAATCTTGTCAAAAGGTTTCTAAAAATCACACAGGGGAAACAGGCAAACACATAGAGGAAACATATGGGAAAAACACTGGGGAAACATGGGAAACAAACTCCGGAAACATATTTGAAACACACAGGGAAAACAGGGATACACATGGGGGGAACATGGGAAACACAGGAAACATGGGAAACACACGGGAAGCATGGGAGACACATGGGGGAACATATGGGAAACACACGGGAAGCATGGGAGACACATGGGGGAACATATGGGAAACACACTGGGGAAACATGGGAAACACACGGGAAACACACGGGGGAACATATGGGAAACACACGGGGAAACACACGGGAACATATGGGAAACACATGGGGGAACATTTGCGAAACACACGGGGAAACATGGGAAACACACGGGGGAACATTTGGGAAACACATGGGAGAAACATGTGGGAAAACACACAGGGGACAACTACTACTCAACTTGATTTTCAAATATGTCCTTCACCTCCAGATTTGTTCTTTGTTGCCATCTTCACAATAACATCTTGCCTTATTTTGGTATCCTATTTCAATTTGTGAAAATCCTTCTAGCCTCTCACTGCAGTAAATCCCAAGTTCACCTGTTCTGTGACATATTGCCGCACTGTTTGTCTCCGGCACGCGCTTGTGGGCTACTCTGCTACACCAAGAATGACATGGGCCCAGATTTTGCTGCCAAAATAACGGTGAGTTCAGCGCTGCACGCCGTTATTAACGTGTAAATTGCCCAGCAACTTGGGGTGAGGAAGAGACACCCCATGAATTGCAAATCTGCGCAGGTTGCCGGATGATTTATGCCGCATCACCGTTAGCCTCGTAAAAATTGCAGCGCGTCCTCAACCTCCCCGTGAGTTTCATAAAGTTGCTGAATTTACACATTAATTGCCAATTAAACTCACCGTAGAAAATTAGGGCTGCTACTTAACATCACAAGTACCTTTTAATGAGGAGATTTATGTTCCTGCAATGCCAATCAACCTCACAGGCCCAGAAAGGGAACAGTTTAGACCGTGGAGTTTCATTCCTGCTGGTAGTAATTTATTTTTCCTTTCTGTCTCTTTTTTCTCTCTCTTAATCCAATCTTTCTTTCCCTTTCTTTATTTCTCTTTCTGTACCTGATTTGACTCTAAGGGGGTGATTTTGCCAATGGGGGCGCGTTGGAGGCGGGACTGCTGCTTGGCGGGTCGAAGTCCCGCGTCCACGATTTGTGGCCAACCCACGCTATTTTCCCTTGATTGACCTTGGTAAGATCGCCCAGCGGGCTTAGCAGGCCAATTAAGGGGAAGCCGGTTACTGAGAACGTCAGTGTATGACGTTTCATCTGTCAAAAAATTTTGACAGATGAATTGTCATCGTTTAACAGCTCTGTGAAGCTGTCAAACACTGACATTCTCTGTAGTTTGATGAGGTCTTGAATTCAAGACCTCATCAAACCTCTATCCTTTGCAGAAATTAGATGGTTGTTGCATTGGAGAATGCAACGGCCATCTGTCATCTCTGCCGCGGAGATGCGAGACTCTCCGCATACCCAATGATTGAAGCCTGCAGGAAGAAACAAAGGAAAGTAAACTTTTTCTAACACTTTCCACTTACCTCACATACTCACCTCTCCACACTCGCACCCATCACTTACCTTCACAGCACACTTTTGCACCCCGCAGACCCCCGCAGATCCACTACTCGCCTCGGTGACCCTGGCGGATTTCGGAGCCTTCGGGAAGCCCGCACGTGTGTGGGCAAAATGGGGATAATCCTCTTATCTGCCTGTTAACTACCTCCTGGGAAGATGGCACGGCGGCGGGTTGGGGGCGGAATGGGTACCGCTCCCAGATTCTGCCATTTTCCCGGCAGTCCCGCCTCCAAACCCGCCTCCCCAGGGCTGGCAAAATCCAGCCCTAATTCACCCAATTTCTTTCTCCGTCATTCCTCTGTTTCTTTCTCAATCTTTAAATTTCATTAGTTAATGAGACAGACTGTTGGTGCCGTCGTTCACCAAGGTCCCAGGTGCCCCGTTGCCCTCGCTCGCACTTCCAGCAACTTGGAGGGTAAAAAATTGTCGAGCTGAAGGGTGAGGGAAAAAGTCTAACTAACGGGGCGCGCCGCTCCAACAACAACAGCTTGCATTTATATAGTGACTTTAATGTCGTAAAATGTCCCAACGCGTATCACAGGAGCTGTGTAAACTCTGGGCCATTGTGTTTCTCAGTTACGCTATCTACAAGTTCCTCCACGTCCTGGCCAGTGAAGCAGACTTTTCAAACTTTGTACTGAGCTATTACTGAAAAAATTATGTGCACTCCACTGGTGGATAAACAATAATTTTCAGAATTTTTACTGGCCAAGTGGCTTATTATCTGCTTGAAAAGTGTGAAAGGAGCAATATTCTAGCTACAGAGATATTGGCTGTTTTTCTGTCATTTCCACAATCTAATTTGTTTTGCATGGAATTGACCACTACAAAATCAACACCTTTTTGATTTGCAGACATTAAAATTCACCAGATTTAAAAAAAAAAAATTGTTCCTGGCCCTGGGATGTGGGCGTCGCTGGCAAGGCCAACATTTATTGCCCATTCGTAATTGCCCTCGAGAAGGTGGTGGTGAGTCGCCTTCTTCAACCACTGCAGTCCGTGTAGTGAAGGTACTCCCACAGTGCTGTTAGGGAGGGAGTTCCAGGATTTTGACCCAGCGACGGTGAAGGAACAGCAAAATATTTCCAAGTCAGGATGGTGTGTAGCTTGGAGGGGAACTTGGAGGTGGTGGTGTCCCCATGCGCCTGCTGCCCTTGTCCTTCTAGGAGATAGAAGTTGTGGGTTTTGGAGGTGCTGCCGAAGAAGCCTTGGCGAGTTGCTGCAGTGCATCTTGTAGATGGTACACACTGTAGCCACGGTGCGCCGGTGGTGGAGGGAGTGAATGTTTAAGGTGATGAATGAGGTGCCAATCAAGTGGGCTGCTTTGTTCTGGATGGTGTCGAGCTTCTTGAGTGTTGTTGGAGTTGCACTCATCAGGCAAGTGGAGAGTATTCCATCACACTCCTGACTTGTGCCTTGTAGATGGTGGAAAGGCTTTGGGGTGTAAGGAGGTGAGGCACTCACCGCAGAATACCTAGCCTCTGACCTGCTCTTGTTGCCACAGTATTTATGTGGCTGGTCCAGTTAGGTTTCTGGTCAATGGTTACCCCTAGGATGTTGATGGAGGGGGATTCAGCAATGATAATGCCATTGAATGTCAAGGGGCGGTGGTTAGACTCTCGCTTGTTGGAGATAGTCATTGCCTGGCACTTGTGTGGCGTGAATGTTACTTGCCACTTATCAGCCCAAGCCTGAATGTCGTCCAGGACTTGCTACATGCGGGCATGGACTGCTTCATTATCTGAGGAGTTGTGAATGTTGCTGAACACTGTGCAATCATCAGCGAACATCCCCACTTCTGACCTTATGATGGAGGGAAGGTCATTGATGAAGCAGCTGAAGATGGTTGGGCCTAGGACACTGCCCTGAAGAACTCCTGCAGTGCTGTCCTGGAGCTGAGATGATTGACCTCCAACAACCACAACCATCTTTTTTGTGCTTGGTATGACTCCAGCCAGTGGAGATTTTTCCCCCTGATTCCTATTGACTTCAATTTTACTCGGGCTCCTTGATGCCTTGATGTCAAGGGCAGTCATTCTCACCTCACCTCTGGAATTCAGCTCTTTTATCCATGTTTGGACCTCAGCTGTAATGAGGTCTGGAGCCGAGTGGTCCTGGTAGAACTCAAACTGAGCATCAGTGAGCAGGTTATTGGTGAGTAAGTGTCACTTGATATCACTGTCGATGACACCATCCATCACTTTGCTGATGATTGAGAGTAGACTGGTGGGGCTGTAATTGGCCAGATTGGATTTGTCCTGCTTTTTGTGGACAGGACATACCTGGGCAGTTTTCCACATTGTCGGGTAGATGCCAGTGTTGTAGCTGTACTGGAACAGCTTGGCTAGTGGCATGGCTAGTTCTGGAGAACAAGTCTTCAGCACGACAGCCGGGATGTTGTCGGGGCCCATAGCCTTTGCTGTGTCCAGTGCACTCAGCCATTTCTTGATATCACGTGGAGTGAATCAAATTGGTTGAAGACTGGCTTCTATGATGTTGGGGACCTCAGGAGGAGGCCGATATGGATCATCCACTCGGCACTTCTGGCTGAAGATGGTTGCAAACGCTTCAGCCTTGTATTTTGCACTGGCGTGCTGGGCTGTGCCATCATTGAGGATGGGGATATTCATGGAGCCTCCTCCTCCCATTAGTTGTTTAATTGTCCGCCACCATTCATGACTGGCTGTGGCAGGACTGATCTGTTGATTGTGGGATCACTTAGCTCTGTCAATAACATGCTGCTTCTGCTGTTTAGCATGCATGCAGTCCTGTGTTGCAGCTTCCCCAGCTTATCACCTCATTTTTAGGTACGCCTGGTGCTGCTCCTGGCATGCTCTTCTGCACTCCTCATTGAACCAGGGTTGGCCCCCTGGCTTGATAGTAATGGTCGAGTGAGGGATATGCCGGGCCTTGAGGTTACAGATTGTGGTGGAATACAATTCTGCTGCTGCTGATGGCCCACAGCGCCTCATGGATGCCCAGTTTTGAGCTGCTAGATCTGTTCTGAATCTATCCCATTTAGCACAGTGGTAGTGCCACACAACACGATGGAGGTTGTCCTCAATGTGAAGACGGGACCTTTTCTCCACAAGGATTGTGCGGTGGTCACTGCTACCAATGCTGTCATGGACAGATGCATCTGTGACAGGTAAATTGGTGAGGATGAGGTCATGTAGGTTTTTCCCTTGTGTTGGTTCTCTCACCAGCTGCTGCAGGTACAGTCTGGCAGCTATCTCCTTCAGGACTGAGCCAGCTCGGTCAGTAGTGGTGCTACCGAGCCACTCTTGGTGATGGACATTGAAGTCCCCCACCCAGAATAAATTCTATGCCCTTGCTACCCTCAGTGCTTCTTCCAAGTCGTGTTCAATATTGAGGAGTATGGATTCATCAGCTGAGGGAGGGCGGTAGGTGGTAATCAGCAGGAGGTTTCCTTGCACATGTTTGAGCTAATGCCATGAGACTTCATTATGTCCGGAGTCAATGTTGAGGACTCCCAGGGCCACTCCCTCCTGACTGTATACCACTGTGCCGCCATCTCTGGTGGGTCTGTCCTGCCGGTGGGACAGGACATACCCAGGGATGATGGAGGAGTTTGGGATATTGGCTGAAAGGTATGTTTCTGTGAGTATGACTATGTCAGGCTGTTGCTTGACTAGTCTGTGGGACAGCTCTCCCAATTTTGGGACAAGTCCCCAGATGTTAGTGAGGAGGACTTTGCAGGGTTGACTGGGTTGGGTGTGCCGTTGTTGTGTCCGAAGCTGGTGCTGAGGTCGATGCCGGGTGGTCCGTCCGGTTTTATTCTTCTTATTGCTTTTTGTCACGGTTTGTTAAAACTGAGTGGCTTGCTCGGCCATTTCAGAGGGCAGTTAAGAGTCAGCCACATTGCTGTGGGTCTGGAATCACATATCGGCCAGACCAGGTAAGGACGGCAGATTTCCTTCCCTAAAGGACATAATTTTAAATGATGAAATGTAGGGATGAAAATCACCAAAATCCTTTTTTTAATAAAATAATTCCTTTACTCTACTGGCCCTTTAATTTTCATTTCATGTTCTCTCTTACAAAAACATTGGGGTAATTTTAACCTAACTCGGCGGGCGGTAAATCCACGGGATTGGCTGGAATGCCAGTTTTACACTCCCCCCAATATTATTCTCCATTGACTTCAATGGAAAGTAAAATCGGCAAGATGTGAATCCAGCGTTGCACCCGATCCCACCAGTTTCCCAAAGGGCTAGTTCGGTTAAAATTGTAACCATGATCTACAGAAGACAGCAAACTGTGCTGGGGAGAAGGTACTCGATTTATTGACAGCTGCAAGTGAGAGGAAAAGAGATTGATCAGGAAAATACGTCAGATGCTTTGTAGTAAACCACAAAACACATCTACAGCCTAGCACTAAATCTGGCCACAAGCCAGCAGTCTTTGCATCCAACTTGTGTTTTGGCTTCACATCAATATCTTTCGATAGACATACAGTGCACGTGTAAACAAGGCAGATTAACATTTAGAACAACAGAAGCTGAATGTGTGACAGAAATTTTGACTGAGATGTGTCGAATGTAATATCACTGTTTTGTGTCAAATAATATCAGCCACTCTGCAGGAGTTAATGGGCTTTCTTTTACAGTTTTGAGATTGATTGTGACATTGTTGTCAGCCCAGTTCAACCTCAATTGTTAGGGAACATGGATCACACTTCCCAAAGTCCTATTTGCCAAATCACATTGGTGTAGCCAAAGTTGCAGTATAAGCCTTTGTAGAACAGCTTCGCTGATGCTAAAAGTCAATTTGAAACGCATCCAAACATTTTTGGCTGAACTGATTAAATAAGTGTCAGTTTTCCTCATTTTAATTCCCGTTATTGTGACAGATCAATTTACCCATAACTACTAGTGTATGGAAAACTATTTGTTAAGCCATGTTTCACCTTCAGAAAGGAGTGCATGATGAAGTCAAACCGATGATCTTTTCTTCCACGACTCCTTAACGGGTAAACTGCAGTATACACTTTATAGAGTAGTTTTATTTTTGCTAAGGAGAATGTATAAGAACTACCACCCTACAATGTTTAGAGAACAGATAGACCCTATATAATTAAGCATCGGTGACTTTGTGGAAACTATTAAAACTTTGTTAGCTGTGGTTTGTCTGGTCAGGTCTGCCTGCTTCATAAGTATCACTTTAGATTTTCGAATTGTAAAGGCGACAGGAACCCATTCATTTTAAGTGGATCCCCGGCAACATTATGGTTGTAAAACTTAGTCATTTCTAATAGGTACCAGATATGTATCATGTACTGGTCTTCCTCACTCATACCTACCTTTTGTATTTCTGTTGAAAAAGTAGTTTGGGTATATCATGATGTCAGGATGAAGATATTATGACATCATAAAGAAAGTGTTGTCTGAGCTGTGATGTACAAAATGACACAGCGGACACTCCATAATAGTTCTGATACATGTGTGAGCACCAAGCCACCATCAACTGATGCTGAGACAGGTATGAATTTTTAATTCCATAGTTCTTGTCTTTACTGCTGCTTCAGTACTCCTGCAGTTGGACCAAGACTCAATATGGATTTCAGTCAAATTGTATAATGATGCAATTGTTATGCTGTTAATTAAGTCAAATAGTTTGATACAGTTCTAGATTGTGCTTCATGATGCTGCCAGTTGCATGATAACAGGACATTGGTGTTTTATAACTGCTGTGGGGGTGATGTCATCACTAAGGAAAGAACTGTTCATGGAATAAATATAGGTTGAAGCGTCTACTCCCAGCACCGTCCGAGCTGAAACCAGCTTACTGACCGGAGACCTGGTCCTTACAATTCAGTACCATGCCATTTATTTCCTACTGTTCTAAGAGTGAGAGAAGTTGCTGTTCTGTACAACAACAGCAATTCCATTTCAAATGGATGGTATGGTCTGGAATTATAGCATGTGATTTAAACTGCGTCAATGATGCACCACATACTGCTTTGATATTTCACAGAATGTCACAAAGAAGGGCACATCCAGTATCTTTTTACTGAATATCAATATTCTCTCTTATGTTGTATTTGGTTGTAGAGGTTTCTTAAAATCAATAAACAGAGATCAATGAACTAAACCTGACCAGTACTCTTGGTTCTCCCTCTGTTACTACATTGAATCCTGAGGATGATGAGTGTCTCATTACCATCGCCAAATCCTCCACCTTCAACATCCTGGGGGGTCAACATTGACCAGAAACTTAATGGGACCAGCCACATAAATACTGTGGCAACGAGAGTGGGGGGTGGGTATTCTGCGGTGAGTGTCTCATCTCCTGACTCCCCACTCCCCAAAGCCTTTCCACCATCTACAAGGCACAAGTCAGGAGTGTGATGGAATACTGTCCACTTGCCTGCATGAGTACAGCTCCAACAACACTCAAGAAACTCGACACCATCCAGGACAAAGCAGCCCGCTTGATTGGCACCCCCTCCACCACCTTAAACATTCACTCCCTCCACCACCGGCGTACCGTGGCTGCAGTGTGTACCATCTACAAGATGCACTGCAGCAACTCGCCAAGGCTTCTTTGGCAGCACCTCCCAAACCCGTGACCTCTTCCACCTAGAAGGACAAGGGCAGCAGGTGCATGGGAACACCACCACCTTCAATTTCCCCTCCAAGTCACACACCATCCTGACTTCGAAATATATCGTCGTTCCTTCATCGTCACTGGGTCAAAATCCTGGAACTCTCAACTGAACAGCACTGTGGGAGTACCTTCAGCACATGGACTGCAGCGGTTAGAGAAGGTGGCTCACCACTACTTTCTCAAGGGCAATTAGGGATGGGCAATAAATGCTGGCCTTGCCAGCAACACCCAGATCCCATGAATGAATAAAAAAAAAGATGATGAATGATGCAGGCATCAAGTCATACATAAAGCAGCACACGTTCATCGTTCAGATTCTGCTTAGAAAAAGTGCCAATTCTCTTGTCGACTTTCCTGTGGGAATGGATTGCACTTATATTGGAGAACAGAAAACATGTTCTGAGAGTTCAATGGTAGAACAGGACTCTCAAGTAAATATCATTCATTATTAAATTGCCACTTTCTAAATTCCATTGAGTTTGAAATGATTGAGCTTGGCCTCGATGGTTGATAAACAACAAAGTCCCAAGGCACTTCATATAAACACCAAAGAAAGAATTTTGACTCCTCCACATAGCGGAAACCAGGCAGAATTAAAATTCAAGCAGTACACTCATTGCTCGTTTTCTGACCCGCAGCTATTTTCATGCCGCTATTTTCTTGGGTGGCTGAGGCACCCGCCTGACTTGGGCAAAAGCCTCAGGAATATATGAAAATTGGGGTCCTAGTGGACACGCAGAGGGGAGGCCCTGTCAGGTAAGTGTAAAACATATCTTTGTGGAGCCCGGAGTCCGACCCGCTGTGGAAAAAAAAAGCACTTTCCCACCCGACCCACCAGCGATCATGCCCGCTGACCCCCCGCAAAATTCCGGCCAACGTTTCAGATCGATGACCTTTCGGCAGAACTGGAAAAAGTTAGAGATGTAATAGGTTTTTGAGCAAGTGCAGAGGCAGGGAAAGTTGGGGGGGGAGAGGGGGAAAGAACAAAAGGGAAGGCCTGTGAAAGTGTGGAAGGCAGGAGAGATTAAATGGCAAAAGGTATAATAGTACAAAGCAAAAAATGACAACAGGGATGATGGTGCAAGGCAAAAGGAGATGGTAATGGGACAAGTAAAGAAACAAAAGATTGGGTCTAGAGGAGGTGTAAATGGGAATATCAGAATCATCAGCAATAGCTGGCATCCGAAAAATTGGTGGCAGAGGCTATGATCTGAAAATGTTCAACTCAATGTTGAGTCCAAAAGGCTGTAAAGAGCCTAATAGAAAGATGAGGTGCTGTTCCTTGAGCTTACGTTGAGCTTCATAAGTTCAAAGTTATCAATATATAGTAACATAGGAACAGGAGTAGGCCATTGAGCCCCTCGAGCCTGTTCCACCATTCATTGAGATCATGACTGATCTGCGACCTAACCTTACCCAAATCTATTTTCTTAGTAGCTGTTTCACGTTTCTCCCTTTCAACCGCTACGTTGAACTCGATCATGTTATGATCGCTATTGGATGAATGTTCACGCACAGTTAGGCTGTTAACTAAATCTGGCTCATTACTCATTACTAAATCTAATATGGCATGTTCCCTTGTTGCCTCTAGGACATATTGTTGTAGAAAACTATCCCGGACACACTCAAGAAATTCACTACCTTTCTGACAGGTGCTAGTCTGCTTATCCCAATCTATATGAAAGTTAAAATCCCCCATTAAAACCACTCTGCCTTTGCTACATGCTTGTCTAATCTCTGCATTTATACAATCTAGCACTTCAGAGCTGCTGCCAGGGGGCCTATACACAACTCCCACTACAGTCTTACATCCTTTCCTATTTCTTAATTCTACCCATAAAGTCTCCACTGCCTGTTTACCTCTCGTTATATCCTCTCTTATCATTGAAGTGATTTCATCGTTAATCACTAAGGCTACTCCTCCCCCTCTGCCATTTCCCTATCTTTCCTGTAGACTTTATAACCTGGTATATTTAGTTCCCAGTCCTGACCATCTTGCAGCCATGTCTCAGTAATGGCTACCATGTCATACTCTCCAATTTGAATTTGCGCCTGCAGTTCATTCAATGTATTCTTTATACTCTGTGCGTTTGTATAAAGAACTCTTATTTGGGCCACACATCCTAGCCTGTCCTTCAGCTCTAATGTTTTACTCACTTGTTTCTTATTTCTCTCTCCTGGTTTAATCACTTTACATCTTTTAGTTTTCCCTTTACCTGTAGTGCCTAAAGCACAATTTCTGACTGTTAACTCTACTCTCTTCTACTCTATATTTTTTTCTTGTCTAAATTTAAGGTTATTTTATTCTCTCCCACTTTGGAGAGAAGATGGGGTGGCCTTTTCCAGTCTTCTTCTCTCTTTGATTCCTGATCTGGCCTTTAGATTTTGAATGGGCAGGGCCTGAGTTTCCTTTCTCTATGCACAACTGCATGACAGCATTTCTGAGACTTGTCTCATCCACAGGCTCAAACCTGTTTCTTGTCATTCAGTGGCACAGTGTGTTAGAGCACTAATATGCTGAATCAATGTGCCACTGTCAATATCAATCTATTGAAATACAATTTAAACATTAGGACATAAACTATTGAGATGGAAACTGACAGTAACTTTTTCCAAAGCGTGCCTGTGCATTCTGTCTTACTCATTAGACGCAGCTAAATTGTGATCAAGGCAAAACTAATTTGCTACAAAATCCTACTCTCAGATTTACTGCAACTGCAGATAAATGCAACCAATTTGCAATTTTTCCCCAAGGCTTATTTAACCATCCATTAAGTGATTAATCAAAAGAAAAGCGGACAACACAACACAAACTTTCACAGAAAAATAATCCTAAATGCACTGTTGTCCATGGGTGGTATTTGCCTGGCGATTGATTTCATTCCCTGTGATCTACGTTAAAAACTGAATAATTTGGGAATGCCGTATGCTTGGCTGAGAATTGTGTGTGATGGGGCTAAATTTTCAAGTGGAACAGAAGATTAAATCATTCTGTATGAATATTCAAACTTGTTGCTTTGTGGGTTAGTCAGGGAGTCCAGCACAACCAGTAGGAAAGCACTGCTCTCACAACTGGCTAGTGTTCTAGTATGATGCTAAAGTTACCCGGAATTGCTCTCAATTTCTCTCGCTCCTATGCATCTCTAAAACAGATTATCTGCTCATTATCACACTGCTGTTTGTGGGACCGTGCTGTGCGCATATTGGCTCCCGTCTTTCCTACATTACAACAGTGATTACACTTACAAAAAGTACTTAATTTGCTGAAAGCACTTTGGGACAATCTGAGGTTGTGAAAGGCGCTATATAAATGCAAGTTTTTTCTTTCTTTTTAAGTTCCTTTACTGATGTATTCAATTTCTATCTCTATTAATTCCCAGGGTACACATCATGATGGTGAAACAGCGATTTACTTGTACTTCTTGCAACTTAGTATACTGTATTCGCTGCTCACGATGCGGTCTCCTCTACACTGGGGAGACCGCTTTGCGGAACACCTCCGTTCAGTCCGTAAGTGTGACCCTGAGCTTACCTCTCTGTCCTCGGCCTCTTACACTGTTCCAACGAAGCTCAACGTAAGCTCAAGGAACAGCACCTCATCTTTCGATTAGGCACTTTACAGCCTTCTGGACTTAACATCGAGTTCAACCATTTCAGACCATAACCTCTGTCCCTATTTTTTCAGATGACAGCTGTTGATGATTCTGCTATTTGCATTTACACCTCTTCTCGACCCATCTTTTGTTTCTTTATTTGTCCCATTACTATATCCTTTTGCTTTGTACTATCATACCTTTTGTCATTTAATCTCTCCTGCCTTCCATCCTATCACAGACCTTCCCTTATGTTCTTTCCCCCCTCCCCTTTCCCTGCGCTGCACTTGCTTAAAATCTGTTACATCTCTAACTTTTTCTAGTTCTGACGAAAGGTCATTGACCTGAAACGTTAATGCTGTTTCTATCTCCACATTTTCTGTTTTTATTTATGATGGGGGCCAACATGCTGCTCAAGATGCTGTACACTGCCTAAGAAGCCTAAAGGCAACAATATTTTTTGCTAGATTCTACTCAGATCCTCAAAGTCCAATGCTATCGTGTATGAACAAATAAGCTTGTTTCAGGTCAGCCTATGTTTCTGCTAAAGAGTGGTTTGGCTCATTTCTGCTCAGTGTTATTTTGAAAACAAAGAATCCCAGGGACCAGCAGTTGCATTGCTCCCACAACAAATTAGTAGCTCAAAACTGGGCATCCATGAGGCGCTGTGGGCCATCAGCAGCAGAATTGTATTCCACCGCAATCTGTAACCTTATGGCCCGGCATATCCCTCACTTTACCATTACCATCAAATCAGGCACCATTGACCAGAAACTTAACTCGACCAGCCGCATAAATACTGTAGCAACAAGAGCAGGTCTGAAGCTGGGTATTCTGCGGCGAGTGTCTCACCTCCTGACTCCCCAAAATCTTTCCACCATCTATAAGGCACAAGTCAGGAGTGTGATGAAATACTCTCCACTTGCCTGGATGAGTGCAGCTCCAACAACACTCAAGAAGCTCGACATCATCCAGGACAAAGCAGCCCACTTGATCGGCACCCCATCCACCACCTTAAACATTCACTCCCTCCACCACCGGCGCACCGTGGCTGCAGTGTGAACCATCTACAAGATGCACTGCAGGAACTCGCCAAGGCTTCTTCGACAACACCTCCCAAACCTGTGACGTCTACCACCTAGAATTATAAGGGCAGCAGGTGCATGGGAACATCAGCACCTCCAAGTTCCTCTGCCAGTCACATACCATCCTGACTTGGAACTATAGCACCGTTCCTTCATTGTCACTGGGTCAAAATCCTGGAACTCCCTACTTAACAGCATTGTGGGAGTACCTTCCCCACATGGACTGCAGCAGTTCAAGAAGGCAGCTCACCACCACATTCTCAAGGGCAGTTAGGGATGGGCAATAAATGATGGCCTTGCCAGCGACGCTCACATCCCATAAATGAATTTTAAAAATCCCAGCAGTGAGCTTGAAGCTATGCTATGGTGTGCTTTCCGCTAATGCAATGTGTGATGCGTTCAGTGGCTCTCGCAACTGAACAACTGTTATTTGCAAAATGGAATTAATGCCAATATATGTTTTAAGTTAAAAGCAAACTCCAACCATTTCAATTTCACTATACTGAAATCTTTTTTCTGGAAGAAGTAGGAAGTGAATAAATTGGATTGTTTTCAATGGCAGAAAATGAGAAAGTGTTTGATCCGTTGTGATTCAATATAATGGGGGTGAATGAGATGTTTGATGGTGTAATAGAAAGGTACAGGAAGAAGACTGGGATGCTATGTAATAGGTCTGAATAGGAAAAGATTTGTTACATTATGATTCGATACTAGTACCAGGTACAACAGCATCTGAAGTTTGTTGCTTTGAGATATTCTGTTAAAATCAGTAAAAGTATTTTTCCAAAGATGTTTGATGTTAATGTGAAATTATACTCTGTTCTTGCCTTTTAATTTGCATATGTGAGCTATTTACTGCCTCGTAAACTTTAGATTTGCTCAGTTTATTGTTTAATTAACTACTGGTTCTTATTAATATTCATAACATTAAGCCCAGTTTCATTAATGGTGGCATTCCAGATATATAACCTCCAAAGATTCATCAACAATTATGTTTTATTCAGAAATTGAAACAAGGCAATCAATATTGCCAGGATTAACAGCACAAATAAACACCATCGATATTATTTAATAAGTGTTGCATCATCAGGCAATCTCATTATGAGTCCAATTTCCATCTCTTTCTAAATAAAAAATAAATATAAAAGCTAAGATTGTATAACATTGATGTACTGCTTTCAGCCCAGATGCTTTTTTAATTAAACACAGACTCTATAATAGTCATAAAAAATGAGCCTCTGCAGGATGTCCACATATGGATTTTTTTTAGAACAGCAATTCTTCTATTTAACTCTATATCTGTCAAACACCTGAGTCCATGGCCACCACCTTCATCTCATCTGCATTAGTCTTCAGTGGCAGTATTGGCTTTCAGATGTATGTAATAGAACCAAAGCTGACTCAAAACTTTGGCAGATAATTGGTTGCTGTACTAATTCTTCAATCTCTGTGCTTCTGCAGTGCACGTTATGAATAGATACAACATTGGTAAATAATTCCCTGCAATGTGGTTCACCATAAACCTAAACTTACTGCGTACTGCAAGAGTGGTTGAGATCAGAGGGCAACATGTGTTGCCCCTCCAGCCAAATGTGTCCAGGAAGTCCTATTTCTTCCACTTGTATTGGATGGAATGTACAGTAGGTGTCAGCTTTGCCTCAGTGGTAGCACTCTCGCCTCTGAATCAGAAGGTTTTGTGCTCAAGTCCAACTTTAGAGACTTGAGCACATAATTCAGTGCAGTACTGAGGGAGTGCTGCACTGTCGAGGTGCTGTCTTTCAGATGAGATGTTAAACTGAGGCCCCATCTTTCAAGCCCCTGCTCTGTCCTGATTGAGATGATCTTAGTTGGAGTGACGTTGGATGAACTTGCTGGTCTTTCTTTAACTGTCCATTTTCGTATGTTGATATGTGCTGACAGGGATTCGCCAATTGGCCTCAACTTCCTAGGGAGGAAATATAATATTAGCCAAGAAACTTGTTGGAGAGTGCATGTGTCGACATTGGATGAGTCAAATACCTGGCCAATAAATTCATCTCACATGAAGAATGGTCAGTTTGGTGAAGCACCAATACCAGTACAACTGTACGGCAGTAAGAAAAGGAAATCAAATTGGAGAAGTGTACTACGAGCACCCTTATCTCTTCATAAAGTATTTACTTTAAAAATGTTTTTTTAAAATAATTTGGAACATCCCTAATACCTGCATTCATCAAGATCGGCTTGAATGACATTGAAAGGCTCTTGTATCTGGCACAGCGCCACCTGCTGCCTGGTGAAGGAATCGGATTGCCAGTTCGTGGGAAATATAATCTGCTCATTAGGCCTGTTCGAAATGAGCTTTACAGTGATAAATACGTGTTAAAACATTCAATTGGCTTTGTGCTGGTGGTACAATGCGATATATTATTATAATACCTACCACCAACAATATTAATTAAGAATACTGCTGTTCAATCTGGCCATTGGTAGAAGGAAACAGTTTTAAGATAAATCCAGGAGAAGGAAAAAAGTTTTTTTAAAAACCAAGAAATTCAGAAGATGCAAATCTAAGGGCATAAATAAACAATGAACAAGTAAAATACCACTACAGAGAGACACGATTAAAGGAGTAACGTGTAGATCAAGTCTATATGCAATCGTTGGTGAGTTAAGATAGATAACTCAGGAAAATGGAGGGATTATGGAGTGTCCTCCTCAAATTCGGCTGCCCTCAAAAGTTTGTCACCATCCTCCGCCTGCTTCACGACGACATGCAAGCCGTGATCCTGACCAACGGTTCCACCACAGACCCAGTTCACGTACGGACCGGGGTCAAGCAAGGCTGTGTCATCGCACCAACGCTCTTCTCGATCTTCCTTGCTGCAGTGCTCCATCTCGCCCTCAGTAAGCTCCCCACTGGAGCGGAGCTAATTTACAGAACAACCAGGAAACTGTTCAACCTCCGCCACCTCCAGTCCAGATCCAAGGTCGTCCCATCCTCTGTCGTCGAATTACAGTATGCAGACGGCGCTTGCGTCTGCGCTCACTCGGAGGTCGAACTCCAAACCATCGTCAACACCTTCACCGAAGCGTACGAGAGCATGGGCCTTACACTAAACATCCGTAAGACAAAGGTCCTCTGCCAACCTGCCCCCGCCACACAGTACTGCCCCCCGATTATCAAAATCCACGACAAGGCCTTGGACAACGTGGACCACTTTCCATACCTCGGGAACCTACTGTCAACAAGGGCAGACGTCGATGACGAAGGCCAACACCGCCTTCAGTGTGCCAGTGCAGCCTTCGGTCGCCTGAGGAAGAGAGTGTTTGAAGACCAGGACTTCAAACCCAGCACCAAGCTCATGGTCTACAGAGCAGCAGTGATACCCGCCCTGCTGTATGCCTCAGAGACATGGACCATGTACAGCAGGCACCTCAAAGCACTGGAGAAGTACCACCAACCCTGCCTCCACAAGATCCTGCAAATCCATTGGCAGGATAGGCGCACCAACGTCAGTGTTCTCACTCAGGCCAACATCCCCAGCATCGATCAGCTCCGATGGACAGGTCACATCGTCCGTATGCCCGATACGAGACTCCCAAAACAAGCGCTCTACTCGGAGCTCCAACACGGTAAGAGAGCCCCATGTGGGCAGAGGAAACGCTTCAAGGACACCCTCAAAGCCTCCTTGAAAAAGTGCAACATCCCCACTGACACCTGGGAATCCCTGGCCCAAGACCGCACAAAGTGGAGGAGAAGCATCCGGGAAGGCACCGAACACCTCAAGTCTCTTCGCCGGGAGCAAGCAGAAGCCAAGCGCAAGGAGCGCACGTCAATCCAAGCACCCCACCCACCCGCCCCTTCAACCATCGTCTGCCCCACCTGTGACAGAGACTGTAGGTCCTGCATTGGACTCATCAGTCGCCTGAGAACTCATTTTTAATGTGGAAGCAAGTCATCCTCGGTTCCGAGGGACTGCCTAAGAAGAAGAGCGTGTAGATCAAGTCTATATGCAATTGTTAGTGAGTTAAGATAGATAGTTGTCAGGAAAATCGTAGCATTGTTTATCTGGAATGAGGAATTGGCTGTAAACCACCAATGGAATTTTTTTTAAAGATTGCAAAGCTGCAGACTAAATATATACCATTTTAAAAAAGAGGAAAAACAACTTCAAGTTCCAGAATGCTGTGGATTAATAAAGAGATTAGAAACAAACTAAAAATGAAGAAAAGAGCATGTGGGGGCCTATAGATATGATAAAAAATAATAGAGAATATGAGAAAATAAAGAGGTTAAGTGAGGGATAACGAAAGTAAGGAGGCAGTACAAGGAGAGAATCTTTCCCAAAAAAATGGAAAAGAACAAATATACCGGTAAAATAGAATTGTTAAGAGTGAGGTGGGACCCCTGAGAGAAGGGGCCAAACTGCAATTCAGCTAAATATATCCTCCGGGATCGGTGACCATCCCACCCCCAAAGAGCCAGACTTCCTCCCACCACCACCCCCAGCCCCCGCAAGCTACCGCTAACCCAGCTGCAAACTTCCCAGCTGTTCCTGTCCTGCGGCCTCCTCCGGAGCGTTCCCTGCCCGACCGGGAGCCAAGCCTGTCCGCTGGGGAAAAAAGCCGCATTCTGTGGAGTCCAAACTGCGCAGCACGCAGGGAACCAACATTCCCCTCCCCTCCCATCCCCACTCACAAAACCCACCTCAGTAAATACCAGGGCCATTATGTGGACAAAAGCACCAAACAATGAAGAAGGAATTGTTTTTACTTATACACACGTGTATATGTGCAGGGATTATGCAGAGTGTAAGCCTGAAAACTAAGGGATAATGTTTGTGTGGGGGGATTTAGGGGGTGAGGCGGTATTTGATGTGGAAATATGGTACTTTAAAGACTTGGCCCAGAAATTCGGGTCGGAGGATTCCCGCGGGTGCAAGCATAGCGGGTGCACTTACATAGCGCGCCTGCCGTTGTGCTGTGGGCCCGCGTGGGATTCCGATCCTGGGCCTCCTCCAGCTGCCGGTGTGCAGTGCTCGCGTATCCCAGCGGCGCAGTTAGTTCGCAGTGTCCCCTGGGATCACGTGGTCCATGGGGAGCTCCATTCATAGATTTGACAGGAAGACCTGTCAAATCTATGAATAGAGATCAGCCCCAAAACCTAAGTAAAACTTCAAATAAATTTTAAAAAAAATCACATTTTTAAAATAACTATAAATTACATAAATGAACTATTTTAAACAAAAATTTTAATTTTTGAAAAAATTTATTAAAGTTTTAACGGGGCTAAAAATAAACTTACCTTTCTTTAAAGTATTTAAAAATGATAAACCTGTGGAAAAAATGTTTCAATTTTACTTAATTCACCTCTTACCTTGTTAAAAGCAGGTCTTGCGCCTGCTTTTTCCACGCGCAGCTGCCAGGGACTTAGCCGCATGGAGAAACCTGTAAAAAAAAAAGCGGAAGTTCGCTGCATGCGCGCTGCCTCTCCCGCGCACGCAGTTGACACGCGAACCCCTTCCTTCACGAGACCGGAAGTTCCGGTTTTCCGTGCATGCGCGAAACCGGCACTTCCGGTGGCCCTACGGGTGAGTACACAGCGCGTGCTCACCCGTGGGGACCCGAATTTCTGGGCCATGAATTCTCCCTGCAGTAATGCATTAGAATCAGCATGAGTGTTAGTGAATTCATTTGTAACTAATGAGTCAAATGACACACTAGATTATGTAACATAAATGTAGACAGAGAATTTATACATATTTTTATTTTAATTTCATTTAATTGACATTTTTCCATTTTCTTAATTTTATTACTGGCTTTCAGTTTTGCTTTCCTGATGATTTAATTCAACATCCCTCTTTGCGAGCTTCTATTAGCTGGTTACTGCGAGCAGGAAACAAATGATAGAACACTCCCAAGTACATTTTTGAAACAAATAGATTGCTTGAAACGTTTGAAGGAGCTGATGGCAATTTGAAAAGCTGTAAGCGTATTAACATGCATTGCAAGCCCTGAGACTCTGAAATGAATTGATGGTGCCATAGTGACACGGGCAGTGTGCAGTCAGTTAAATCTGACTATCTGGTGAAGTATCCAAAGGCAGAATAGGTGACTGTATTGTCAAGCTGCAAAGGCAAATGGTTTTGCTGTGGATCAATAGCAGACTTTGGCTGTTCATCTATGCCACAAGTAATGGATCCACAGTGGTATAAATATTCCAGCTTTAGTAGGGAAGTCGTCAACATGAAAGGGAACAGAATGTACACGGGTCTGACCAATCACCCATAGTCAGTGCGGGGTGACACAATTTGAATTATTCCTTCTTTTAAATTCAGTCTGATTTCATGCACTGCTGCCTCATTCCAAGAGCACAGCTTCACTGGCATCCTTGCCTGAGGCTTTGTCATCATGCCGTCAGATTTGTAAACAGTTTGACAAAAACAACATGGATGCAGTTGTTATAAAGTATGGGTAGGTCTCCCATGGTCTTGCCCATTACTAGTTGGAGGATTTGCTGTTTTATAACGACACAGACGTTTTACCCTACAAAGTAGATGCATTATTTTATGATGATGTACAGGAGCTTTATATGCAGCAACACGCACTTTGTTATCGGTTAATAATTTAATCTCTCACGGCATTGGTTATAGAGTCATAGGGCTGGATTTTCATTGACCTGTGGAGGTGGGTTTGGAGGCGTGTGGGGGGTTAAAATTGCGAACTCCATCCCGCCTCCACGCAATTTTCATTAAATCGTGTCTGCTGGTCCCGACTCCGTCCCACCTCCAAGAGGCGGGATAGGCTGTTCAGGCCCTTAACAAGCACTAAATTGCCTCGATAATACCATTTTGAAAGACCTTTGTGATTTTAACCCTTTTTCTACGTGAAGCACGCCTGTTCTGAACCACGAATGTGAAACCTGGCGGGAGCACATTTGGATAGCTGTCTGGCTGGCTGGCATACATGCATGCATATCTGGGAGTGGTGGTGAATGGGAGACATATCTGGGAGTGGTGGTGCAAAAATATCTGGGAGCAGACTTAGGGCTGCTGCTGCTCATTTTGCCTCCAGGTCCTCTCACAGCAAAGGCCAGGCAGTCTTTGCAGACCTTCAAGGCAGCAGCAATGATGACATCATCAGAGGCGACTTTTAGACTGAAAACACTAATTGGGTCATGGGTTCCCACAAGCTGGAACTCAATTGCCTAATTAGGTGAAAATCGCATCAATCTCCCACATCCAATTGCAGTCGGGTGGATAACACGAAAAGTGGATAACACGACCCCAACCCGCCCCAGTATCAAAATCCAGCCCATAGAGTTATACAGCACAAAAAGAGGCCCTTCGGCCCATCGTGTCCGCGCCGGCCATCAAGCCCTATCTATTCTAATCCCATTTTCCAGCACTTGGTCTGTAGCCTTGTATGCTATGGCGTTTCAAGCGCTCATCTAAATGCTTCTTGAATGTTGTGAGGGTTCCTGCCTCTACCACCCTTTCAGGCAGTGAGTTCCAGATTCCAACCACCCTCTGGGTGAAAAAGTTTTTCCTCAAATCCCCTCTAAACCTCCTGCCCCTTACCTTGAAACTATGCCCCCTGGTTATTGACCCCTCTACTAAGGGGAAAAGTTCCTTTCTATCTACCCTATCTATGCCCCTCATAATTTTGTACACCTCAATCAGGTCCCCCCTCAGCCTTCTCTGCTCTAAGGAAAACAACCCCAGCCTGTCCAGTCTCTCTTCATAGCTGAAGCGCTCCAGCGCAGGTAACATCCTGGTGAATCTCCTCTGCACCCTCTCCAATGCAATCACATCCTTCCTATAGTGTGGCGACCAGAACTGGAAAAAAAAAGTCTCTTGCTGAAGCCTAGGGAGAGTTGGGGGAGGAGAGATTTTAACCCTACCATCCTGGCGGAAACCGGGCAGGGTAGGCAGATAAAATGGCCCAGGTTACTTAACCTGCTGAAAAGCCACCAGGATCGTGCCCTCCACAATTTTAACCTGCTGTCCTGCGAATTCCTTCTTTACATATGCCTGTCAGATTCCAATGACGGTCATCGGGACCCGACTGCAATTTTAACTCAGGCCTGAGTGGGGAAGCCGCTGCGGCCAAAGCTGGTCACAAGAGGATCAGCCCCAGAAGAGACCAAACAAAGGTAGCTTTTTTCTGTGTGGAGCGAGGAGGTGTAGGAGTGGGATTTAAGTGAGGCCTGGGAGTTTAAGTAGCCTAGGCCTCATTTCTGAAGCAGCAGGCAACCTTGCTGCTCACTCACCCAAAACCCACTCGGGGTTCAAATTGGAGCCACATATGTGTCTTTCTCATTGTTTGATTCATTCTGTGTTCCTTTTTCTGTGTTTCTGTTTATCTTTCACTGTATTTCTCTCTCTGTGTATGGCTGTCACAAGTTTTTTTTTCATTGTGATGTCTGTTCCTTCCTGTTTGTGTTCAACTCTTTTATTTTTGCTCTTTCTCTGAGCCTTTATGTAAATCTTTCCTTCCCTATGCGTCCTCCCTCTTCCCTCTATGGCTTATACTTGTACTCAGTTTCTAGCTATTACTTTTGTTAAACCACAGTGAACAACAAGATGGAAACCATTAGGTACTGGGTCAAAGTTGGGCAATGTAATCACGTGAGGACAGGCTGTCGAGGTAGGAGCAATTAGAAAGCCTGGGACAGGCGTTGGACGTTCAGCAGGCTTTCTGGGGCCTAGTGGCCTGGCCAGAGTCTTATTGTAGGATGCCTGGAGTCTGGGAACATGCAGGAAAAAAGGTTGGAGTCTGTTTGCATTCAGAAGGGGTGAGGTATCACTTGTGGAGTTGGGGTCTTGGGGACTTGGAGTTAGGCGAGGGTCTGGTAGCAATGGATTTTTTTTATTCGTTCCTGGATGTGGGCACCACTGGCAAGGCCAGCATTTATTGCCCATCCCTAATTGCCCTTGAGAAGGTGGTGGTGAGCTGCCTTCTTGAACCACTGCAGTTCGTGTGGTGAAGGTTCTCCCAAAGTTCTTTTAGGGAGGGAGTTCCAGGATTTTGACCCAATAATGATGAAGGCACGGCGATGTATTTCCAAGTCAGGGTGGTGTATAACTTGGAGGGGAACTTGGAGGTGGTGGTGTTCCCATGTGCCTGCTGCCCTTGTCCTTCTAGGTGGTAGAGGTCGCGGGTTTGGGAGGTGCTGTCGAAGAAGCCTTGGCAAATTGCTGCACTGCATCTTGTAGATGATGCACACTGCAGCCATGGTGCGCTGGTGGTGGAGGGAATCAATGTCTAAGGTGGTGGATGGGGTGCCAATCAAGCGGGTTGCTTTGTCCTGGATGGTGTCGAGCTTCTTGACTGTTGTTGGAGCTGCACTCATCCAGGCAAGTGGAGAGTATTCCATCACACTCCTGATTTGTGCCTTGTAGATGGTGGAAAGGCTTTGGGGAGTGGGGATTCAGGAGATGAGTCACTCACCGCAGAATACCCACCCCCCACTCTCGTTGCCACAGTATTTATGTGGCTGGTCCCATTAAGTTTCTGGTCAATGTTGACCCCCCAGGATGTTGAAGGTGGGGGATTTGGTGATGGTAATGCCGTTGAATGTCAAGGGGAGGTAGTTAAACTCTCGCTTGTTGGAGATAGTCATTGCCTGACACTTGTGTGGCATGAATGTTACTTAAACTTATCAGCCCAAGCCTGAATGTCATCCAGGTCTTACTGCATGCAGGCATGGACTGCTTCATTATATGAGAAGATGTGAATGATCTGAACACTGCAATTGTCAGCGAACATCCCCACTTCTGACCTTATGATGGAGGGAAGGTCATTGAAGAAGCAGATGAAGATGGTTGGGCCTAGGACATTGCCCTGAGGAACTCCTGCAGCGATGTCCTGGGGCTGAGATAATTGGCCTCCAACAACCACAGCCATCTTCCTTTGATGAATTGATTGCACTACAGCAAAGATAATCATGAAGAGAGGCTGTGAACTTCCACAAGATTAAGAGAGATGCCCCAGAGAAAATAATTCAGCTGTGGGAACACTGGTAAAAACAATCTGAGGCCCTTGTCAAGAAGACAAAGCCCCTGGCTTCTGAAACCCGGCCCCGATTTTAACTCCAGGTGCATTCACCACTCAGGCCTGAGTTAAAATTACAGTCGCGTCTCAATGATTTCATCGGGCCACAACATGCATATTTAAAGAAGGACTCTGTTGGCTCCGGGCCCATGTCCTTGCTGCCCGCTCAGGAGAGCAGATTAAAATTGCAGATGTTGCGATTATGGCGGCTTTTGGACAGGCAAGATCCAGGGCGATTTTAACTGCCCGCTCCGCCAGGTTTCGGCTGAGCGAGTACAGTTAAAATCATCCCCTCGAGACAGAGCTCCAAAAGGAAACATCAATGGAGATATTTCAAACATGATAAAGACAACTCGAAGGTAAGTTTATTGATGTTGTGAGTTACGTAATATTTTAATGTTATGTTAGAAACTTATTCTGAGGATTATGTTCTCTGCTTATAGATGAAACAAGATGGTGGCTGAAAGCATCTTCAAAAATCGTTTTTGAGTGTTTTCACTAGTTCTTCTTATCCTCTTTGCCAATTTCTTTATTGGTACCTGCTTGTTGACTACTGATTATTTATTGGTAGAACTTGCTTATTCTTTCTGGTTTGTATTTTTCATTTCCATTTGCTACTTGTTCATGGCTGGGTTTCCTACTTATCTACTTATGGTTTGCTGTATTTTGGGATGTGATATTTGACCTAATCAGGTAGAAGTGTGGTACATTCTTTGCACTATGGAAGAAAATGCCTGAGAGGCTAGCTGATAGACTTCTTTATATATACGAACGGATCTTCTGTGACATTGCTCGTGGTGAGTTGGGAGTTACACTGTTCCAAGGATGGGGTCCTGTGGCGTGGGAGGGAAGAGGAGTGAAAGGATTTGGAAAGAGTTTTTGAGAGATGGGGTCAGAGACAGTGAAGTAAGTGCTTATTGATTGGCACTGTGTAAAGATAATGGAAGCATTTGTATGTTGTCAAAACATTAGAACCATCCAACAGTGTAAACATACTGGAAACATTCAGCATTTAATCGTCACGAGCAACTGATTATCATTCCAACTGAAGTGGAGGTAAATCCAGAGCTGCTGCTGATACGACAAATCCGAAAGACAAACCGAGACCACAAGGCAGGACTTCACCGAAACACGCAGTGAATTACAAATGCTTTGATGAGATTTTGCCGACCCGTTATTTCTAGTTACGGTAAATGACTTGAGCACTCAAAGGTCGAGATGACTCGCTCTCGCCCGTTTTACACTGTCGCACAAAATCAAGATTGTCCCCAATGTTTCTCAATGGGGAGAGACTAAGCAGTTGGACGAGGAAGGTGGTCATGAAGGCCCAACCTGGAATGGTGGACAGGACACTTAACAAACAAACTGAAAGAAAAAACATTGCAGCGAAGCAAAACCAATAAAGCAACCTACTGTTATCAAGAAGGGAAGTTAAAAATGGTGGCAGCTTGCTAGAGCTGTGAACTTGTTGTTACTATGTAATAGTGGTTGAGCTCTTGGGTATTGGAGTTTCTGAAGCATGATCTGTTGGTAGAAGTAGGTGTGACTGGGGACACGTGATTACAAGTAGTCGCTTAATAATGAGAAATCCTATTGAGGTGCCAACTAGAGGCATGACAGAAATGGTGATGCTCAACTCAGAGAGGTGCTTCATACATAGCAAATTTAATTTATAATAGATTTTATCATTGGCCATATTTTTTTTTTTTTTCGCGCTTTCTCCCAAGCCTCATTTCTCACATAATTTACAGACTGTTCACTGATTCACTACCGATGGGCTACTGATTAATGTAAGAAAGAAAGACTTGCATTTATATAGTACCTTTCATGACTTCAGGACATCCCAAAACACTTTACAGACAATGAAATACTTTTGAAGTCCAATCGCTTTTGTATGGAGGACACACGGCAGCCAATTTGCACACAGCAAGGTCCCACAAACAGCATTGAAATAAATGACCAGATCATCTGCTTTAGGTGTTGGTTGAGGGATAAATGTTGGCCAAGACATCAGGAGAACTCCCCAGCGCTTCTTCGAATAGTGCCATGGGATCTTTTACATCCACCTGGCGTCAGTTTAACGTCTCATCGAAAGACGGCACCTCCGGCAGTGCAGCACTCCCTCAGTACTGCACTGAGATGTCAGCCTAGATTATTTGTTATTAGTGATTGCAGAGTGGTGCATCTCTATGCTCAACATCTGCCACTCGCAGTGGAAATGAGAGTAAGAGGGAGCAGTGCTAATTCCCTGGGGAGGGCGGTGCTGGAACTTAAATACATATAGGAGCTGAAAGAGAGTGATGGCAATCAGATCCTTCAGATCGAGAGAGCCAAGAGCTGCAGATACTGAGACCCATTGCGTGGTGCCCCTACGTGCCCACTGCAGATCCTGACGACCCTCACAGGAAGGTTCCTGCAGACCTGGACATATATTCATTGGTTTCCTGATTGATTATATACTGTACCGTGAACACCACAAAAACCACAATGAAAGGAAGGAAATTACATCAGATTGGTTATATGATGATTGACAGTCCTAAATGACCAGCACTCCTCTGGGGGTTGAGAGTCTTTTAACAAAACAAAACAGAAAGTTGCCCATAATTGCTCCAGTTTTGCTCCGTAATTGATGACTAGTTAATGAAATGTCATTGTTAGAAATCTGACATTTCAGTGCCACATGTTCCTGCGAGTTCATTGGGGGATTGTTAATTACAGAGAAGAAGCATTCTCCAATTTGTCTGTTGGTTAAAAGAATTTAATCCCTCACCCCCTCCTCCCCGCCTATCGCTTGTCTCCGGATGCTAACTCTTCCTGGTGGTGAGGGTATAAGAGTAGAACTGCTGAGAAAGTTCCTGCCGATGTCGAGAGTACATGAAACAAGTTAAAGAAATCCAATTTCTGATTTGAGAGGACAGTTTGACAAAATAACAGCGATAGCGTCCACAGTGCACAGTTGCACAACCTTGTCATTTACTTAATCTTTATCTCCTGCGCTTTCTCATTATGATGTATGAAACAGCAATAACAGTACAAGGCAGAGGTCAGCATCCTGCAGCATTTTCATACGACACCACACAATTCCAACCTTGTTGATGTGCAGCAACAAGTCTCCACAACCCGAGAGAGTTATATTTAATATCCCTCTCCTGTAATCCTGCAATCATGCCAATGATTCGCAGAGATTTAACTGAAATGAGGGATTTGCGCGACTAATCGTCTGAAATTGAAAGATTTCAATCAGGTTGCAAGTATCGGTATACCAGGTAGAACAGCCGTAGTAAGCTTTTCTTAATATAAAATATACATGCACGCATTTACTACTGGAGCCTGTGGATTTAACTTGCAAGCGAAGGTTGACTCAATTATAACTGTGAACTGGGAGACTCGGGTGAAAAGCAGGCTCAGTGCCCCCATCTTCTGGAAGGATCTGTAAGCTGGCTTGTAGTCACGCACACACATGAAGCTTTGTAGAATGATTTGCGATTTGAGATTATTCCTACTCTGTTAAATTTTTTCTTCTGTCTCTTTGCCTCCTGATTTATGGAATTGAACGGATGTAGGTTTTTAGCATGCAATGATAAGAGAAATGGTGCCCGATTTTACTCAGCGAAATTCGGGAAGAGATTCAGATGAACCCCGACCTCCTTTGATGCCAAGTCAGGAAAATGCTGATGGTTCAAGAGTCAAGAGAGATTTAGGAGAATGGATAGATGTAGGAGCAACTGGGGTTACAGCTGTATGGAATAGGCTTGGCACAGAGACAATCTGGGAACGTGATGAAACAATGCACAAGCAACTGAACGGGTTGCTTAAAGGAATGAATAGGCGGGCGGGATGTTATATCAGGTCCTCAAAGGGCCACAACCAAGGTAAGTGTTTAAAGTATACTTACTGGAATGTGGAGCTGGGAGGAGCAGGAGCGCTCTTCCCGACCCGCACTCAAACCACGTGGGCTGCTGCCGGCCACCCTACCACAATAAATGCTGGGTGTGCCAGCGACGCCCACATCCCATGAACGAATAAAAAAACCAAAACCCAATCCAAGCCTCTGCCCTTCGCTTCCCAATCACCAATACCCGCCACCTTCCGGCCTCCGCTACCCTCTCGGCCCGACCTCCCCCTTTCCTGGCCCGATCGCCCTCTCTCCCCAACCCAATCGTCGCACTTCATGGCCTCCTTTAACAACTTACCTGAGGCCTAATCTTCAATTCCTCATCGGCGAGCTGCCTGGTGACTCCTATTATTGGCCAACGTCACCTGCGCCTCGGGCCTGTCCATTCACCTGCGGGGGATCGTTTCCTGCACCCCCTGCGCTCCCATTTTTGGGCGCGCTCGAATATCTAGACCAGTATTTCCTGCGCCCCGAATGTTCTTGGTGCTCAGGACCCCAAGAGTTTTTAATCCAGCTCTAGCGGGGAGGGAGTACCATATTCTACATCAGAAAAGAAGAAGGTGCAAGTCTGAAAGCAGGGCTGAAGAACATTGCAGAGGGTAGGATAAGATAGCTTGTGCGCATCCTGCATTGTTCCCAGGCAAGGACGAAGCCAGTGGTATTTCAAAAGCCACAGATAGCCAGGTTTTCTAAAGGATTTGTTATCATCAACCTGAGCAGTAATCTAAGATCAGGTGGCAGTCTGTCGAAGGATACAATGTGTGATCTCACATGGCATTCAGGCAGCCTATCCTCAATCGTCTTGATTGACTAGCCTATTCTGTGCAGGTACTGGATGCATTCTCATATACCTTTGCTTAATTGTAGTTTCAGGCTATATCTTTCTCTTACATCGTCCGTATTCACCTCTAGGACAGGCTGTACTTGGTGTGCTTATTAAGTCTCTCCAGGAATATAGCTGTGGTTCAATTGAAACCCCATTCATTTTACGGAGTGACTCAGTTCTTCAAATCAAATTTAACTAGCAGCGCAGCAACTGAATCTACACATCAGCCTTGTGTGTAAGTGCTTTCATTAACTCTTCTTCAGTACTGTCCATGAGCAACCCTTGAGCGTCACACCGAGTCTGGGCCTCCTCTGTAAAACAGAGTCTGTACCTTCCGGGTTTTTAAAACGTCTCCACCTCCTGATTCTGCACTGGCTCATCAGATCTAAATGAGGGTACAAGCACAGAGGCAGCACCTTGCATCCTGAATGATGACTATAGATACATGTAACCTCTGCCATCACTGCATTAGGGGGAGTTTGGTATGAATAAAGGGGCATGTACACTTTCAGGTGCTATTGACTGTACGGAGTCATTTTAATTTGGATGATAGTGTAAAACGCCCAGTATCGGTTCAGCCGCCAACGACTTCAATGGAAACGGAAGTGTTTACCTATCATCGAAAGTTAAAATTGCCCCCATTGTATCTTCACAGCACAGAATGGGTGGAGAGATTATTATGGCCCGGATTTTGAGGTGGGTAATGACGGCGAACATGTCAGCATTCACCATCATTACCGCTCTGAACCTGCCCGCAACTTCAGGATTTAGCGCATGCACATCTAAAAGCGGAAATCCTGAAGTTGCGGCCAGTCATTCACTGCCCCGCCACAGGCTGCGCTGTGGACCCGCCCACCCATTGCTGGCAAACCGTGAAATCAGTGAAATCAATGGAACTGACGAAAACTGGCGCTTTTCCGCGCTAATATCACTGTTAAATACCCCATTAAATGTTAAGCCTTGTTGGATTAGGTGTAACTGGGGTTTTAACAGTGTATTGACTGCTAAACAAATGTTCTGACCCTGAGAAAGTAATTTTTATATTAGTGGAGTGTAAAATTTCTCCATTATAATAAAAATTAGAATTAAAAAAAAAAAAATGTTTTTTTAATTATACGTTTATTCCTGATATTTCAGAGTGGTGTACAGGCCCCCTAACAGCGATCATAATATGATAGAATTCTTCATTAAGATGGAGAATGAAATAGTTGACTCAGAGACGAGGGTCCTGAATTTAAATAAAGGAAACTGCGATGGTATGAGGCGCGAGTTGGATAGGATAGATTGGGGAATGTTACTCAAAGGGTTGACAGTGGATAGGCAATGGCAAACATTCAAAGATCGCATGGATGAACTACAGAATTTGTTCATCCCTGTCTGGCATAAAAATAAAACAAAAAAGGTGACTCAACCATGGCTGACAAGGGAAATCAGGGATAGCATTAGATCCAAGGAGAGGACATATAAATTGGCCAGAAAAAGCAGTAAACCTGAGGATTAGGAGCAGTTTAGGATTCAGCAAAGGAGGACAAAGGGATTAATTAAGAGGGGGAAAATAGAGTATGAGCGTAAGCTTGCAGGGAACATAAAAACTGACTGTAAAAGCTTTTATAAATATGTGAAGAGAAAAAGATTGGTGAAGTCAAGCATAGGTCCCTTGCAGTCAGAATCAGGGGAATTTATAATGGGGAACAAAGAAATGGCAGTCCAATTAAATACATACTTTGGCTCTGTCTTCACAAAGGAGAACACAAATAACCTCCCAGAGATGCCGGGGAACATAGGGTCTAATGAGAGGGAGGAACTGAATGAAATCAGTATTTGTAGGGAAATGGTGTTAGGGAAATTGACGGCAATAAAGACCGATAAATCCCCAGGGCCTGATAATCTACATCCTAGGGTACTTAAGGAAGTGGCCCTAGAAATAGTAGATGCATTGCTGGTCATCTTCCAAAATTCTATAGACTCTGGAACAGTTCCCATGGATTGGAGGGTAGCTAATGTTACCCCACTGTTCAAAAAAGGTGGTAAAGAAAAAACGGGGAATTATAAGCCTGACATCGGTTGTGGGGAAAATGCTAGAGTCCATTATAAAAGATGTAATAGCAGAGCACTTGGAAAACAGTGACAGGATTGGACAAAGTCAACATGGATTTACCAAAGGTAAATCGTGCTTGACTAATCTACTGGAATTTTTTGAGGATGTAACTGATAGAATAGATAAGGGAGAACCAGTGGATGTGGTGTATTTGGACTTTCAGAAGGCATTCGATAAGGTCCCGCATAAGAGATTAGCGTGTAAAGTTAAGGCACATGGGATTGGGGGCAAGGTACTGACTTGGATAGAGAACTGGTTGGCAGACAGGAAGCAAAGAGTTGGAATAAACGGGTCTTTTTCCGAGTGGCAGGCAGTGACTAGTGGGGTTCCGCAGGGATCAGTACTAGGACCCCAGCTATTCACTATATATATTAATGATCTATACGAGGGAACTAGATGTAATATCCCCAAGTTTGCAGATGACACAAAGCTGGGTGGGCGTGTGTGATGCGAGGAGGATGCTGAGAAACTCCAGTATGATTTGGACAGGTTGGGTGATTGGGCAGAAGCATGGCAGATGCAGTATAATGTGGATAAATGCGAGGTTATCCACTTTGGTGGCAAAAACAGAAAGGCAGATTACTATCTGAATGGCAATAGATTGGGAGAAGGGGAAGTGCAACGAGACCTGGGTGTCCTTGTGCACCAGTCGCTGAACGTAAGCATGCAGGTACAGCAGGCGGTTAAGAAGGCAAATGGTATGTTGGCCTTCGTAGCGAGAGGGTTTGAGTACAGGAACAAGGATGTCTTGCTGCAGCTGTACAGGGCCTTGGTGAGACCACACCTTGAGTATTGTGTGCAGTTTTGGTCGCCTTATCTGAGGAAGGATGTTCTTGCCATGGAGGGTGTGCAGCGAAGATTCACCAGACTGATACCTGGAATGACGTACGAGGAGAGATTGGGTCAATTGGGCTTATACTCGCTGGAGTTTAGAAGAATGAGAGGAGATCTCATTGAAACTTATAAAATTCTAACAGGGCTAGACAGACTGGATGCAGGAAGGATGTTCCCGATGGCGGGTGAGTCCAGAACAAGAGGTCACAGTCTAAAGATAAGGGGTAAGCCATTTAAGACAGAGATGAGGAGGAATTTCTTCACCCAGAGAGTGGTGAACCTGTGGAATTCTCTACCACAGAAGGCAGTTGAGGCCAAGTCAGTAAATATATTCAAGAAGGAGTTAGATATATTTCTTAAGGCTAAAGGTATCAAGGGATATGGGGAGAAGGCAGGGACAGTATACTGAGTTTGGATGATCAGCCATGATCTCATCGAATGGCGGAGCAGGCTCGAGGGGCCGAATGGCCTACTCCTGCTCCTATCTTCTATGTTTCTATGTTAACAGTAACCACATGGTAGGATGGAGTATAAAGGAACAAATAATGGGAGCTTGTCAGAAGGGTACGGCAATAATCATGGGGGATTTTAATCTGCATATAGACTGGAAAAATCAGATGGACAAAGCATAGATGAGGAGTTCATGGAATGTTTTTGAGATAGTTTCTTACAACAGCACGTTCTGGAGCCAACCAGAGAGCAGGCTATACTAGACCTGGTATTGTGCAACGAGATAGGATTAATTAATGACCTCATAGTGAAGGCGCCCCTAGGTAGCAGCGATCATAATATGATTGAATTTTACATTCAGTTTGAGAGAGAGAAGAGTGGGTCCAAGACTAGTATTTTAAACTTAAATAAGGGCAATTATGAGGGCATGAAAGCAGAGCTAGCTAAAGTGAACTGGCAAATTAGGTTAAGGGATAGCTCAATAGAGTTGCAGTGGCAGACACTTAAGGGGATATTTCAAAATACACAGAATATATACATTCCAACAAGAAAGAAAAATTCCAAGGGGAGGACCCACCATCCGTGGTTAACTAAAAAAGTTAAAGATAGTATTAAACTTAAAGAAAAAGCATATAATTGCACAAAGATGGGTGGCAGGTCAGAAGATTGGACAGAATATAAAAAACAGCAAAGAATGACTAAAAGATTAATAAGGAGAGAAAAATTAGAGTATGAGAGAAAGCTAGCTAGAAATATAAAAACAGATAGAGTTTCTATAGATATTTAAAAAAGAAGAGTTAACAAAATGAGCGTTGGTCCTATAAAAAGTGAGTCTGGGGAATTAATAATGGAAAATAAGGAGATGGCAGTTGAATTGAACAGGTATTTTGCATCGGTCTTCACTATAGAGGATGCAAGTAACATCCCAGAAATAGCTGTAAATCAGGAAGTGGAAGGGAGGGAGGAACTCAAGAAAATTATAATCACCAGGGAAGTGGTACTGAGCAAATTGTTGGAGCTGCGGGCTGACAAGTCCCCGGGTCCTGATGGACTTCATCCTAGGGTCTTAAATGAAGTGGCTCGTGAGATAGTTGATGCGTTGGTTTTAATTTTCCAAAATTCCCTAGATTCGGGGTAGGTTCCATTAGATTGGAAAATCGAATGTAACTCCTTTATTCAAAAAGGGAGGGAGACAGAAAGCAGCAAACTACAGGCCAGTTAGCTTAACATCTGTCATAGGGAAGATGTTAGAAGCTATTATTAAAGACGTTATAGCAGGGCACTTAGAAAAGTTCAAAGTAATCAGGCAGAGTCAACATGGTTTTGTGCAAGGGAAATCATGTTTAACCAATTTATTGGAGTTCTTTGAGGAAGTAACATGTGCTGTGGATAAAGGAAAACTGGTGGATGTACTGTACTTAGATTTCCAGAAGGCATTTGATAAGGTGCCACATCAAAGGTTATTGCGGAAAATAAAAGCTCATTGTGTAGGGGGTAACATATTGGCATGGATAGAAGATTGGCTAGCTAACAGGAAACAGAGAGTAGGCATAAATGGGTCATTTTCTGATTGGGAAGATGTAACGAGTGGTGTGCCACAGGGATCAGTGCTGGGGCCTCAACTTTTTACAATTTATATAAATGACTTGGATGAAGGGACCGAAGGTATGGTTGCTAAATTTGCTGATGACACAAAGATAGGTAGGAAAGTAAATTGTGAAGAGGACATAAGGAGGCTACAAAGGGATATAGATAGGTTAAGTGAGTGGGGAAAGATCTGGCAAATGGAGTATAATGTGGGAAAATATGAAGTTGTCCATTTTGGCAGGAAGAATAAAAAAGAAGCATATTATCTAAATGGTGAGAGATTGCAGAGCTCTGAGATGCAGAGGGATCTGGGTGTCCTAGTGCATGAATCGCAAAAGGTTACTATGCAGGTACAGCAAGTAATTAGGAAAGCTAATAGAATCTTATCGTATATTGCGAGGGGAATTGAATACAAAAGTAGGGAGGTTATGCTTCAGTTATTCAGGACATTGGTGAGACCACATCTGGAGTACTGTGTACAGTATTGGTCTCCTTATTTAAGGAAGGATGTAAATGCGTTGGAAGCAGTTCAGAGAAAGTTTACTGGACTAATACCTGGAATGGGTGGGTTGTCTTATGAGGAAAGGTTGGACAGGCTAGACTTGTATCCGCTGGAGTTTAGAAGAATAAGAGGTGACTTGATTGAAACATATAGGGGTAAAAATTCAGTTGGTTGCGCCTCCCGTTAGCGCCTTAAGAGGGCGCTAATGGGGCGCAAAGCCGCTAATGCCCGGGCGCAGCGATGTTTGCGCCGCTCGGGAACTTAACTAGACATTGTGCGGCGGCGCTAAACTTTACCGCTGCGACCACCTGCCCGCGCAGATTGTGACGTCATTCCATGGTGCAACGCCCTTGTGGCGCCCCGGAGCGGAAATTGTGTGGCGCCCCCTGCCTTACCGCCTGGCGCATCCAACGACCAGAAGACTGGAACGCTATCAATCGCTGTGGGGCTGGGGGGGGCGCTATTTAAAGGGGGCCTCTTCCTGTCTTTTATTGTTGGTGGCATTTTTGAACTACGCATTCTGAGAGAGAGAGGGAGAGACTTCTGGAGAGATTCAACGTTGTGTGAAGGAGTTTTGGGTACTGAGCAGCACTTTGCAGGTTCATTTTGATTTGCCATTCCTTGTATCGATTTAGCAGAGACTGTGGGAGCTGCACTCTGAGCTCTTTGCCTGGTACTCTCCATTGTTCTTTCCAGCACATTTGATGTGCAAGTCTCTCCAGGCCGAGATTCAAGGCTGCAATGAACAGGATGTGGATGGAAAGCAAGATTAACCATCCCCTTTAAGAACTGGCCCGTGCCATTGTGTGTGTGTTCCATTGCTGACTGACATTACATGAGCTTCGCCAGAGCTCTGAGTTAGCGCCTCACTCCTTGGCCTTTACGCCTTAAGACAGGTGTGCAGCGCCTGATTTTGCGCTCCACTCCCCTCCCGGGGCGGTAAAAGTGAAGTTTCCAGTCAGTGCCGATAATTAGCGCCAGGCGCTAATATTTGCGTCCAGACGATATTTGCGCCCCAAATGGGGCGTGACCTAATTTTTCCCCCATAAGATCCTGAGGGGTCTGGACAGGGTGGACGTGGAGAGGATATTTCCTCTTGTGGGAGAATCTAGAACTAGGGGTCACTGTTTAAAAATAAGGGGTCGCCCATTTAAGACAGAGATGAGGAGAAATTTTTTCTCACAGAGGGTCGTGAGTCTTTGGAACTCTCTTCCTCAGAGGGCAGTGGAAGCAGAGTCTTTGAATATTTTTAAGGCAGAGGTAGATAGATTCTTGGTAAGCAAGGGGGTGAAAAGTTATCGGGGGTAGGCGGGAATGTGGAGTAATCGGATCAGCCATGATTTTATTGAATGGTGGAGCAGGCTCAAAGGGCTGAGTGGCCTACTCCTGCTCCTAATTCGTATGTTCATATGTATGTTCTACCTTAACCCCATTGTATGTCCCAATCTTTATTTCGCTCTCTGTAACATTTTTAAAAAGTGCAGATAATTCAGTGCTTTTCATTTCCTGGTTTGCTGTCTGTGAGAATTCTTCAATGTGATTGGCTGCTTAGACAGCTTGTTGCCATCACTACAGCTCTTCACTGGGGATTCCTATTACACAACGCTACAATCAATTACACGTTGAGATAGGTAAACCTCTCGCCACAGAGATCTCTGTGGGCAGCTTTCTTCGAGGCCAGCAGCGAGTGCCTTAGCTTTGCTGCTGACTGCAAATTATGGGCCATGTCTTGCAGTTTCTGGCTTATTTTATCATCCATCTTGGCACTGCTTCCCATTTGGAGGAAAGTAATTGAAATTTAACTGCTACCCATTTTGTGCAATCGGACATTAAACAAATGAATAAATGGGTGTTATTTTCACCACAGTGTTCTCCAGATCATGCTGTGTCACTTTTTTTAGATACATTTTACTGAGTTTTTGGCGCCAAGACTCTCAGAAAAGCAATTCTACTGCACCTTAGTGGCATTTCCATTTCCTGAACCAGCCATTCTTATGGCTTGTCCAAGTGAGATTGACAACTTAATGCCAAATTGTACCAAATTATGAGCCCTGTAGTGCTGAGATTCCATTCTCACTAGCATCGTGATGGAAACTGTGTAAGCTCATTTTACTTAGGACCCTTACAGCGAGCAGAAAGACTGAGGTTTTCACCCCACCAGCTTGGACATGATTTGAATGCAGATCCCAGAAGTGACAGGAAAATATCCAACTCACTGCACCACTTGGCCTCTGAGGCCGATCACATTCTCATCACAGTTCTTTTTCCCCCCGACTGTTGCAAGGCTACTGCTCCATCCATCAAAGTGTTAAGCTGGTCAGGAAATCAGAAACCATGCGTGTGTAGTTTTCAGAACATCCTCCTCTTTTCATGCCACACTCAGACTGTTCTGCTGCTTTTATCTCCGTTTAAAAAAAAAATCTATGCTGTGAAAAGATGAAAAGGGATCCTTTCTTTGGTAATGGCTGACTTAACTTAGTGAGATATTTCAGAGGAGCGCACAGCCACCAGACAGGTGATCTTACTTTACCCATTTATCACACAAAGCTCTTTTAAGTACTGTTGAAGTACCTGGATACTTGTATACTCGATGGCTTAGAGGAAGAAATGCGAAATGTACTTATCATCCATTATGTCTGAATTCAAAGTATGCCTTTTCTTTAATTAAACTATAAGCAGACATCGAAAAAAACAAACAAAAGTGCCCCCTTTTAAAGGGGCACAACTAATAGAAAACTAAATCATAAAACAAAGGAAACTTAGAAAATTACATAGTAAGATTATCACCCGTGTCGACTATGCCCTCCAGCGGTGCCCACCCAGGTGGAGGAGCCAAGTCATACATTGTCTCAGGAGGTCAATGCATGGATGAGTGTGCACTCCATTGATGTGAGGAAGAGCCAAGTCTAAGTTACTTGGCGAGACGTGTTGCGTGAAGTACTGGGGTGGAATTTGGTATGCCCGTTTTTTCGAGCATAAAACGAGGGCAAAGCATGCCAATAAAGAAAGAAAAGAAAGACTTGCATTTCTATAGCGCCTTTCACGACCTCCGGATGTCCCAAAGCGCTTTACAGCCAATTAATTACTTTTTGAAGTGTAGTCACTGCTGTAATGTAGGAAACGCGGCTGCCAATTTGTGCACAGCAAGCTCCCACAAACAGCAATGTGATAATGACCGGATAATCTGCTTTTAGTGATGTTGGTTGAGGGATAAATATTTGCCAGGACACCGGGGAAAACTCCCCTGCTCTTCTTCGAATAGTGCCATGGGATCTTTTACATCCACCTGAGAGAGCAGACATGGCCTTGGTTTAACGTCTCATCCAAAACCCTCAGCACTGCACTGGGAGTGTCAGCCTAGATTTTTGTGCTCAAGTCTCTGGAGTGGGACTTGAACCCACAAACCTCTGATTCAGAGGCGAGAGTGCGACTGAGCCACTGGCTGACACTTTAGCAATTTAGCAGTGGGACGGCCTACACCCAGGCAGACACCTAAAACAGGGGGCTTGTCCCCTTAAATATGTAAATTAGGGGCCTAACACCGCTTGAAGGACTCCATCAAGAGATTTGTTACCGAAGAGCCGGGGATGGCGTTGGGCCTGCCTCATTCAGGATTCTTCAGCAGCCCCTGCAGCCATCAACGAAAGGTATGTGGAATTTTTTTCTGTGGAGCCGGAGGAGCAGGAGTGCTCCACAGTAAGTGGCAATCGCCCCCAAGCACCCCCGTAGCCCACTCAAACCACCACCTCCCAAGACTTACCTGAGGGCACCCGCCAGTGAGGCAGGTTGCCTGAGATTGATCTCTTTGATCAGGCAAGCTGCCTGTGGAGGCCCAAGGCCCTATTTCCATCTACCCTTGGGCATTTACATTCACACTGTTCTTTAATTCAATCAGCAGGTGAATGCACTGAGAAACAAATATAGGCACCCAGCCTACATAGATAAAAGGAATATGTGCAAGGAATCCGAGAGAGAGAGAGGAACAGGCAGGCAGAGATAAGTTGGCAGAGATAAGTTAGGCAGGCATTCAAGCACAGACGAGCCTGGATTCAGAAAGTGATAGAGAAAGAAACAGATATAAAAAGACTGACACTGAGAGAAAGAGGCAGAGTCAGGTGCAGAAAAGAAGTGACAGAGAGAAAAAGCAAGCCGATACAGAAACAGTCAGACAGGGAGAGGCACAGAGAAATATAATAGCCCGGATTTTAACTCTGAGCGGGTATCGGGCAGGTGGGGAACAAGGTGGCCAACAAACCTTCCCAACCTCAGCAGCATGAGGATAACCAGTGGGCACGAGCACCATGTTGGTGGGCAAAAGTAACGGGCCCCGGCACGCGGGTAAGTCGTGGAGAGGGGGTTCAACAGGGCCTCGTTATCAGAATTCAGAGGGGAGGCCAAGGACAGGGAAGGCCTAAACATTCCTTGGAGGCACCGGAAGTTCTGCCCTCAACTCCTCTTTCCACTAGATTTCCAGCGGGTGCCCCTTACCTGCTCAGAAGAGGAGGTTAAATTTAGAACCTGTGAGATCAATGTGTGGTGGCAGTGGGTGAGTCAAACAATTTTAGCTGCCTGCCCACCCAGTTTACGCCAAGTGGGCAGAGTTTAAATCGCCCCTATAGACACAGAGGCAGAGAGAGACAGGACTTAAGGGGGTTGAATTTTTAACAACCAAAAATGGGTGGGTTGGGGTCGGGTCAGATGTTAAAATTTTAAAAATCTGAAACTTGACTCCAACTCGCCCACTTCCGAGTTTCACGGAGGCGGGACAAGGGGTGGTCAGCCAACCCGCTCCCAGGGCCCGCCCCCAGGAGGCGCGTTGACAATTTAAATATTTTAATGAGGCTGACAGCCTCTGATTTAACCTGCTTTTCAGGTTTTACAGAGGCTGGCCGGGTTTCCCAGGCCCCGGGAAACTCGGCAGCTGAAGGGAGGCGAGGACATCTTCGGAGAGAAGGTAAGTGCCTTTACAGCACTACTTGTGGACAGGAGATCTTCCTCCTGGCTCCCCAAGCTCCCCCCCCCCCCGCCACCCCCCTTGGATTGAACCCCCCCAGGATCAGGGATCGGACCCTCCCCCCCGGGATCGGACCTACCCTCCCCGGGGTCGTGGATTGGACCTACCTGGTCCTGTGGCCTGCTCCGGTGTCCTCCCCGCCCAACTGGAAGCCAAACCTATCAATTATGCTAACTTCCAGGCGGCAGTACAAAAGAAAGACGCACACTGTGGAGTTAAAACTCCACAGCATGCGGGACTTCTGGGTTTCCCATCCGAAACTCCGATCTGATTTTTGAATATTAAGGGAATCAAGGGATATGGGGATAGTGCAGGAAAGTGGAGATGAGGTAGAAGATCAGCCATGATTTTATTGAATGGCAGAGCAGGCTCGAAGGGCCAAATGGCCGACTCCTGCTCCTATTTCTTATGTTCTTAACTCCGCCTCCCCGCCTATGTAACCCCGCCCCTGTTAATATCCAGGCCAAGCAGAGAGATACAGAAAGAGAAACAGTAGTCATAGCAAGACGCAGAGATGAAAAGACACAGAAAAATGCCACATGCTCTGATCACACCCAATGGGCTGGATTTTGTCAATGGGGACGTGATGGAGGCGGGACTCCCACTTTTTGGGTTGTAGTCCGCCTCCATCGACTTGTGGCCAACTCACTGTATTTTCCCTTGATTGACCTTGTTAAGCCCGCCCAGCGGGCTTAGCAGGCCAATCAAGGGTCCCTTGGATACAGGTGATGTCAGCCATTGAAATTTCATCTGTCAAGAGCTTTTGACAGATGAAATTTCAGCGTTTGACAGATCTGTGAAGCTTTCAAACACTGACAGTATGATTTCTAACTTGAGTCCCTGTACTTAGACTCAGTTAGAAATCGATCCAGCACAGAAAGCAGAGACTGCAGCTTTTGACAGCTCCGTGGCCATTCTGCTTTCTGTGCCGTGGATGTGAGGGACTCCCGACACCTTAAGGAAGCTAGCCTGCAGGACAAAGTTAAGGTAAGTAAAAGTTCTTAAAATACTTTACACACACCAAACACACTTACCTCTGCACTCATGCACCCATCACTCACCTGCACACCGGACATCTCGATCCCTCCAGACCGACGGTCCGCCTCGCTAAATCGGCGTGGTTCAGACCTGTCGGGAAGCCCATACTTCAGGGCTAAAAATAGGGATTAGGCAAAAAACTGCCTGTTAACTACCGGTTAACAGGCAGTTTATTGGCACTAATCCCCTTCCCGCCTCGGGGAGGCGGGTCCCAGCACAGGTCGGGTACCCGCCTCCTGGGAAACTGGCATGGAGGCAGGTTGGGGGCGGGATGGGTTCGGGACTCCCGAATCTGCTATTTTCACACCACTCCCGCCTCCAAACCCGCCTCCACGGGCCGGTGAAAATTGAGCCCAATGAGTATTAAAGAAAGAAAGAAAGACTTTCATTTCTATAGCACCTTTCACAACCACCGGACGTCTCAACGCGCTTTACAGCCAATGAAGTACTTTTGAAGTGTAGTCATTGTTGCAATGTGGGAATGCGCACAGCAAGGAAGGAAATGATTTTTTAATCTAAATTAGCTGTGAAAATCTCCAGCAAATAGAACTCCAATCATACATAAACTTACCTTGCGTACACACGGCATTAAGACCCAGCCGACCCCCTCCTTTTACTATCCATCTTTCTTAATATCAGTGAGGTGCAGGGAGCAATATGTGCGGGATCATCAGTTTTGAGCAAGAATATGGGATGCTTGGAACTGACAAATTGAAAATGCTATTTTAAGGCAACGACAGCTTTTAGAAATTATGTCTATCTGAGCGCTTCCTGAAGGTTATAACAAAGCAGTCAAGCATGTCTAAGAACCTGTAGAGGTGCCAGTTATTCCCATCATCAGAATACAAATCTGTTTTATCCAAAGTGCAAATTCAACCACTTTGCGTCCAGGCATACAGGCCCCTTCCTATGTGCTGCACTGGAATTTTCCCTGCGTACGTACCCTCTGAGAAAGAGAATAACTGCCCAGTTCTCTTAGGATGTTTCATAGATGTCAGAGGAGTTGCCCTTTCAAGCGGATCGACTCTACAGTGAGAGAACAGGCGCACAGGAGGTGCGGAGGATCACGGATTTGGGATCGCTCATTAATGGGCTACAATTTTGCAGCCTGTTGCGTTGTGTGAGCTAAATTAATTGCACCCATTTCCATGCTTAGCAACATTGAACCCCAGATTTGATGCTGAAATATTTAAATGAACACCGAATGCAATGACCATTCTATCCCGGGTCAGGGGTCCAAGGACCCCAATGGCATTTTTACTGGGGCTTGAACTGCCCCGCCAGGCTGAAGCAAGTTGGCAGCTGGTGGGAAGGACGACGAGGCCCTCCAGAGAAATGAAAATCTTTCCTTTTGTGGTGCAGGAGAAGCAAGAGTGGCCTGTTTGTTATCAAAATTTGCCTGGACATTAGAGCTAGTGAGGGTACTCTCAGGACTGCAGGAGCTAAGACACACCTATGAGAGTTGTCTCAAATACAGAAACCAAAATATCTAGAAGTAGGAAGGGCAGAAAAGACCCCAAAATCTAACAGCTGTGTAGTAAAAACAGAGTGTGTAAAGATATAATATGCTCTGTATGTTTACAAAATCTTTTCATACCACAGCCTCCAGCACTAGAGACTGACAGGAATTGTTCCTTTAAAAATAGTCATTTCATGGACCTGGTAACTGCTGCCATTGTGATGTTGTTGTGATGAGAAATGGCTGTGGGCCTCAAAATGCCAGCGCATTTCACACTTCATCCAGCCTCAACCTGTCACATTACCACCTCCTCTTGCCTTGAATATCTCTTAATGTCTCTCAATGTCTCTTAATCTCTCCTGCATTCTATACTACCACTGACCTTCCCTTTTGTTCTTTCATCCCCTCCCCCTTTTCTCCCAGCATTATACTTGCTTTAAATCTATTTCATATCCTGCTTTTTTCCAGTTCTGACGAAAGGTCTTCGACCTGAAATGTTAACTCTGTTTCTCTCTCCACGGATGCTGCCCGGCCTGCTGAGTTTTTCCAGCGTTTTCTGTTGTTATTTCTCAAAAAGACTCTTTGCTTAGTGGCTCTCACCAAAGTGTAACCATTCTTGCCCCTCCGCCTGGGCATTGTCATTAACAAGAGATTTTTACAGATCCAGTCGGAGCTAAAAGTCTGAAATCTGCTAATCACATAAATGCACATTATGCAACTTAAATTATGCATCTAAAAAGTTACATTTTCATACAAACTGATCGTAGATAAGGAATGATGCCTGGTTTGAATTCAGGAGCAATTTAATCAATGCAATTACATGAGAAAGTAGTACAAGGGCAAATTTGTTCTATCAATAACTTAGTGGGGGTTAGGGCAATACCTTTTGCTTGATTAATGCAACTTTTGTTGCACACATGGGTTTCAAAAGCTTAAAGTAATCAAGAGTTGTTTGATAACAAGGATGCTGGTGGATTTGCATCATAGTAACTCTTTGTACTGGGTCCAATCTTTGCTGAACTGCCAAAGCCCAGAAGAGATGTTTAGTTTGCAGCAACAAAAGCTTTCAACACTGCATCAAGGGGAGGCGATGAGTCAACATCACAATGGGCCCAGTTTCAACGAACATCCTGGAGAAAATTTGGTGTGATTCAGTGAACCAAGTGTGAGAGCAGCAGACTGGACTCTTCTCCTCACATGTGAGATTCTTCTCTGGAATGGAACAGTTGTGAACACTGCACACCAATGCAACAAGACCTGGACGACGTTCAGGCTTGGGCTGATAAGTGGCAGATAACATTTGCGCCACAGATGTTCCAGGCAATGACTATCTCCAACAAGCAAGAGTCTAACTACCACCCCTTGACATTCAACGGCATTACCATCGCTGAATCACAGAATCACAGAATCCCCACAGTGCAGATAGAGGCCATTTCGGCCCATCGAGCCTGCACCGACACATATCCCACCCTATCCCCGTAACCCCACGTATTTAATCCCCCCTAACACTAAGGGTCAATTTATCATAGCCAAATCAACCTAACCCGCACATCTTTGGACTGTGGGAGGAAACCGGAGCACCCGGAGGAAACCCACGCAGACACGGGGAGAATGTGCAAACTCCACACAGACAGTCACCCGAGGCCGGATTCGAACCCGGGTCCCTGGCGCTGTGAGGCAACAGTGCTAACCACTATGCCACCATGTTGCCCCTACCATCAACATCCTGGGGGGTCACCATTGACCAGAAACTTAACTGGACCAGCCACATCAATACTGTGGCAACAAGAGCAGGTCAGAGGCTAGGTACTCTGTGGCGAGTGTCTCACCTCCTGACTCCCCAAAGCCTTTCCACCATCTATAAGGCACAAGTAAGGAGTGTGATGGAATACTCTCCACTTGCCTGGATGAGTGCAGCTCCAACAACACTCAAGAAGCTCGACACCATCCAGGACAAAGCAGCCCGCTTGATTGGCACCCCATCCACCACCTTAAACATTCACTCCCTCCACCACCGGCGTACCGTGGCTACAGTGTGTACCATCTACAAGATGCACTGCAGCAACTCGCCAAGGCTTCTTCGGCAGCACCTCCCAAACCCGCAACCTCTTCCACCTAGAAGGACAAGGGCAGCAGGCGCATGGGAACACCACTACCTCCAAGTTCCCCTCCAAGTCACACACCATCCTGACTTAGAAGTATATCGCCGATCCTTCATCGTCGCTGGGTCAAAATCCTGGAACTCCCTCCCTAACAGCACTGTGGGAGCACCTTCACCACACGGACTGCAGCGGTTCAAGAAGGTGGCTCACCACCACCTTCTCAAGGGCAATTAGGGATGAGCAATAAATGCTGGCCTTGCCAGCGATGCCCACATCCCATAAACGAATTAATAAAAACACCAGATCTGTAGCTCAGCTCAAACATAGCTATGTTGAGTTTTCTGGATGATAGTACTGTTGGCAATGCAGGCGTATGAGACCATAGGGTTGAAATCATACTGTGCAAACTTAGTAATGAATGTACCAATTCAATCATGGCGCACTATCCCTTATCCTCCTGATTCTCAATAGCTTTCAACACAATTGATCACACAATCCTCTTCCATTGTCCTGATCAACTTTGAGTTCAGCTTCAAACCTGCATCCAGTCCTTTAACAAGACAGCCTATCTACACCGTCACAACATGCCTGCCTACGTTCCTACCCCACCTCCGCTGCTGAGGAAATGCTCATCCACGCCTTCTCACTTCTAGGTTTGATTTTCACAAAGTCTCCCTCACTAACTTCCCACAGTCTAACCTTCAAAAACTTCAACTCATCCAGAATTCTGTCACTCACATACCCACAGACTCTTATTGGCTCCCCATCACTCAGCATACAAACTTGAAAATCCTTGTCCCCTCGACCTCATTTCCAGATTCCACCAGGCAACACGGTGGCATAGTGGTTAGCACTGGTGCCTCACAGCGCCAGAGACCCGGGTTCGAATCTGACCTCAGGTGACTGTCTGTGTGGAGTTTGCACATTCTCCCCGTGTCTGCGTGGGTTTCCTCCGGGTGCTCCGGTTTCCTCCCACTGTCCAAAAATGTGCGGGTTAGGTTGATTTGGCTATGATAAATTGACCCTTAGTGTTAGGGGGGGATTAAATATGTGGGGTTATGGGGATAGGATGGGATATGTTAGGGGGAATTAAATACGTGGGGTTACGGGGGTAGGCTGGGTTATGTGTACTGTGGGGATTAAAGCAGGGACAGGGTACTGGATTTGAATGATCAGCCATGATCGTATTGAATGGTGGTGTAGGCTCGACGGGCCGAATGGCCTACTCCTGCTCCTAGATTCTATGTTTCTATGTTTCTTCTCCCTACTTTTGTGATCAACAACCTGTGCGTCCATCGTAAGCACCTCCTGGCTCCTCCAAATTCCATTTCTACATTGTCCCTTTAAATAGAGTTGAGATCGCATCATGCGGCCGTGCACACGCCCGTTGCGCAGCTGGGAACACGAAACCTAGAAGTCAAAATTTATTGTCTCGATCAAGCGGAGGAACTGACACGCTGACGTGAGGTCTGGGCTTCGCCCATGTAATTCCACCCCCCTCGCTCGGAAGCCGCCTTCACATTAGTATCGGGGCCCTTGTCTCTGAGTCAGAAGGTCATGGGTTCAGGCCCCACTCCAGAGACTTCAGCACATACTCTAGGCTGGCACTTCAAGGCAGAACCGATAAAGCCCTGCACTGTCAGAGGTGCTGTCTGTCAAATGAGATGTTAAGTTGAGGACCTGCCTGTTCTCTCAGGTGGTCTTAAAAGAAGAACAGGGGAGATCTCCCAGAGTTCTGGCCAATGCTCAACATCACCAAAATCAGATTATCTGGTCATTTATCTCATTGCTGTTTGTGGGACCTTTTTTTAAAATTTGCTTATGGGATGTGGGCGTCGCTGCCAAGGCCGGCATTTATTGCCCATCCCTAATTGCCCGTGAGAAGGTGCTGGTGAGCCGCCTTCTTGAACCGCTGCAGTCCGTGTGGTGAAGGTGCTCCCACAGTGCTGTTAGGGAGGGAGTTCCAGGATTTTGACCCAGCGACGTGTTGTGCGAAGATTTTCCTACATTACAACAGTGACTACGCTTCAAAAGTACTTTATTGGCTGTGATGTGCTTTGGGATGGCCTGAGGTCACGAAAGGCTCTATATATGAATGCAAATTCTTTCTTTCCTCATTCCACCTTCAAGAGCCTTCCTATAAACCTACTTTTTTGACTGTGTCTTCTGCTGCCTTCCTCAATTTCTTTCCTGATTCCATGAGAAGCAGCTTGGCAGTTTTCTATGCGAAAGGGACTATAAATGTGCAAGTGTCAGCCAGTGGCTCAGTTGGCCTCTGAGTCAGAAGGTTGTGGTTTCAAGTCCCACTCCAGAGACTTGAGCACAAAAATCTAGGCTGACACTCCAGTGCAGTGCTGAGGGAGTGCTGCACTGTCGGAGGTGCCGTCTTTCAGATGAGACGTTAAGCCGAGGCCCCGTCTGCTCTCTCAGGTCTCAGATCCCAAGGCACTATTTCGAAGAAGAGCAGGGGAGTTATCCCCGGTGTCCTGGGCCAATATTTATCCCTTAATCAACATCACTATAAACAGATTATCTGGTCATTATCACATTGCTGTTTGTGGGAGCTTGCTGTGCACAAATTGGCTGCTGTTTCTCACATTACAGCAGAGACTGCACTTCAAAAAGTACTCCATTGGCTGTAAAGCGCTTTGTAGTTATTTAAATTCCTTTTCCTGTAATTTTAATATAGAGAAATTTCACAATGTATTGATGCTTTTGTTAATAATATCGCATAGCACAATATAACGTAAATGTTCACACGAGAACAAAGGTCTGTTAATATAATGGCTGACATCCGCTCACCAGAAAATCAATACGAAGGCCTGAGGTCTACAATGCACCCAATGTGGATTTTTAAAACGATATTTGCTTTTGAGATGTGGGCAAGGTGACACAGTACATTTATCCTGTTGGGTTACTGTTTAGATGTTTAGTCGTGACAGCCCATCACGATCTGCTGGGCATAATACCCCCCACCATCATCATAAACTGGATACTCTTTATTACAGGATTTGTTGGGCATAATACCCTTTATCCTGAGACTGTTTGGGTAGAGCACAAGTCACCTGCAGGCTGATGTGAGCAAAGTTCTCCTCTTTCACCAATATATGTGGAAAAGATAAACTGATGGTACAATACACCTTAGAAGTTAAGTGGCAGCATATTTTCTATCCAGCAACCAGTGTCAGTTTTGAGAATGAATCACCTTGCGATTTGTGACTCCATGACTTGTCTGGTTGGTTGTTGGTTTTAAGACCTCCTGCCAGTTTGGACAGTCAAATTTCACCTTGTACCTTATTGCTTCCCGAGCTGTCTAGAAAACATTTTGACGCTGAGAACTCTCGGCTAGGCTCTGTGCAGTCTGCTAATCCAATCTGTTAGGTAGCCCTTTATGCCATTTTAAATTTTTTGCAGTAGAGTTCAGAGCAAATCAGATTTAGAATTTAAATAACTAGCAGCCATTTACAGTACCAACATGTTATTTTTTTCCCCCTATTTTTCCCTCTTCTTGCTTTTTCTATATCACGAAGCATTCAAGGCTGACAGTCTCCTGCCAAGCCCCCACCAGCATCATGTCTGGCCGCTCACAGGTGCACGAGAGTGGCTTGGGCTGATTCTCCATCTAATTTGCCTTCCCTCAGAGCATGGACCTGACCTTTTGGCACCTTCTAAAGCTGACAATATGGACGATCTTAAGGGTGCCAAACCATATTGTGCATTAATATGATTGAGTGTGTTAGAGTACCAATGCACCTCCTCGCCACACCATCCTAATTATAGGCCCGTAATTTCCGATAGGAGGTTTCCTGCGTGAAGATGCCTCCTATCGGAAAAAAATCTACGCTCTTACCTGAGGGGTCCCGGGGTCCGGACACTTCCGATCCTGGGCCTCTCCACAGTTGAAATGCGCAGGGCCCACATATCCCAGGGGCGCAGGGGGTTTGCAAGCGACCCTGGGATCACGTGGGCCAGGTGAGCCAATAAAAGCAGGGAATCCCCCCTTCATACTTTTGACAGATAGACCCGTCAAAAGTATGAATGGGGATCACTGAAAAAAGACACTAAAACATTAAATACATTTTTATAAAACCATCACGTTTATAAAATGAGTTAAAATTACATTAAATTAAATATTTTAAACAAAAATTTTATTTGTTGAAAAAAATAATTAAAGTTTTTTACGGGGCTAAAAATAAACTTAGCTTTTTTAAAAGTATTTTTAAATTATAAATGAGTGAAAAAAATATTTTTTTAACTTTTTTAAACTCTTATGCTGGTAAAAGCAGGCGTAAGGCCTGCTTTTACCAGGCGTAAGATTTTTAAGTGATTTCAGCGGGCGGAGGTTCTGCAGAAAGCGGAACTCTCCACCCGCAGAGGCCCTTCTCCAGGGCAGGCGTCCGATCTGTCAAGATCATTCTTGATAGATTGGAAATGCCGGTTTTCAGTGCATGCGCTTTGCATGCCTGAAACCGGCATTTCCGATGTCCCTACGGGTGTGTACACAGCGCGTACACACCCGTAGGCATCGGAAAATACGGGCCATTGTGTCTTTCTAAGTTAGAGCATCATATTTGAGAATTTTTCTTCAAGATGACAATAAATGGCTGCTGAAATTAGCCTCTCTATTATTGTAAGTCTTAGCTGTTAGTATTTTTTGCTCTCTCCTCTAAAGCATTAATGCCAGCAATGTGATGTGTCCTGCAGATCAGGGATCACCCAACACAGTGACATCAGTGATATCAAGAATGCTGTTTGAAAGTGAATTAGTTGACTCCGGCCTAGTTTTCTTGTCTCTGTTGTCTCTTTGATCCTAAAGATGAGGGACAGCTTAATCTGGATCCCTTTGAAAGGTATTTCCTTTCATGCAGTCTTTCATCTCACATTTGGGTTGCTTCAAAGGATTTCTAATAATTTAATTTTTTCAATCCAAGTACAGCATTTAGTCTAAAACCTGCTCTTTTGCCACCATCACCAAGTACCCAGGTCCTAGGTCTTATTGTGTCATAGTCATAGAGTCATAACGGCACAGAAGGAGGCCATTCGACCCATCGAGTCTGTGCCGGCTCTATGTAGAGCAATCCAGTCAGTCCCATTCCCCCGCTCTAGCCCCGTAGCCCTGCAAGTTTATTTCCCTCAAGTGCCTATCCAGTCTCCCCTTGAAAACATTGAGTGTCTCCGCTTCCACCACTTCTGTCGGCAGCGAATTCCAGGTCATCACCACTCGCTGCGTAAAAAATGTTTTCCTCACACGCCCCCTGTATCTCTTGTCCAAAACCTTAAATCTGTGTCCCCTAGTCCTTGTACCATCAACTAGTGGGAACAGCCTTTCCCCGTCTAGCCTATCCAAACCCATCATAATCTTGTATCACTTCTATCAAATCACCCCTCAACCTCCTTTGCTCTAATGAAAACAAATCCAGCTTCTCCAACCTGTCCTTGTAGCTAAGATCCCCCATCCCCGGAACCATTCTGGTAAATCTCCTCTGCACCCTCTCAAGGGCCTTCACATCCTTCCTAAAGTGTGGTGACCAGAACTGGACGCAATAATCTAGTTGTGGCCTAACCAGCGCTTTATAAAGGTTCAGCATAACTTCTCTACTTTTGTACTCAATACCTCTATTTATGAAGCCCAAGATCCCATATGCTTTGTTAACCACTCTCTCAATATATCCTGCCACCTTCAGGGACCTATGCACATTAACTCCCAGGTCCCACTGTCCCTGCACACTCTTTAAAACTGTGCCATTAAGTGTATATTGTCTCTCCCTGTTCCTTCTGCCAAAATGCATCACCTCACATTTCTCTGTATTAAATTCCATCTTCCACTTGTCTGCCCATTCTGCTAGCCTTTCTATGTCCTGTTGCAGTTGATTGGTATCATCATCACTGTTTGCCACACCCCCAAGTTTGGTGTCATCGGCAAATTTAGAAATTCTATTCTGTATTCCAATATCCAGGTCATTTATATATATCAAAAAAAACAGTTGCCCCAGCACTGACCATTGGAGAACACCACTGTCTACCATCCTCCAGTCTGAAAAACAGCCATTTACCACAACTCGCTGTTTTCTGTCCTTAAGCCAATTCCATATCCAAGCTGCCACTGACCCACCTATTCCATGAGCCTCAATTTTGTTAACCAGCCTTCTATGTGGTACTTTGTCAAACGCCTTCTTAAAATCCATGTAGACAACATCTATTGCATTCCCTTCATCAATCCTCTCTGTTACTTCACCAAAAAATCCAACTAGTTTAGTCAAACACGATCTGCCTTTTACAAATCCGTGTTGGCTCTCCTTAATTAGCTTAAACCTCTCCAAGTGCCCATTAATTTTTTCCTTGATTATTGTTTCTAAAACTTTACCCACCACTGATGTTAAACTGACCGGCCTGTAGTTACTGGGATTGTCCTTACACCCTTGCTTGAACAATGGTGTCACATTTGCCACTTTCCAATCCTCAGGCACCTCCCCTGCATCGAGGGAAGATTGGAAAATTATGGCAAGCCCTTCCGCTATCTCCTCCCCCAATTCCCTTAGCAACCTGGGATGCAAGCCATCTGGACCAGGTGACTTGTCCACTCTAAGCATACCCAGCCTTTCTAGTACATCCTGTCTATCAATTTTCACCCCTTCCATTGCTTCTACCTTTTGCACTTCTACTGATATTTTGTCAGCATCCACCTCCTTAGTAAACACCGATATAAAGTACTCACTGAGTATTCTAACCTTGCCCTGCGCCTCTAAGCATATATCACCTTTTTTGTCTCTAATAGGCCCCACCACGCCTCTTACTACCCGCTTACTGTTTACATGCCGGTAGAATATTTTTGGGTTCCCTTTTATGTTAACCGCCATTCTGCTCTGATATTCTCTCTTTGCCAATCTTATTTTCATCTTCACAGTTGTTAAGCTGGGGCCTGTGGCAGTTCTAACTGATCTGAGACTCCATGTAAGACCTTTTGGGGGAAAAATTCGGTTTGCCCCCAAAAGGTCGCTAACGGGGCGGAAAGCAATTGGCACCTGGGTGCGGCGCCGCCAATGCCTCCCGCAAAATTCAGCGGGAGGTTAGCGGCAGTGGTAACCATTATCGCCCCGCGGCGCTGCGCCTCCAGCGATGACGTCATCACCGTGCGCAGCGCCTCGCTCGCGCCCCGGCTGCAATCTTCAGTAGCGCCCCCTGACTTACCACCGGACGCTATGTCCGACAGGGTCAGGGGGGCCTACCTGCAGCCGGGGCGGCGCAAATTAAAGTGGAGATGCCCGGCAGCCATTTTTGTTGCTGGCCGCCTGCCAGCACCTGCCCCCGTTGCTGTCCCCGGCCTTCTGTGCAGCCCCCCCGCGGAGTGCCGGCTGCGCTCCATGAGCCCGGCACTTCTCTTGAGTGCCGGGCTCTTTTGCCGGTACTCCGATCCCTGGTGGCCCAGCTGGGCCCCGGGTCGCGCTGCACAAGGCCCCTCCCCTTTAATAAGGGGAGGAAGGCCTGCAGTGCTGCGATGATGCGCTGCGGCACATAGCGCCATGATATTCACTGGTAGCACCCCAAGAGGGAGGCGGGGCGCTTCCAGTAGTGCCCCGCCTCCCTCTTGGGGCGCTACCAGTGAATTTCGGGTGCGGGTGCGCTAATTTTTTCGGGGCGCTAAAAGTAGCACCCTGGTGAAGTTAGCGCCCCAAAGGGGGCGCGACCCAATTTTTCCCCATATGGCAGTCTTTCCTTAAATTTAAGAATATACATCAAACTATGTTTCTTTTAGGATCCATGATGTTCTTTTAGCTTGAGGGAGCTAAGGATCTACTCAGTTTTGTATCTAAGACCAGGCCAATAATTCTGACGAAAGGGTTCACAAGTGATTGAATCTTAGCTCTTCCCTTGTTCAATAAATGGGAACCTCATTCAGTCTTGCACAGAAAATCTGTACAAGTAACCTGTACAGTCACCTGGTCATATCCCATCTGAGTAGGGTATCCAGTTTTGATCACAAAGCCTCAAGGGAAACATTAAGCCATAGGTAGAGTGCAGAACAGAGCAAGATTGCTGATCCCTAGACCTTGATATTTACGAGGCCGCATATTTGGAGAGGGGGTGGAGTTGTGGACGGGAAACCCGGAAGTATGGATTTCCAGCACAGCCGGCAGATATTTAATGCAGAACGCCTTCTCATTTTTTTTCTGCAGGTTTCCCGCCTGACAGCCAGCCTGATTGACAGGCAGGCTGCCAATGTTCCCTGTAATTTTTTTTTTAGGTGCGTGGCCCCTTTAAGGGGCTGTGCGGCCCATTCAAACTTCCACCCGTGCGCGGTTAATCCATTGAGAAAAAGGTAAGCGGCCTGCGGCTTGTGCGGGAGCTTCAGACAGTCGCGCAGCAAAGCAGGAACATTGCCGGCTGCCTATCGGGCAGGAAAGCCCGCAACAGAAGGCCGCAGCCGAAGAGCAGGCAGGGAGGCAGCGAGAGATTGCGGTCGGGGCGGTCTTGTGATAGGGTAAGGGACAGAGCATGGTCTGGGGGGCAGAATGTGGTCAGGGTGCCGATGGCGGTCAGGGTGAGAGATGGATGGTCAGTAGTTAGAGATGGTGATAGGGGGGGGAACAGATTATGGGCGAAGGGGGGCGAGATCATGGGGAGGAGTAGGAGAGAGTGTGGGGGGGGTGGGGTGGGGATCGTGGAGAGTTGGCGATCGTGGAGCTGGAAGCAGTTAAGCTTGTTGGGCCGGGGGTGGGAGGATGTGGGGTAACACTCCTGCTCCTCCTGGCCCACAAGCAGTGCTGTAAATGTACTTACTGTATAGATCCAGCCCTTCTCGTCTCCTTTTACTTGCCTGGTTTTCAGAGGCATGGGAAGCCTGGCCGAAATGGGTTAAAAATAAAAAGCTTGTAAAATTGGAGGCACGCAGCCTCCTTAAAAGCTGTTACCGGCCGACCCGCCTCCTGAGAGCGGATTGGTCACCCTCCCACCGATCCGCCTCCTGAGAGCGGATTGGTCACCCTCCCCCTGACCCGCCTCCTGAGAACGGATTGGTCACCCTCCCACCGACCCACCTCCTGAGAGCGGATTGGTCACCCTCCCCCTGACCCGCCTCCTGAGAGCGGATTGGTCACCCTCCCCCTGACCCGCCTCCTGAGAGCGGATTGGTCACCCTCCCCCTGACCCGCCTCCTGAGAGCGGATTGGTCGACCCCTTCCCCCCCCCACCCCCGACCCACCTCCTGAGAGTGGATTGGTCACCCTCCCACCGACCCGCCTCCTGAGAGCGGATTGGTTGACCAGCCCCCCGACCCGCCTCCTGAGAGCGGATTGGTCACCCTCCCCCGACCCGCCTCCTGAGAACGGATTGGTCAACTCCCCCCCCCCCCCCCCCCCCTGCCCCGACCCACCTCCTGAGAGCAGATTGGTCACCCTCCCACTGACCCGCTGGGTTGGTGTCGGGCTTGAAATATAAAAAGTTTTAACTTCTTATCCGACCCAAACCCACCTGTTCTTGGGGGTTAAAATGACCCCCACCTCCCCCATAGTGTCAGAGGATTGAGTTGAAGGAAAAACAGGAGGAATTGAACTCTTCAGCTTTGAAAGGAGGCAACTGAAAAGGAACAATAGGTATACAAGATATTAAATAGTATAGAAAAGGTAAATTCGAAGTACTATTTCAAGTTAAGCCTTGACAATAGGCTAAGGGACGTGGGGTCAAACTGGCGAAGGACATAGGTTGAAAGAGTTAATGGGCATATTAAATACTTCATTTTAAAAGGCTCTTTGAGCAAAGATGATCAGCACTTGGAAAGGACTGTCAGATTTTCAAGCTTAAACCAGGTATTTCTCTTGGGCTCTGCAACAAGTGCCAGTGCTGTAAGTGAGCCCTCATTCCCTGCAAACCAAAGTGTGACATTATACACATGATACCTGGTAACGTAGCAGTACCCAGAGTCAAAGAGAACATTTATGTTACTGTGATTTGCTCACTCGAAATGGCACGAAGCCTCTTGTGTCCTCTTTTCTTCTGCAGTGGAAGAATAACCACTGTCAGCTCATGTGGTTTATGCCAGCTCCCAATGTGTGGGTCTCATACAGCCAACAGCAACACCAAAGGTAAACCAGCCACAGACTGCGCAACGCATGTGTCGGGAGCGAGCAGCACTATCATCAATATAAAAGCGGCTTAAGAGACAATTGAATACTGTGAAAGGGCGAATGGGTGGATGAGCTAAGATGGAGGAATGGCCTTGCTGATCCATATTTACCGGGTGACTTTTACCCTGTTACATAAACAGGAACTCTGTACAAATACAGAATGAATGACTAGCCTTTATCTTGAATGAATAGGAGATCCATACAGTTATACAGTAAATAACATAATTGAGCAAACAGGAACTCAATGCAATTAGCATAATAAATGGTATGACTGTTAAATTAACTGCCTCCAACCAGAAGGTGATGTTTGCTTCTACATCCTTATTGCCCTGTCTTCACTTCACTCCCAGCTCAAGTTAGCCACAATATTCACACACCCTATCTCAAGACAGAAGGTTAAATTGTTCAGTCAACCCAAATATCCACAGTTTAAAGGGAAGCTGGATAAGTACACGAGGGAGAAAGGAATAGAAGGATACGTTAATAGGGTGAGGTAAATAGAGTGGAAGGAGGCTCATGTGGAGCATAAACACCGAATGGCCTGTTTCTGTGCTGTAAATTCTAGGTAATTTTATGTAGTCAGCATCACTGACCTGCTAAGAATGCATCAGCTTGCAAGACTTTAGTAATGTGCCCTTCAGCCCATTTCCCGCCCTTCCCAGATAACAAGGCTCAGATTGGGCAAACTGAACTTGTAGGAAAAGACTGGAACTGGGATCTTGCAGGCAATAGTTCGACATCTTCAAGCTGTCACTACCAAGTCAAGGATGTTGTTAGTTTTTAACAGTTACGAATGGAGACCTGAGCTGATGTCCTACTGCTGTAACCATGCAGAGGAATCTTAATCAATACAACAGAGTACAATCCAATTAAATTGACAGGACCTTGAATGGGAGAATGAAAAGCAAATAATTCTGAAGTTCATATTCTCAAGCCAACTTTAGAAAAAAGTAATTACGGAATGCAAGTTATATGAACTTTTCTTCTGAGACGTGCCAGTGGTAATTGAATTATTGTTCGTTCATCCTTGGCTGCTTTTCTTCCTTCCATATTAATGACAGTTTCTGCAATTTCAGAGCTGAGTTGTTAGCCACCGCAGTGTGTAATTGCGGCAGACATCTTCACTAGTCAAAGCCATCTTGTTAATGAGGATAAGTCAAATGTGATGCTGACTCTGGTAAGAATTAAATGAGAAGAGTTACCACTTCTGTCCCGGTTTTAATGCAGCTACATTAACTATGTGTGACCTGTTCACCATGGAGGTTTCATTGCCACTTGATATTCATTCAGATTAGCCAGTTTTCCCCCCAGTCGATTTCTCCGATGCTCTCCTCACCACCTCTATCCTCCACAATCTTCAGCTAACGGATTTCTGAAGCTTCCATCCTTGTCCTGCTCCCAGGAATTCATACTTCTTGACCTCATTTTTAAATGTCTCAGTGCAATCTATTTGAATAGTCTGTTCCAGCAATTCATCTTTGCCCACACCATTGTTTCCCTCTAATTCTGAATTGCTTGATATCCACCTTCTTTACTCAATCCTTTGAAGGTGGCAGGACAGGTTAACAAAGCAGTTAATAAAGCATATGGGATCCTGCGCTTTATAAATAGAGGCAGAGGACAAAAGCCAGGAAGTTATGCTAAACCTATATAAAACACTAATTTGGCCCCAGCTGGAGTATTGTGTCCAATTCTGGGCACCACACTTTAGGAAGGACGTGAAGGCTTTGGAGAGGATACGGAAGAGATTTGCATGGTTCCAGGGATGAGGGATTACAGTTACAGTTACGTGGATAGACTGGAGAAGCTGGGGTTGTTCTCCTTAAAGCAGAGAAGGCTAAGAGGAGATTTGATAGAGGTGTTTAAAATCATGAAGGGTTTAGATAGAGTAAATAAAGAGAAACTGTTTCCAATGGCTGAAGGATCGATAACCAGAGAGCACAGATTTAAGGTGATTGGCAAAATAACCAGAGGTGACATGAGGAAAAACTTTTTTATGCAGCGAGTCGTTAGGATTTGGAATACACTACCCTGATAGGGTGGTGGATACAGATTCAATAGTAGCCTTCAAAAGGGAATTGAATAAATACTTGAAGGAGAAAAAATTGCAGGGATGTGAGGAAAGAGCGGGGGAGTGGGACTAACTCGTTGCTCCTTGAAAGAGCCGGTGCAGACACAATCTTCTACATCAGGAGTTCTATATAAATACAAGTTGTTGTTTTGCTGCATGATGTCCTCAGAGAATAATCTGTCTGTAACATGTTTACATTCAAAAGAGGTCATTGTTGTTATTACCTGGTTTTGTACCTAATATAAGTGTCAGCCTTGGCTCAATGGTAATAATCTTACATGTGAGTCAGAAGGTCATAGTTCAAGCCCCATTCCAGACACGAGCACATAATCTAGTCTGACACTTTAGTCTCCAGGCCGCCAGCCACACCAATTTAGCTGCTTTAAAGTGCCTGTCCCTCTAATCCATATACCTCAATGCGTCTGTCACTCCATTCGCATAATTCATTTTGCCTGTGATCCACCCTAAGGTGTCTATCTCTGTTTCTCTCAATACAACTGAAACCTGACAGACATTGTTGCTAATCAAACCATCCATGGCTCAAACGTTCCTACCCTCTTGGCTGGAGAAGAGAATATGGATGTAAAGTTTCAGAATAAGAGACAGAAATGTTCTGTTCCCCATGGAATAGTTGTTTACAAATGGGTGTCATGTATATAACCAAATTAACTGAGAAACATCAATAAAATGTGAAATAGTTGGGATTTGGATAATCTATTAGATAACATCTAAATACTTGCAGATGCTTTGATAAAGAAATCACCACAAGAAATAAGAATCAGAAAGATATTCAGAATACTAAAATGTGACTTATTTGCAACATATTTCTATCAATCTCTGCTTGTTAATAATCTAAATGTAATGATCATTTAATTCCTTGTGTCATTGGACACACGATATTAATATGATCAAGACAATCACATTTGAAGTACAAATTTCCGAATTCATCTTGTATGTAAAGAATGGGCTTTAAAGCAATTGAGTTCAGATTAATTGTATTCATTGAAAATAACATGTTCAGTGAATCATTACTCTCAGTGTTCGGATTAAATATTTAAATCAAGTGCTTGTTCTTTCAAATAAACTTGCGCGGTTCCTTAATTACATATAATGTCAGTAATATCACTTCTGTCTTTATACCTATAATTAGGCTTGCTCAGGATCACAGAATGATACATTGTACTACTGTTTCCACCCCAGTGTTTCCAATGGTACCAATTATATAGTCCTTGTTGTTTAAAATATATGAAAGATCTGTGTTATGAATTCATTTTTGGTGCAGTTTTGATCTCCTTATCTGAGAAAGGACATACATGCCTTAGAGGCAGTGCAACGAAGGTTCACTAGATTGGATGAGAGGGTTTTCCTATGAGGAGAAATTGAGTAGATTGGGCCTATACTCTCTGGAGTTTAGAAGAATGAGAGGTGATCTCATTGAAACATATAGGATTCTGAGGGGGATTGACAGGGCAGATGCTGAGAGGTTGTTTCCCCTGGCTGGAGAGTCTAGAACTAGGGGGCATAGTCTCAGGATAAGGGGTCGGCCATTTAAGACTGAGATGAGGAGGAATTTCTTCACTCAGAAGGTTATGAATCTTTGGAATTCTCTACCCAAAAGAGCTATGTATGCTGAGTCGTTGAGTATATTCAAGGCTGAGATCGATAGATTTTTGGACTCTAGGGGAATCAAGGGATATGGGGATCGGGCGGGAAAGTGGAGTTGAGGTCGAAGATCAGCCGTGATCTTATTGAATGGCGGAGCAGGCTCGAGGGGCCGTGTGGCCGACTCCTGCTCCTAATTCTTATGTTCTTAGTTCTTATTAGATGAAGGAAATGGTAAATTCATTATGGTGAATATAAATGCAACTTTAGAAATCTCCCATGTCTTGTTTGCACTTTCTTTCAAGCACTACTTGACTTTGAAGTCAGGTCAGGAGGTGAGCGAGGAGGTGGGTTGGTCACTAACATCTTTTAAGGACCATGATGTGGAGATGCCGGCGTTGGACTGGGGTGGGCAAAAATGAGAAGTCGCACAACACCAGGTTATAGTCCAACAGATTTATTTAAAATTACAAGCTTTCGGAGCTGTCGCCCCTTCCTCAGGTAGAGTAACTGTGAGAGAATCTATCAGAATTCACAGAATATAAACACAGAGAAAATGTATTCAAATCTTTCCCTACATCAAAGACACACTAAGAGCACAGCCAAGACAATGAGATGTGTCCCAGGGGGTCCAACGTGTCAAAACACCTGCTGGCTGCATATCCTCTCCAGTTGGGTTTGTTTCTTGTGTTTGTTTTTTTTAAAAAAGCTGGAAAGACCGGGAGCGATGTCAAGTCACGTTCTGTATCGTGACATGAACCCGATATCCCGATTGAGGCCATCCTCATGAGTGCGGAACTTGGCTATCAGTTTCTGCTCGATGATTTTGCGTTGTCGTATATCCCGAAGGCCGCCTTGGAGAACGCTAACCCGCAGATCCGAGGCTGAATGCCCCTGACTGCTGAAGTGTTCCCCGACTGGGAGGCAACCCTCCTGCCTGGCGATTGTTGCGCGGTATCCGTTCATACGTTGTCTCAGTGTCTGCATGGTCTCGCCGATGTACCATGCTTTTAAGGAGGCTGCGTGCCTCCATTTTAACTCAAGTTTTATTTTTAGTACCTGCAAGCTGGGATTCCCAGGCCTCGGGAATCCTGGCTGATGAAAGGAGGCGAGCAGGGCGTATCCACAAGATAAATGCCTTTGTTGCACCACTTGTGGGACAGGAGGAGAAGGAGGGCTTTCCCCAGCCCACCAAGCTTACCTTTTAAACAACCCATGTGGGACCTCCGCGATCGGCTGACCCCTCTCCATCCATGCTCCACTCGCCCACCCCCCCCATGATATCAGATCCCTCTAGAACCCCCCACGATATCGGATTCCCCCCCCATCCCCCTGTGATGTCAGATTCCCCACCCCCTCCCCCACACAACCTCGATGTCGGACTTACATAGAAACATAGAAGATAGGAGCAGGAGTAGGCCATTCAGCCCCTCGAGCCTGCTCCGCCATTCAATGCGATCATGGCTGATCATCCAAATTCAGTACCCTGACATCCTGACATCCGCTCCTTTGCTCCTTTCCAGCCCCAGACAGCCAGCCTGTCAATCTGGCTGGCTGTCAGGAGGGAAACCTGAAAAATTTAACATCAGCCGCTCTTTTCCCTGCTCTGAGTTATTATCGAGCCCAGAGTGACTGGGCACTTGGACATGTATCAGTTGATCAAAGAGAGCTAGCATGGATTTGTGCTGGGTAGGTCATGTCTGACTAGTCTAGTTGAACCTTTTGAGGAGGTCTCTAGCATGGTGGATAGGGGAATGTCTATGGATGTTGTCTATATGGACTTCCAGAAGGCATTTGATAAGGTTCCGCACAAGAGTTTATGAGCAAAACTAAGAGCGCACAGAATTGGAGGGTTGGGAGGTAGGAGACAGAAAGTAGGGATAAAGGATTTGTACTCTGATTGGCAGGATATGACAAGTGGTATTCCACAGGGATCTGTACTGGAGCCTCAGGTTTTTTACCATATATATTAATGACTTAGTTGAAGGGATAGAGTTTGCAGATGACGCTAAATCAGGAGGCACAGTAATTGTGTAGATGGGAGCAGGAAATTGCAAAGGGATGTAGCCTAAGTGAGTGGGCAAAACTACAGCAGATGGAGTTCAATGTAAGGAAGTGTGAGATCATCCATTTTGGATCTGAGAAAAACAAATTGAAATATTTTCTTAATGGTGAGAGACGAGGTGCTGTGGAGGACCAAAGGGATTTGGGTGTCCATGTACACAAATCACTAAAAGCTACAAATAGTAATCAAAAATCCCAATGGAACGTTGCTCTTTATCTCAAGGGGGTTGTAATTCTAAAGTGAGGAAGCGATGCTTCAGTTGTACAGATCCTTGGTCAGATCTCAACTGGCGTACTGCGTTCTGTTTTGGGCACCGAACCTAAGGAAAGAGATATTGGCCTTGGAAAAGGGGTATGGCAGAATTATACAGGAACAAGGATGTCTTGCTGCAGCTGTACAGGGCCTTGGTGAGACCACACCTTGAGTATTGTGTGCAGTTTTGGTCGCCTTATCTGAGGAAGGATGTTCTTGCCATGGAGGGAGTGCAGGGAAGATTCACCAGACTGATACCTGGGATGGTAGGAATGACGTATGAGGAGAGATTGAGTCGATTGGGCTTATACTCGCTGGAGTTTAGAAGAATGAGAGGGGATCTCATTGAAACATAAAATTCTAACAGGACTAGACAGACTAGATGCAGGAAGGATGTTCCCGATGGCCGGGGAGTCCAGAACCAGGGGTCACAGTCTAAGGATAAGGGGTAAGCCATTTAGGACTGAGATGAGGAGGAATTTCTTCACCCAGAGAGTGGTGAACCTGTGGAATTCTCTACCACAGAAGGCAGTAGAGGCCAATTCATTAAATATATTCAAGAAGGAGTTAGATATATTTCTTAAAGCGAAAGGGATCAAGGGATATGGGGACTGAATTTGGATGATCAGCCATGATCTCATTGAATGGCGGAGCAGGCTCGAGGGGCTGAATGGCCTACTCCTGCTCCTATCTTCTATGTTTCTATCCCGCACTGCAGCAGAGCCCACCATGTCTTAAAAAGGAACACTCGTGGATAAGGTGCTGTCCCGTTGAAATTCTCCACATGTTCACCAGTCAGTGGGCAAAATTATAAATGGTCTGAGACCTGCAGCCCAATTCTGTGTAGCCTTCAAGAGGCTGCAGCCTACATTATCCCATTCTCATGATCAGCGAGAAATCAAGTTGTTAGAAGGTTACAGGCTCTAGCCCACACTATCCTACCATTGTGGCTGCAGTAGAAATCAGTGAGATGAAGAGCAGTAGTAGAAGGTTGAAAAAGGAAACATGTAGAACAAATATGTACAGCCGTTTCAAAGGGAATAATAGATTTTGACCTCGATGTTTTTTTAATAGAAAATGGTGTTGCTAAAAGAACAAAATCAGATGCGTACCAGAATAAATAAATGCACTTGAAACCTTACAGCTGCTTCCCTCCAGTCACCTCTACACCCAGAATGAATGCAAAATTTCTTTTCGCACAATTTTTTTTCGAATGCATCTGATTTAATAGCTGTATCTGGGCATAACCAAATCTTTCCTTTGGGATTCAGTGGAAGGTTTTCAGAGATTAAAAGGATAGAAAAGCTTTATCTGCTGCCTGGAGTCACACAGCAATTCATTTTTCTTCCACACCATGGGGGAAAGGAAAAGTAGATGGAACCCTGAAGAGCAAATAATGACATCATCATGCAGTGCCTAACAAGTCCCCTTGCTCATATTAGTGGAGCTGTGTTTACACAAACAGTTTTTCTTCATTTTTCTCTGGTTCTTACTCCTTAAGCCATGATTAAGCAGCTTGTTCCATCTGTTACGGTTTTGTGCCAGCCTTCTGGCCTCTTGCTACCCGAACACGCAGCCTTCTTAGATGCAGTTTACCCACCTCTGCCACGGTCTCCCTTGGCTTTTTTGGCAGTCTGTCACCTTCCATAATGTAATGTGACTGATTAATTCAACCCATCTGGCCATGATTTTTATCTGTGAAAGTGATCTGTAACTGAGGGCTGCAATCTTCCTCGGTTTGATAAAAAGGAGAAACATTCCCCGCAGTCGTATGTTTCAAACAGTACGTCTGTTTTTCTTTCTGATTCATGTGACTGCGTAACAATCATGAGGCATTTAACGTTACTCAAGCAGCTACTGAGCCACGTAACCAATATAAATGTTGAAAAAACTCACAAATCCCCCGATGGAGTGTGCAGTTTTGGAAGAGGATGGCTCAACAGCATTTGAGAAGATTTTGTTTCACCACCCAGGATCTGGGTGCAGTAGTAACTCTGTTATGGAAAAAGCATAAGCAGATTATTGTGGGGAACACACAACCCTCGCACATGCAAATGAAGCAAAAGATTCAACATTGTATCAATGACTTGGAGGACCTGTCAGGAGGTCCAGAGCAAGTTCCTCGACTTAAAGAAAAGCACAAGGTTAAGACACGATGGCCGGAATTTTCCCGTTGACGAGCGTGCGGGTTTGGGGGGGCGGGTCGACAGTTAAATTTGCGGTAATTGACAACCCGCCGGGAAACCTGCCGTCATCCCGCCGACTTCCGCATTTAACTCGGGCGCGTTTTGAGGCGCGCCATGGACCCACACGGGAGAGGCGGGTGACCTCATTGAGGTACTTAAATGCTTGTTGAGAGACCCTTAAGAGAGTTTTTAACAGCAGCTTTTGGCTTTAACTTCTGGAGCACGGGATTCACGCACCTCGGGAACCCCTCCTGTGAAGGGGAGGCGGAAACTCAGTGGCCATTGTGCAAGGGCATTAATCGAAAGCTGGGAAAAACACATAGGGCTGGATTTTCATTGACCTGTGGAGGCGGGTTTGGAGGCGTGTGGGGGGTTAAAATTGCGAAAACTGGCGGGCGGGCTCAAGTCCGCCTCCATCCCGCCTCCACGCAATTTTCATTAAATCGTGTCTGCTGGTCCCGACTCCGTCCCGCCTTTAAGAGGCGGGACGGGTTGTTAAGGCCCTTAACAAGCACTAAATTGGCTGTATAATGCCATTTTGAAAGGCCTTTGTGATTTTAACCCTTGTTCTTCGTGAAGCACGCCTGTTCTGAACCACGATTGTGAAACCTGGCGGGAGCATATTTGGATATGGATAGTTCTGACTGCGGGGATGCATATATGGATGGAGAGGAGACATGTCTGAGAGTGGTGGTGTAAAAATATCTGGGCGCAGACTTAGGACTGCTGCTGCTCATTTTGCAGGTCCTCTCACAGCAAAGGCCAGGCAGTGTTTGAAGACCTTCAATGCAGCAGCAATGATGACATCATCAGAGGCGACTTTCAGACTGAAAACACTAATTGGTTCATGGGTTCCCACATGCTGGAACTCAATTGCCCAATTAGGTGAAAATTGCATCAATCTCCCACATCCAATTGCAGTCGGGTGGATAACACGAAAAGTGGATGACACGACCCCAACCCGCCCCAGTATCAAAATCCAGCCCATAAATACTCTCACATTACACCTGATTACTTGGCTAATGGAAAGGCTCTTGCTGACTGCATTTTGTGCAGAGATTTAGCTGTCAGCAGTTTGCAGGTCATTTCTGCAACCTCGGAAGCCACTCTCACCCCATTGCTAATCACTATCACAACATTGTGGGATTGGGCCTCTGATCTCCTGCCATCTGTTACATCGGCATGGGTGCCGCTTATGCTGTCTCACCTTGGACCTCAGAATCGGACCAAGCTGAACCCCAGCACCAACTGCACCAGCAACACCAGCAGCAGCAGCCACAACACCAGCAGCAGCGGCAACCACAACAGCAGCCTTCTCCTCAACCACCTGATGCTGCACAGGAGAGAGGGCATCAGCACAGGGCTGCACTGCACCGGAGGCGATACCCCCAACACAGGGTATACAGGGAGAGGATGAGCTTCCTGGACATGACTGAGCAGCAGTGCTTCAGGAGGCTCCGGCTATCCAGTTCGTCGCAGACAATCGCGAGTTGGGGCAATTCTTTAATTAAAAATCGTATGTCTTATGATTAATTCGTGAGAGTATGCATTACTAACACGAAGAAAAGAAGTAGCAGTTAAAGATCTATAGGAGACATGGTTAAACACACAGAGACATGTTAGCAAGGATGTAGCAAATAAGGTAGTAAAAGTGGGGGAAAAAAAGCAGGTTAATGCAAGAACATGCATGCGAGCGATAGAAAACAGAATATACTGCAGGAAGGAATTTCCGTGCACCAATCTCAATCCCACTGCTCTTATGCTTCAAGGTAAAATTCACACATTATAGGAGGACACGGGTGTAGAACAGATGATCAAAATAACTTACTCCATATGAGCAAACAATAATAGTTGAGTCTGAAAGGGATTGGGACTGCAGGCACTGGAGAGGTTGCAAAACTCTGATGCCATATTAATCATATAGTCTGTGATTTGCACAGTGCATTATGCAGATGTATACATACAGACTGATTATGCGCAAGTGTTTAAAACCAAAATGGACAGCTGTTTCACAGGCGGAACGGGCCGAATGGCCTCCTTCTGTGCTGTAAGTTTCTATGGGGAAAAGATTCGGCCACGCCCCCTTTGGGGGGCTAACTTCGTAGCGCCCCCGCGCTGTAAATTGAGTGGTAGCGCCTGAAGCAGGAGGTGGGGCGCTACTGGAAGCGCTCCCCCCCTCCTTCCTGGGGCGCTACCATTCAATATCGCGGCGCTACATGCAACAGCGCCACGCGCGTTGGCATGTAGCGCCAGTGGTATTACAGGCTTCCCTCCGAGGCTTAAAGGGGAGGGGCCGAGCGCAGCGCGCACCGGGACCCTGCTGAACCACCGGGGAGCGGGGTGCCGGGAAAACAGCCCGGCACTCAAGAGGAGTGTCGGGCTGGCCGATCGCGGCTGGCATCCCGCATGAAGAAACGGAAGGGGGCAGGTGCTGGCAGGCGGCCCAAAAAAAATGGGCGCCTGGCACCTGCCCTTTAATTATCACCGCCGCGGCCACAAAAACGCCACCCTGACCCTGTCGGACATATCGTCCAGCAGTAGGTCAGGGGGCGCGACTGAAGTCTGTGGCCGGGGCGCGAGCGGGGCGCTGCACACGGCGATGGCGTCATCGCCGGAGGTCGCTACCGCCACCGCTAACCTCCCGCTGAATTTTGCAGGAGGCGTTAGCGGCGCCGCACCTGGGCGCTAGGGGCTTTGCGCCCCGTTAGCGCACCCCCCCCCAACCCAATTTTTCCCCCTATGATTCTATAAGGTAATGACAGTACGATACCCGAACAGGTGGGTGCTTATGTACTTAAAAGGCAAAGAGAACCCAGTAATCTACAAAGTGCAGCTGAACAACAATGTTCACTTAAGCACCAACAATCATCACTCCCACTTGCAGCTGACACTAATGTAAACACAAACTGATCATGCTGAGGTTGAGGAGGACGCAAAGGTTTAAGCAATGAGCATTCATAATGAAAGGGTAGCAGTTGTGCGGGGGGTTGGTGATGGGCCAGCTTATTCAGGGCAGAGGGCCAGCACGGTGAGTGCATCTGCTGATTTTTCTGGTGATATATATCAGTGGGGCTGCTTCATAATGAAGGCTCAGGACACGGAGTCTGTGTTGGCATGCCTTCATAAAGCAGAGAAGGTTAAAGGGAGATTTAATAGGGGTGTTCAAAATTATGAGAGTAGTTATGGAGAAACTGTTTCCAGGCGGGTCGGTAGCCAGAGGACACAAATTTAAGATAATTGGAAAAACATTATGGGGAGAAATGAGGAGGGTTTTTTAACGCTGCAAGTTGTTATGATCTGGACTGCGCTGCCTGAAAGGGTGGTGGAAGAAAATTCAGTAGTAACTTCCAAAAGAGAATTGGATATATACTTGAAAAGGAGAAATTTGCAAGGCTATGGGGAAAGAGCAGGAGAGCGGGAATGGATCGCACTTTCAATGAGCCGGCACAGACACAAGGGGCCGAATGGCTTCGTTCTGTGCTGTATGATTCTATGAAACTCGGCCTGTGCACACTGTATTTATATCATACCAGTTCATCAATCATTTTAAAGCAGTTGTGTGTTACAACTGTGTGGCCTAAGGCCTTTCTCACTGGAGGAATCGCAGGAATGTTTACACATATGCCGAGTTTTTTTTCCAAGTATGTCTAAACAAGCGAGGAACTTCTCTAGCCACCAACACATATCAGAGGACTGCAGCACTAAACCTACAATTTTCTGATGAGCGCTGGTGGGAGCGAAGATTCCTTATCACTGGTCTGTGCTTGGAAAATACATAAGAGCATCTTGCATCTGTATAGTGTCTTTACATAGAAAAACATGTTTCACAGAGGCATGAGATGAAAATAGTGTTTTCTCATAGCAGAAGCTGCTTTTCGCAACCTGAATGAGAATATAGGTTACCAGAGCGTTATAACACATACAAGATGAAATCGTCCTACTTCCATAGAGACTTGATTCTAAAGTGTTTACTCTTAGGGATGGATTTTACCAGCCCTGAGGAGGCGGGACTGCTGGGAAAATGGGAAAGATTGGGAGCGGGTCCCAGCCCCGCTCCCAACCCGCCTCCGAACCATCTTCCCGGGAGGCGGGTCCCCAACTCGCGCAGGGACCCGTCTACTAGTGGCGGGAAGGGGATTAGAGCCAATTAACGGCCAGTTAACAGGCAGTTAAGAGGCTTTTCCCCATTTTACGCCTGCTGATGCGGCCTTCCCGATGGCAGGAAACCCCGCCAGGGTCAGTGAGGCAAGCTGTGGGTCTGCTGCAGTGTAAGTTTGCAAATGACAGCTGCAGAGGTAGTGTGATGGGTGCAATGGTGCACAGGTAAGTATGACAGGTGAGAGAATGTAGTGAGAAATATTTTTATTCTGTTTATATGTATTTGCAGGTGACAAGTTTTGATGTTTCTGTGAAGACTCATCTGATTGATAGAATTGACAGATGGCTTCTGCAATCTCACATGCAGCTGCCATCTGTTTTCTCCTAAGGAGAGAGTCATTGGTGAGCCTGGGAGCAAGGGCTCACCTTTGGACAGTGATTGTCAGTGTTTGACAGCACCTCAATGCTGTCAAACACTGTCAAATCATCTGTCAAAAAATTATGGGGCCTGTCACTTTAACAAAACCGGCAGATGAAGCATCATGCACTGACATCATCTGACACCGGCTTTCCCTTAATTGGCCAGCAAGCCCACAGGGCGGGCTTAACAAGGCCAATCAGGGGAAAATAGCGTCAGGTCGTCAGACGCCGCTGGGGGCGGGACTAGAACCCGGAAACCAGCAGGCCCGCCCCCAACGGGCCTCTTCAGGTAAGATCCCGGGCTTAGTGTGGAGAAGGGAGTAGATCAATAAAAGATCAATAAGAAAGTACATTTCCTTCTGAAAAAATTGTGTTTGTGGCCCAGATCTTTTGTTTATAGTGTTATATTAATCTAAGTATAATATTCATAATATAAACAGTATGGACTCATCGCAGTGAGAAATAATTTTGTATTGCTGCTTAGTAGAGTAATTGCTCTCATGCAAATATCATGGTGAGATCTCAATTAAAAGAACACAATACTGCAAATGCTGGAATTCTGAAACAAAATCAGTCTGTTGAAAGGCTATGTCTGAAATGTCAACATTTTTTTTTATTCATTCACGGTATGTGGGCATCGCTGGCAAGGCCAGCATTTATTTCCCATCCCTAGTTGCCCTTGAGAAAGTGCTGGTGAGCCGCCTTCTTGAACCGCTGCAGTCCGTGTGGTGAAGGTACTCCCACAGTGCTGTTAGGGAGGGAGTTCCGGGATTTTGACCCAGTGACGATGATGGAACGGTGATATATTTCCAAGTCAGGATGGTGTGTAACTTGGAGGGGTACTTGGAGGTGATGGTGTTCCCATGTGCCTGCTGCCCTTGTCCTTCTTGGTGATAGAGATCACGGGTTTGGGAGGTGCTGTCGAAGAAGCCTTGGCGAGTTGCTGCAATGCATCTTGTAGGTTGTACACACTGCGGCCACAGTATGCCGGTGGTGGAGGAAGTGAATGTTTAAGGTGGTGGATGGGGTGCCAATCAAGCGGGCTGCTTTGTCCTGGATGGTGTCAAGCTTCTTGAGTGCTGTTGGAGCTGCACTCATTCAGGCAAGTGGAGAGTATTCCATCACACTCCTTACTTGTGTCTTGTAGGAGGTGGAAAGGCTTTGGGGAGTCAGAATGTGAGTCACTTGCCGCAGAATACCCAGCCTCCGACCTGCTCTTGTAGCCACAGTATTTATATGGCTGGTCCAGTTAAGGTTCTGGTCAATGGTGACCCCATTATGTCGATGGTGGGAGATTTGACAATGGTAATGCCATTGAATGTCAAGGGGAGGTGGTTAGACTCTCGCTTGTTGGAGATAGTCATTGTCTGGTAGTTGTATGATGCAAATGTTACTTGCCACTTATCAGCCCAAGCCTGAATGTTGACCAGGTCTTGCTGCATATAGGCACGGAGTTGCGAATGAGACTGAACAGTGCAATCATCAGCGAACATCCCCACTTCTGACCTTAAGTTGGAGTGAAGGTCATTGATGAAGCAGCTGAAGATGGGCCTAGGACACTGCCCTGAGGAACACCTGCAGTGATGTCCTGGGGCTATGATGATTGGCCTCCAACAACCACAATCATCTTCCTTTGTGCTAGGTATGACTCCAGCCAGTGGAGAGTTTTCCCCCTGATTCCCATTGACTTCAGTTTTAGTAGGGCTCCTTGGTGCCACACTCGGTCAAATGCTGCCTTGATGTAAAGGGCAGTCACTCTCACCTCACCTCTGGAATTCAGCTCTTTGATCCATGTTTGTACCAAGGCTGTAATGAGGTCAGGAGCCGAGTGGCCCTGGTGGAACCCAAACTAAGCATCGGTGAGCAGGTTATTGGTGAGTAATTGTCGCTTGATAGCACTGTCAACAACCCCTTACATCACTTTGCTGATGATTGAGAGTAGATTGATGGCGCGGTAAATGGCTGGATTGGATTTGTACTGCTTTTTATGGACAGGACATACCTGGACAGTTTTCCACATTGTCGGGTAGATGCCAGTGTTATAGCTGTACTGGAACAGCTTGGCTAGAGGCGCGGCTAGTTCTGAAGCACAAGTCTTCAGCACGATAGCCGGGATGTTGTCGGGGTCCATTGGGCTGGATTTTGATACTGGGGTGGGTTGGGGTCGTGTTATCCACTTTTCGTGTTGTCCACCCGACTGCATTTGGATGTGGGAGATTGATGCAATTTTCACTTAATTGGGCAATTGAGTTCCAGCATGTGGGAACCCATGACCCAATTAGTGTTTTGAGTCTGAAAGTCGCCTCTGATGATGTCATCATTGCTGCTGCATTGAAGGGCTTCAGAGACTGCCTGGCCTTTGCTGTGAGAGGACCTGGATGCAAATGGGGAGAGAGAGAGAGAGAGAGAGAGACAGCCCCCCCCCTTTGCTCTCAGAGGACCTGAAGGCAAAATGAGCAGCAGCCATCTGCTCCCAGATACTACTTACTTCTTCTCCATTGTAATAGTGGACCTGCAGCTGATAGTCAGCTTTCGAAATGTGCTCCCGCCAAGTTTCACAATCGTGGTTCAGAACAGGCGTGCTTCACATAGAACAAGGGTTAAAATCACAAAGGCCTTTCAAAATGGCATTATACAGCCAATTTAGTGCTTGTTAAGGGCCTTAACAGCCTATCCCGCCTCTTAAAGGCGGGACGGAGTCGGGACCAGCAGACACGATTTAATGAAAATTACGGGGAGGCGGGATGGAGGCAGACTTGTGCTCGCCCGCCAGTTTTCGCAATTTTAACCCCCCACACGCCTCCAAACCTGCCTCCACGGGTCAATGAAAATCCAGCCCATTGTCTTTGCTGTATTTCTTTACAGATGCTGCCTGACTTGTTTCCAGCAGTTTCTGTTTTTGAATGAGAGCTGAGTAAAAATAAATGTTTCTACTCTCATGGTAAATCCTGTGTAACTGGAAAAATAATTTGCCCTTCTCATGTACCCTCTGTTTATTATCCACCATTTTGTAGCTGTTATTTTTTCTCTTAATTTTTGTTATTGTGAACTTCTAAGCAAATGTGTTGCTTTAATTGGGGGTTTGCTGGTGAGTAAATTCACTCACATTAAAGGGGTGATCTAATCGAGGTGTTTAAAATGTTAAAAGGATTTGTTGGGGTAGACACAGAGAAACTATTTCCTCTGTTGGGGGAATCAAGATTAAATTAAAGCTAGGCCATTTAGGAGGGAAATCAGGAAGCACTCTTTCACATAAAGGGTAGTTGAAATCTGAAATTATCTCCCCAAAAGGCTTTAGATGCTGGGGGACAATTGGCGCTTTCAAGACTGAGATCGCTAGGTTTTTGTTAGGTATCAAGGGATATGGAGTTGAGGTACAGAACTAATTGAATGGCAGAGCAGGCCCAAGGGGCTGAATGGCCTATTTCTGTTCCTATGTCCCTCTGTTCCTCCACTTCCAGTCACTTCCTTCTGATGTGACTGAGAGAACACCAAGTGTGCGTTATTGTACCGGCCGTGGAGCACTTCCTCTCTGGATTTCAGTTCATCACTCTATGTGGTAGCATAATATTATTGTCTTCTTCCTTCTCGCCAGCTGGACCGCTGCAGTGAGTGTGTCATGTGGAGTTTTCCAGGAGTCTTTTAGATGATACTAAATGGTGCCTTTGACACCAATGAGTTGGACACCACAGTGATTCTCACTGATGATTTATACTTTCATTGATTACATTCCAAACAGAGAGATTTCAGAATAGGTTATGGTTGATCAGAATAATATAATGTGAGAGACATGTTGACATTAGTCTCCACATGGGGATGGCATCGGCAGGTTTGCTTATAATAAACATTTGCTACATCCTATGAAACATTTTTGCCAATTGATAATTACATGGGAAACATTGAATAATATGGCATAAAATATTAATACTAAAATATCATCAGCTTTAGTGGGGTTTGTAGCTGTTTGAAGTCGAAGTTCCAATGGCAAAAGATAAAGGAGCGATCTGGAGGTTAATCCATCCAGCTATTGTACGATCCAGAGTCCCAGAGCCAGCTTAATTGTACTGTGACCAACTGGATTAGCTTGTGTGATTGACATCCAAATCAACAGCGACATCAGATAAATCAGAATGATCTAATAATAAAGTGACAGAAAAAGTCACAAAGAGTATATTTGCCAGCCAGAGTCTCTGGGTGTAATGGGTTACTAAGGCAGGTTGCTGTAAGACAGAGTGTAAGCAAATCAATATGGGTCCTTCTTTCTAACTAATAAAACGGGTGGTGTTAGATTTGCCAACAGATTTTGCCAATATAGATAATGAAAAGTGTGATATATTTAGTTAGTGGATTGCAAGCAAGCCCCCACTGATTGACTGACAGCCATGTACAGAATGGAGTTGTGTCTTTCATATCAATCATTCAGCCATCAGTAGCTCTGGAAGGAACTCTTTGGAAACATTTGAGACTCATGCTGACAATGGGAATTCAATATTAATGGCTTTAATGCAGTTCTACTTCATAAATGTAATTGTCATTTGTTCAAATTGTTACCTCGTCTTTCAGCATAGTCAGAATGGATTTTTTGTACCTATTATGTATTTTGACAAATTCCCAGGCGATTCTTTCTTTATTCCAGTTCTAATTAGTTTAATACTGTCCTTGCCTGAAAATATCAAAGGATTGTTCATTCATTGGACTGCTTGAGATGCAATACCAACTGTAACAAAAGAAAACCACGAAAGCAGGTATTGCATTTCCATTAAATTGACAGCTTCTGAATGAAAGAAAGACTTGCATTTTCACGACCACCGGATGTCTCAAAGCGCTTTACAGCCAATGAAGTATTTTTGAAGTGGAATCACTGTTGTAATGTGGGAAACGCAGCAGCTTCTTCTCAATGTGATACTGACCAGATAATCTGTTTTTGTGATTGACGTAATACAGACTCACTACGCACTTGAACATAAAGCAAGGTTTTAATCAACTTGTAACAAAACATGGAGGTCTAGTTAGCAGTCACTAGCTTCCTGTTTCCAGATTGTCTCTGCCCAAGGTGGGCCCATGCCTGAGTATTTATACTCCCTGGACGGCGCCCCAGCTGGCCGCCCAGTAGTACTTCCTGAGTTGTTACTTGCGATTTATGACATTCTTCCTCCCTAAAAGGTTTGGAAGTCCAGTCTTCCTTTAACGGACTAGGCGGACCAGAAATAGCCGTAGACGTTTAGCTCTCTGCTTGTGACTGGAAGGCACGTCTCCCCGGACCGTGTCCTGGTCCCTGGGTCGCTTGGCCTGTACCGGTAAGTCAGTAGAGTCCGCGTCATCTTGATCATCCTGTGGAGGACTGGGAATATCATGACTCCGGGTGCGGGTCCCCACAGGTGCTGAGCTGGCCTCATCCCGGGTCGTGGCTGGAGATTGTCCGGCGTCCTGGTTTCGGGTGGCCATCCTACGGGGAGCGTCCAGCTCCCTGAGTTGATCCGGTAGCGTTGCCGGCAGATCCCCCGATGTCCCAGGCGGGACGTCATTTTCATAGGGGTGCGGAGTGTTGATATCATTGTCGGGGGATCCTTCATCATTCGGGCCCGTGTGACCGGTTGGGCAGGGAGCCAGATCTCGGAGCGAGACGGTGGTCTCCCGGCCATCAGGGTACCGTATGTGCGCATACGTGGGGTTTACCTCCGTTAACTCCACCTCGTCAACGAGAGGGTCGTTTTTGGCAGACCGGACGAACCTCCGGAGTAGCACCGGGCCTGGAGCCACCAACCATGACGGTAGAGACGTCCCATGTGTAGAGCGACGCCGGAATTTGAAGAATCGCTCATGAGGCGTGACATTAGTAGATGTGGAGAGAAGAGACCTGATAGAGTGTAACGCGTCGGGGAGCACCGTTTCCCACTGCTGGTCCGGCAGGTTACGTGACCTTAGTGCCAGACGGACAGCGTTCCAGATGATGGCATTGTATCGTTCAACCTGTCCGTTACCGATTGGGTGATATGGTGTCGTCCTACTTGAGGCGATTCCCCGTTGGGAGAGATAACTTTTAAGTTCACTCGACATAAAGGAGGGACCCCGATCAGTGTGGATAAAATTGGCCGTCCCGCAAAGGGAAAAGACCTGATCGAGGCATTTAATTACCGTAGAGGTAAGCATATTAGGGCAGGGGAAGGCGAAGGGAAAGCGTGAATACTCGTCCACCATCGTAAGTAGGTAGGTGTTCCTTGTCGACGAAGGCAATGGCCCTTTAAAGTCTATGCTGAGCCTCTGCATAGGCTGCATTGCATGTATGAGTAAGCCATCTGATGGGCGAAAGAATTGTGGTTTCAATTCTGCACAAATCCTACAGGAGGAGCATGTTTTCTTTACGTCCTCGGTTGAAAATGGTAGATTTTTGGAGCGCACAAAGTGCAACATGCGGGTCACACCAGGATGGCATAAGTCCATATGCAAATCCGCCAGAGTCGACGTTGACATTGAGGAGCAAAATGCCCGTGTGAAGGTATCTGGGGCCACGTTCTGTTTGCCGGGTCGGTAACAGATAGTATATCCAAAGGCAGCCAGCTCCATCCTCCAGAGTTGAATTTTATTATTTTTGATTTTCGTGCGCCTCCGGTTATCCAACATGAAGGCCACAGAGCGCTGGTCAGTTATAAGCGTAAAATGACGCCGAGCAAGAAAATGACCCCATTGGCGTACAGCCTCGATGATGGCCGTAGCCTCCTTCTCGACGGGGGGGTAATGGAGCTCGCTACCCTGCAAGGTTCTGGATAGGAATGCCACGGGTCGGCCACCTTGATTCAAGGTAGCGGAGATCGCCACCTCCGATGCATCGCATTCGACCACAAAAGGAAGATTTTCGTCAATGGAGCGAAGCGTGGCTTTCTCCAGCTGTCGTTTGAGGAGGTTGAAGGCAGAAATAGCCGTAGCTTCCAATGGAAAAGACTTCGCATGGAGCAGGGGCTGTATTTTATCGGAGAAGTGTGGTATCCATTTTGCGTAATAAGCAAACATGCCAAGTGCCCGACGAAGAGAGCCGAGGTTCGTCGGGGGAGGGAGCTCCTGAAGTGGACGAAGTCGCTCTGGGTCCGGTTTAATAACACCGTTGCCCACCCAGTAGCCAAGAATGTTCACTGATGGCACCGACTTCACCGATTTGGATTCGTTTAACGTTAAGTGGCGACGGCGGAGTACGTCAAAAAATCTCTGAAGATTGGCGTCATGCTCCTTTTGATCATGGCCGGCAATAGTGATATTGTCTAAATACGGAAAGGTATCCGTCAAGTTCTCTTGCCGGACTAGGCCATCCATGGCCCGTTGGAAGACGGCCACCCCATTGGTGACCCCGAATGGAAGGCGGCGAAACTGGAAAAGTCGACCATTGGCCTCAAAGGCCGTATACTTCTTGTCGGAGTCTTGCAGTGGCACCTGATGGTACGCGCTTTTTAAATCGAAGGTCGAGAATACCTTGTATTTGGCAAGGTTGTTGACCATGTCATCTATGCGTGGCAGCGGGTAGGCATCCAGATCGGTATATTGATTAATAGTCTGCGAATAATTGATACACAGACGTTTTTTATGTTGTATTAAGGGATTCCTCACGATGACGACCTGAGCCCGCCAGGGAGATGAACATGGCTCGATAATACCGTCGACTAAAAGGCGAGAGATTTCCGCCTCAATAAACGCTCGATCGTCTTGGCTAAAGCGCCGCGATTTGGTGGCTATGGGTTTACAGCGGGGGGGAAGATTGGCAAACAGGGAGGGTTCACCGAGTAAGGCCGCCGAGAGTGCACAAAACGGCACCTTAGAAATGGTAAGCTCCGGCCTTGACCCTCCAAACTCAAAAGTGATCTTCTTGTGCTGCTTCTGGAAGTCCTGTCCCAGAAGCACATCGCTGCATAAGTTTGCGAGTACTCCGAGCCGGGTGGAGAGATACGTGCGGCCGTTGAGGATGAGGTTGACAAGACAAAAGCCAGAAGAATTGGTGGTCAGAGTCGTCAGAGCCATTGCAATCTCCCTGTCCGAGGGATAAGTGTGCAGTTTTAACCTGTTGACAGCCCGCTTACTAATGAAGCTGTCAGAGCTGCAGGAGTCGATTAGCGCGCTTAGAGTGTGCCCATTTACTGAAACCTTCGTGGCTGCATGGGACAAACTTTGGGGGAAAACAGCCGTGATGGGAGGAGGGGCAATTTTCCCTTCGGCAACTGTAGCCTTAACAGTGGTTCCTGGGGGAGGAGCAGCTCCATAGATAGCAGCTGTGAAGCTAACAGGAGCTCTCGACCGGTATACTTTAGAGGAGCGGCCTTTCTTGTTAGCAAAGGCCCGTGACTGGCATACCTTGGAAAAGTGTCCTTTCTTGCTGCAATGATTGCAGGTCACATTACGAGCCGGGCAAAATTTTCTGTGATGGCACGCCCCTCCACAAAAGAAACACTTTCTTCCTGATTGCCAGGATGCTGCTAGGGCGGGGTCGTCATCAGCGAAGGCCTCTAGGGTAGGGTCGTCGTCTGTTAGAGTAGAGTCGACATCAGTGGGGGCATCCGCCCGAGACCTACCGAAAGACTCATTAAAGGAGATAGCCGCCGCCCGTGCACGTGGTGGGAGATAAGTGTCTGCATTTTTCTTGGCCAAGTCCAAGGAACACGCCTGGTCATAAGCAGCCCGTAAATTGAGGGTTTTATTTTCCAGCAGGCGCTGACGTATAAAAGGGGACGCGATCCCATTGAGAAAGGAATCGCGGATTAGTTCCTCTTGATACTGTTCAGCTGTAACTGCTTTAAGGTTACAATCCTTGCTGAGCCTGCGAAGTTTCTGGAGAAATTCATCGAGTGATTCCCCAGGCTGCTGCCGAGTTGTGGCCAGTAGGTGTCGAGCAAAGATTTCATTTGGGGACTTGACATATAGCTGCTGTAAGATTTCGATAGCAGTGTCATAGTCTATACAGTCCTCAATATAATCATACACATGAGGAGACACGTAGTTGATAAGCATTCGTAACTTATTAGGGACATCTGCCCCACATTCTTTGCTTCCATACCTTCGCTGCCGCAGGTGCATTCGGGTCCAGGTCGAGACGAGCGGGTCTAAGGAGTTTTTCCATGATGGATCAGTTTCTTGCCCTAGTTCCCTTCTGTGGTTCGAGTTGCAGCTGGTTGTTCCGAATCACCCAAAGCGTGGAGACGATATCAAGTTGATTAAATTGACGTAATAAAGACTCACTACGCACTTGAACATAAAGCAAGGCTTTAATCAACTTGTAACAAAACATGGAGGTCTAGTTAGCAGTCACTAGCTTCCTGTTTCCAGATTGTCTCTGCCCAAGGTGGGCCCATGCCTGAGTATTTATACTCCCTGGACGGCGCCCCAGCTGGCCGCCCAGTAGTACTTCCTGAGTTGTTACTTGCGATTTATGACAGTGATGTTGTTTGAGGGATAAATATTGGCCAGGACACCGGGGATAACTCCCCTGCTCTTTTTCAAAATAGTGCCATGGGATCTTTTACATCCACCTGAGAGGGCAGACAGGGCCTTGGTTTAACGTCTCATCTGAAAGACGGCACCTCCGACAGTGCAGCACTCCCTCAGCACTGCACTGGGAGTGTCAGCCTAGATTTATGTACTCAAGTCCCTGGAGTGGGACTTCAAACCCACAACCTTCTGACTCAGAGGCGAGTGTGCTACCCACTGAGCCACAGCTGACACAGCTGAATGAAGATATAATCAGAGCCAAGGTTAATAGTTAGTTTTGGAGTAAAAGTCGAGATCGAAGAGATTCTTCTTGTGTCTCTGAGACTTTTCTAAAATTTGCTGGAGAGAGAGAGAAATCTGACAAAATTGAGTTTGAAAACAAGATTTCATATTAATTATTTTTTTTTACACAAGCTGTCCGTACAGCTTTAATAAGGATCAATAACTTTAATAGGAATAAATACACACAGGGACATATTGGATTATATTGGGTAGCCATTGAAACTCACTGGAATGTGTCAGTATTTGATGGGTATTTGAGTAGATGTCCATTCATATTTCACTGGGGAGGGTAACTCTGGACTGATGCTCCTTAGCAGTGAGGTTGATCCTCATCTTGGAATATCTACTACACACAACCGCTTCATACTTAACCGTCACATAACATTAATTTTTTTTTTGTGCTGATGTTGTGCTAAGGAATGGAACATTTGCATATTTGCGCACCCAGTGTCAACAAGAGGCATTCCCTTGTCAAGTGTAACATGGGTTAGATGAAGAGTAAAACTTCCATTACGCTGCCCTAATAATGTGCCTTAACTTCATCTTCAAAAGAACATGCCAACTGCACCAGTGTGACATTTCAGTTTCCCACACCAGCCATGCTTATGGCCTCTGATAAATGAGAATGCTAAATGATGGTGCTGAATTGTGAACAGTTTTTGTTCTATGAACTCATGCAGACTAGTAACTGGGGGGGGGCAGGTGGTGGGGGGGAGGGGATAGTTGGATTGTCCAAACTGATTCACATGTATATAATCATAGGCTCGTAGAAATTTACAGCACAGAATTAGGCCATTCGCCCAACGTGTCCGCGTCGGTCGAAAAAGAGCTATCCAGCCTAATCCCACTTTCCAGCACTTGGTCCGTAGCCTTGCAGGTTACGGCACTTCAACTGATCATGTAATCTTCATGGCCAACAGAGAGAGGAGATTGTCAACCAATGATACTGTGCCGGATCCAAATCTAGCTCCCAGATTTGAAAGGGCAGAATTGTAACCAACAAGGGAAAAAAATTGATTTTCTATATTAGTTTTTCATCAGTTCTAAAGCCTGTGGAGATATAAGCATAAATATTGCAAATGCAGAAGATTGAAATAAAACAGAAGATGCGGGAAATGCACAGCACGTCCACCGGCATCTGTGAAAAGAAAAGGTGGGTTAATGTTTTGGGTATTGACCCTTTCTTTGTCAGGCTTCCAGTGAAGGGTCCACACCTGAAAGTTAACTTGTCTTTTCTGTTAACAGATAATGAAGGACCTGCTGTGTATTTCCAACAAACGCTGTTCTTACTGCTGAAATCTGCAGGACCTAGTCCATGAAAATATGGCAAAAGGTCACAATTCAGGCTGACGTATATTTTCCAGTTCAGTTTAAATGCGTTTCCTTGATCCTTATCGAAGTTATGGGCCGTATGGCCTACTCCTGCTCGTATTTCCTATTTCTTATGTTCTTATTGCACTAGTGGATTATTATACCTAAGGGGTGAACTATCAAACCTGAAGCAGAAAAGGATCGTGGCCCTGTATTCATCTCAGCTGCTGGCAGCCAAGTACTTTCTCAACAACAGCAACTTGTATTTATATAGCGCTTTTAACGTAGTAAAACGTCCCAAGGCGCTTCACAGGAGTATTAAAAGACAAAAAATTTGACACCGAGCCACATAAGGAGAAATTAGGGCAGGTGACCAAAAGCTTGGTCAAAGAGGTAGGTTTTAAGGAGCGTCTTAAAGGAGGAAAGAGAGGTAGCGAGGCGGAGTGGTTTAGGGGGGGAATTCCAGAGCTTAGGGCCGAGGCAACAGAAGGCACGGCCACCAATGGTTGAGCGATTATAATCAGGGATGCTCAAAAGGGCAGAATTAGAGGAGCGCAGATATCTCGGGGTGTTGTGGGGCTGGAGGAGATTACAGAGATAGGGATGGGCGAGGCCATGGAGGGATTTGAAAACAAGGATGAGAATTTTGAAATCGAGGCGTTGCTTAACCGGGAGCCAATGTAGGTCAGCGAGCATAGGGGTGATGGGCGAATGGGACTTGGTGCGAGTTAGGACACGGGCAGCCAAGTTTTGGATGATCTCAAGTTTACGTGGGGTAGAATGTGGAAGGCCAGCCAGGAGTGCGTTGGAATAGTCAAGTCTAGAGGTAACAAAGGCATGTTCTTAGGTATAAATTCAAATGTTCGAAAAACTTCTGGGCAGTGCCAAATCTTAACAACAATGTGCACCTGCTGCTTGAATCAGTGGCGGTGGTCCTTAGTGCCTGGTTGTGCCTTCAGGGGCTTATTGGATGCAGCTCGGAAGGTTGCAAGCTAATTCACACTGGTCCTGTCAAAAAGAAGGTTATGCTGATGGGGTTAGATGAAGAGGAGTGGGAGGAGGCTCGTGCGGAGCATAAACGCCGGCATGGACCTGTTGGGCCGAATGGCCTGTTTCTGTGCTGTACATTCTGTGTAAATCTATGTAAAAGCCAGAGAAACGTGTTCGCTCTTGTGTTTTTTTTCTTATTTTTAACTTGCCACTTCTCTCTCCTCCTGTCAATATCAGTAATATTAATATGAATAATCCTCAAGGTTTATTAGGGAGATATGACAAGCAACAAAACACTAGAACTGACCATTGGCAGCTACACTGTTAAAGTTAAAGCTATGATGTGGAGATGCCGGTGTTGGACTGGGGTGGACAAATGTGAGAAGTCGCACAACACCAGGTTATAGTCCAACAGTTTTATTTGAAATCACAAGCTTTCGGAGCGCTGCTCCTTCGTCAGGTGACCTGACTTCACCTGACGAAGGAGCAGCGCTCCGAAAGCTTGCGATTTCAAATAAAACTGTTGGACTATAACCTGGTGTTGTGCGACTTCTCAAAGTTAAAGCTGCATCAGAACAGCAGTAACCAGAGGGCAAGAGTACGGTCAGCCAAATTCTCCGAAAGGAATAGATTTTTGCAACAGAATTCAAGGAAGTTCTTCAAACACACAGCTGTCAAAAATCAATGCCGATGCTATGTTATCCTGGCTCTACTGGTTACTGCCAGCTGTGCATGACCTAACCCCTGACTTCGTACCTGAGGAAGATCATCAACTAAAGCTGTGTTGAAAATAATATAACTTTCAAGAGTAGACTTTCTTTCAGACGACCCAAGCCATTTCAAGGCCCGGGTCTCATTAATATGCAGCTGGTGAGCTACACACCCCAAATAGGCTCTGCAGCTCTGAGCCAGTCCAATATTGGACAGCCCGGAGGCCAACTCGGTCAACAGAAAAGTGGGCCCTGGGCCCACAAAAATAATTTTAGTCTTACCTCTTTTGGGGTCTCTTCCTGCTGACCACCAGGTTTTCATTAGCAAAGTATTTCTAGGCTTGTATTCCCTTGAGTATCGAAGATTAAGGGGTGATCTAATTGAGGTGTCTAATATGATTAAAGGGTAGATAGAGAGAAGTTATTTCCTCTGGTGGCGGAGTATAGAACAAGGGGGCATAACCTTAAAATTAGAGCTAGGCCGTTCCGGGATGTTGTCAGGAAGCACTTCTTCACACAAAGGTTAGTGGAAATCTGGAACTCTCTTCCCCTGTAAAGCTGTTGAGGCTAGGTCAATTGAAAATTTCAAAATTGAGATTGATTTTTGTTCGGCAAGGGAATTAAGGGTTATGGAACTAAGGCGGGTAGATGGAGTTAAGATACAGATCAGCCATGATCTCGTTGAACGGCGGAACAAGCTCGAGGGGCTGAATGGCCTCCTCCTGTTCCTATGAAGTGTTCACGGCACAAGCTTCACTCTCTAAATTGCATTTGGAGTCCTCAGTACATCATAGGACCCCATTTTGTTCAGATTAACGAGGTACCGAACTGAATCGGGGGGGGACACCAAGGCTGCCCAGTAGAAGTCCCGATTTAAAATGGCGGTGGAACGGAAACGGTTCGGTAAGCCAATCACCTTAATTTTAGCTCCGCTACTGCCCCGTTTCTGCTGGTCGGAGGAAGTTCAAATCGCTCCCTTAGTCTCCACTTGCTAAAAGATGTCTGTGGAGGAGCGTCCCTGACTAAACCAGGTCCGGGGCAGGATTTAGCCTCCACTCGGTAAAAGATGTTGCAGGTAGAAGCATGTAAACAAACAGCGGGACTATTTTTAAAAGAGCACTATCTTCAGCAAAAGAATGTTTGTCAATTTATTTTTGCTCCTACTATTTTTCCAATTTTGCCTTAAAAGATCCAATGTTCTCTGCCTCAACCACTCCCTGTGGCAAAGCATTGCATGCTCCAGTGATGTGCCAATTGATTGCTTCTTGTCCTGCCTCCACAACCAGAGAAAAAAATATTTTCATAGCCATTCCACAAAAGTCCTTTGTAAGTTTAATAACCTCTTTTAAATCTTCTCTTAGTCTTCTCTGCTTCAGTTGAAATAAAAATGAGAAGTCGCACAACACCAGGTTATAGTCCAACAGTTTTATTTAAAATTACGAGCTTTCGGAGCTCCGCTCCTTCTTCAGGTACACGTACAGTGAGGGAATACAAATCGATTACACAGTATATATACACAGAGAACAATGTGTCTGCAGAGATACAATCTGTTAGGGAGGCATTACATCAAAGACACATCAGAGTACAGCTAAGACAATGAGGTGGGCTGTACAATTAGCTGTACTCTGCTGTGTCTTTGATGTAATGCCTCCCTGACAGATTGTATCTCTGCAGACACATTGTTCTGACTACACGATAGCATCAACAGGTTCCATCCCACCATCAAACTCACCATGGACTACTCCTCAGAATCGGTTTCATTCTTGGACACACGAATCTCCATCAAAGACGGACGCCTCAGCACTTCACTCTACTGCAAGCCCACGGACAACCTCACGATGCTCCACTTCTCCAGCTTCCACCCTAACCACGTTAAAGAAGCCATCCCCTATGGACAAGCCCTGCGAATACACAGGATCTGCTCAGACGAGGAGGAACGCGATGGACACCTACGGACACTGAAAGACGCCCTCGTAAGAACGGGATATGACGCTCGACTCGTCGATCGACAGTTCCGACGGGCCACAGCGAAAAACCGCATAGACCTCCTCAGAAGACGAACACGGGACACAACCAACAGAGTACCCTACGTCGTCCAGTACTTCCCCGGAGCGGAAAAACTACGCCATGTTCTTCGCAGCCTTCAACATGTCATCGATGACGACGAACACCTTGCTAAGGCCATCCCCACGCCTCCACTACTCGCCTTCAAGCAGCCGCCTAACCTCAAAAGTACCATCGTTCGCAGCAGATTACCCATCTTTCAGGAGAACAGCAACCACGACACCACACAACCCCGCCACGGCAACCTCTGCAAGACATGCCAAATCATGGACACAGATACCATCATCACACGTGAGGACACTACCCACCAGGTACACGGTACATACTCATGTGACTCGGCCAACGTTGTCTACCTGATACGTTGCAGTAAAGGATGCTCCAGAGCATGGTACATCGGCGAGACCATGCAGACACTGAGACAACGTATGAACGGACACCGCGCAACAATCGCCAGGCAGGAGGGTTCCCTCCCAGTCGGGGAACACTTCAGCAGCCAGGGGCATTCAGCCTCGGATCTGCGGGTAAGCGTTCTCCAGGGCGGCCTTCGGGATACACGACAGCGCAAAATCATAGAGCAGAAACTGATAGCCAAGTTCCGCACTCATGAGGATGGCCTCAATCGCGATATCGGGTTCATGTCACGATACAGAACGTGACTTGACATCATGGCCGGTCTTCCCAGGTGTTTTTTTTTTAAAAAAGACTAGCACAAGAACCAACACAAATTGACAGGATATGCAGCCAGCAGGTGGTTTGACACGTTGGACCCCCTGGGACACATCTCATTGTCTTGGCTGTGCTCTTAGTGTGTCTTTGATGTAGGGAAATATTTGAATAGATTTTGTCTGTGTTTAAATTGTGAATTCTGGGAGATTCTCTCACTGCTAACTTACCTGAGGAAGGAGCGACAGCTCCGAAAGCTTGTAAAATTAAATAAATCTGTTGGACTATAACCTGGTGTTGTGCGACTTCTCATTTTTATATATACTGTGTAATCGATTTGTATTCCCTCACTGTACCTGTACCTGAAGAAGGAGCAGAGCTCCGAAAGCTCGTAATTTTAAATAAAACTGTTGGACTATAACCTGGTGTTGTGCGACTTCTCATTTTTGTCCACCCTAGTCCAACACCGGCATCTCCGCATCATGACCTCAGTTGAAATAGTCCCGGTATCTCCAATGTCTTCTCACAATGATAGTTTTTCATCCTTGGTATCATCCTGGTCAATCTATGGCTTTAATGGGTGCCCACAGTACTGTGACCTAAATAATGCTTTGAATAAATTTATCATTCAAAAAGTGTTAGACACAACAACAATGTCGCATTAAAATATTAGCACGTAGATTTTTTTTTTGATAATGGAATTTAATGGAGGCAAAAAGATCTTACTTTAAATAATGAAATGCCGATGATATTGTGGCTTGGATTTTAAGATTTATTTTTTTATTTTTTCTGTTGTAGTCAGGTTCCTGGAGCATTTATTTTAAGAAGCATTATTATTGACACAGGAATGCTTTGAAATAACTGAAGTGAACACCTTGCGCATCTGCATGTAGTTTGTCAAGTATTTTAATGTGGGTTCATTAGGTTTTACCAGGGTTTGTTTGAATGGACTTTGCTGGATTGCATTTGGATGTGGTTTAGCACAACCAAGCTAATAAGCCTCAGTTCTTCAGCCTAGTTCACTGTACACCCATGTTGGCAAATAGCAGCTCTAGGAATGAAATGCTGTTTTATACAAGAACTTCCAGCTTCACAAAGCACTGCTAAGGTGCACGTTTTACAAATGCAATGTTTTTCGTATTTATTTTCTGCCATTAAGATTTCTTTTTACAGTCTGACGCATTACATAAACACTATTAAACATTCTCTGTGGTGTTGGCTTACGAAAATAAAATACTCCACATGCAAGGGCAGGTGACAGGTGGTAGGTATGCATCTCTTTCTACAAGCATAACTGCGTGTGACACAATCAAAGGTAATGTAACTGCTCCGTGTTCACATCAGGGGTCACGGGCTGTTTGAATAATCCATTAACCAAAGTCTATTTGCTTCACAGTGGGGTCCTGGGACGTGACCTGAATTCACTTTAATCTGTTCTCTCCACAGTTGAGGCTCTTTGTGTCGGTTTGTGCTTCAGGTGCCCAGGATGGTCAGATTAAAGCGAGGGTCTCCTGCCATGTCAACTGTTTTTCATCGCCACAGCATTCTTGAAATGAAAAACACAAACAACATCTGAACAAAGCTGTTAATATTTGTGTATTAAATATCGGAGTGATTCCTGCCAATGACCAGAAGCTGCGCAGAAGCATACTGAGCATTAATCTGGAACCGGAAGCTTTGTTTTCCCTCACAGCCCGCTCCCTCCTGGCATTTTTCCTCAGATCCTCCCGGCATTTTTCCTCACAGCCCGCTCCCTCCCTGCATTTAAATGTATTTGTTGACGAACCAGCTGTGCGCATGCGCAGTCCACTTCCAGTTCATTGGCAGCAGTCCCATCCATTAAATATAGTAGATAGATACATGCAATTCGAAAGAGAATTCAATAACTACTTGAAGGGGGAAAAAAAATCCAGGGCTATGGGTACAGAGCACGAGAGTGGGGTTAATTGGATAGCTGTACCAAAGAGCCGGCACAGGCACGATGGGCCGAATGGCCTCTTTCAGTGCTGTATCATTCTATAATTCTATATCACCAATATTGTTTATTATATATGCTCAGCAATTGTCATGCATACTGCATTATTATAAATATACTTCATAGAAAAGAAAGAACTTGCATTTATACAGCAACTTTCACATTCTCAACATAGGAGCAGGAGTAGGCCATTCAGTCCCTCGAGTCTGCTCCGCCATTCGAATAGATCATGCCTGATCTGTAACTCAACTCCATTTACCCACCATTGCTCCATATCCCTTAATACCCTTCTCTAACAAAAATCTATCTATCTTAGTTTTGAAAGCTCAAGACATCTCAAAGCGCATTACATCAAATGCATTACTGTTGAAGTGTAGTCACGATTGTTTTGTGGGCAAACACGCAGCCAATTTGCACACAGCATGTCCCACAAACAGCAATGAGATGCACAACCAATTATTTGTTTTTAGTGGTGTTGGCTGAGGGACAAATGTTGGCCGGGATACCAGGAGCACTCCCCTGCTTTTCTTCAAATAGTGTCAAGGAACTGTTTTATATCCAGCCGAGAGACCAGACAGAGACTCAATTTCAGTCTCATCCGAAAGACATCACCTTCAACAGTGCGGTAATCGCTCAGTACTGCACTGAAACCTGAAATGTCAACCTGGATTATGTGCTCAAGTCCTGGAATGGGGCTTGAACCCAAGATCTTCTGAATCAGATGCGAGAGTCAAGGCTGCATAATTCATGCTGTGTATTATGTCATCTTGCATCAAATATGCTATAAAACATGCACAAAAAATTGGCCTTCTTGAATATAACCGAAGACAGTATTTAAATTGGTTTATTTTGGTCTTCCGTTCACTGGTGGCATTGCAATGGTGGCAGCTCGACAAATATTCCCCTCTTGTTGTGGCACAGAATGCTGGAGTGCCAATGCCCCACATATATAAATATACTGTATGTATTATAAATATATTCAATAAACTGAATGCATATATGACTAATATTGCACTTATATCGAATAGTGTAGAGTTTGCAGTAATTAAAGACCATAAACATAGTGAGAGATTTACGTGGTTTACCATTGGCGGCCGTGTCTTCTGTTGCCTAGGCCCTAAGCTCTGGAATTCCCTCCCTAAACCTCTCCGCCTCGCTACCTCTCTTTCCTTCTTTAAGATGCTCCTTAATACCTACCTCTTTGACCAAGCTTTTGGTCATCTACCCTAATTTCTCCTTATGTGGCTCAGTGTCAATTTTTTTGTCTTATAGCACTCCTGTGAAGCGCCTTGGAACGTTTTACTGTGTTAAAGGTGCTATAGAAATTCAAGTTGTTGTTGCTGTTGGTTACGAGCAGAACTATAAATGAACACCCTTACCCCAATCAACTCGTACTATTGTATGTTTGAGCTAGACAATGAAATGGTTGTAGAAGTTCCCGCTCTTTCCCAATACTTCTGTCTTTTATTCACGGCAAAAACTAGTTTTATAACAACAACAACAACTTGTATTTATATAGCTCCTTTAACGTAGTAAAACATCCCAAGACGCTTCACAGGAGTATTATAAGACAAAAAATTTGACACCGATCCACATAAGGAGAAATTAGGGCGGGTGACCAAAAGCTTGGTGAAAGAGGTAGGTTTTAAGGAGCGTCTTAAAGGAGGAAAGAGAGGTAGAGAGGCGGAGAGGTTTGGGCAGGGAATTCCAGAGCTTAGGGCCTAGGCAACAGAAGGTACGGCTACCATTGGTTGAGCGATTATAATCAGGGATGCTCAAGAGGGCAGAATTTTTTTTGGGAGTGGGGGTTTATGGGGCTGAAGGAGATTACAGAGATAGGGAGGGACAAGGCCATGGAGGGATTTGAAAACAAGGATGAGAATTATGAAATTGAGGCGTTGCTTAAATGGGAACCAATGGAGGTCAGCGAGCACAGGAGTGATGGGTGAATGGGACTTGGTGCGAGTTAGGACACAGGCAGCAGAGTTTTGGATGACCTCAAGTTTACGTACGGTAGAATGTGGGAGGCCAGCCAAGAGTGTGTTGGAATAGTCAAGTCTAGAGGTAACCACGGCATGGATGAGGGTTTCAGTAGCAGATGAGCTGAGGCAAGGGCGGAGACGGGCGATGTTATGGAGGTGGAAATAGACAGTCTTAGTTATACCTCGGATATGTGGCCGGAAGCTCATTTCAGGGTCAAATATGACACCAAGGTTGCGAACAGTGTAAGCAGATCAAGCCTTTCTGTGTACCCTTATACATGCTATTTATGGATTAACATGTCGAGGTTTAACAATCAACCTCTAGTACATTGCTCACTGGCGAGTACATGGGATGTCCACCACATTCCCCTATCCCTTCTACAAGGGTACAAATTAAACTAATTGGTCAGATTACTGGTTGAATGCCACAGCAAGATACTGAAGCAACACAATATTTAAGGGGCAATTTTAACCCTGCCCGCTCACCGGTAACCAAGCGCGCGGGCAGTTAAAATTGCCCGTGGGACTTGCCCACCAACGTCCCAACACCAATCCTGCTCTTCTGAGCAGGGGAGAGGGACACCTGCTGAAAACCAGCCGGGGTCCTTTTCTAAGTATGCAGTTCAGACTCTAATTACATCATCGGGGCCTGACTGCTATTTTAACTATGGGCCTGAGCAAGGAAGTGATTGTGTATTTCCCGCCAGACCAACCTAGAGGAGTCAGGGCCAGAAGAGGCCCACCAAGGAAAGCACTTTTGCTTTTTTTTAATATTCCAGGCCCCCACAAAGAAAGTTTAGGCCTTCCTGGCCCCAGGCTACCGCCACCCCCCCCACCCCACGATCGACTTTCGTGAGCCTCCTGCCACCTGACATTGTGCTTCCACCTGCCAGCCAGGAGCAAAAAATCTCCCGGTCCTCATGTTGCCGAGGTTGAGACAGCTTGCTGCCCGTCTCAGCTCCCCCGCACCTTTCCCACTCTGCGTTAAAGACAATAAAAACAGAATGGGGGTCATTTTGACTTTGGGTGATACTGTAAAATGGGCGATATTGATTCAGCTGCCCTCTCCCAATTTTCATTTCCATTGTCAATCTGGAGTACTGTGTTCAGTTGTGGGCACCGAACCTCAGGAAAAGGAAAATAACAACAGAAAATGCTGGAAACACTCAGCAGGCCAGGCAGCATCTGTGGAGAGAGAAACAGAGTTAACGTTTTGGGTCTGGGACCCTTCGCCAGAACTGGAAAAAGTTAGGGATGTAACAGATTTTAAGCTGGTGCAGAGGCAGGGAAAGCGGGGAGAGGGGAGGAAGGAACAAAAGAGACGGTCTGTGATAGGGTGGAGGGCAGGAGAGATTAAATGTTGCAAATGGGGATGGCAGAATCATCAACAGCTGCCGCCTGAAAAAATGGGGGCAGGGGTTATAGTCTGAAATTGTTGAACTCAATGTTGAGTCCAGAAGGCTGTAAAGTGCCTAATCGAAAGATGAGGTACTGTTCCTCGAGCTTACATTGAGCTTCATTGGAACAGTGTACGAGGCCGAGGACAGAGAGGTCAGAGTGGGAGTGGAGCGGAGAATTAAAGTGACAGGCGACCGGAAGCTCGGGGGTCACGCTTACGGACTGAACGGAGGTGTTCTGCAAAGCGGTCACCCAATCTGCGTTTGGTCTCCCCAATGTAGAGGAGACCGCATCGTGAGCAGCGAATACAGTATATTAAATTGCAAGAAGTACAAATAAATCCATGTTTCACCTGGAAGGGGTGTTTGGGGCCCTGGACAGTGGGAAGGGAGGAGGTAATAGGACAGGGATATTGACTTTGGAGGGGGTTCAGTACAGATTCACCAGAATATCAGGGCTTAAAGGATTAACTTACAAGGACAGGTTGCATAAATTGGTTTGTATTCCCTTGCGTTTAGAAGATTGAGGGGTGATCTAATTTAGGCGTTTAAAATGATAAAGGGAGTAGATACAGAGAAATTATTTCCTCTGGTGGAGTTGTTGTGGTACAGATCAGTCATGATCTAATTGAATGGCGGAACAGACTCAAGGGGCTGAATGGCCTACTCTTGTTCTTCGAACCTATTTCTTACAGTCTTATAACAGGACCATTGGATGAAACAGTCAGATTTGTCTCTCAGTCAACCGCCCAGATATGATGTTGTACGTGGCTGGCTTGAATTCCATTTCATCCACAAAGTTCTGAGCACTTTGCAAAACTAAAATCTGTAGGAGAATAACAATTTTCATAAAGTTTTAAGGGTATCCGAGAACACTGTTGTCAATCACTCATGATCAAAAGACATAATGAATAAGGATTGTTCTTAATGAGCAATATATCACGCTGTGTTTGAGCCTCAAATACTTCTAAGGCCTTGCCAATGTACAATTCAATTTTTGAATTCTTGGAGAAAAGCCCAACTATCCTGATTAATTGCCAGAACTGCTTCCCGTAGGAAGCCCATCTCCCATTGTCCATTTTCAACTTTGATGATGAGAATCGAGTTCCCTTTTGAACTCTAGCTGTTTTAAAACACCATTTGAAATAAAGAAAGAAATCCCCTATTATCACAACGGACTCCCACTCTGATGCACATAGCATTAACTTCAGACAGTGAAAATATGAAATAAAAAACAGAAAATACTGGAAACATCCAACAAGTCAGCCAGCATCTCCGGTTTCCTCCCACAGTCCAAAAATGTGCGGGTTAGGTTGATTTGGCTATGATAAATTGACCCTTAGTGTTAGGGGGGGATTAAATATGTGGGGTTACAGGGATAGGATGGGATATGTTAGGGGGAATTAAATACGTGGGGTTACGGGGATAGGGTGGGATATGTGTCAGGTGCAGGCTCGATGGGGATTCTGTGTGAGAAAGCAGGGACAGGGTACTGGATTTGGATGATCAGCCATGATTGTATTGAATGGTGGAGCAGGCTCGACGGGCCGAATGGCCTACTCCTGCTCCTAGTTTCTATGTTTCTATCTTGGAGAGAACAGATAACGCTTCAGGTGTAGATGTATTTCTGATGAAGGGTCTACCTGAAATTAATTTATCTGTTCTTTCCATCGATGCTGCCTGACCTGTTGAGCATTGGGGAAAGCATAGGCCAGCAGTTGCCCACAGCAATAATAAAAACAGAAAATGATGGAAATACTCAGTAGGTCAGGCAGCATCTGTAGGGAGAGAAACAGAGTTAACATTTCAGGTTGATGACCTTTTGTCAGAACTTGACAAAGTTAGAGATGTAACAGGTTTTAAGCAAGTACAGAGGCAGGGACAGGGGGGAGGGGAGGAAAGAACAAAAGGGAAGGTCTGTGATAGAGTGGAAGGCAGGAGAGATTAAATGACAAAAGGGATGATGGTGTAAGGCGAAAGGAGATGGTGATGGGACAAATAAAGAAACAAAAGATGGGTCTGGAGGAGCTGTGAATGGGAATATCAGAATCATCAGCAACAGCTGCCGTCCGAAAAAATGGGGGCAGAGGTTATGATCTGAAATTGTTGAAATCAGTGTTGAGTCCAGAAGGCTGTAAAGTGCCTTATAGAAAGATGAAGTGCTGTTCCTTGAGCTTACGGTGAGCTTTATTGGAACATTTTAGGAAGCCAAGGACAGAGAGGTCAGAGTCGGAGTGGGGCGGAGAATTAAAATGAGAATGAAAATCGCCTGTCATTTTAATTCTCCACCCCACTCCCATGCTGGTGGCAGAGGTGCCCCATGTGGTATATAGAAGGTACCACACAAGACTCAGCATGAAACTATATTCACTCAAGTGGACCTGACCATTTATCCACAGGAGTGATAACATAACAGTAGTGCTATAAATATGGAATCACACTAGGACTTGCAAAATTCTTTATATAGATCATGGTTTGATGACTTCATTTTTGTATATTTGTTTTTAAGTACTTTCCATTTATGACTGCAATGGAACTGAATAGCAGGTACTGCATATAACGGGCAGCCGACCCGATACTGCCTGTTTTGTGTCACCACCCGAGATGAATTTCTAGGCCATAGTTTTGCAATATAGATAAAATAAATGTCGTAATCCATTCTCCAGCATATAATATATATTAATATCAGATTTGGAATGCCAACAGAAGTGAAAGAACTATTTCTGGAGGTTGCAATGCTATTTAGTTTCTTTGTGTGAGCAGTGAGACTTTTGATCCATGTGCTATTGCATAAAAAAGAAATCATACAAAATAAATCTCATAATGCTGTGTAACAGGAAGTCTTCAAAATTGCACAGTGGTTAATCCTTAACATGCGGAATAAAGAGGAACTCTGTAGTTACACAGTTAATGACCCTGGCTCTGCTGAATAAACAGGAACTCCATATTGTCACAAAAGATGGCGCTAATGGGGTACGGCTGATCCAACGCCGCACGCCAAATCCCGCCCCACCCCGTAGAGCCGCCGGTAACAGTTATCACCGGGAGCCTCAACGCCAGGTGGATTGTGACGTCAGTGAGTGTGCAACGCTCACTGAGCACCCGATCTGCAAAATTGTTTGTTGCCACCTACCTTAGCACCCTGGAGTAAACCACGACAGGGAGAGCTGGCATCAAGCAGCAGCAAGCTGGCTCCAGGGACATTACTTAAAGGCATCATCATTAATGACTCACAGCTGTCAGGTTAGTGGAGTTTCAGTAGTTTCTTGTCAGTTTCACATAGTCCAACAGTTTAATTCAGTAATTTCAAGGTTATTTTGTATGAGGAGTGTTGTGGCAGCATAAAAGTAGCTATATTTATTCTTTAAAAAAATAAAACTGCTACGCTTGATTACATTAATGGAGGCTGTACTGGTAGTCGACCTCGCCCTCCAGGATCTACAGCGGAGGGAGCAGAGGCAACGAGAAAGACTGGAACATGTGCCCAGAGGGAGGAAGAGGGCCATCAGGGCTCTCAACAGGAGGCGTTACCCTCCAAGGGTATTCTGAGAGCACTTTTCCTACCTCCAATTAAGCAAGGAGCAGTGTATTAGAAGGCTCCGCTACACCAAGGAGGTGGTCACAGAACTCTGCCACCTTCTGCAACCAGATCTCCAGCCTCCGATCAGGGCGACCACAGCTCTCCAGTGGCAGTCAAGGTCATCGTCACCCTCAATTTCTTCGCCAGTGGATCCTTCCAGTCTGCAACAGGAGACATAGCTAACCTCTCGCAGTTCACCATCCATCGCTGCATCCGGGAGGTCACAGAGGCTCTCTTCCGTAGAAGAAGGGATTACATTTCCTTCCCCATCACCAGAGAGAAGCAGGATGAGCGTGCATGTGGCTTTGCCAGGATGGCGGGATTCCCCATGGTGCAGGGCACCATTGACTGCACCAACGTGGCTTTGCGGGCACTGCATAACAATCCTGAGATCTTCCGTAACCGCAAAGGCTACCACTCACTTAATGTGCAGTTGGTGTGCGACCACAGACAGCGAGTCCTCAATGTCAATGCCTGCTATCCTGGCAGCAGCCACGATGCCTTCATCCTGTGTCAGACCAGCACTCTTCCAGCCACCACGTCAAGCTCGCGGCTGGCTGTTCAGAGACAAGGGCTATCCACTCTCCACCTGGCTCATGACTCCCCTCCGCAACTCCAATACTCCTGCCCAGCACTCATATAATGAGAGCCATGTTGCCACCAGGAACATCATCGAGCAGGCCATCGGGGTGCTCAAGCAACGGTTCCGCTGCCTTGACCGCTCTGGAGGCCAGCCAAGAGTGTGTTGGAATAGTCAAGTCTAGAGGTAACCACGGCATGGATGAGGGTTTCAGTAGCAGATGAGCTGAGGCAAGGGTGGAGATGGGCGATGTTACGGAGGTGGAAATAGACGGTCTTAGTAATACCTCGGATATGTGGTCGAAAGCTCATTTCAGGGTCTGAGCGAGTGTTCCATTTTTGTAGTGATCTGCTGCATGCTGCACAACTTGGCCATCATAAGGGCCCAGCCTTTGCCACCAGGGATTGCGGGACCAGCTCAGGAGGAGGAAGAGGGAATGGAGGAGGAAGAGGAGGAGCAGGAACAGGAGCGAGGGAGGAGCCAGCCACTCAATCGGCCTTCCAGAAGGGCAGTCCGTGATCAGACTGCAGTTTGAATGAATTAAACCCCAGATCCCCGTTACTCACCACATCCCCGCTGGGCGGGCTTAACAAGGTCAATCAAGGGAAAATAGCCATTCAGCCATCCAGCCTGCCGGCCATTCAGCCATTCAGCCTGCCAGCCATTCAGCCATTCAACCTGCCAACTTACCAGCCTGCCGGCCATTCAACCTGCCAGCCTGCCAGCCATTCAACCTGCCAGCCATTCTGCCATTCAGCCATTCAGCCTGCCAGCCATTCTGCCATTCAGCCATTCAGCCTGCCAGTCATTCAGCCTGGGGAGGGCAATGGTGGAGTGGCAGTGGTGGGAGCAGGAATGCTGTCATCCTGAGAGAGGACAGCAGGTTCCTGCTTCACTGACCCACTGCCACTCCCCTGGGCCAGCACCTCAGCATCCCGAGCAATCTGTTGGAGCAGATTGCTGGCCTGCTGCGACAGCACGGTGGCATAGTGGTTAGCACTGGTGCCTCACAGCGCCAGGGACCCAGGTTCGAATCTGGCCTCGGGTGACTGTCTGTGTGGAGTTTGCACATTCTCCCCGTGTCTGCGTGGGTTTCCTCCGGGTGCTCCGGTTTCCTCCCACAGTCCAAAAATGTGCGGGTTAGGTTGATTTGGCTATGATAAATTGACCCTTAGTGTTAGGGGGGGATTAAATATGTGGGGTTACAGGGGTAGGGTGGGATATGTGTACTGTGGGGATTAAAGCAGGGACAGGGTACTGGATTTGGATGATCAGCCATGATCGTATTGAATGGTGGAGCAGGCTCGACGGGCCGAATGGCCTACTCCTGCTCCTAGATTCTATGTTTCTATGTTTCTATGTGACACCGTGAAAGCCCTGGTCGATGGTGGTAGACCCAACCACGATGGCAGCAGTCAGAGCTTGGATGGCATCAAGCTGAGACTGCAGGAGAGCAGTCTGAGATTGGATACCACCAAGCATAGACTGCGTTACAGCACTAATACGTTGCGTCGCTTCTGCCTGTGCTGCAATGGAAGCTGCCAGATCGCCCATCACACATGGCATCAGGCCTGGGTCGCCACGGTCTCCGTGGGAGTCTACCATCCTTTGCAGACTGGAAATGATGGGCTCCATGGTGTGCGCAGAGCCTTGTGAAATGTTGGTGGTGGATCCCTCCATGCTCCTTATCACTGCCGAGAGGCTCTCGGGCACCCTTGCCATTGTACTTATCATCTCCATGTGAATGCCTATCACCCTTTTAAAGGCCTCCCGAGGTCCTCATTTGAGTCCTGTGCAGCAGAATTTGCACACGAACTCGCCCGCCGGGGAGTTGGCCCCCGAGCTACCCTTTCTCCCTGGCCTTGCTGCAGCCCATACGTCCCCAGTGCCTCGCCCTGTGCAGATCCTGCTGCTATACTAGCCTCTAAAGAACACGTAGTGCCAGTATCTGAGCTGGTGGCAGCGGGTGAGAGATGCAGTAACGCGGTGTGTTCTTCCTCCTCCTCTTCTCCCGCCTCACTCTCTACGGTGCGCTCAGAGACAGGCTGCTCAGGTACTTGCTGATTATCCAAAAGCATAAAGGCACAAGAGTCGGGTTAAGGTGAGGGGAGGGGGGCAGTAAGGGAGAAATGCATGCAGACAGCATGATTAGCTGTAAAGTGCAAAATGCTTGTGGAGTGAGGGGGAAGTGGGATGTGAGAAGGAGTAGGGATGAACATACCGTTGTTGTCCCCAAGGGGGTCAATGTCGCCGGTGGAGACGGTGCCAACCACCTGTTGCCCAATGATCTGCAGCACTCGATTCAGACAGTGGTTGGGTGTCGGCTTGTCCCCCGCCTGTGCACTCCTCCTGTTGTGAGCCACCTTGGCCTGCAAGAGAAAGGAAAGTGTGTGAGTGAGTGTGGAGCAATGTGTTTGGGTGATGTGCCTGCCATAGTTGAATAGCTGTCATTGTGTGCAAGGTGTGAGATGTGGGTGTGAGTGTTGGTAGGTAGAGATTGTTGGTGGGTGAGTGCTGGAGGTATGGTGCTTTGGGCAGTGTGTGAAGACTGTGGTTCAGATGGCAGGTAAGTAGCAGTTGTTGAAGCATTCACTCACCATGACCACCCGAGTGAGGTCGATAAATTTCTTCCTGCACTGTGTGTAGGTCCTGGGGACCACAGTGCTGCCTGGGACGTGCTGCGCTACCTCCCTCCACATAGTGCGGAAGACTTGCGGCGAGGACCTCCTGCCACTTGCCGGGTAGAGCAACACCCTCTGTCTCTCCACAGCGAACACCAACGCCTCCAATGCTTGATTGCAGAGTCTATGGGCTCTCTCCCGGGGCATGGACCTGCCAGAAGTACAGCTGCTTCTGTCATCCGGCTCCTTCTCCTTGATCTGCTGCTGCTTGCTGAGGCAGCTTCATAGCCAGCAATGCTGAGAATGAGGTGCTGCAGCATCAATGAACCTCCCCTTTAGGTACTGAAAAAAGCCTGTGGCAATCATGACTTGCGATTAGACTGCAGCTGATGTTGGTCCACCCTTGGCTGCATCGTTTCCTGCAACACGTCAAAAAATACTTCATTGGCTGTAAAGCGCTTTGAGAAGTCCGGTGGTCGTGAAAGGCGTTATAGAAATGCAAGTCTTTCTTTCTTTGAGTGTAACGCCAATGAGCTTGGGCTTAAGACTTGAATTAAGACTCCAATCATTTCTTTGAGCAGTGAGCACGAATTTTGTGTGCAGTCTAATGCATTAGCACCTGGTGCTAATTCTCCATCTTCTCCAATGAAACCACCCATTCCTGGGTTATAATGAATTTCTAGCACTGGAAGTTTTCCCTACAGTTAGTAGCCTTTACTGTTGGAGGTCAATCATCTCAACCCTAGGCCATCGCTGCAGGAGTTCCTCAGGGCAGTTTCCTAGGCCCAACCATCTTCAGCTGCTTCATCAATGACCTTCCCTCCATCAGAAGGTCAGAAGTGAGAATGTTCGCTGATGATTGCAGTGTTCAGTTCCATTTGCATCTCCTCAGATAATGAAGCAGTCCATGCCCACATGCAGCAAGACCTGGACGACATGCAGTCTTGGGCTGATAAGTGGCAAGTAACATTCGCATCATACAAGTGCCAGGCAATGACTATCTCCAACAAGCGAGAGTCTAACCACCACCATTGACATTCAGTGGCATTACCATCGCCGAATCCCCCACCACCAACACCCTTGGGGTCACCATTGACCAGAAACGTAACTGGTCAGCCACATAAATACTGTACCAACAAGAGCGTGTCAGATGCTGGATATTCTGCGGGGAGTGTCTCACCTCCTGACTCCCCAAAGCCTTTCCACCATCTACAAGGCACAAGTGAAGAGTGTGATGGAATACTCTCCACTTGCCTGGATGAGTGCAGCTCCAACAACACTCAAGAAGCTCGACACCATCGAGGACAAAGCAGCCCGCTTGATTGGCATCCCTTCCACCACCTTAAACATTCACTCCCTCCACCACCGGCACACAGTGTCTGCAGTGTGTACCATCTACAAGATGCACTGCAGCAACTCTCTAAGGCTTAAGAACATAAGAACATAAGAAATAGGAGCAGGAATAGACCACTTGGACCCTCGAGCCTGCTCCGCCATTCAATAAGATCATGGCTGATCTTGGGCTCAAAGCCACTTCCCCGCCTGCTCCCCATAACTCTTCACTCCCTTATCTTGCAAAAATTTGTCTATCTCCACTTTAAATGTAATTAATGACCCAGCCTCCACAGCTCTCTGGGGCAGAGAATTCCACAAATTTACGGCCCTCTGAGAGAAGAAGTTCCTCCTCATCTCAGTTCTAAAAGGGCGACCCTTTATTCAGAGACTGTGCCCCCGAGTACTAGATTTCCCCAGGAGGGGAAACATCCTCTCTGCATCTACTCTGTTGAGCCCCCTCAATATCTTATATGTTTCGATCACTTCTCATTCTTCTAAATTCCAATGAGTACAGGCCCAGCCTGCTCAACCTTTCCTCATAAGTCAAACCCCTCATCTCTGGAATTAACCTAGTGAATCGTCTCTGAACTGCCTCCAATGCAAGTATATCCTTCCTTAAACAAGGAGACCAAAACTGTACGCAGCACTCCAGGTGTGGTCTCACCAATACCCTGTACAGTTGTAGCAGGACTTCCCTGCTTTTATACTCCAACTCCCTTGAAATAAAGGCCAACATTCCATTTGCCTTTTTGATTACTTGCTGCACCTGCATGCTAACCTTTTGTGTTTCATGCACAAGGACCCCCAGGTCCCTCTGAACTGTAGCATTTTGTAATCTCTCTCCATTTAAATAATAGTTTGCTTTTTTATTTTTCCTGCCAAAGTGGATAACCTCGCACTTTCCCACATTATACTCCATCTGCCAAATGTTTGCCCACTCACCTAGCCTGTCTATATCCCTTTGCAGATTCTTTGAGTCCTCTGCACAACTTGCTTTCCCACCCATCTTTGTATCATCGCAAACTTGGCTACATTACACTCGATCCCTTCATCCAAGTCATTAATGTAGATTGCAAATAGTTGGGGCCCCAGCACCGATCCTTGTGGCACCCCACTAGTTACTGTTTGCCAACCAGAAAATGACCCATTTATCCCGACTCTGCTTTCTGTTAGTTAGCCAATTCTCTATCCATGCTAATATATTACCCCCAACTCCGTGAGCTCTTATCTTATGCAGTAACCTTTTATGTGGCACCTTATCGAATGCCTTCTGGAAATCCAAATACACCACATCCACTGGTTCACCCTTGTCCACCCTGCTTGTTACATCCTCAAAGAGCTTCTTCGGCAGCACCTCCCAAATGCGCGACCTCTATCACCTAGAAGGACAAGGGCAGCAGGTGCATGGGAACACCATCACCTGCAAGTTCCCCTCCAAGTCACACACCATCCTGACTTGGAAATATATCGCCATCCCTTCATCGTCGCTGGGTCAAAATCCTGGAACTCTCTCCCTAACAGCACTGTGGGAGCACCTTCACCACACGGACTGCAGCGGTTCAAGAAGGCAACTCACCGCCACCTTCTCAAGGACACTTAGGGATGAGCAATAAATGCTGGCCTTGCCAGTGACGCCCCAATCCCAGGAATGAATATAAAAAAACTCTGCTGAATAAACAGCAACTCTGTCAATTTTCACAGTGAGTAACAGTTACTGTGCTGAATAAACAAAACACAGTAGAGTTACAACAATGAATGACCCTTACTCTACCAAATAAGCAGAAACTCCATACAGTTACAAGTCATTGGAATGTTCAACATCACATTTAACTGAATGCGACCTTGCAATAAAAACGAAGAAAGAAAAAATCATTTGGACAAAAACATTGGGCCGGATTTAGCGAACCCTATGGGTGCATACGCGCCCATAGGGGCCGCGCAAGTGACCAAGCAATCGAAGCACATGCGCTGAAAACCCAGCACTTGCGATCTGTCAGGAATTCTCTTGACAGATCATCCGCCTGCCCAAGAAAAGGGCCTCTGCGGGTGGAGAGTTGCGCTTTTTGCACAACTTCCGCCCACTGAAAGACTGTCAAATTCTTACGCCTGATAGAAGCAGGCGTACGGCCTGCTTTTACCAGCTTAAGAGTTTCAAAAAATAGAAAAATGAAATTTGATAACTCATTTATAAATTAAAAATACTCTTCAAAAAGGTAAGTTTATTTTTAGCCCCGTAAAAAATTTTAATTTTTTTTCAAAAAATTTAATTTTTGTTTAAAATATTTAATTAAATGTCATTTTAATTAATTTTAAATATGTAATGTTTAATTTTTTTTTAATGTTTTAGTGTGTTTTTAAATGTGATCCCCATTCATACTTTTGACAGTTGTGTGCGTACAGAACTGTCAAACGTATGAAGGGGGATTCCCTTCTTTCATTGGTTCGCCTGGCCCACGTGATCCCAGGGGTGCTTGCGAACCGCATGCTCCCCTGGGATACGTGGGCCTCTGCGCATTTTAAAGAGGAGAGGCCCAGGATCATAGCCTCGGGATCTACGGAACCAGCAGGTAAGTTCGTAGATTTTTTCTGATCAGAAGCATCCGCCCACAGGAAGCCTCCAATCGGAAATTCAGGGCCATTATCATATCTCTCAAAAATCCCAAAATGCTTCACATGCATTGCTTTGAAGTGTTGTCACTGTTATTGTGTAGTTGAACACAGCAGCCATTTTGAACATAGAAAAGTTACACAGATTGCAATGAAATGATTGACTCGTTAATCTATTTTTAGTGCTATTGGATGAAGGAGAAATGTTAGCTCGGACATCCAGAGAATTCTCTGTTCCACTAAGGATATTGGAATGGAATCTAAACATACACCCAAACCACCAGAAAAGTATATCTCATCAATAGGACAGCACCTCTGGCAATGCAGCCACACTCCTTCAGTGCTGCACAAAATTAGCTGCAGGGATTTTAAACACGAGCCTTGGAGTGGGGTTTGAATCCACAACCTGCTGAGTCAGGTGAGAGTACTACCAACTGAGCCAAGCTGACAAAGATCTGTTCATGAGGTGAAAGTCCTTCAATCATCTTTTGGGTCATGAGACAGCCAAGTCCTGAGAAGAGCCTTTCCTTATTGTAAGCAAACCACTTTTTTTTATTCAAGCTGCTGAGGGAATATAAAACGGAAGCATTGTATTTCTTATCTGCTACTGCAAGGCTTTGACAGACTTGTTGCAATAAAGCAGTCAAATGTAGTAATGCAAACATAAAATATAATTTAGTTTCCATCTTAACAATGGACTGAAAGTATCTCATTAAAAAAAAGGTGACAACGGAGAGTTGATACCGTAACCATGGACACTGATGAATTCACCAAATACACTGAGGTGATTTATAGGATTATTATTCTGTGCAATTTCAACAAATTACAATGTAATCACAGTGCCTTTCCCAGTGTGTGCTTTCCTTAAGGGTCATGTTTAACTGAAACACTTAGACTGAAGTTGAAAATTACAAGGAAGTTTAGTCATGAAGGAATAATTGATCAGGAACCAACCTACACCATTGTACTTTTCTACTCTCAGTACATTTGAATCTCATATTGACAACCGAGGGGGAGGGTCTTTATAGATTGATTGTCCCTACATAGGTTATCAGTTTAGATAAGTGTTCTTTATAGCTGCTGTCACTCTAGGCTGGTCCACCTGGATTATCCAACTGTAACGCCAAAGGTAACGGATTTAAAATGAATGATTTACCGTCAATGTTACAATCGAAGATCTCGCTTGTATTTAACAGGTCATTCTGTAATTAATTCTAAATGTATCCAGTAGAGGGAGCCTTGTACCGGAGGTAATGGCCCGTAATTTCCGATAGGAGGCTTCCTGCGTGCGGATGCCTCCTATCGGAAAAAAATCTATGCCCTTACCTGAGGGCTCCCAGGGGTCCGGACACTTCCGCTCCTGGGCCTCTCCAAAGTTGAAATGCGCAGGGCCCACGTATCCCAGGGGCGCATGCGGTTCGCAAGCATCCCTGGGATCACGCATCCCAGGCCAGCCTATAGGAGAAGGGAATCTCCCTTCATACACTTGACAGATAGACCTGTCAAATATATGAATGGAGATCACCCCAAAAACACATCAAAACATTAAATACATTTTTTTTTTATCACGTTTTTAAAATGAGTTAAAATGACATTAAATTAAATATTTTAAGCAAAAATAAAAAATGTTGAGAAAAATAATTAAAGTTTTTTACAGGGCTAAAAATAAACTTACCTTTTTTAAAGTATTTAAAAATTATAAATGAGTGACAAATGTTTTATCTATTTTTTTACTTTTTTTCAACTCTTATGCTGGTAAAAGGGTTTTCAGTGGGCGGAGGTTCTGCAGAAAGCGGAACTCTCCCCCTGCAGAGGCCCTTCTCTAGGGCAGGCGCAGGATCTGTCAAGAGCATTCTTGACAGATCGGAAATGCCGGTTTTCAGCGCATGCGCTTCGCATGCCTGAAACCGACATTTCCGATGTCCCTACGGGTGTGTACACAGTCCATACACACCCGTAGGCATCGGAAAATATGGGCCATTGTTTTGGTAAACTGCTGGTTGGAGATAGAGGATCAACACATTAAAACTTGCTATTGAGTAAAGATACATTCATCTTCAGTATTATTTAAGCGCAGTTCCACACAACAGTACTGGTGGTGGTGTTGACAAAAAAAAGCTACGATAGGTAAAAAACTGCTTGGAAGGAAAAAAAAGCTGGAAGAAGAAAATAGATTTAGTTTGAATAGTCTGTGAATCTGCTAACAATATGACCTCAGCAATGTCTATCCTGTCTGTACTTGGTGCATATTTGGAATTGTCCTCAGTTACGATTCACTGAATGAAATCTGAAAGGGGACATTCTGATTGAATGTAACGTATTGAAACTGAATGCAAAAGCTCTCACGATGGGGAGGTGTTGCAATACATTTTTAACCATATGACTAGTTCCAGGAACAGTGATGAACTGCAAGAATGGCTTAATTAATCATTTTATACCCAAGAAAAAAAGCTACAAAAAAAACCTCTATATTGGGCCCAATAAAAAGTAGAGAAGGTGGATCTGCTTTATGTATGACTATCACACTTAGCAGCGAAGTGTGTATTCCAGAATGTAGACTGAACGTCAAGGACAACGTCAAAGGTTGCACTACAAAGCAGTTGTGTCGATTGGCATCAAAAAAGAAAGACTTGCTTTTATACAGCGCCTTTCACGATCACCGGACGTCCCCATTGGCGCATTACAGCCAATGAAGTACTTTTTGAAGTGTAGTCACTGTTGTAATGTAGGAAACGCTGCAGCCAATTTGCACACAGCAAGCTCCCACAAACAGCAATGTGATAATGACCAGATTATCTGTTTTTTTGTTATGCTGATTGAGGGATAAATATTGGCCAGGACACCAGGGATAACGCCCCGACTCTTCTTCAAAATAATGCCATGGGATATTTTATGTCGACCTAAGAGCGCAGTTTAACGTCTCATCTGAAAGACGGCACCTCCGACAATGTAGCACTCCCTCAGTACTGCACTGGAGTGTCAGCCTAGATTTTTGTGCTCAAGTCTCTGGAGTGGGACTTGAACCCGCAACTGTCTGACTCACAGGCAAGAGTGCTGCCCACTGAGCCACAGCTGACACTTCAGAGAAACAACATGATCTGAATGAAGTGTTAGAGTGGTCATTTGAGTTATCAATAAGCAGAGCAGAAGGTGTGGCAAATGAGCCAAAGGTTACTGTCAGGAATTTAAATATTAAGCAAGTTGTGGCTTATATCCCAATGAGGGTGTGTCCAACAAAAAGAAAATCACATCAACCATGTGGGACAATTAACCACTTTTGCACTGCCATCACTTGCACCCCGATTTGCTTATCCAAAGGGCCTAATGCCTGTTTCAGGCGGGTGTCTGCACACTAGGAAGTCACCCACTTCCAATTTAGCAGCCGGCACTCTTCCGGGGGAGATTAGGCTCAAGAGGTCACGACCCAAAATTTGTCTCCTCAACTCCCAATTTATGACCAAAAAATGGGCACGATGTCCAGTTTCTCCCCCAGTAAGTTGGGTATAATGGCACTTTAGACAGCTTTGCAGTGGTATGTTATAGAATCATAGATGGCTTACACCCAATTAGGGACACTCCATATTCTGAGACACACAGTAAGCTAAGACACCGTTATAACCACTGATAACCGTTTAGAAACTAAGCAAGCAGGAAGTGAAGCATGTGATTCCTCGGCCGCTGTGTGGGGCTTAAGCCGCAGAGCTGATCAGAAAATGTCAACCACAACAGAATGTCAATCTAATGGTGCCTGAGAGGATGCCTGATTATCAAAGAGGTTATGACCAGGAGGTCTGCAGGATTTGGGACACGCCTTAATCCCTCCCAACAGTAACCTCAATGGCAGGATAAAGGAAAAACAGACATCATATAATCAACCAGCCTCCTGCACTCTTATTACAGTTTGTCAGTGATAAGGAGTACGTGTGAGGGGCAGGATAATTTTGATGTTGGTACTCTATCTCTGCCATTCTTCTCTCTGCACCTTTCTCTAACAACACCAGCAGCCACGGGGACGGTTTTATCAATGGGGGCGCGTTGGAGGCGGGACTGCTGCTTGTCGGGTTTTAGTCCCGCCTCCATCGACTTCTGGCCAACCCACACTTTTTTCCCTTGATTGACCTTGTTAAGCCCACCCAGCAGGCTTGGCAGGCCAATTAAGGGGAAGCCAGTTACAGAGAACGACAGCGTATGACGTTTCATTTGTCAAACATTTTTGACAGATGAATTGTCATCGTTTGACAGCTCTGTGAAGCTGTCAAACACTGACATTCTCTGTTGTTTGATGAGTCCTTGTATTCAAGACTCATCAAACCTCTTTTGTGAGCAGAAATGAGTTGAATGTTGCATCGGAGAATGCAGCAGCCATCTGTCATCTCTGCCGGTGAGATGCGAGACTCTCTGCATCCCCAACTGTTGAAGCCTGCAGGAAGAAACAAAGGTAAGTAAACATTTTCTATCACTTTCCACTCACCTCATATACTCACCTCTCCACACTTGCACCTCTCCACAGCGCACATTTGCACCCCTCTGACCCCCGCAGACCCACTGCTCGCCCCGGTGACCCTGGCGGGGTTTCCCAACGTCGGGAAGCCCGCGCCTCTGTTGGAAAAATGGGGATAATCCTCTTAACTGCCTGTTAACTACCTGTTAACAGGCAGTTAAGTGGCTGTAATCCCCTTCCCGCCTCCAAGAGATGGGACCCGGCGCAGGTCGGCTACACGCCTCCTGGGAAGATGGCACAGAGGCAGGTTGGGGGCGGGATTGGCACCCGCCCCCAGATTCTGCCATTTTCCCGGCAGTCCCGCCTCCAAACCCGCCTCCCCAGGGCTGGCAAAATCACGCCCAATAATTCTGTTTTACCGGTAGGGTTTATGTCACTGTGTTGGTAGTGGAGGTGCCACACAAGGTGAGGTGCAATCGGAAGATCTATCAAGGTGACTAAAAGAACAGGCTTGATCTTACTTGGAGCCCTTTGATTAAACCAGGAGCAGAAGCCCATTAAGGAGACAATTTTGATTTCTGGCAGTTAATGAAATGAATGTTGTCATTGAAACTATAAACCTAAATGTTTTTCTTTCTCCCTACACATGCAATAACTGTCAGACTCCACAGCACGGTAGTTGTTCTGCATTGCACATATTGCAAGGTCAGATCAATTCATTATGCGTGAAATTAAAAAAAAGTGAAGTGAGGCTATAGGCTACCATTCAAGGTTGGAGTCAGATTTATAGTGCATGAGATAAGTTGGAGAATCGTCGTAAGAGAGAAAATGTGAGGCTCAACACAACTTGTAATTGGTAATCTGGATGAAGTAATTACAGTGTAATAGCATTCTGGGCATTCAGTTGTTGGTTGTGCATATGGAGAGGTTCTGCTTAAAGGAACGATGAGATTTTAATGCCACACTCTGTAATTATTGAAATTACCGGTGGCTAACAACACATCTGCATCGACGTCTGCGCCAAAAGTGCTTGGATCCTTATTCAAAGTCTCAAACAACTCTGCTAGAATAGGCTGACTTTAACCGATTTAGCATTCAATGTGTATGGAAAGCTAATATATGCACATCACTGCAATATGAGTAGATAAATTAAACCAGCATCAGATAAATGGAAGCTTAATTTCCTGTCATTATTCTTCGGAACATCTCCACTTTTACAATGGAATATTCAATAAAGCCTCTTTGATGCATGAAAAAATTAAAATCCCATTAAATCTGTTAATTTTGCTTGACTATTTTGCTAATCACATATGCTTTTAACACTTTGGCTGTGATGCCACATAACAAAATGCACCCTTTATACAAATTAAGTTTTTATTTTTAATAAAATGCTTTACAGCGGAGCATCTCACTCACCCATATGGTTGAGTAATAAGTGTCTCTCAAGCAAAATTTCCCCCGAACTTGCTTCAGTTGGAGAAGTTCCAGGCCCAGGTCTGTTTGACATATGTCTTGTGTTTTTTCATTAAGTGAGAAATGCAGTAGAAGCAGCGTGCTAGGGACAGAGCTATGCGATCCCACAACCAACGGATCAGATCAAAGCTCTGCAGTCCTGCCACATCCAGTAGTGAATGGTGGGAGACAATTAAACAACTAATGGGAGGAGGAGGCTCCAAGGACATTCTCATCCTCAGCGATGGCAGAATCCAGCATGTGAATGTAAAAGACAAGTATGAAGCATTCCCAACAATCTTCAGCCAGATGTGCGGAGTGGATGATCCATCTAGGCCTTCTCCTGCAGTCCCCACCATCACGGATGCCAGTCTTCAGCCAATTCGATTCACTCCACATGATATCAAGAAACGGCTGAGCACACTGGAGCAAAGGCTACGGGCCCCGACAACATCCCGGCTGTAGCGCTGAAGACTTGTGCTCCAGAACTATCGACGCCTCTAGCCAAGCTGTTCCAGTACAGCTACAACACTGGCATCTACCTGACAAAATGAAAAATTGCCCAAGTTTGCCCTGCCCACGAAAAGCAGGACAAATACAATCCGGCCAATTACCGCCCCATCAGCCTACTCTGAATCATCAGCAAAGTGATGGAAGGAGTCATCGACAGTGCTATCAAGTGGCACTTACTCACCAATAACATGCTCACCCTGCTCAGTTTGGGTTCTGCCAGGACTACTCGGCTCTAGACCTCATTACAGCCTTGGTCCAAACATGGACAAGAGAGCTGAATTCCAGAGGTGAGGTGAGAGTGACTGCCCTTAACATCAAGGCAGCATTTGACTGAGTGAGGCATCAAGGAGCCCTAGTAAAACTGAAGTCAATGGGATTCAGTGGGAAAACTCTCCACTGGCTGGAGTCATACCTAACTCAAAGGAAGATGGTTGTGTTTGTTGGAGGCCTATTATCTCAGCCCCAGGACAATCTCAGGACAGTGTCCTAGACCCAAACATTTTCAGCTGGTTCATCATAAGGTCAGAAGTGAGGATGTTTGCTGATGATTGCAGTGTTCAGTCCCATTCGTAATTCCTCAGATAATGAAGCAGTCCATGCCCGCATGCAGCAAGACCAGGACAGCATCCAGGCTTGGGCTGATAAATGGCAAGTAACATTTGTGCCACACAAGTGCCAGGCAATGATAAAGAGTGAGTTTAACCACCTCCCCTTGACATTCAATGGCATTACCATTGTCAAATCCCTCACCATTAACTACCTGAGGGTCATCTTTGACCAGAAACTTAACTGGACCAGCCACATAAATACTGTGGCTACAAGAGCAGGTCAGAGGCTGGGTATTTTGCAGCGATTGATTCACCTCCTGACTCCCCAAAGCCTTTCCACCACCTACAAGGCACAAGTCAGGAGTGTGATGGAATACTCTCCACTTGCCTGGATGAGTGCAGCTTCAATATCTCAAGATGCTCAACACCATCCAGGACAAAGCAGCCTGCTTGATTGGCACGCCATCCACCACCTTAAACATTCACTCCCCCCACCACCGGCATACCGTGACTGCAGTGTGTACCATCTACAAGATGCACAGCAGCAACTTGTCAAAGCTTCTTCGGCAGCACCTCCCAAACCCGTGACCTCTACCACCTAGAAGGCAGCAGGTGCATGGCAACACCATCGCTTCCAAGTTCTCCTTCAAGTCACACACCATCCTGACTTGGAAATGAATCGCTGTTCCTTCACTATCGCTGGGTCAAAATCCTGGAACTCCCTCCCTAACAGCACTGTGGGAGTACCTTCACCACAGAGACTGCAGCGGTTCAAGAAGGCGGCTCACCACCACCTTCTCAAGGGCAATTAGAAATGGGCAAAAAGTGACACCCACATCCGCTGAATGAATAAATAAAAAAGGCATGGACCTGTCTTTTGCTTGCTCTGTCTTGCATCATTTTGGTGAATCATAGAAAAATACAGCCCAGGAGGAGGCCATTTGGTCCATCTTGTCTGCACTGGCTCTTTGCCAGAGCAATCCAAAACTAATCCCACTCTCTGCTCTCTCCCCATAGCCTTGTATTTTCCTCGGTTTTGAATGTTTATCCACTTTTCTCTTAAAAGATACAATGGTCTCTGTCTTAACTACTCCCTGTGGCAATGTGCTCCATTCTCTAACAGCTGTCTGTGTAAGTAAGACTGAGACTGGACACTTCTGTTCTGCAAGTTTGATCCTCAGGTATGCAGATGCAAGCAAGTTATTTAATTTGGATAAATGAGCTTAGAATTAAAGGATAAGCGTGCAAAATTAACAAACATCAAGCGAAACTTGCAATAAAAATTAATGGACGGAAAATTGTGCGGGGCACCTGAAATTTCCTGATATCCACTTCATTCAGAAAGTCAGCTCATGGAAACAGGTTTTCTCCCACAGTCTAGTGGATGCATGTAATACTTTGGCAATTAACACTCTAAAAAAGAGCTAGATCAATATCTGGTTATGAAAGGTTGGGTTATAAGGATAATTACAGAAATGATTGAATGTTGTGGGGAATGTGGTAGTTCCGGGGCTGCCGGGAGCATGCAAGTGTTGTGGCAACTGCATTTTGAATGCCCTTAATCTCTTTATTTCATAACCTGGTGAACTATTTCAAAGATCTTTTGCAATATATCTGATTTAAATTTGCTTTTCACTAACTTAAATTTATGTCTCCTGATGCTGCTAGCCTGACATACCGTGAAGTAATTTTCTGGGCACATCTCATCTATCCGATTTATTATTGATATATTGATGAGGTCCCTGTTTAACTCTCTCTGTCTCTCTCTCTAGAGAAGTAGAGGTTAAGCTTGTCTAATTTTCCTGCTAGCTGATCCCCTTAACATTTAGAATCATTCTTGTTGCTCTTCTCTCCACCCTCTCCAATTTATGAACGTCACTTTTGCCTTCTAAATCAGAAGATCGTAGATTGAAACCCTACTCCAGAGACTTTGGCACACGATGTAGGCTGACACTTCGGTGCAGCACCGAGAGTGTGCCGTCTTTCAGATGAGGCGTTAATTTAAGACCCCGTCTGCCCGCTCAGGTGGATGTAAAAGATCCCATGGCACTATTCGAAAAAGAGCAGGGGAGTTCTCCCAGTGTGCTGGCCAACATTTATCCCTCAACCAACTTTACTCAAAAATAAACAAATTTTAGTCATTTATTTCAGTGCTGTTTGTAGGATCTTGCTTTGCACAAATTGGCTTCTGTGTTTGCTTACATTACAACAGTAACTACTCCTTAAAAAAGTACTTCATTGTCTGTGAGGCACTTTGGTCATAAAAGGTCATGAAAGGCATTATATAAATGCAACATATTTCTTTCTTAACTCTTCTGAGCTGAATCAACATAAAGCTATGGAATAGTCAATTATTGGCTACATGAGACTAAAGGGGAACAAGATTACATAGAGGATAATTTAAAAAAAATATTCTGTGTGCTTTTTCAGCAATCTGGCCAATACTAATGTGACTTTTACAATTGTGAGCATGCTTTTTTTATAGTGTCACTTTTAAGTAATCTCATTGACCAATAGTGATCATGTGTCTATTCTGTTTCTGTTGCTTTCCAGCAGTCTCAATAGCTAACTAAGCATGTACTTGTACTTCTTGCAATTTAGTATACTGTATTCGCTGCTCACGATGCGGTCTCCTCTACATTGGGGAGACCAAACGCAGATTGGGTGACCGCTTTGCGGAACACCTCCCTTCAGTCCGTAAGCGTGACCCCGAGCTTCCGGTCGCCTGTCACTTTAATTCTCCGCTCCACTCCCACTCTGACCTCGCCGTCCTCGGCCTCTTGCACTGTTCCAATGAAGCTCAATGTCAGCTCGAGGTACAGCACCTCATCTTTCAATTAGGCACTTTATAGCCTTCTGGACTCAACATCGAGTTCAACAATTTCAGACTATAACCTCGGCCCCCATGTTTTCTTTTCTCTCTCACATGGCAGTTGTTGATGATTCTGCCATTGTCATTTACACCTCATCTAGAGTCATCTTTTGTTTCTTAACTTGTCCCATCACCATCCCCTTTTGCCTTGCACCATCATCCTTTTTGTCTTTTAATCTCTCCTGCCTTCCAGCCCATCACAGACCTTCCCTTTGTTCTTTCCTCCCCTCCCCTCTTTCCCTGCCCCACACTTGCTTAAATATCTGTTACTTCTCGAACTTTTTCCAGTTCTGGTGAAGGGTCATTGACCTGAAACGTTAACTCTGTTTCTCTGCTGCCTGACCTGCTGAGTGGTTCCAGCATTTTCTGTTGTTGTTTAAGCATGTGACTGACCTGATTGTTAAGTGCTTAAGTGACAGGGCTCTGGACCAATAATGGTAAAGGCAGTCCATGCCAAGGTGGGATTTCTGTTTGTTTAGTCATGACCCTATGTTCCCGGGTAATCATGTGCCTGTTTCCATGGCATGCATGGTTTGGTATTGTTGATTGGTGGAAAAATGCTACTGAAAAATGTTGTCTTCCATTGCTCCCTAGTAACCATGTGACCATAACTAGGAATGGCATCATAATGATAAGGTGACATTATGGAGCAGTTTCATCAGACTTTTATTATTAGGCTATTAGAAAAGTTACTTCAAAAATGTGTTATGGTTAATACATGGAACATAAATTGGCAAAGGAAATATATAGAAATATAATACCAATATGTGGTAAGGGCAGGTGAGTAATAGGATAGCAGAAACAATACAAACATATATATGTACTAAATATACCGTCGGGGCAGGTAGCAGAATGGATAGCAAGCTGACTACAAATCAGAAAACAGAGAGTAGGGGTTAAGGATAGCTACTCAGACTGAGAAGTGGTGTCAGGACCACTGTTGTTCACAATTTACATTAACGAGTTGGACTCTGGAATCGGAAGTAAAATTTCTAAATTTGCGGACGACACCAAATTGGGGGGGAGGGGGTGTAATTAATACAAAGGAACAATACAACAAAATATAAGAAGACATTAATAAACTTGCAGAATGGGCGCTTAATTGGCAAAATGAATTTCAATATAGATAAGTGATGTGTTTTGATAGGAAAAATAAGGCGGCCACATTAAGAGTTCCGACTATAGAAAGGAATCTAGGGGTACAGATACACAAATCACAAAAAGAAGTGACATAAGTTAATAAGACCATGGAAAAAGCAAACCAAGTATTGGGGTTCATTTCTAGAGGGACAGAATTGAAAAGCTGGGTAGTCATGTTAAACTTGTATAGAACCTTGATAAGACCATACTTGGAGTACTGTCAGCAATTCTGGTCTCCATATTATAAAAAGGATATAGAGGCATTGGTTAAGGTGCAAAATAGATTAACAAGGATGATACCAGAACTGGAAAGTTATAACTATCAGGAAAGACTGAACAGGCTGGGACACTTTTCTCTAGAAAAGAGAAGACTGAGGGGGTGACCTGATCGAGGTCTTTAAGATTATGAAAGCGCTTGATAGGGTAGATGTGGTAAAAATGTTTCCAATTGTGGGGGAGGCCAAAACCAGAGGCCATAAATATAAGATAGTCACTGCTAAATCCAGTAGAGAATTTAGGAGAAACTTATTTACCCAGAGAGTGATAAGAATGTGATGAAGGGATAATTACTAGTCCTAGCCCTTTTCGGGCTACCCCAGATCAGGCGTATTCCCCAGACATTCCCCTTCAACTAAAGTTAGAAATAGCCGAATCCTATAAGACGCTTAATTGGGTCTAAAGGTTCAGACTATCTCTCCCTAAAGGAAGGAAACGACTTGAAGATGTTACCATCCTCCAGATAGCACTTTTAATAAGTTTAACTAGACTGTAACCTTCCAGATATTATGAGGGTCCGGAACCCCCCCCCCGCCCCAGAATTCTGCAACTCCTCACAAAAGAGTGTACAGAGATTGAGTTTGCGAGTTTGATACAGAAATACTATTTCAGACAATTCTAAAAATATATAGATTTATTAAAGAACCGACATGCAGCTAACAGTTGGTGATTCAATCGCAACTTTAACAGTTCAAAATACAAATAGCTTACAATTCTTCTCAGAGATCCTTAATCTCAAATCTTAACTTCGTTACATTTTTACATTTCTACTTATTCTTAATCCAGAATATCACCAAAATCAAATAAAAGTACCTTTTGATCCCCGAGACTTAGAGTTAAAAACTTACAGAGTCTGCCTCTGAAGTTGAGAATCGCTTGCCCCTTCCAGCGACTTCTGACTTCCTATCTGAAAGTTCCATATCCTATACTCTTTTTGCAGTGGCATATCCTTTGAAGTTTTCTGCTGATGTAAGTTAATTATCTCTCGTCATACTTCTGTTGACTTCATTCTACTCTTACTGTCAGTTCAGCTGTTGCATGCATAATTATATCTGCTGTGTAGGTGTTTCAAAACTTATCATAAAAAATGGTTATAACAGATTTATCTATTTGATGCCATTCTTACAAAGGTCTTCCATTCAATTTTTAAATCACCTTAGCTGCTTGTAAGCCAGACTTCGCGTCTCCTAATTGTTCCGAGTTCAATACAAAAATCATGTGATTGCTTGGTGCATCTATTGATGTAATATTTACAAAGTGTTCTGTTTGTACCTTTTACACTATGTAAATCAAAAACACTTCAACTAGGGTGTTCTATGCATTTCTTAGCTACTTCAATTGACTGTATTAAGAATTGTGTCTCCTGTTTCATTTGATGTTACTTTTACAAAGGCACATGGTTTTTTAATGTCCTGTGTTTCTGTTCGAAGTGTTAGTTTTTAACACTTTAAACTGGGTATAGCTATTGTGTTGGTTCCAAACTGCAGACTTCTTGGAAGAAACTCTTTGCTTCTTCAATAGGGCCATTGTTTTAGTATTTACAACCAATTCCCATTTCAAAAGCTTGTATGGTGTTTACAGCTTTGTGTTAACAAGCTCATCTTATCTCAGAAGCCTGTATTTACAGCTTTGTGTCGTTGAGGCTTTTAGATTTTTAACCCCAGTTTGTCATGTTTTATTAATGTCAGAATTCTGTTCATATGATGGTGTATTTTTCTGAAATATAACTATTCCTTTACAGTGGAATGTGCTACCACAAGGAGCAGTTGAGACAAATAGCATAGATGCATTTAAGAGGAAGCTAGATAAGCACATGAGGGAGAAAGGAATAGAAGGTTATATTGAGAAGATTGGTGAAGAGAGGTGGGAGGAGGCTCGTATGGAACATAAACACCGACATAAACCAGTTGGGCCGAATAGCTTGTTTCTGTGCCGTAGACCCGATGTAACTCGATGATACTTCAAATTTTTGTCTGTGACCAATGACTCACGAGATTAATTACTGGATGATAATAGAAAGCTGGCTGTGAATTACACAAAGATTTCAGATGCTTATCAGTGAGGTGAGTTATACAGAGCACAAGAGAAGACTGAGAGTGAATTATATAGTGATATTGGGTAACTGTGAAGTACATAGAGACTGATAGATGGCTGGCAATGCAGGGAGGTACAAAGCAGTAACTCAGTCAAGTGATTCTGACAATCTCATGAAATACAAAAGTGAAGTTTGAGCCATTTATTAAAATCACGAGACTCCTGAAATCAAATTATATTCAACCCACTGCGAGACATGTTATTCTTTATCTCGTGCAGTGTAAAGTTATTTTTGGTTAAATTGCAGCACTATATTTTGGTAAACAGTTCCAAATCTTGTTTGTGGGTTCCTAATAATGTCAGTGATAGATAATTAAGAGAAGAGCAACATAGAAGCTGAAGGTATTGAGCAGCAATAGTGTTACAATACTTGCTACACTGTGCGATGGTATAATCAGTGTAGCTGTAATTACAAGGGATTCTGGGATTCGGATGATATTACAAACCGCACTCATCTTGAACGGTTTAAAACTATCCTCCATACCCTGAGTAAATGACTGCCTTGAAATCACTCCAGATAATTTGTTATTTATATATTGGCCCGGATTTTGCAGTGGGTATGACGGCGTACTCTCAGAGCACGCCATCATACCGCCTTTGAGATCCACCGGCAGTTCAAGCGCATGCGCTAAATCCCGAAATTGCGGTCTGTCAGCAGACGCCACCGAAAACCTCATTGCTGGCACAGAGTTGGGCTAATTGCCCACCAACTGCCCAGCAATTAGGCTGGGGCAAACAGGCGCCGGGCATGTTTCCACAGCGTAAGGGTATACCCGAAAAGAAAAAAATGCTTTTTTCTTTTAATTAAATGACATCCAGGAACATTAAAGGCTTTAATTGTGAAGGAATAAGCCATATAACCTATTCAGAAAAATACACCATTCTATGAAAAAATTCTGGCCTTATTAAAACATGACAAACTGGGTCTGGAAATCTAGAAACCTAACTATGAAAAAGTTGTGAAAGCATTCTGGCTATAGAGATAAGATAGTTGTTGACACTGAATCAATAACCTTATTGAAACAGAAGGTTAAAGGCTCTGGTAGGCTGAAGCTTTTGGAATGAAACAATGGTTCATCCTGGACAAGGTGTTCAAATTTACACTTTGTAAAGAAGCACATAAAAGTAAGAAACATCTGCCTTCGTAGAAATGACATCAAATAAAAAACACCTGCCGTAACACCGTTTTTTATGGTAAACTTAGAACACCTAGAGAAGAGACATAATTCTGTAATGCTACCAACTGAGGTGGCTGTAAGAATTGCAGGGGTCAGCAGAAAAATGACTAGAGATAATTAGCTTACATCAGCAGAAAACCTTAAAGGAAATACCACTGGAAAGGGTATAAATATTGAACTCTCAAATGGGATAGTAGACTCACTTTAAAGGGGCAAAGCGATTCTCAGCTTCAGAGGCGGCTCTGTAAGTCTCCAACTCTTTGAACCTCGGGGATCAAAGTTATTTGATTTTGGTGGATATCCTGTAGAAAACTCAGAACTGTAAAACTGTAGCGAAGTTAAGATTTGAGAGTAAGGTTCTCTGATAATAGAATTGTAAACTTTCTCTTTTTGGAACTGTTAATGTTTCAATTGACTCACCAACTGTAATCTGCATGTCGGTTTTTTAATAAATCTATATATTTTTAGAATTGTCTCACATAAGACTTCTGTATCAAACTCGCAAACTCAATTTCTGTACACTCTTTGGTGAGGAGTTGCAGAATTCTGGGGGAGTTTTCCGGACCCTCATAATATCCGGAACGTTACAGTCTAGCTAAACTTATTAAAAGTGCTATCTGGAGGACGGTAACATTTTCAGGTTGTTCCTTTCCTTTAGGGAGAGATAGTCCGGACGTTTAGACCCAATTAAGCGTCTTTAGGATTCGGCTACCTCAAACTTTAGTTGAAAGTGAACATCTGAGAAATACGCCTGATATGGGGTAGCCCTAAAGGGACTAGGACCAGTAATTATCCCTTCATAATGAGAAGCCATCCTGGTGTATGTTAAAGTTGCAGGTTTTTTTAAAATAACATTTTCATTTCATAACTTTCTGCACAGTGCACAGTATTTGTTTAGAAGTGGGAATTATGAGTAATAAATTGGATTCCCACGATAAAAGCTGAATCTGTATTTATTTTAAAGGCTGCAGTAATGTAGTAATTTAAATGAGTGAAAGACAATCTGTTTGCCGATGGAGGACCAGGCCCACATGATCCCAGGTATGCTTCCGCACAGGCTGCGGCTCTGGGAGCCGTGGGCCATTAGGCTGCCCTCCTACTCGCAGCGCCAGAGCACAAGTTTTTGCAGGAAGGCCGCCATCAGGTAGGTGCGTATTCTTTCCGCCAGGTCCGCGGCGTACTCCAGAGCTACGTCGCGGACTGCAATTTTTGGGCCAATATGTACTGTTTGATTTATGGGTAGGTTTTGTTCAGTTCTCCTAACTTTCTTCTGTTGAAGGCGATTGCCGGCATGTTCCCTGCCTCTGCTGCAAAGCAACATTCACACCAAGAGATTAACTATTTTTTTATTTGTTTATGGGATGTGGGCGTCGCTGGCAAGGCCAGCATTTATTGCCCATCCCTAATTGCCCTCGAGAAGGTGGTGGTGAGCCGCCTTCTTGAACCGCTGCAGTCCGTGTGGTGAAGGTACTCCCACAGTGCTGTTAGGGAGCGAATTCCAGGATTTTGACCCAGCGACGATGAAGGAATGGCGATATACTTCTAAGTCAGGATGGTGTGTGACTTGGAGGGGAACTTGGAGGTGGTGGTGTTCCCATGTGCCTGCTGATCTTGTCCTTCTAGGTGGAACAGGTCGCACGTTTGGGAGGTGCTGTCGAAGAAGCCTTGGCGAGCTGCTGCAGTGCATCTTGTAGATGGTACACATTGCAGCCACGGTACGCTGGTGGTGGAGGGAGTGAGTGTTTAAGGTGGTGGATGGGGTGCCAATCAAGCGGGCTGCTTTGTCCTCGATGGTGTCGAGCTTCTTGAGTGTTGTTGGAGCTGCACTTATCCAGGCAAGTGGAGAATATTCCATCACACTCCTTACTTGTGCCTTGTAGATGGTGGAAAGGCTTTGGGGAGTCAAGAGGTGAGACACTCACCACAGAATACCTAGCCTCTGACCTGCTCTTGTTGCCACAGTATTAATGTGGATGGTCCAGTTAAGTTTCTGGTTAATGGTGACCCCCCAGGATGTTGATGGTGGGGGATTCGGCGATGGTAATGCTGTTGAATGTCAAGGGGAGGTGGTTAAACTCTCGCTTGTTGTAGATAATCATTACCTGCAACTTTTGTGGCGCGAATGTTACCTGCCACTTATCAGCCCAATCCTGAACGTCGTCCAGGTCTTGTTGCATGCGGGCATGAACAGCTTCATTATCTGAGGAGTTGTGAATGGCGCTGAACACTGTTCAGTCATCAGCAAACATCCCCAATTCTAACCTTATGTTGGAGGGAAGTTCATTGATGAAGCAGCTGAAGATGGTTGGGCCTAGGACACTGCCCTGAGGAACTCCTGCAGCGATGTCCTGGGGCTGTGATGATTGACCTTCAACCACCACAACCATCTTCCTGTATGTGATACCAGTACTGCAAGTTTATCGAGAAACAATTTGCAGCGATTTTTATGCTCTGTGTATTATAATGACTTTACCCATACAACGAGAGGAGTGTGTAATTAAATAGTCTGAGGACTTATCCACACTTAAATCTAAAATGAATGGATGCATTGACTGCTGCCTGTGACGTGCTGAGAAATAAGGGAAACAAATTAAACTCAAGGCCACCTGTTTTTCAACCTTTGCACAATTTGGTTTAAGGTATCCATAAAGTCTGCAAGTATGGATTTTAGTGCTGTTGATTTTCAGATAATTAACATATATATATATATAAATCTAAAAATCCTAATTTGTGAATGTTATGTTCACAGTTCCAGTAAAAGTGCTACAAATGGGCTGATCAGTTTGGTCTGGAACTATAATTACCTAATCAGTAAGACAGGAAACCAACTGTAATTAGATAATTACCTAGGAGGAAGGAAAACAATAAATAACTTAGGACCTATTTTGTTATAATAATTTGCAACTCACTAACACATTTGTGGTAACATAGGAACATAGTAGCAGGTGGAGGCCATTCAGCCTCTCAAGCCTGTACCGCCATTCACTGAGATCATGGCTGATCTGTGACCTAACTCAATATACCTGCCTTTGGCCCATATCCCTTAATAGCTTTAGGGATTACTTCCGTGCCCACGTGCACTTCCTGAGAACAACATTTATTTAGTGGTAACAAGAAGCTATTAACCACAATGCAGTTATACCAATGATCCTCTAATACTTCTGAAGCAGCTAACAAACCATATAACTTCATCCAGCAGTGGAGTAAGCACCTATTTGTAATGGCTCAACTAAAATTTAAATAATCCTGTTTTACCTACAAGACCCTGCAAGTGTCGCAGTTCTGCCTGTCTTGCTCCTGAACTGTCCTGGCCTATATTGGCCCCCCTACTGTCCTGCTTATTCAAGTTTAAGTTTGTCCAGTCCTTCCTCTGCATTACTAACACTTCTGCCTATTTTTACATTATCAATTAATGCTCCCGATGACTGTGTGATAGACCAATCACCAGCTCCTCCTCATCAATACATTGCCTCCTAGAACAGTGCGATAATTGATTTTAAATTAGAGGAGAAAATGGGATCAGATGACTCAATGTAATAATTTTTCATCTGGCAAAATGGATCCGCTTCCCATTACAGAACCTTCCCATTACAGAACCTTCCCATTACAGAACCTTCCCATTACAGACCTTCCCATTACAGAACCTTCCCATTACAGAACCTTCCCATTACAGAACCTTCCCATTACAGAACCTTCCCATTACAGAACCTTCCCATTACAGAACCTTCCCATTACAGAACCTTCCCATTACAGAACCTTCCCATTACAGAACCTTCCCATTACAGAACCTTCCCATTACAGAACCTTCCCATTACAGAACCTTCCCATTACAGAACCTTCCCATTACAGAACCTTCCCATTACAGAACCTTCCCATTACAGAACCTTCCCATTACAGAACCTTCCCATTACAGAACCTTCCCATTACAGAACCTTCCCATTACAGAACCTTCCCATTACAGAACCTGCCCATTACAGAACCTTCCCATTACAGAACCTTCCCATTACAGAACCTTCCCATTACAGAACCTTCCCATTACAGAACCTTCCCATTACAGAACCTTCCCATTACAGAACCTTCCCATTATAGAACCTTCCCATTACAGAACCTTCCCATTACAGAACCTTCCCATTATAGAACCTTCCCATTACAGAACCTAGCCATTACAGAACCTTCCCATTATAGAACCTTCCCATTACAGAACCTTCCCATTACAGAACCTTCCCATTACAGAACCTTCCCATTACAGAACCTTCCCATTATAGAACCTTCCCATTACAGAACCTTCCCATTACAGAACCTTCCCATTACAGAACCTTCCCATTACAGAACCTTCCCATTACAGAACCTTCCCATTACAGAACCTTCCCATTACAGAACCTTCCCATTACAGAACCTTCCCATTACAGAACCTTCCCATTGTAGAACCTTCCCATTACAGAACCTTCCCATTATAGAACCTTCCCATTATAGAACCTTCCCATTATAGAACCTTCCCATTACAGAACCTTCCCATTACAGAACCTTCCCATTACAGAACCTTCCCATTACAGAACCTTCCCATTACAGAACCTTCCCATTACAGAACCTTCCCATTACAGAACCTTCCCATTACAGAACCTTCCCATTACAGAACCTTCCCATTACAGAACCTTCCCATTACAGAACCTTCCCATTACAGAACCTTCCCATTATAGAACCTTCCCATTACAGAACCTTCCCATTACAGAACCTTCCCATTACAGAACCTTCCCATTACAGAACCTTCCCATTACAGAACCTTCCCATTACAGAACCTTCCCATTATAGAACCTTCCCATTACAGAACCTTCCCATTACAGAACCTTCCCATTACAGAACCTTCCCATTATAGAACCTTCCCATTATAGAACCTTCCCATGACAGAACCTTCCCATTACAGAACCTTCCCATTATAGAACCTTCCCATTACAGAACCTTCCCATTACAGAACCTTCCCATTACAGAACCTTCCCATTATAGAACCTTCCCATTACAGAACCTTCCCATTACAGAACCTTCCCATTATAGAACCTTCCCATTACAGAACCTTCCCATTACAGAACCTTCCCATTATAGAACCTTCCCATTACAGAACCTTCCCATTACAGAACCTTCCCCTTATAGAACTTTCCCATTATAGAACCTTCCCATTACAGAACCTTCCCATTACAGAACCTTCCCCTTATAGAACTTTCCCATTGTAGAACCTGCCCATTACAGAACCTTCCCATTACAGAACCTTCCCCTTATAGAACCTTCCCATTACAGAACCTTCCCATTACAGAACCTTCCCATTACAGAACCTTCCCATTATAGAACCTTCCCATTACAGAACCTTCCCATTACAGAACCTTCCCATTACAGAACCTTCCCCTTATAGAACCTTCCCATTACAGAACCTTCCCATTACAGAACCTTCCCATTACAGAACCTTCCCATTACAGAACCTTCCCATTACAGAACCTTCCCATTACAGAACCTTCCCATTATAGAACCTTCCCATTACAGAACCTTCCCATTACAGAACCTTCCCATTACAGAACCTTCCCCTTATAGAACCTTCCCATTACAGAACCTTCCCATTACAGAACCTTCCCATTACAGAACCTTCCCCTTATAGAACTTTCCCATTATAGAACCTTCCCATTACAGAACCTTCCCCTTATAGAACTTTCCCATTATAGAACCTTCCCATTACAGAACCTTCCCCTTATAGAACTTTCCCATTATAGAACCTTCCCATTACAGAACCTTCCCCTTATAGAACTTTCCCATTATAGAACCTTCCCATTACAGAACCTTCCCCTTATAGAACTTTCCCATTACAGAACCTTCCCATTACAGAACCTTCCCCTTATAGAACTTTCCCATTGTAGAACCTGCCCATTGTAGGACCTTTCCCTTATTGAACTTTCCCCTTGTAAACCTGCCCATTGTAGAACCTGCCCAATTTTCATTCCATTCTTTTCAGTGGAATGAAAACCACATGGGTTCAATAACAGGCGAACAATCTAGATATCCACCCATGCGCAAAAGGCAAAACATTACCCCCATATGGTAATATGAATCAGTGGCACCATTTTTTATTTTAAACAAGAGAAAACAAAATAACCTGCATCATTAAAGCAATGAGGTCCTGTTAAATCGTGGATAGACATTTATCTTACTTAATTATTCATTTGCAATATAATAAAACACACTAGTAATTCATTTTGAATAAAACAATTTAAATAAAGAATATTCAAACTTTTGTTCTCAGTTTGTTGAATTATATTTTACATTAATATAGAACCATGATATAATTATTTATACCACTCATAGCCTCAAAGTGTAAGTTATGTTTTATTCTTCTAGATTTGTTAAGGTTTCAGCACTGACCCAGCTTAAGGAAAATATGATTAAATATAGAATATATTCTAATTTAAATGTTTTTCTTATAAAAAATCTAGATTATGAACTTAAATATCTGGCAATATTATTCAGGAAAAAATGTATTTCTAATGCTGAGGATAGTCCACATTTTATAAGTTTTATTCTGTTTATGTTCTCTTTGTAATCCATAATCAGGGTTCAGCTGGTGCCTTGTTTTCCAATGATATTACTCTCTCCTCGTGCCTGATTCTGATTATTTTGAAATTGAGTCTTAATTTGTCTTATATGTGATGTTTTTCGATTTCTTTTTCTCGATAATGAAAGTGGAAAAGAAAACATTTTGTTTTAAAAATCTATATAAATGCATTTACAACTCCTACCACATTCCTTGGCCAATTATTTTTTATTAAATAAGGTGTGGGAACATAATTTCAATGCTGTTTACCAAAAATACGGTTGCTTTTTGGCTGCTGCTTATTAGACAAAGCAAGTTTTAATCTCTAGACAGCTAGTTTTTTTAAATTTCCCTTTAAACTATGAAAAACAGAAACCAATAATAAATTGTTTAATTTCTTTCTCTGCAACCCTCAGGGCTGGATTTTCCCAGCAGAGGCAGGATCGCAGCAGGAGAGCTGGTTGGTGGGTTCCGGTCCCGCTCCCGGCTACAGCCGCTCTGTCAAAAGGATTTTTCATTAACAGGGCTTGTTAAGCCGGCCCTGCGGGGTTCCCGGCCAATTAAAAGGAAGCAGGTCTGATGATGTCATTTGAGGACGCGTCATCAGCCGGTTTCCTCAAAGGGACCACGTCCAAATTGATTTTGACAGTTGTGCTGTCAGTGTTCTGCAGCATTGAAGTGCTGCAAACACTGACAAGCACTGCACAGAGGTGCACGGCTGCACCCAGGCTCTCGCATGACTCCCTCCATATATGGAGGGAGTCACAGCACGCAGGGAGGTTCTCTTCCCTTCCCATGGGCGGAAGCGACCGCCCCAGGAGATCAACACAGCCTGGTTACACATTGCACAGGAAGACACAAGCAGGGATGTCGTCAGGAGTCCCTGGCTGCAGTGGCACCAACCTTTCAATGATCTCAGTAGATCACGAAATGTTACTGCAAATCCACACTCAACCTCATCCTGCTCTGCCACTCATCACATCCCCATCACTCTGCCTTCCCTAACCTACTCCTGCACATCCTTGCTCACACCAACTTTCCTTGCACCTCCACCCATCCCTCTCTATCTACATTATCACACCCCCATCTCTCAAGCCACCCCTCACACTCACCCTCATCCTACTGCAAGCATACCAACTAACACCACACAAGGGTAGGCACTTGGGTGTCTTACGCAATGTTCCTGTAAATTTTCTGTTAATGTGTTGTCAAACATTGAAATCTTTATTTTCCACACTTTGCCTTATTGGACAGATCTGTGCTCACCTTTGGAAGTGTCTTAGTGAGTTGCAATGAATGGTGAGACATAACGGTATCCCCCGCAATGGTGATGGGTGTGAAAGGAATGGCTTGGACATTGTAGGGATGCTTTATGGTGTTGGTGTGGGATGGTGTCAACCTGGCGCGTCATGTGGCAGCCGGGGTGTACAGCGTTAAGTGAAGTAAATCTGGCCATGGTGATACCATCGCTGGCCTCCCGGGCAGCAATGTGGTTGGGTGCTGATGCCCTGTGTCCTGTGCAACATCAGGTGATTGCGGAGAAGGTTGGTGTTGTTGTTGGGCCTGGTGATGTTGGTGTTGGAGCCGATCGTGGAGGGATTCAGAGGACCAAGGTGAGATTTTTTCAAGGGCACCGAAGTTGCCGGAATAGATGGCAGCTGGAGTTGAGATGACAGAAGCGATCTGTCAATGGTGAAAGAGCTTGCTCCAAGGAGGTGACAGTGGATAGAAAGTTTACTCCAAACACTTCCAAACTGCATAAAGCTCAAAAGTGTCTTCCAAGTCCTGAAGGCTCAAGCTTCTGACATTGGAAAGTGACCAGCTGTGAAATGGTAGCTTTCATACCACTTTTGCAGCTGTCACCTATTCACAGCAATGGGGAGACATAGAGAACCTGACCTACTTACCTGACGTGGGGGGTGACATTCTCTGTAGTTTGATGAGGTCTTGAATTCAAGACCTCATCAAACATCTTTCTTTTGCAGAAATGAGATGGTTGTTGCATTGGAGAATGCAACGGCCATCTGTCATCTCGACTGCGGAGGTGCGAGACTCTCCGCATCCCCACCGATTGAAGCCTGCAGGAAGAAACAAAGGTAAGTACAAAGTGTTAGTAGACCCGACACTTTGGAAACTTACATGGAGGCGGGTTCAGAGCGGGTTCCCAATCCGCTGTCAATCATTTCGATTTTGACAGCGGACCCGCCTCCAAACCCACACTCTGAGTGCCGGCAAAATCGCGGCCTCAGAGTCTGACCAGATCAAATGATGAGGGGAAGAGTCAAAGTGGATTGGCTCTGTGCTATTCATTGTTGTGGTGAAGCCCACACATGCCAGGTATAGGCCTGGAATAAAATATTCTGCAGCTGAGAGAAGCTACACAAGTTCCTCATTAATGCCACTAACAAGCAAAAATGGGCTGTTTTCTTGCTTTTTGCTAAAAGTCATTAACCAGCTTCTGGCTCAGATAGTCTATTATTTTCCAGCAACATCATGCCTTTTACACGCACTGAATTTGTTGCTAAAATTATCAAGAATGTTGGCCTTAATGGCCAGTTAAGAAATATTCCTCAAGACATTGGTTCAGTTCAAATATTTTGGATCAGGGAAGTTTGCTGGATGATGTTATAGACTGAGAGGGGGTTGACTTTCTGCAGGGGTTCTTCCAACATCCACCGGAACTTTGGTGAAAGATCCACGGAAACCCCAGAGAAACAGGGTAACCAGGTTTCTGCGGATCTTCCGCCAAAGTGGCGGCAGATGATGAAAGAACCACCGCGGAAATAATTGGCGAGAGTTCGGGATCACAAGCTGTATGAGGAGAGAGGGATGATTTACGGTGAAAAGCACGATAGACACCACTGGCCTGGCATTACAAGTACATGTACTTTCCACTAATTATCCTCATTCCATGAATTTAGTGTGAAATTGAGAGCCCGGAGGACGGAAAGCAAAATCTTTTGATTTCTACTAACCAGTTACCCTATTAATACTGATTCACAGTGTACAGAGCGGCATTAATATTAATTCCAGTATAGGATCTGTATTAAGTTAATTTATAGGGTTCGATTTGATGTGTGATCTCTTTCTTTATCCGTTCATGGGATGTGGGCGTCCCTGGCAATCCTAATAACTCTTGAGAAGTTGATGGTGAGCCGCCTTATTGAACCGCTGCAGTCCATGTGGTGAAGGTACTCCCACAGGGCTGTTCATTGTAGCGGTTTGGTACAACTGAGTGGCTTGCTGGGCCATTTCAGAGGGCAGTTAAGAGTCAATCACATTGCTGTGGGTCTGGAGTCACATTTAGGCTACACCGGGTAAGGAGGGAAGATTTCCTTCCCTAAAGGACATTAGTGAACAAGATGGGCTTTTTCAGCAATCCGGTAGGTTCATGGTCACCATTACTGACACTAGGGGGGGCGATTTTGTCAATGGGGGCGGTTTGGAGGCAGGACTGCTGCTTGTCGGGTTTTAGTCCCACCTCCATTAACTTGTGGCCAACCCACGCTATTTTCTCTTGATTGACCTTGTTAAGCCCGCCCAGGGAGTTAAATCTGTAGCAAAATTGTTTCTTGAAAAATCTGCTGTTGCACGTTAAGGCCTTGTTAACGAGCTTTTAGAGAATGATGTGGCAGTTGTCGAGGAGGGAAAATTCAACAGACCAGGTAACATCGGACTTAATTCAGCAACAGAGCAGCAAAACTATTTGACAGAGTCTCCGTTGAACAGGGGCTTTGCTGCTGCCGTTACATTAACTGGTATCGCCTTGCTGTTGGCGAGAGCCAGCAGGCCAAGACCGGAGGCTTCACTAGAGTTTGTGCACCCAGCCTATCGGCTGCTGTTCAGTGCTTGCAAACAGTTCACTGCGCCGTGCTTACCAGCACTTAAAAAAAAAAGCTGAACTTCACTTTACCCACAGGCACTGTAAACAGATAAACAGTAAACAGCTTAAAAGCCCCAGCATATTGCTCACCAGTATGTTTCATTGTCTTCTGTGGAAAATTGAAGATCTCACATTTGGTTACTACAACGTAGACCACAGATAATCAAGAAATTAATTTAAATACATTTTCAAAGCAAATTAGACAATGTACACAATTTTTAAAGTGTAAATTTTCAGTTTAAACATGGTTTCTGTTTTCAAAACTTGGAATTGATTTTACTCACACTCACACACACTCACTCTCACACACACACTCACACTCACACACACACACACTCTCACACTCACTCACACACACACTCACACATACACTCACACACACTTACTCACACACACTCACACACACTCACACAGACACTCACGCACACACTCACACTCGCACGGTGGCATAGTGGTTAGCACTGGTGCCTCACAGCGCCAGGGACCCGGGTTTGAATCTGACCTCGGGTGACTGTCTGTGTGGAGTTTGCACATTCTCCCCGTGTCTGCGTGGGTTTCCTCCGGGTGCTCCGGTTTCCTCCCACAGTCCAAAAATGTGCGGGTTAGGTTGATTTGGCTATGATAAATTGACCCTTAGTGTTAGGGGGGGATTAAATATGTGGGGTTATGGGGATAGGATGGGATATGTTAGGGGGAATTAAATACGTGGGGTTACGGAGGTAGGGTGGGATATGTGTACTGTGGGGATTAAAAGCAGGGACAGGGTACTGGATTTGGATGATCAGCCATGATCGTATTGAATGGTGGAGCAGGCTCGACGGGCCGAACGGCCTACTCCTGCTCCTAGTTTCTATGTTTCTATATGCACTCAAAATCACACACACACTCTCTCACTCACACACACACCCTTACTATTTGAAATCCATGAGTTCTCCCGATTATCTGCCATAATTTTGGTGGCAGATCCGCGGAAACCTCTGGAAAACAGATTCCCCAGAGTTTCCGTGGATCTTCCGCCAAAATTTAGGCAAATGATCAAGGGTACCCCTACGGAAATTCAACCCCATAGTATTTAGTCAGGTCTCTGACAAGCAGTGTGAATTTTCTTTTGTACAGTGAGGTCCAGATCAGCCATGATCTAATTGAATGGTGGAACAGGCTCGAGGGGCTGAATGGCCTACTCCTGTTCCTATCTTCTTTGGCTCCATGTGCTATTGTGCTATTAACCAAGGAGAATTTTGCAAGTTCTGAGGCTGATTCATGCATTCACTGATATGGTTAGACAAGATTTCTGCAATTTTGCTAATGATGGGACAGCATAATCCAGTTTCTTGTCAGTTTTGGGTGACAAATAGTTGTCATCCACAAGGTTGGAAAGGTATGAATTTTCTAAGCTATAAAGGCTGACAATTTATTTTATGAGGGCTATGAATGAAAATTCAGCTGGTTAGTTCTTAAATGGAAGGTTTTTGATTGGTCAAAGTACTTCACAGAAAGAAAACGGAATGGTTGGATCTAGAATATTGGAGGCACATCTTAATCAACCTCATTAGCAACATCTTTCCACAAACATTTATGAAGTTGGTGTTAATTATGTTGGGATTGCACTATTGTGTATTTTATTTAAAGGTAGAATAAGTCCTATTCTCTGGAAAAAGGGTTCTGGAACTTGCAATAAATACAAAAAATGCTGGAAATACTCAGCAGGCCAGGCAGCATCTGTGGAGAGAGAAACAGAGTTAACGTTTCAGGTCGATGACCTTTGGTCAGAACTGGAAGAAGTTAGAGATTTAACAATTTCTAAGCAAGTCCAGAGCCGGAGATATGGTGGATGGGAGAAAGGAAAGAACAAAGGGAAAGGTCAGTGATAGGGTGGAGGGCAGGAGAGATTAAATGACAAAAGGGATGATGGTGCAAGGCAAAAGGGGGTGGTAATGGGACCAGTAAAGAAACAAAATATGGGTCCAAAGGAGGTGTAAATGGTTACAGCAGAACCATTACCAGCACCTGCTGTCTGAGAAAATGATAGCGGTGGTTATGATCTGAAGTTGTTGAACTCAATGTTGAGGCTGCAATTGTCCCTCGAGCTTGTGTTGAGGAGGTCTGGAACTTGGGTGACCTTTTGTAGATTTTCATTTCTGAATGATAGTATTTATGTAAAATATGTGTTGTATTATGACTCATTATCATCTTGCCGCCTTGAATTTTTTTAATGAACAGCAGTAATGAGCTATATGTGTTACTATTTGTAAAGCGCAGGTGAATAGCAGCAATGGATTGTAAGTGAGGTATGATTGTGCAGCTTTGACAAATTTGACAGAGCTTTATCCAAGTGCACAAAAGTGTAACAAACCCTTGATTTTTGAGGATGGCACAAATTACTATATCCGTATCTCTGTAACCACCCCCAGCCCTACAACCCTCCGAGAGCTCTTGCATTGAATACGGGACCCTCTGCATCCCCGAATTCCTTCACCCCACTATTGACGTCTGTGTCTTCAGCTGTCTAGGCCCTAAGCACTGGAATTCCCTCCCTAAACCTCTCCGTCTCTCCACCTCTCTCTCCTTCTTTAAGACGCTCTTTAAAACCTAGCTCTTTGACCAATCTTTTGGTTGCCTGTCCTAATGTCTCCTTCTTTGCCTCAGTGTCTGATTAGGCTCCTGTGACGCACCTTGAGATGTTTTACTACGTTAAAGATGCTATATTAATGCAAGTTTTTTATATACATTCAGCAGAGCAGATTAGAGTATAATCACCTCAGTTAATGTTAAATATTGAAGAAGGAAAAAAACATCTGTTCAGTTCCAGATGAGTGGACTATAGTGTTCTTCATAAGTACAAATTGATTGTACTGAGAGCAATATGAATGTCAAATATTGAAGAGTTAACTTATGCACTGGTCTGTATTATTTCTATTTATCTTTTTGTCTTTCCCTTAGGTTTTTACCAGATATGGGAAGTGCTACATGTTTAACTCAGGAAGTGATGACAAGCCTCTCCTGACCACCGTGCAGGGTGGAACTGGCAATGGCCTTGAGATTATGTTGGACATTCAGCAAGATGACTACTTGCCAGTCTGGGGTGAAGCTGGTAAGAATTATTCCCTCCTATTCAAACAGAATTGTAGAACCGAGGGAAAAGCGACTGCCAGAGATGATGTCAAGCAATAATTTTATACTTCACTTATTTTTACTGAAGTATGTACTCTCTTTTCCACCATTATCGCGATATTTCCAATTCTACCACTGTAAGAATTCTCAAAAACTATTGGCAAAAAAAACCTGCGAATTAATTTGCAAATGTGCCGAACTTTGTTTAAAGTGCAACAGTGAGTGTTACAGTCATGAGTAATTTAAAGGGGCAGCATAGCTCCTCCCACTGTTTGAATCCATAATTTAAATGCCAATCTTGTTAGGAGTTCTTGGCTTCTAGGTCAGAAAAATAACTGAGCTGTCCTTTATTTGGTTATACTTGTATTGAATAGGTAAGGCAAAATATGGATGTAGCAGATGCAAAGAGGTGCATCTACATTATTCTTCCTTGACTAGTTTACTAGACATGACATTCATAAGTCTCAACAGTTCAGGAACATTATGTTCCACATAATATTTAATCATCTCTATTTGTACTTGTGACAAGCGCTGATTTGTTTTTACCTTTTGTTAACTTTTATATTTTGGATTGCTGGAATCAGCATGTAAAGGTTAAAGCAGAATTGCACAGGAATGAGATAAAACATCTGTTCAGTTCCAGACGAGTTGACTGTAGTGTTCTTCATGAGTGCAAATTGATAAGACTGAGGATAATATAAATGGCAGATGGCAATTGGCTGGAGCGTTTGCATTCAATGACAAGCATCTTTGCCATTGCCAAGGATTACCTTCCTTCATTATTGATGAATGGGTTTTGTTCTAATGTGTTAATGAGAAATACAGTTGTTCGTTGTTTTATTCCACTCTCGGTGATGGTGTTGACAAGCCACCTGGTCACAGGTCAAAGGATATGCCCAGCCTGGGCCACTGGTTTTGATTGCCAGCTGTTTCTTAGACCTTTCGATAAGGGGACAGGGCAGGTTGATCGGCCAGAGCCTTCTGTGATTGACAACGGGTGGTGAGACTCCTCCTGCTGCAGAATTACATTGGCCGCAGTCAGTCTTCAGTGAGCCGTCACTGATGAATCTCACAGTCAACAGTCAGAGAGCTTGTTTGTGTTTTAAGGAATAGTTCCAACCGAGCTAGGAAAGAAACCATTTTTTTTTAAGATCCATGTTTATAAAAATAATGTGTGGCTTCTTTGTCATTTTATATGTTCGAGAAGTGTACAGAAATTATATATATTGTGTTATACTGGTTACTGTCATTCATCTGCCTTATGTAACTAATAGCACTTATTGTCCAAAGCCTGCATCTCAGTTTGATAGGTGTATATGTTTAATTTGTTTTCTGAGAGAGAGGAAAATCCATTGGATGGAACTTGGTGCATTCCAGTAGCCAGTGTACAGAGTAAGGATTTCTGTGATTTGATCCCTAGGCCTCACTATCATTCATCTAGATACTGGGCAGAAAAGAATGCACTCCAGATCGTAGGAGATATAAGGTCCACTTACAAGAGTGGCGGGTGATGCTACACCCAAGAAAATATCTAGTGTAAAAACCCAAAAGCATGAGAGTACTTATCATTGTAACCCTCAGTCCCATTCCTAACCAGATATTCAACCAGTTTGTTCACTTTAAAGGTGGTATTTAACATAACATTAAGGGGGAAAAATTCGGTATCTACCATTTTGGGGCACTAACATCGCCTGGGCGCTAAAGTTAGCGCCTGGAAAGAGGAAGTGGAGCGCTAAATCAAGCACTACACACTCCTCTCAGGGCGCTAACATCGGAGAGCAGGGCGCTGTCGCAGAGCGCTACTCAAGTTCCGGCGCTGTCAATTACAAGTACTCAGACAGACTGGTGCCTTCCAGTTCTTAAAGGGGAGGTTCAATCATGCTGCACAGCCTCACTCTGATCATTGCTGCTTGTGACCTGGGCCTGCAAGGAGCAGCAAACCATCATTCACAAATCCCATGGCTGATCAGAGGCCCAGGGAGAGAGCTCGCCGGTTCACCGACCAGGCATTGGAGGCTTTGGTTGCGGCTGTGGAACGCCGACGAGCAGTGCTCTTCCCGGACACTGGCAGGGAGCCATTGCCGCAGGACTTCAGGAGGATGTGGAGGGAGGTTGCCCAGTATGTCTCGGCCAGAAGCGTGGTCCACAGGACTCCCACCCAGTGCCGGAAGAAGTTCAACGACCTCACTCAGGTGGTCAGGCTGAGTACATGCTTCAAAAACCTCGACATCCCACCATCTCAACCTCACTCTCTGCACAGACGGTATAAACTGCCAAATCCCCAATACTCACCCACCAACTATGCCCACCTACTAAAAGTGACATCCACATCTCACGCCTGGCATACATTAACAGCTATTCAACTATGGTAGGCACATCTGCCAAACACATAGCTGCACACTCACTCACTCACATGCTGTCCTTTTTCTTGGAGGCCGAGCTTGCTTATAACAGCAACGTATGGGAGGAGGTCAGGCAGAACTGCACCCCCTTACAGACCTAGAGGAGCGAGTGCGCAGCATCATTGAGGTCCAGGTCGTGGGTGCTGTGGCAGTCGGAGAGGTCGACCCCCTTGGGGACAACAACGGTATGTTCATCGCCACTCCCTCTTCTCTCATACCACTTCCCCCTCGCAACACAAGCCCTTCCCACTTTCCATCTAAGTATACTGTCTCCATTCCTTGCTCCCTTCCTGCCCCCCTCCCCTGACGTTAAACTCACTCTTGTGCCTTCATGCTTTCAGATAATCAGCCACCATCTGATCAGCCTGTCCCTCAGCCTCCCAGTGGCAGTGACGCGGGAGAGTATCAGGACCAACAAGCCGGAGCCTCACTGCCTGTGTCTCCCCAGGGCGAGAGGTCCGATAATGGGGCCACGCGGTCACTGGAGGGGAGCCTAGGAAATGGGTCTGATGTGGGTGAAGCTCCAGGACCCAGCGGGCTGCAGCAATGCCACGGGGAAAGGAAGCTCGGGGGCCATCTCCCCGGAATGTGGGTGCGCGCGCGAGTTCTGCAGCACGGGACTCAGATGAGGATCTCGATGTCGAGGCGATGACCACACAGGTGATGAGCATGCACACTGAGCTCATGGGTGCAATGGCAAGGGTGCCCGAGAGCATGGATGTGCTGGCTAGGAGCTTGGAGGAGTCCGCCCCCAGCATTGCACTCATCTCTGCGTAAACCATCGAGCCCAGCCTTGGCAGTTTGCAAAGAGTCGACTCGCAGAGAGACCATGCCACGTGTCATGGGTGAGGTAGCAGCAGCTATTGCAGCACAGGTCGAAGCAACGCTACGGCTTAGTGCTGGAATCGCGTCATTGGTTGGTGGCATCCAGTCTCAGACTGCTCTCCTGCAGTCTCAGATTGATGCCACGCAAGCGCTGACTGCTGCCATCGTCACTGGGTCACCCACAGTCCACCGGGGATCTCACGGTGCCACAGCAGGCCAGCAATCTGTGCATGAGCAGATGCTCCAGATTCTGAGGTTCTGTCCTGGGGTAGTGGCAGTGTGTCAGTCGAGCAGGAAGGTGCTGTCCTCTCTCAGGATGACAGCATTCCTGCTCCCACCACTGCCACTCCACCATTGCACTTGCCGCAGCCTGTAACCCAGCCATCCCAGACTGCTGTCGCCCAGCCTGAGGTGGTGCAGTCTGCAGCCGGGCCTTCCAGGCCCAGAGGTGGCCGAAGGTGTCCTGCAAGGCCATCTGCAGTCTCTGGCTCCCAGACTCAGCAGCCTTCCACCAGCCTTGCTGCAGCCACTGGGGCCACATTACGGAGGAGCAGTAGGGTTGGGAGGGGGGAGTTGCAAAGGGGAGGGAGGTCATTGAGGAAGGGCGAGTAAATAATTCGCTATAGCAAATGGGGGGAGTTTGTGTAAATAATTTGATGTGTTTGTAAATATATTGTTGAGTTTGGTAACAAATAGTTCAGTTTGCGAAGAAAGAGTTATGTTTGTTTGTTATTGGTTGAGTTTCATAAGAGAGATTTGTGTACAATAATACATTTTTAATTCGACGTAGCACATTTTGTGATGTTTCTCATTTGACTTTTGACCGGCGATAGGGGCTGCGCGCTGGCTGTAATGATGTGGTTGTTCTACGCAAAAGCCATGTGCTATCTCATTTATTTGAAGCACTGTCTAATGAGGTGCTCACGAACAGCCTTTACAGAAGCAAGATTGAGCGCCTCCCTCCTACGTTGCTGCTGATCCTCCTCCTCCTCCTGTCCCTCTTCCTCCTCCCGAGGTGGACCTGCAGTCCCTGGTGGCAATGGCTGGGCCCTCAGAATGGCCAGGTTGTGCAGCATGCAGCACACAACGATGAAAAGGGAGACTCGATCAGGGGAGTACTGCAGGGATCCTCCAGAGCGGTCAAGGCAGCGGAACCATTGCTTTAGCACGCCGATAGTCTGTTCGATCAGGTTCCTGGTGGTGGTATGGCTGTCATTGCATGCATGTTGAGCAGGAGTGTTGGGGTTGCGGAGGGGTGTCATCAGCCAGGCGGCGAGTGGATAACTCTTGTCTCCGAGCAGCTAGCCGTGAGCTTCATGTGGTGGTTGGAACAGCGCTGGGACACGGGTCTGTCACAGGATGAATGCACCGTGGCTGCTGCCAGAATAGTGGGCATTGATGGCGAGGATGCGCTGTCTGTGGTCGCACACCAACTGAAGGTTCAGAGAGTGGTAGCCTTTGGGGTTACGGAACACCTCTGCATTGTGATGAGGTGCCCGCAATGCTATGTGGCGCCCTGAACCATGGGGAAGCCCGCCATCCTTGCAAAGCCACATGAGCGTTCATCCTGTTTCTCCCTGGTCATTGGGAATGAGATGTACTCCCTTCTCCTTCTGTACAGAGCGTCCGTCACCTCCCGGATGCAGCAATGGATGGCGAACTGGGAAATGTTTGCAATATCCCCTGTTGAAACCTGGAAGGAGCTGCTGGCATAGAAATTGAGAGCGACTGTGACCTTGACTGCCACTGAGAGAGACGTCCTGGTCGGGATCTGAGGCTGGAGGTCTGGCTGCAGGAGGTGGCAAAGCTCTGTGACCACCTCCTTGCTGAAGCGGAGCTTTCAAAGCCACTGCTCCTCTGAGAGATGAATGTAGGAGAACTGGTCCCGGAATATAAGGTAGCGAAATCTAGTGGGAGGACAGAGGATTGGGAAAACTTTAAAAGGCAGCAAAAAATAACAAAAAGATTGATTAAGAAAGGGAAGATAGATTATGAAAGTAAATTAGCAAAAAATATAAAAACAGATAGTAAGAGTTTTTATAGTTATATAAAAAGAAAAAGGGTGGCTAAAGTAAATGTTGGTCCCTTAGAGGATGAGACCGGGAAATTAATGGTGGGAAATATGGAGATGGCAAAAACACTGAATGAATATTTTGTATCAGTCTTTACAGTAGAGGACACTAAGAATATCCCAACACTGGACAAACAGGGGGCTATAGGGGGAGAGGAGCTAAACACGATCAAAATCACTAAGGAAGTGGTACTCGGTAAAATAATGGGACTCAAGGCGGATAAATCACCTGGACCTGATGGCTTACATCCTAGAGTCTTGAAGGAAGTGGCGGTAGGGATTGTAGATGCATTGGTAATAATTTTTCAAAACTCCCTGGATTCCGCTGAGGTCCCGGCAGACTGGAAAACTGCTAATGTAACACCCTTATTTAAAAAGGGCAGTAGACAGAAGGCTGGTAACTATAGACCGGTTAGCCTAACATCTGTGGTAGGTAAAATTTTGGAGTCCATTATTAAGGAAACAGTAACAGGACATTTGGATAATCATAATTTAATAGGACAAAGTCAGCATGGTTTTACGAAGGGGAAGTCATGTTTGACAAATTTGCTGGAGTTCTTTGAGGAAGTAACATATAGAGTGGATAAAGGGGAACCAGTGGACGTAGTGTATTTAGACTTCCAAAAGGCATTTGACAAGGTGCCACACAAAAGATTATTGCTTAAGGTAAAAAATCACGGGATTGGGGGTAATATTCTGGCATGGATAGAGGATTGGCTATCCAACAGAAAGCAAAGAGTTGGGATAAATGGTTCATTCTCAGACTGGCAATCAGTAACTAGTGGTGTTCCACAGGGGTCAGTGCTGGGTCCCCAACTCTTTACAATCTATATTAACGATTTGGAGGAAGGGACCAAGTGTAACATATCAAAATTTGCAGATGATACAAAGATGGGAGGGAAAGTAGTGAGTGAGGAGGACATAAAAAACCTGCAAGGGGACATAGACAGGCTAAGTAAGTGGGCAGAGATTTGGCAGATGGAATACAACACTGGAAAGTGTGAGGTGATGCACTTTGGCAGGAAAAATCCTAGAGCAATTTATTATCTTAATGGCAAGAAACTGGAGAGTACTGAAGTGCAAAGGGATCTGGGGGTCCTGGTGCACGAAACTCAAAAGGTTAGTATGCAGGTGCAGCAAGTGATTAAGAAGGCAAATGGAATGTTGGCTTTCATTGCTAGGGGGATAGAATATAAAAATAGGGAGGTATTGCTTCAGTTGTACAAGGTATTGGTGAGACCGCACCTGGAATACTGCATACAGTTTTGGTGTCCTTACTTAAGGAAAGACATCCTTGCTCTCGAGGCAGTGCAAAAAAGGTTCACTCGGTTAATCCCGGGGATGAGGGGGTGGTCATATGAGGAGAGGTTGGGTAGATTGGGACTCTACTCATTGGAGTTCAGAAGAATGAGAGGCGATCTTATTGAAACATATAAGATTGTGAAGGGGTTGGATCGGGTGGATGCGGGGAGGATGTTCCCGATGACGGGTGAGACTAGAACTAGGGGGCATAGTCTTAGAATAAGGGGCTGCTCTTTCAAAACTGAGATGAGGAGGAACTACTTCACTCAGAGGGTGGTAGGTCCATGGAATATGCTGCCACAAAAAGCTGTAGAAGCTACAACATTAATTAAATTTAAAACAGAAATAGACAGTTTCCTAGAAGTAAAGGGCATTAAGGGTTACGGGGAGCGGGCAGGAATTTGGACATGAGTCTAGGTTCGGATCGGTCATGGCCCTGTGGGTAGTGGAGCGGGCCCAGGGACCGTGTAGCCTGATTCTGCTCCTATTTCGTGTGTGCAATTCTGTTAGATGCAGGAGATGGTTCTGTGATAGATAGTAGATTGGCGGTTAGGATCAGATCAGCCATGATCTTATTGAATGGCGGAGCAGGCTCGAGGGGCCGATTGGCCTACTCCTGCTCCTATTTCTTATGTTCTTATGTTCTTATGAATACCCAGGGAGGGTAAGGTCTCCTGTTGAGAGCCCTGTTGGCCTCCTCCCTCTGGCCATGTTTTCCAATCTTTCTCTCTGCCTTCGCTGCCTCTGACGGTGAAGCTGGAGGGCGAGGTCCAGTGCCAGTATAGCCCCCATTAAGTGTTGGAAATGTTGCAGTGTCAAATGTAACCCAAATGAAAGTGATAAATTTTTCTCAGGAGCAAAACTCCTTCAAGTAGAGAAAGCTCAAATGGGTCAAAACACCCGTCTGCTTCTGTCAAACTGACAAGGCAGCATTGTTTGCCGACTAAAAAAAAAGGAAGTTCACGCCTTTAAATAGCGCTCCTCCAGCTCTCAACCGACTGCAAACCGCCTCCTCTACCACTCGTTCCTAACGGCAGGCACTGAGGCAGCAGGCGAGAATGAATTTCCGGTCCGGGGTGCTACCAGGGCGATGCGCGGCCGGATGACGTCACGATCTCCGGCTGCAGGTGGGTGTGGCGATAGTGGTTAGCGCCACCGCAAACCGCCAGGTGAATTTCGCCGCCCCTGGGCAGTAAGTCGTTAGCGCCCCGTTAGTGCCCCCGGAGGCGCTAACGTACCTAGTTTCTTATGTGCTTTATCTGGGTGTCTAATCCACATAACCATTACTCTCTTGGGGGGGGAAAAAAATGACTTTCTTATCTCAAATCTTCCTTAAAGTTTGTGGGCTGGATTTTGATACTGGGGCGGGTTGGGGTCGTGTCATCCACTTTTCGTGTTATCCACCCGACTGCAATTGGATGTGGGAGATTGATGCGATTTTCACCTAATTGGGCAATTGAGTTCCAGCATGTGGGAACCCCTGACCCAATTAGTGTTTTCAGTCTGAAAGTCACCTCTGATGATGTCATCATTGCTGCTGCATTGAAGGTCTGCAAAGACTGCCTGGCCTTTGCTGTGAGAGGACCTGGATGCAAAATGAGCAGCAGCAGCCCTAAGTCTGCTCCCAGATATTTTTGCACCACCACTCCCAGATCTGGCTCCCATCCACCACCACTCTCAGATCGATCAGTCACCCATCCACCACCACTCCCAGATCGATCAGCCAGCCAGCCAGCCAGCCAACCACTCGTCCGTTGGTCGGTCGGTCAGTCAGTCAGTGTCAGCTATCCAAATGTGCTCCCGCCAGGTTTCACATTCGTGGTTCAGAACAGGCGTGCTTCACGGAGAAAAGGGGTTAAAATCACAAAGGTCTTTCAAAATGGCATTATAGAGCCAATTTAGTGCATGTTAAGAGCCTTAACAGCTTATCCCGCCTCTTGGAGTCGGGACGGAGTCTGGACCAGCAGACACGATTTAATGAAAATTGCGTGGAGGCGGGATGGAGACGAGCTTGCGCCCGCCTGCCAGTTTTCGCAATTTTAACCCCCCACACGCCTCCAAACCCACCTCCACGGGTCAATGAAAATCCAGCCCTGTTAGTCGGTAATCATGTATTCTAGTCCTGTGCTCACAGTGCAGGTTAAATAATTTGTTTGTATCTATATTATCTATTCCTCTCAGCACTTTGAAAACCTCCTTTCATATTTTTGATGATTTTTTTTTTCTCAGCACTTTAAACCAAGAATTCTTCTTAGATATGAGTTAATAATTATTATTATGAATCCATAAAGGAGAGTGTGGATCTAGTCCCAGAATCTTTGGCTAAGATGTCTTCTTTGATGCCAACCCAGGGAGGGTCTGATTGCCGGGCTATTGAAGCAAAGTTGAAGCCCATGGAATAAAAGGGACAGTGGCAGCATGGATACGAAATTGGCTAAATGACAGGAAACAGAGAGCAGTGGTGAACCGTTGTTTATCGGACTGGAGGAAGGTATGCAGTGGTGTTCCCCAGGACACAGATTTAAGGTGATCGGCAGAAGAACCAAAGGCGACATGAGGAAAAACTTTTTTACGCAGCGAGTGGTTAGGATCTGGAATGCACTGCCTGAAAGGGTGGTGGAGGCAGACTCAATCATGGCTTTCAAAAGGGAATTGGATAAGTACCTGAAAGAAAAAAATTGCAGCGCTACGGGGAAAGGGCGGGGAGTGTCTGGAAATGCTTCGAGGCAGATTTGTCTTTGATTTTGCTAATTGCCTATCACAGCATCTGTCAGCATGTAGAATCTACTGTTCATTCATAATGCTGACTGCTACAGCTAAATGTCAATAATCTACTTTCTATAATGGCCCAAAAATTAGTCCCGCTACGCGAGAGTACGCACTGTGTACTCTCGCGTATTCTGTCTCCAATTGCCGGTTTTCTGCATGCACTGCGCATGCGCTGAAAACCGGCACTTGGTGAATGGAAAAGGGGGCGGGTCCTAGGTGCACCACGTGCGCGCTACAGGCTGCGCGCACGCTGTGCACTTAGTGGTTTCAACGCGCAGGTAAGTACGGAAGATTCTAGACATAAAAAAAGGAGGAGTAAGACCCACTTTTAACAAGGTAAGTAGTGAATTAAGTATTATTTAGAATTTTTTTTAACAGGTATATCTTTTTTAGAGACTTTAAAGACAGGTAAGTTTATTTTTATAACTTTTTAAAAGATTTAAAAAAAATTCAAAAATTTATTTTTTTATTTAAAATGGTTAATTTATTTAACTATACTTATTTTATTAATGTGATGGTTTTTTTTTAATTTAATTGAGGTTTAGCGGTTCTTTTGGGGGGCTATAGTATTCATAACTTTCACAGCACTTATGTGAAAGTTATGAATGGAAGATGGTGTGCTGCCATTGGCTCTAACTGAGTCACGTGATCCCACAGCTCGCACGAATTAACTACGCCGGTGGGATATGCAAGCCCAGCACAGCTGCTGTCCAGAACATCAAGTTCGTGCGAGCTGGAACTGAAAAAACCAACGCGGAGTGAGAGATCGCGGGAAGGCCTTACCCTCGCACGAAGGCTTCCTCACGAATTTTTGGGCCAATATAGAAACAAGTTCATGATACCATAACATCATCAGTGGTCATAGAATCATAGAAGGATACACCACAGAAGGAGATCATTCAGCCCATCGTACCTGTGCCGGCTCTTTGGTAGAGATATCTAATTAATCCCACTCCCCTACTCTTTCCCCCATAGCCCTGTCATTTTTTTCCCCTTCCAAGTATTTATCCAATTCTCTTTTGAATGTTACAATTGAATTTGCTTCCACCAGCCTTTCAGGCAGTGCATTCCAGGTCACACAACTCTCTGTGCAAAGAAATGTCTCCTCCTGTCACCTCTGGTTCTTTTGCCAATCATCTTAAATCTGTGTCCTCTGGTTCGTCTCAGACAATCAGCGTGAGACCCTCACCAAAAGTAGAAAAAGTCGATCTTGTGATCTTTCCTTTTAAGACGCATTTTGACAATTTCAAAATCGAAAAATCATTTACTCGTTGGTCCCTCTTTTGTATTTCTCTAAGGAAATCTTAGGTGTCTTTGTGTTTCTGTTACCACAGCCACTATCACTGTGCAATCTGAGATCAGCGCAGCGGGGGATATCATGTACATGGCATTGTCATGGTAACGGCTTAGGGCTGGTGAACACTGGGAGTTGAACTGAGCTATCGTATGGGTGCCTGCAGGGTTCATATCTACACTTCCACAAGATTTTTGTCAGGGTGTTGAAAATCTAAATGGGGCTGGCAGAGTGACCAAATTGTTTGATATACTGTGACAGCTCGGGACCCAGAAGGGGATAAGCATTTGCCAATAGAAAACCTGCCCATTACAAGGGAAACGAGCTTCATACTGAACCTCGTGCTATAATTCCATGATTGCAATCTCCATGATTTAATTACTATTAATGAGAGCAGGCTCTTCTTATTGACTTAGTCCACCTGAGTTGCCTTGACATTTTAAAATAAATGAGCAACTGTTTCTTTCAGTACAATGCGAAATATCTGAACCTATGACTTCCCAATTATATAATTTTGCCCACACTTAGCAAGATAAAGATATGACAAATTCTGCTTACAAGAAAAAGTAATACAGTAAGAGAGAAAATGTAACCCTCTTAATGGGTCTTCACCTGTGCTGCAACAACATGGATGAGCATGCGCCCTAATGCAGACACACGCGCACGCACATATTATAATCCTCACTGTGAAAAGCTCAATTCTCCATTTGTACTAAAATCAGGGGTCCAGGTTGGCCCCGATTTTGTGAGATGGACGGAATCTGTGCCTGGGATGACTGGCTGTCTGGGCCAAGCTGGCTCACAGCGCACCGAGGTGACTGTACCCAATTTAGCAGAGCCAGCTTATTTCAATGATTAGCATAAGCTCCCAGCCCAGCATCTAGCCTGATGATGGATCTGCAAAAATGTGGCCAGCTTTTCAGCTTTGTAAGAATTATTTATGACTTTCACACCTCCCACATTAGGCGCTAGAGTGGGGTTCATAGACCTGAATCCGCATTAACAGAAACACACAGATACACTATGGGGGGGAATTTTCCCAGCCCTGGGGAGGCGGATTTGGAGGCGGGGCTGCCGGGAAAATGGCAGAAACTGGGAGCGGGTACCAACCCCGCTCCCAACCCGCCTCTGTGCCATCTTCCCGGAAGGCAGGTCCCCAAGTCGCGCAGGGACCCGTCTCCTCGAGGCGGGAAGGGGATTAGAGCCAATTAAGCAGGGCGGGCTTAACAAGGCCAATCAAGGGAAAATAGCGTGGGTTCGTCAAGACGTCGCTGGGGGCGGGACTAGAACCCGGAAGGCAGCAGTCCCGCCCCCAACTCGTCTCGGCTGCCAAAATCCAGCCCTATCTCTCACAGAGATCTTTTATTTAACCAATATCACACGGCTTAAATAAAAGAACACAACTTGCCAGCACAGGCACGCTGGGCCAAAGGGCCTCCTTCTGTGCTGTAAGTTTCTAGACCTGTTCTGGAGTCTTCAAGTGCTCAGTGACCAAACCGACAATCACCTGAAGTGTGTTGAAATCTTTAGGCGTCTTCTTTCCGTCAGACCAGGACACGTTTGTCCTCGCCGATTGCAGCAAAGCAGCCAGATATTGTTAAGTTCTTATATTCTTTGGCCTAGAAATTTGATTAAGCCCGAAAACGGCCGGCGCCACCGCGGGCCAAGGTTAACTGCTGCCCCCAAAAAAGAGCGTATTTTGGTGCTGCCTGCTGATTTAAATGAGCAGAGTGCAGAATCTCCTATGCAACGCGCTCTTTCTAGCGGTTACATTAGCAGGAGGCCGAAGGTCGCGTCTGAAGGATCGGTGCGGCATTCTCGGGCAGTCACCTATTAATAGTGCTGATTGGGATAATTTGGTGGCGGTTCCTGAGTTTTGCTGCGTCAGAAGGTATCAAGTCCAATGATGGCCCTGTAGGGTTGGAGCATTGTTCGTTGTGGCACATTAGGAGGCATTTGTTTGTCTACGGCTCCCCTCTTACTTTCTCGGACATTTGTCTGGATTTTGTGTGGGGTCCACAAATGGGTATCAGACTGCCTGGTACTTCCACCATCACTGGCTGCCATAGGTCCATGGATGTTTCACCCAGATGTTTGCTGTGTGGAGGTTTGTGCTCCACCATGGTGCTGGAGGGGGATGGGGTTGGGGATGCATCATATTGCAGCTAGCAGTGACCGTGCGCTAGCCTGCATATCACATCGGGGATTCACTCCCTGGTGAGTGGGTGTTAAAGCACAGGCTCAGATCTGGAGGGACTGTGACTGTAAACACCACATAAATACTGTGGCATAGATGTTGTTAAACCATTGTATGAGAAATCAATTGAAATAAATTTTTAAAAGGGAAACATGAGCCTCTTGGTCACCAGTTTACTGGTGTAAATTGTGCAGAAGAGAGTTCAATTACATTTTTACAGCAGACCTTTGAAGAACTCTTAGTGAGAATAAGGTATTAAATCTTCCTTCATTTTTGGCCTTTTAAAAACAGACTTCAAAACTTTGCATATTATTTTATCAGTTCCTAAACTGGAAAACCCAATTTATAAAATTTAAGAAAATGCAACTTTGATTTTTTTCCTGAGATTCTTCCAACTGCAGTACAGTATAGTTTATTTTAAAAGTATTTACCTCCTGTAATGTTTGACTGACCGTGGGGAGATTTGATGCATCTCATTGGAAGTAGTTTTCACTTCAATTACATAGTCTGAGCACTCCATAGTCTCAGCAGCTATTTACTGTACGGGTTATAGCTCACCGCCACTTTCTCCTGGCTCTACGCGCTGTCAACAGCTGCACGCACGGACGTGCTTTGGAGAGGGCGGTAAGAGGAGCGGTGACGTCCAAAATCAATGAGCGTGCGTCAATTCGGCATTGCACGCCGATTAACGTCACGCTCCTGGTAATTAAAATACTTGCGCCGAGCGCAGGCAATGGCAGCGCTGCCGACCTGCCCAATATGGTGGCCACTGCATTCCGCGCCGGAAGTGGGCGGAAGCGAAGCTGCCACCAATTTTTCTTTAAAACCGGCCTTAATGGCCGACGCTAAGGGTTTGGATTTCTAGGCCATAGTGTCCAGATTTCCCTCGTGATTTTCACACGCACATCTCAATGATTGGTTCCTTCAAGCATGGCTATTCCCCTTGCTGTCATGGTTGTTTCAAAGTTTAGTGGGGTTACTTCATCATGCGTGTCACTTGTTGAAGTTTAATGGGGGTCTTATCTCAAGACAGTACCAGCCAGTTCTAATGATACCATAGCAACCCCAGATTTGTCCTTGGTTACCAACTGTCTGGCAATATAAATGTCTGATAAAAATGTTCCTCCATATTCCATGTTTCTCAGCTTGCAGTTTAATCTGGTTTTGCCATCATTTATATTTTATTTTTGTATTAAAGTTCTTCTTATTGTGGAGGAAAGAACTCCAGAGGAGATGAGGTCAGTGACAGTCTTGGAAATGATGGCTTGATGTTCGGTAGTGGGGTCATGGTCCAGGGGGAGGTTGGAGGAGGCAAGAGAGTTGGCGTCAGCCTCTGCAAGGTAAAGGTCGGTTCGCCAAACAACAACAGCGCTAACCTTGTAAGCAGATTTAATAACAATGTTAGGGTTGGATCTGAGAGAACGATTCATTTCTATCTCATTCATGAGCCCTGGAGGAACTTTACTGTCCAATGCAATATTATCATATTTTTCAAACATAGATCAAATGTTCCCATTTGGTCCAAGTTTTAATTTAACTTAACCGAAACTCTTCTTGGACCTTTTTTTCAAAATATTGTGCCTGAGTCCACCTTGTTAGTTCAAATGACCCCACATCCAATATTGTTTGACTGACAGGTTTTGTCAATTTTCAATTTTATTTCTTCCCAAAAACAACTTTCTTCGTTGTTACACAAGAACTACTTAGACTGTTCTCCTCTCTTCTTTAATGAAAATTTGATTACCCCCTTAAACTTCAGGTAAACTTTCCCTTCTCAAGTGCTTGAAACAGCAACTCATATCAATTTTATTTTTTTATCAATTCCAATTTCAGAAACAAATGATGCCTAGGCTTGGTGGTTTTACATTCGAGGCAGAAGTGCTTGTAATTACTTTGGAGGTAACTTCCATATCTCCCCCTCTTGAGCAATTTGTCTCAGAAGATAACCCTGAATGGGTTAAGTCCGAGCCCTTGAAAGGGAAAATTTGAAGTCCAAATCGTCACCATGCTGTGACATTTGATGTCTGCCGATAAGTTCTTAAATTCTTAAAACTGCTGGATCTTTTGCTGCACCATCAGTATCCATGCGATGGCTCCCTATTTTAAAAGAAAAGATAAAAAGAGAATTGTGGCTCTGCTTCAGAGCCCAAGGGGTTAATTTGTCAATTCATAAAATGTCTTCTGTCACCATGGGGAAATAGCCACTTAAAATTAAGAAACTTAAATTTAATAATGCCCAATATATAAATTTACATTCAGCAATACAGACGTGTTGCTTGGTGAATGTTAAAAAAAAAGCTGTAAGCGGAAAGGTTTATAAACCTCCTTTGCAGGTTTATAAGAAGGCGGAGCAAAACTTTGCGTCACTTCACGTTCGAATGAAAAGAACCAAACTCCCTTTTACTTTTTTTCTTCCCGTCTTTGTACCTTTTAAAACTTACACAAAATTTCCTAATTCAGGGGGCGATTTCGCCAGCCCTGGGGAGGCGGGTATGGAGGCGGGACTGCTGGGAAAATGGCAGAATTTGAGGGTGGGTGCCAAACCCGCCCCCAACCTGCCTCCATGCCATCTTCCCAGAAGGTGGGTAGTCGCCCCGCCCCCAGTTCCGTCTCCTAGGAGGCGGGAAGGGATTAAAACCTATTAACTGCCTGTTAACAGGTAGTTAACAGGCAGAAAATAAGATTATCCCCTTTTTGCCCTCACAAGTGCGGGCTTCCCGAAGGCTCCAAAACCCGCCAGGTCAGCGAGGTGAGTACTGGGTCTGCGGGGGTCGGGGGGGTGCAAAAGTGTGGTGTGAAGGTAAGTGATGGGTGCAAGAGTATAGAGATGAGTATCTGAGGTAAGTGCAAACTGTTTTTAAAAGTGTAATTACCTTTGTTTCTTCCTGCAGGCTTCAGTCGGTGTCTATACGGAGAGTCTCGCACCTCCACGTTGCAGATGAGAGATGTCTGTTGCATTCTCAGATGCAACCAACATCTCAATTCTGTAAAAGAAAGAAGGTTGATGAGGTCTTGTATGCAAGACCTCATCATATTGCAGAGAATGTCAGTGTTTGACAGCTTCACAGAACTATCAAACGATGACAATTCATCTGTCAAAAATTTTTGACAGATGAAACGTCATACGTTGACGTGCTCTGCAACCGGCTTTCCCTTGATTGGCCTGTTAAGCCCGCTGGACGGGCTGAACAAGGTCAATCAAGAGAAAATAGCGTGGGTTGGCCACAAAATGATGGAGGCGGGACATCGACCCGCCAAGCAGCAATCCCGCCTCCAACGCGCCCCCATTAGCAAAATCGCCCCCTCAGAAATAAATTTCAGCTTCTCTTTTACTTCCAATTTTTCAAAAACATAAGCCACGAAGGCACAAAAATGTTACCAAATTTTTATTTATCCCCAGGAATTAAAAATCAGTAAAAAACTGCATAAATCATTAGCAACACCACTATTAACTTTAAACATTCTGTGAGACAATTCTGTAATACAATCCAACTGCAAGATGTCTCCAGATCGTTCTCATACTGCTTGATGACAATTCTCTTTATATCTGCACATGCTCCAGTGCCACCAATCAGTTAAACAAACAGAATCGCCTCAAATGTTCCAACATTCCAATTCAAATCATCACACATATAAAAATAAATTCAAAACTGCCAATTGTTATACGGCTGATAATCTCGTGTCCGGAACTAGAGACTTTCACACTATTTACAACAACCAGGATTTCACTGTGGCCACAATGAAAGGTCTGGCTTTCACAATTTAATAGGTGCGTTCGCCTCAATAATTCCAATTTAATTCAGATCAATATTTTAGTAACTAAACACAATACCGAACAGATAAAATAATCAGAAAGAAGAACTCGTGGCTACACAAACCCAGTAAATTATCATCTTGCTTTTTTTTTCCTTCAGGCACCTTTCCAAATGACTGTACAAATACTGAAAATAGCTGAAGAAAAGGTTAGCTTTCACATTGAAACAAAAACCCTGACCACTCTATACAACAGGGGGAAAAAAGAATGGAGCCACACAGCCAGTGGCACCAAACACAGGCTTTAGACAGGACTGAAATCTTCTGCATTTAACGGTAGAAAAGGGACAGAATCTGTCCCTTTCTCCCTGCTTTATTTCATCATAGACCAATCTATCCTTTTTCTCTCAACCCAATTTACAATTTCTGATTACTTCTTTCCTTAGAGGGTGGGGGAGAGTCAATCACATTAGCAGGTCTCGGACTCACAGTAACAGTGCTTTGTAAGCATTCAAATTGATTTAAGAGGAGACCACGCATTTTTAATTTAAACCATAAAGCAATAGCAATTTTTAACTGTACTCCAGTTAAAAGAAAGTGCTTTAAAAAGTTCAAAATTGATCTAACACACTGCTTTTCACAATTGCACAAGCAAGCTTTAGTCAAAATAAATCCACACCAGCGTCTTTAACTTAAAAATGTAATTCAAAGTTTTTCTGAATTCTGGGCGCAGAATCTTAAATTGAAAATGAACATACTCAATCAACCATATTCACACTTCCATATTCCCTCCCTAAACCTCTCCGCCTCGCTACCTCTCTTTCTTCCTTTAAGACGCTCCTTAAAACCTACCTCTTTGACCAAGCTTTTGGTCATCTGCCCTAATTTCTCCTTATGTGGCTCGGTGTCAAATTCTTTTGCCTTCTCATACTCCTGTGCAGCGCCTTGGGACGTTTTACTACGTTAAAGGCGCTATATAAATACAAGTTGTTGTTGATACTTTCATGCAACTTAGAACTATTGATCCCTGTAATGGGTTATGAACTCAAAGTGCCAAATGTTATGTTGATACTCCCAGGTCACGAGTCCAAGAAATATTCATGCCATGCAGTTTAAATCAGTTCAAAAACAAAAAACGTGACTCAAGTATCTCAAAGAAATAATAATACACATGTGTATACATACATAAATCAATTAACAAACTTAAAACAGCGCACATCTGTAGGAAAGACATCATCCAAGCCAAGACTACAAAGGGTTAAACGGCTTTGAGCTCTGTGCACAGATCTGTGGGTGGCGCTGACACCGAAAACAAACATAACAGAAACTTTTTTTAAAGAAGGACTTTCAAATCAAAGAAAAAAAACATTCACACGCACTTTCGGAAACTTTTTCCTCTTTTAAAATAAAAACAGAACATGATGAAAACACTTTTACTATTTCTTTCTCACAGCAACTTTAACTTTTGCTGTGGGCTTTTTAACTTCTTTCTCTTTTTCTTAACCCTTTTGTTACACCACTGTTTTTTTTTTAAATGAAACTCTTTTACAACATTTGTATGCTGTGAAAGGCCTGATCTTAACTCTGTTGATATTAACTCCACATCCTCCTGCACAACCCTTCAGCCCTCATTCCAGTTAATGTATAAAATCCTGACAGGGCTAGACAGACTGGATGCAGGGAGGATGTTTGCCCTGGCGGGGGGCAGGGGGGAGGGATCTAGAATGAGGGGTCACAGTCTCAGGATATGGGGTAGGACATTTAGGACTGAGATGAGGAGAAATTTCTTCACCCAGAGGGTGGTGAACCTGTGGAATTCTCTACCACAGAAGGCTGTGGAGGCCAAGTCACTGAATATATTTAAGAAGGAGATGGATAGATTTCTAGACGCAAAAGGCGCCAAGGGGTAAGGGAGAGAGCGGGAATATAGTATTGAGATAGAGGATCAGCCATGATCATATTGAATGACGGAGCAGGCTCGAAGGCCCAATGGCTTACTCCTCCTATTTTTCTATGTTTCTAACCCCTTCACTAATTGTTGTGCTTTCTGCCACTCCTCTTTCAGGGTTAATAACCAGAAAGCCTCCCTGTTCTGGCTCGAACGATCATTCTCACACACAGTGCACACCACTCGCCATGGCTTCCCTGTTGCCGCTATTTTAGCACATGGCTCCTCACATTGATACAGCTCTTTCTCCAGGCACTTCATTAAGTCTTCTATAGTAGCTAGTCCACACAGCCTAAGCTACCATACCGTGTGGTCTGTCTTAGCGCTCAGGTCCCTGTTCAGGCACTATTACTGTAGCAATTATTTATGAATTTCACACCTCCCATATTGGATGTTAGAGTGGGGTTCATAGACCTGAATCCACCGTAACAAAAACCCGCAGATACACTGGGCTGGATTTTCATTGACCCGTGGAGGCGGGTTTGGAGGCGTGTGGGGGGTTAAAATTGCGAAAACTGGCGGGCGGGCACAAGTCCGCCTCCATCCCGCCTCCACACAATTTTCATTAAATCGTGTCTGCTGGTCCCGACTCCGTCCCGCCTTTAAGAGACGGGATAGGCTGTTAAGGCCCTTAACAAGCACTAAATTGGCTCTATAATGCCATTTTGAAAGGCCTTTGTGATTTTAACCCTTGATCTACGTGAAGCACGCCTGTTCTGAACCACGATTTTAAACCTGGCGGGAGCACATTCGGATAGCTGACTATCGGCTGCAGGTCCACTATTACAACGGAGATGTGATGAAGGTAGCAGTAGTATTACGTCTGAAAGTCGCCTCTGATGCTGCAGGTCCTCAGAGACTGCCTGGCCTTTGCTGTGAGAGGACCTGGATGCAAAAAATCTCTCTCTCTCTCTCTCTCCTTAGAGCTGCTGCTCATTTTGCATCCAGGTCCTCTCACAGCAAAGGCCAGGCAGTCTCTGACCTGCAATGCAGCAGCAATGATGACATCATCAGAGGCGACTTTCAGACTGAAACCACTAATTGGTTCATGGGTTCCCACATGCTGGAACTCAATTGCCCAATTAGGTGAAAATTGCATCAATCTCCCACATCCAATTGCAGTCGGGTGGATAACACGAAATGCAGATGACACGACCCCAACCCGCCCCAGTATCAAAATCCAGCCCACTATCTCTCATAGAGATCTTTTATTTAACCACTATCACACGGATTAAATAAAAGAACACAACTTGCCCGCACAAGCACGCCGGGCCGAAGGGCCTTCTTCTGTGCGGTAAGTTTCTAGACCTGTTCTGGAGTCTTCAAGTGCCCGGTGGCCAAACCGACAATCACCTGAAGTGTGTTGAAATCTTTAGACGCCTTCTTTCCATTAGACCTGGACACGTTTGTCCTTGCCGACTGCATTAAAGGATTGATTCCTTCAAGCGTGGCTATTCCCCTTGTTGGTTCAAAGTTTAGTGGGGTTACTTCATCATGCGTGTCACTTGTTGAAGTTTAATGGGGGTCTTATCTCAAGACAGTACCAGCCGCTTCTGATAATCCCATAGCAACCCCAGATTTGTCCTTGGTTACCATCTGCCTTTGTCTGACAATATAAATGTCTGTTAAAATGTCCCTCCATATTCCATCTTGCAGTTTAATGTGGTTTAGCCGTCATTAAAGTTCTCTTTTGTACTAAAATTCTTCTTGTTGTTAGGGATGTTTAAAACAATTTTTTCCTTCAGATTTACAGGGACATGCACACTTAAAGGTAACTAACTACACGGGGTAGCCGGGGGCAGGGGGTGGGAAGTGGGGGGGGGGGAGGGGTTGATTATTGTTTTAACCTATATAAAGTGTCAAACTGAATTTAAAATATTTGTCAGTCTCCAAGAGTTAGTTATGTGGACTTTTTGTGGAGGTGCGGAAGCCAAGGCCAGAAAGGACTGAGTGGGTCCATTTGAGATAAGGACAAGTGCATACGTAACATGTGAGGCACAGTCGCAACTGCCTTTCTATTCCCTCAAGAACTGTACTTCTTTTTCCACATCTCGGAACCAACGTTCCCTCTAATCTTTTGTTTTGTGCGCAGTCCCTTTAAAGTTGCTGCGCAGTATCTTCCAGTAGCAACAGCCAGCGTGGGACTTCCCGATTGATGCGCACCTTAGGGGGAACATTGCTAGGAACCCCCAACAGAATTTCCTTCCTGGCTATTTTGGGTGCAGCAAACAAAATAACAGTGGAAGCAAGATGTTTGTAAGGAATTCATTTGGAATTAAAAGTCTTACAGTACAAGAAATAACAAATTGGGTACGGTAGCATAGTGGTTATGTTACTGGACTAGTAATCCAGAGGCTTGGACTAATGAGCCGGAGACATGTATTCAAATCTCACCACGACAGCTGGGGAATTTAAATTCAATTAAATAAATCTGGAATAAAATGCTAGTATCAGTAATGGTGGCCATGAAACGACCGGATTGTCGTAAAAACCCATCTGGTTTACTAATGTCCTTTAGGGAAGGAAATCTGCCACCCTTACCCGGTCTGGCCTATACGTGACTCCAGACCCACAACAATGTGGTTGACTCTTAACTGCCCTCTGAAATGGCCCTCAGTTGTATTCAAGAAGGCAGCTCACCACCACCTGCTTGAGGGCAATTAGGGATGGGCAATAAATGCTGGCCTTGCCGGCAACACCCACATCCCATGAATGAATAAAAAAAATATATTAACGCACCGATAGAATTACAAATGAAGCAATTTGACAGCAAAAAAGTTTTACTGTCAATCCAGAACATAAAAAGTGATACCTTTGAAAAGCCTACTTGTGTAGGCCGGGTCACCATACACTGCAGCGCCTATTTGAAGTAGATGCGCAGCACTCCGAGGGAGAAAGCTGCAAGACTCCCACTTCCATACTCTTAAAAGCCGCAATGAGGCTTGTGCTGCCCATCAATGCCAGTCTCATGTGTCTACTCTAAAATCACTTACTCCTTCAGGAAATGTGCAGTATACGGGCTGAGCAGAAACATTAAATCCCTCAGAACTGTCACTTTGATTTTCAATTCTTTCATCCAATTTATTTTTCCATTTAAACTAAGGCCCTCTGGTGAGATCTGTTACATACGGCCTATGGAAACAAATGTAATAAATCTGTCTTTATTAACACTTTTAACAAGGCAAATTTTTCCGAACGTATTAAAATTCTTGAGACTTCCTGTCACACTCGTATCCTATTGCCATGATTTAGTCTAGTATTGTGGCATTGGTTAATGCCTGTAGTAACAGTAACACCTGCAGCTATTGCTTGTAATAGGTGTCACTGCTACTCAGTCTGCCCACTTTTTTTTTTATTCATTCACAGGATGTGGGCGTCGCCGGCAAGGCCAGCCTTTATTGGCCATCCCTAATCTTGAGAAAAATGAGAAGTCGCACAACACCAGGTTATAGTTCAACAGTTTTATTTGAAATTACGAGCTTTCGGAGCGCTGCTCCTTCTTCAGGTAAAGTCCTGACGAAGGGGCAGCAGCTCCGAAAGCTCGTAATTTCAAATAAAACTGTTGGACTATAACCTGGTGTTGTGCGACTTCTCATTTTTGTCCACCCCAGTCCAACACCGGCATCTCCGCATCATAATCTTGAGAAGGTGGTGGGGAGTAGTCAACCACATTGCTGTGGGTCTGGAGTCACATATAGGCCAGACTGGGTAAGGACGGCAGAATTCCTTCCCTAAAGAAACCAGATGGGTTTTTACGACAATCCGGTAGTTTCATGGTCACCATTACTGATACTAGCTTTTCATTTAATTGAATTTAAATTCCCCAGCTGCCGTGGTGGGATTTGAACTCATGTCTCCAGTCCAGTAATATAACCATTGCGCTACCGTTCCCGACACTGGCATGAACTGCCCAGGTCTGGCTGTCATTTTCTTTTACACTCAGATTTCACAGGTAAATTTTGCTTTTGACTTTACCTCTTATTTGTATTTTTAACTTTACATATTTACTTTGATTTATTTCAGCCTTTTGCCACACCCACCGCTGTTGCCTCCAGCACACCGCTGGTCTCTGTGGTCTCCCCCAGCCTAGTGCCTGTCTCTTCTGGCCTTAACCTGCTGCTACTGGCCTGACCTTCACACTCAGCCAACACCTCTCTCATCCTTTCTTGCTGCTGTTCCAGGCTCTGCCCCACTTTCTCATTCCTCGGGCTCTGCCCTCCGCTCTCAATAATTCTCCCGCTCGTTCCTCTGCCTTTTAGGCATCCGCTACCAAAAATACACCACCCACCCATTGCTGCCACCCACTGTACTCCATACGATCCCACATCTGTGGCCCTGCTGGCTACAGGCCTCAATTTTAATGCCCCCGGCCTGGTTTACAGCTGTTAAAATGGAGCAGGGGCTTACCCACTCGTTTCCCGCACCGATCTGGGTAAACGCAATTTTAAATTGCAGGCGGCAAGCAATGTTCCCTGTAATTGTTTTTTTGGTGCACGGGCCCTTTAACTGGCCGCGTGGCCCATTCAATTTTTCGCACATGTGCGGTTATTTCCATTGAAAAGCCGGTGAGTGGCCTGCACGGGACCTCCAGACCACTGTGCGGCTTAGCAGGAACATTGGTGGCAAGGACACCCACCGTAAGCTGACTGGGACTTCTGTAAATATGCAGATCAGGCTCCGATAAACCCAAACCTGCCGGGAACAGCAGCCATCAACAACAACTTGTATTTATATAGCACCTTTAACGTAGTAAAACGTCCCAAGGCGCTTCAGAGGAATGTTATAAGACAAAAATTTGACACTGAGCCACATAAGAAGAAATGAGGGCAGATGACCAAAAGCTTGGCCAAAGAGGTAGATTTCAAGGAGCATCTTAAAGGAGGAAAGAGAGGTAGAGAGGTTTAAGGAGGGAGCTCCAGAGCTTAGGGCCCAGACAGCTGAAGGCACAGCCACCAAAGGTTGAGCGATTATAATCAGGGATGCTTAAGAGGCCAGAATTAGAGGAGCGTAGATATCTCGGGGGATTGTGGGGCTGAAGGAGATTACAGAGATAGGGAGGGGCGAGGCCATGGAGGGATTTGAAAACGAGGATGAAAATTTTGAAATCGAGGCATTGCTTAACCGGGAGCCATTGGAGGTCAGCGAGCACCGGGGTGATGGGCGAACGGGACTTGGTGCGAGTTAGGACACGGGCAGCCGAGTTTTGGATCACCTCAAGTTTACGTAGGGTAGAATGTGGGAGGCCAGCCAGGAGTGCGTTGGAATAGTCAAGTTTAGAGGTAACAAAGGCATGGATGAGGGTTTCAGCAGCGGATGAGCTGAGGCAGGGGCAGAGATGGGCGATGTTACGGAGGTGGAAATAGGCGGTCTTTGTTATGCCGTGGATATGTGGTCGGAAGCTCGTTTCAGGGTCAAATATGACACCAAGGTTGCAAACAGTGTGGTTCAGCCTCAGACGGATGTTAGGGAGAGGGATGGAGTCAGTGGCTAGGGAACAAAGTTTGTGACGGGGATCGAAAACAATGGCTTCGGTCTTCCCAATATTTAATTGAAGAAAATTTCTGCTCATCCAGAACTGGATGTCGGATAAGCAGTCTGACAATTTAGAAACCGTGGAGGGGTCGAGAGAGGTGGTGGTGAGGTAGAGATGGGTGTCGTCAGCGTACATGTGGAAACTGATGCTATGTTTTCGGATGATGTTGCCAAGGGGCAGCATGTAGATGAGAAATAGGAGGGGGCCAAGGATAGATCCTTGGGGGACCCCAGAGGTAACAATGCGGGAGTGGGAAGAGAAGCCATTACAGTTGATTCTCTGGCTACGATTAGATAGATAAGAATGGAACCAGGCGAGTGCAGTTTAACCCAGCTGGACGATGGTGGAGAGGCGTTGGAGGAGGACGGAGTGGTCAACCGTGTCAAAGGCTGCAGACAGGTTGAGCAGGACGAGGAGAGATAGTTTATCTTTGTCACAGTCACAAAGGATGTCATTTGTGACTTTGATGAGAGCCATTTCGGTACTGTGGTGGGGCAGAAACCAGTTTGGAGGGATTCAAACATGGAGTTCCGGGAAAGATGGGCACGGATTTGGCAGGCGACAACACGTTCAAGGACTTTGGAGAGGAAAGGGAGGTTGGAGATGGGGCGGTGGCCATGGTCAGAAGAGGCCCAATAAGGTAAGTTATTACGTTTTTTTTTAGTTTCCTTGTGGGGCCAGGAGGAGCAAGAATGCTTCTCCAGGCCTCACAAGGAAACTTTGGGCATTTCCTGCTCTGCAATACCACCACCCCCTCCCCTGCCTATCCACTTACCTTAGTGCCAGGGGTTGGTCCCACTGATCCCTGGCGGCTGCCTCCGACCAGCGCAAATTTAACGGTTGGTTTCCCACCAATTGTTGGTTGGGAAGTCGGCAAGCGGCAAGCGCTTGAGCGCACAGCTTGGAGACAGAGCTGGGTGAACGCAATTGGAGTGGATCGCAAGCAGAGTGGAAGAATTTGATGAGAGCAGGAATCGGTGGAGAGGGGAAATTCACTGGTAGGTATAAGTTATGTTAGGTAAGTAATCATCAGATTGGAATTTAGCTTTGTCTTGTAACATAAAAGAAAGGTCAGTGGCAGTTTGCAGTTAACAGCTATCAGCTGTAAGTGGTTGCTTGATTAGGTGGTAAGAGCTGTGAGCGAGAGGCTGATTAAGCAGTTGTAACTTGTTTGATTCTCAAAAGGTATATATTAGGCACTAGTTTGCAAAAGCACAGAGCTTGAATGCAATCGGAGTGGATTGCAAGCAGAGTGGATGAATTTGGTGAGAGCAGGAATCGGTGGAGAGGAGGTAGGAGGTTGAGACATCTAACTGAAAAGGAGGAGTGGAGCCACAGAACCCAAGTTAATAGGCCCGAGAGTGAGAGGGGCAGCCAGAGATAAAGGTAGGCCCGAGAGCCCAGAGCCTGGAGGGAGCACGAGCATCTGGGAGTGAGGTTAAAAAAAACCTAAAGTGATGTCAGCGCAAGGGAAGGAATTGATTGGTGAGTAGCTGGTGATTGTTTTTGTTAAGTCTTGAGCTTATTTCTGTTAAGTTAGTTAATAGTATATTAAATAGAGGCAGGGCACCTCAGTCCTGTGGAATGCACATCTTGTGCCATGTGGGAACTCCAGAACGCTTCTTATGTCCTGGACAACCACGTGTGCAGGAAGTGCTGTCAGCTGGTGGAGCTCAAGCTCTGGATTTTGGAACTTGAGCAGCAGCTGGCGTCACTGTGGTGCATCCGTGAGGCTGAGCGCTATGTGGATAGCACGTTTCAAGAGGTGGTACTCCCGCAGCGTAAGAGTGTACAGGCAGAGAGGGAATGGGAGACCACTAGACAGACAAGGAGGACCAGGCAGGTAGTGCAGGAGTCCCCTGAGAGCATCTCCCTCTCTAACCAGTATTATACTGGTGAGGGTGATGGTTCGTCTGGGGAGTACAGCCAGAGCCAAGTCCACGGCACCACGGGTGGCTCAGCTGTACAGGGGGGAGGAGGAAGATCGGGAAAGCAATAGTGATAGGGGATTCGATAGTTAGGGGAGCAGACAGGTGTTCCTGCGGCCGCAGACGTGATTCCAGGATGGTATGTTGCCTCCCTGGTGCCAGAATCAAGGATGTCACTGAGCGGCTGCAGAACATTCTGAGGGGGGAGGACGAACAGCCAGAGGTTGTGGTCCATATCTGTATCAATGACATAGGTAGAAAGAGGGATGAGGTCCTGCAGGCAGATTTTAGGGAGCTAGGAAAGAGATTAAAAGGCAGGACCTCAAAGGTAGTATTCTCTGGATTACTCCCGGTGCCATGCAAGTGAGTATAGAAATAGGAGGATAGAGCAGATGAATGTGTGGCTGGAGAAATGGTGCAGGAGGGAGGGCTTTAGATTCCTGGGGAAATTGGGACCGATTTTGTACAGGCCAGACGGGTTGCACCTCAACAGAGCTGGGATCAATACTTGTGGGGGCAAGGGTTTTCTCATGCTGTTGGGGAGCATTTAAACTAAATTTGACAGGGGGCTGGGCATTAGAAAGGAGAAACAAGGTACACAAAGGATTGGGAGAGACAGACAGCACTAGAGTAAGAAATAGTGCTGTATTAGGTGGGGTCAGACTAAGAGAGAATACAAGAAGATCTAAGATAGGTTTACAGTGCATATGTGAAGACTCCTGAAGTGTGGTAAATAAGGTTGGTGAGCTGCAGGCGCAAATAGCCACATGGGAATATGATGTTGTGGCTGCAATGGAGACCTGGGTCAAAAAAGGGCAGGATTGGGTACTAAATATTCCTGGATATAAGGTGTTCAGGAAAGATAGGGAAGGAAAGAAAGGAGGTGGGGTGGCAGTATTGGTTAAGGAGAATATTAGTGCTGGAGAGAGGATATCCTGGAGGGGTCAAGGACAGAATCTATTTGGTTAGAGTTAAGAAACAATAGAGGTGCCATTACACTACTAGGTGTATTCTATAGGCCACCAACTAGTGGGAAAGATATGGAGGAGCAAATTTGCAGAGAAATTAGAGAGGTGCAAGAACTATACAGTAGTGATAATGGGGGACTTGAACTATCCTAATATAGACTGGGATAGTAATAGTGTAAAGGGCAGAGAGGGGGAAGAATTTCTGAAGTGTTCAGGAGAACTTTCTTGATCAGTATGTTTCTGGCCCAATGAGGAAGGAGGCATTGCTGGATCTGGTTCTGGGGAATGAGGTGGAGCAAATGTCAGTAGGTGAACATTTAGGGAACAGTGATCACAGTATCATAAGGTTTAGATTAGCTGTGGGAAAGGACAGGGAGCAATCTAGAGTAAAAATACTTAATTGGAGGAAGGCAAATTTCAGTGGGTTGAGAACGGATCTGCCCCAGGTAAATTGGATTCAAAGATTGGCAAGCAAAACTGTAATCAAACAATAGGCTGCCTTTAAGGTCGAGATGGTTCGGGTACAGTCGAGGTACATTCCCACGAGGGGGAAAAGTATGGCAACCAAAGTCAGAGCTCCCTGGATGATGAAAGAGATAGAGATTAAGATGAAGCAAAAAAGAGGGGCATATGACAGATGTCAAGTTGAGAATACAAGTGAGAACCAGGCTAAATATAGAAAGTGCAGAGGGGAAGTGAAAAATAAAATAAGAGGGAGTATGAGAATAGATTGGCAGCTAACATAAAAGGGAATCCAGAAGTCTTCTATAGGCCTATAAATAGTAAACGGGTAGTAAGAGGAGGGGTGGAGCCGATAGAGACCTACGCATGGAGGCAGAGGGCATGGCTAAAGTACTAAATGAGTACTTTGCATCTGTCGTTTCCAAGGAAGAAGATGCTGCCAAAGTCATAGTGAAAGAGAAGGTAGTTGAGATACTGGATGGGATAAAAATTGATAGAGGAGGTACTAGCAAGGCTGGCTGTCCTTAAAGTAGATAAGTTACCAGGACCGTATGGGATGCATCCTAGGATGCTGAGGGAAGTAAAGGTAGAAATTGCGGAGGTACTGGCCATAATCTTCCCATCCTCCTTAGATAGCAGGGTGGTGCCAGAGAACTGGAGAATTGCAAATGTTACACCCTTGTTCAAAAAAAGGGTGTACGGATAAACCCAGCAGCTACAGGCCAGTCAGTTTAACCTCTGGTGGGGAAGCTTTTAGAAACGATAATCCGGGACAAAATTAACAGTCACTTTGACAAGTGTGGATTAATTAAGGAAAGCCAGCATGGATTTGTTAAAGGCAAATCGTGTTTAACTAACTTGGTTGAGTTTTTGGTGAGGTAACAGAAAGAGCTGATGAGGGCAATGCAGTTGATGTGGTGGACATGGATTTCCAAAAGGCGTTTGATAAAGTGCCACATAATAGGCTTGCCAGCAAAGTTGAAGCCCATGGAATATAAGGGACAGTGGCAGCATGGATACATAATTGGCTAAGTGACAGGAAACAGAGAGTAGTGGTGAACGGTTGTTTTTCGGACTGGAGGAAGATATGCAGTGGCATTCCCCAGGGGTCGGTACTAGGACCACTGCTTTTCTTGATATTTATTAATGACTTGGACTTTGGTGTACAAGGCACAATTTCAAAATTTGCAGATGAGACAAAACTTGGAAGTATAGTGAACAGTGAGGAGGATAGTGATAGACTTCACGAGGACATAGACAGGCTGGTGAAATGGGCGGACACGTGGCAGATGAAATTTAATGCAGAAAAGTGCAAAGTGATACATTTTGGTAGGTAGAACAAGTGGAGGCGATATAAACTAAAGCATACAATTCTAACGGTGCATGAACCGAGAGACCTGGGGGTATATGTGCACAAATCATTGAAGGTGGCAGGGCAGGTTGAGAAAGCAGTTAAAGCATATGGAATCCTCCGCTTCATAAAAAGAGGCGTAGAGTACAAAAGCAAGGAAGTTATGATGAACCTTTATACACTGGTCCGACCTCATCTAGAGTACTGTGTCCAATTCTGGGCACTGCACTTTAGGAAGGATGTGAAGGCTTTAGAGAGGGTGCAGAAAAGATTTACAAGAATGGTTCCAGGGATGAGGGACTTCAGTTACGTGGATAGACTGGAGAAGCTGGGGTTGTTCTTCGAGCAGAGAAGGTTGAGAGGAGATTTGATAGAGGTACTCAAAATCATGAGGGGTCTGGACAGAGTAGATGGAGAGAAACTGTTCCCATTGGCAGAAGGGTTGAGAACCAGAGCACACAGATTTAAGGCGATTGGCAGAAGAACCAACGGCGACATGAGGAAAAACCTTTATACGCAGCGCGTGGTTAGGATCTGGAATGCACTGCCTGATAGGATGGTGGAGGCAGATTCAATCATGGCTTTCAAAAAGGAATTGGATAAATATCTGAAGGGAAAAAATTTGCAGGGCTACAGGGAAAGGGCGGGGGAGTGGGACTAGCTGAAGTGCTCTTGTGGAGAGCTGGCACGGGCTGTAATGATTCTATGAAATGAGGCCTGGTCGTTAAAACTGCCCGTGCTCGCCTGTTGCCGTCCCTGGTCCAGCACGCCGCTCGCTCTACGGCCTACACGCCCGGGAATAAAATTCAAGGCCTGGGTCTCCGACTATTTTCTTGTTCAGCCACACTGCCCAGTTAAAGCACCATGCACCTCACCAGCGAGGGAGACAGGTCTGAGCTACAAGAGTCACATCCAGCCCCACGGGAATGCGGAAAGATGCCCAGAAGATGCCAGGCAGGCTACAAAGAGGAAGATGGGGGCATGAAATTTCACAAGCACTAGAGATCAAGGGAAAGACAAATCGAAGCACATCAGGCAGAAAGAAATAGCGAGAGACAGAAATAGGGGAGAGAGAGGCAGATCAACACAAGGAAGGAGAAACATCAAGGAAAGGGAAACCCTGGAAAAAAGAGAAATGTCAGAGGCGGAATCACATCACAAAAACATCAGTACAGGGAATGACAGATCAGAGACACAGACACATAGATATAAAGGAATTCATAGGTGATGCCCTTCAATTTACTATAAGCAGCTCCATAGGGGATCCACTGGGTAATATATTAAAATTTTTGCATGTCGTGCCCATTTCCTATAAGCATTGCTTGCTTCATATCACACTTTAGCTGTCAAACTCAAGACATCACATGTTAGTGTATACTCTGGCACCTTGAGAGACCTAATGCCGCCACACCCTAATATGCTCCACCCAGCACTCCCAACCCCAAGCAAATGCCGTCATGTGCCTGAGTGCCAACAAACCTCATGATTCCGCAAAATCTTAACGACCCCACTATAGTACTGCCAGACTCCACATCCCAGTTCTGCCACAGCGTACATAATTTCACTTATTCAGTCACACTCGAGCAGTGGCTCTGATAATATAATTTGTTTTGCGTCACAAAACACTGTATTCTCCAACTCGCTGTAAGCAAAGCCACAGAACATCCACTTCCTTCGAAAATCCATATCCTTCAACTTCCTGTGAGCAGTCCAACAGCAGGTCAAGTATATAAAAAAAAAAACTTGAAGGGATTCCTCAGCTAAGTGTAATCTTCAGACAGGTGCAACTGATGTTATTGGCTTTGGCACCATGTAAAAATGATGCCACATTTGAAATCTCAACAACCATACAAATAACATTGTTCCCTTTCTTTCATCCCTAAAATGTCACCTATGCTTTCTGTACCATCCGTAACCAGTTGGAGGAATTCCATTTCATTCCACGCTTCTTCTAGTCTTAAGTGATTTTGTCAGGTCAGTTCAGTATAGAATGAGTAACATTCGGTGGTCTAATTCATTCATTTACCCAAACAAGTACACATTATGTTGCGCTCTCTTCCTCTACATCAGCCACTTATGAACTGGTTCAGATGGGTTTTATCAGCACGTATAAAATTAGAAGGGAAATAGCACTAAGTGGGCAGACTGCCTAGATACTCTGTTTTTGTGTCTTGTGGAGGTTTTACAATCAAGTGCAATGATTTTAGTTAAACAGACACTGTGTGCTGTGGAAAAGCAATGTTAACACTTGCATACAGGGCAGAATACATCTGCCCACCCGCAGAGGAATCAAACGTGCTGAGGATGCTTGTGTATTGATGTGTGTGGACATGGCTGTTCATAGTGGATATAAATACTAAGTCCCAGTGAGAAAGGGACAGCCACTGTCTCGGTCTCCTGCAAATTTAGAAACATTCTACTTAATTTCTTGGCAAATTTCATTCTCAAGGAGACTTCGTTCTCTTAAGTCCCCTTGTTTCACTGAAACCTGGTTTCTTTTTACTTATGGGAGCAAGGAGTTAATACTCCAAGGTAATACTTGACAAGTGAGTCGGTGGATATTGTTTATTGGGATAGACAGCTCAATAAAGGCTGACATCTTGCATCCAGCTAAATCCTAATAAATGCAGTCTGCTGCCTAGCACATTTTTCCTGAGACATCATGGATCCAAGTGCAGTGGGGTATGCAAATTTATTCCCCTGCATGATGCTTGTCATAGAAAAAATGCCACAAATATAAGAACAAATGTGTATGTCAATGTGTAAAAGCACTGATTTCTAAGGATTTTTTCAGCACAGCCTGTATGTTTTTCCATCTAACAGTTATCACGGTTACCTGTGGAGAGAAAATGAATCACAAGTTATTGTATCCTTGGCAGCATCAAATCCTTTAATTGGAAACTGTCGATCTCTCAGTGTGTCCTCTAGGGCATTCATCGTCAGATTTTGTTTTGTAAAAGTGGCATGGATTTGCCATCAGTTTGTGTTCGTAATTTGTACGTTGCGCTGCTAAGATTGCAAGGGGCCCATGTGTCTGGGGTGATAAGCCCAAAGCCTTGATTTCATTATTTTTCTTTGCACAGTGTAATCTCGGGTATTCTTCCCAGCTCTGTACACGCAGTACCTCGCTGTCCTACCTACGTGGCTAGTCTTTCGTTCTTCTCCTTTGGATATGAATGTATGTATATGAGGGGAATAATCATGTTCCAAAATAATTTTCATCCAATATTTTATATGGCAATCTTTCAAAAAGAATCATGTATTATACGGTATACCTTCCAGCAGGGGTCTTTGCATTTCAACTTTATCTGTTACAAAGACATTGCCTGGTTGAATTGCTTGGCCTATAATACAGGACTCTTCCTCCCACTAACTTTAACTTATAGGTGGAGACTTCAGAAATAGCAACAAAGCACTTTGTTAATATGCTGTCTCCTCTTTCCTTAATTTTCACCTTCAAAGATTTTAGGGCAATGTATTTGAAGCTCCTATATGTGGCAGTTGCTCCATTCAGTGAAATAGCCAAAGCTTTCTAAGGAGACTGACCTGATTCAAATGAGGTCTGATATCTGGAATGGAATGGCAGGAGCCGTCTGCACACTCAGACCCCATTTGAATTAATGTCAGTCTCCAAAGAAAGCTTTGGCTATTTCACTCCCACCTATAGGAACTTAACATACAATGTCCCAAAATTTGCGGGCGGAGGCTTCCCGTGCGCTTTTTAAGAATGGCGAGAGAGGGAAACCAGGGAATTATAGACCAGTTAGCCTAACATCTGTTGTCGGGAAATTGCTGGAGTCTATAATTAAGGATAGGGTGACTGAACACCTCGCAAATTTTCAGTTGATCAGAGAGAGCCAGCATGGATTTGTGAAAGGTAGGTCATGCCTGACAAACTTGATTGAATTTTTTGAGGAGGTGACTAAAGTAGTGGACAGGGGAATGTCTATGGATGTTATTTATATGGACTTCCCGAAGGCATTTGCTAAAGTCCCACATAAGAGACTGTTAACTAAGGTAGAAGCCCACGGAATTGAGGGCAAATTATTGACCTGGTTAGGAAATTGGCTGAGCGACAGGAGACAGAGTAGGGATCACATTAACACCACCTCTAGCCTTGCATATCTCTTAATGTCTCTTCATCTCCCCCTTTGTTCCTTTATCCCCTCCCCCTTTTCCCAGCTTTACCCTGGCCTTAAATCTATTTGATTTCTGGCTCTTCCCAGTTCTGATGAAAGGTCATCGACCTGAAACGTTAACTCTCTTTCTCTCTCCACGGATGCTGCCTGGCCTGCTGAGTTTTTCCAGCGTTTTCTGTTGTTATTTCGGATTTCCAGCATCCGCAGTATTTTGCTATCGACAGAGTAGGGATAATGGGTAGGTACTCAAATTGGCAGGATATGACTAGTGGTGTCCCGCAGGGATCTGTGTTGGGGCCTCAACTATTCACAATATTTATTAACGACTTAGATGATGGCATAGAAAGTCATATATCCAAATTTGCCGATGACACAAAGTTAGGCGGCATTGTAGATGAAAGCATAAAATTACAAAGGGATATCGATAGATTAAGTGAATGGGCAAAACTGTGGCAAATGGATTTCAATGTAAGCAAATGTGAGGTCATCCACTTTGGACCTAAAAAGGGTAAAACAGGGTACTTTCTAAATGTGGGAAGCTAAAAACAGTGGATGTCCAAAGAGACTTGGGGGTTCAGGTACATAGATCATTAAAATGTCATGAACAGGTACAGAAAATAATCCAAGACTACTGGAATGCTGGTCTTTATATCTAGAGGACTAGAGTACAAGGGGGTAGAAGTTATGCTGCAGCTGTACAAAACCCTGGTTAGACCACACCTGGAGCACTGAGCAGTTCTGGGCACCACACCTTAGGAAGAATATATTGGCCTTGGAGGGAGTGCAGCGTAGGTTTACCAGAATGATACCCGGACTTCAGGGGTTAAGTTGCAAGGAAATACTACACAAATTAGGGTTGTATTCCCTAGAATTTAGAAGGTTAAGGGGTGATCTGATCGAAGTTTTCAGGATATTAAGGGGAACAGAGAGAGAAACTATTTCAGCTGGTTGGGGATTCTAGGACTAGGGGGCGTGGTCTAAAAATTAGACTATGCCCTAATTTCAGGAGTGAAATTAGGAAATGCTTCTACACACAAAGGGTGGTAGAAGTTTGGAACTCTCTTCCACAAATGGCAATTGATGCCAGATCAATTAATTTTAAATCTGAGATTGATGGCTTTTTGTTAACCAAAGGTATTAAAGGATATGGGCCAAAGGCAGGTATATGGAGTTAGATCGCAGACCAGCCATTGAATGGCCTACTCCTGTTCCTATGTTACTATTCCTAGTGTGGTAGCTTTTTTTCTCAACCCTCAATGTTCCTTATCATCTTTATTGTTTCCAATAATTTATTCATTCATCTATTTATTGCACATCCATTATTCTACCTTCTCGTTATCTCTCTGGTGCCTCGTCCATCTGTGTCTGCCGATCTGTCCTGTAACTTTCTATCCAAAGTAATTAATTAAAAGGGGAAAAAAATGGGAAAGAACAGCAGCCAGGCTGGTTAAGGCATCTGAGCAGCAAACACAGGAGAAAAAAGGACACATTGAGATACCTTTATTACAATAGGAACAACAGAAGGAAAAACAGCGCTGCTGTATAACATGACAGATAGACTGACAGCACAGCAGAGAATGCTTTGCTCTGTGGAGTGTGTCTGTATAACATATATATTCTATTTATATTTATATAATATTCCTGAAAATGTTTTGGAAGCAAAAATCTGGTGGAGGCAGGTTAATAACTAAGAACCGTATCGAACCAACACAATGGCAACTATAAGGGGATATTTTCAATGAAAGCTACTTCTCCAGTTGGGCAAAAAGACTCATGTAATAGTCTGTCACCTCATAGGATACATTTATGTTTCTAAGATTATTCCCAAGCATGGAAAGGTCATCTGTACAGCGATTATCATTCTGGAATGAGAGGGAATGGAGCAAAGTGGGATTTGACACCACTGGAATGCAGAATACCTGACCCTGGGGTCAGGCCTATTTAACTATTTATAACGAACACCCATCATTAGGAGCTCACGATTTGGGGGCAGAATTCAGAGTTGCTGCAGGGATTTAAAGAGTCACGGGAGCAGTCTTTGAAGGAACAAATTGGTGCGGAATCAGGAATATGGAATAGAGGTCCAGCAGAGCAGGTAAGGTTCACTGATTCATCTCTAGAGATGCTACTAGAGGAGGTGTAACACGGGAGGGTTGCTCTTGTTCTATACGGCACCGTCCACATACGTGAGCTGCACGGATTGCATCTCAGTGCAGTCTCAGTCACCCTGAAGCCATGGCTGCAGGATGGAAAAAGTTCAGAGACATCACCAGATCCGCTAAGGTAGGAGTACCCAGCATTGCATTATGCTAATTAATTGGGGAAGGTATGTATCCCGTAATGGTTTCCTTCTCCTCACATTATCTTAAGCTGAGCACTTGCCATGCATGCCTGTTCTGCAGCTGGGCAGTTTGCAACAGAAACTTATACCTGTAACTCTTCTCGCATCCACATCGTTTCCTACATTACAACAATGACTACACTTCAAAAAGTACTGCTTTGGCTGTAAAGTGCTTTGGGACGTCCGGTGGTTGTGAAAGGCGCCACTCGGCTCCAGACCTCATTACAGCCTTGCTCCAAACATGGGCAAAAGAGCTGAATTGGTGAGGTGAGAGTGACTGCACTTGACATCAAGGCAGCATTTGACTGAGTATGGCATCAAGAAGCCCTAGTAAAACTGAAGTCAATGGGAATCCAGGGGAAAACTCTCCACTGATTGGAGTCATATATATATGGGCAACACGGTGGCATAGTGGTTAGCACTGGTGCCTCACAGCGCCAGAGACCCGGGTTCGAATCTAGCCTCGGGTGACTGTCTGTGTGGAGTTTGCACATTCTCCCCGTGTCTACGTGGGTTTCCTCCGGGTGCTCCGGTTTCCTCCCACAGTCCAAAAATGTGCGGGTTAGGTTGATTTGGCTATGATAAATTGACCCTTAGTGTTAGGGGGGGATTAAATATGTGGGGTTACAGGGATAGGATGGGATATGTTAGGGGGAATTAAATACGTGGGGTTACGGGGATAGGGTGGGATATGTGTCGGTGCAGGCTCGATGGGGATTCTGTGTGAGAAAGCAGGGACAGGGTACTGGATTTGGATGATCAGCCATGATCGTATTGAATGGTGGAGCAGGCTCGACGGGCCGAATGGCCTACTCCTGCTCCTAGTTTCTATGTTTCTATATCTAGGACAAAGGAAGATGGTTGTGGTTGTTGGATATCAATTATCACAGCCCCAGGACATTGCTGCAGGAGTTCCTCGGGGCAGTGTCCTAGGCCCTACCATCTTCAGCTGCTTCATCAATGAACTTCCCTCCATCATAAGGTCAGAAGTGGGGATGTTCGCTGATGACTGAACAGTGTTTAGTGCCATTCGCAACTCCTCAGATAATGAAGCAGTCCATGCCCGCATGCAACAAGACCTGGACGACATTCAGGCTTGGGCTGATAAGTGGCAAGTAATATTTGCGCCACAAAAGTGCCAGGCAATGACTATCTCCAGTAAGCGAGAGTCTAACCACCACCCCTTGACCTTCAATGGCATTACCATCGCTGAATCCCCCACCATCGATATCCTGGGGGTTACCATTCACCAGAAACTGGACCCGCCACATAAATACTGTGGCAACAAGAGCAGGTCAGAGGCTGAGTATTCTGCAGCGAGTGTCTCACCTCCTGACTCCCCAAAGCCTTTCCACCATCTACAAGGCACAAGTAAGGAGTGTGATGGAATACTCTCCACTTGCCTGGATGAGTGCAGCTGCAACAACACTCCAGAAGCTCGACACCATCCAGGACAAAGCAGTCCGCTTGATTGGCACCACATCTACCACCTTAAACATTCACTCCCTCCACCACTGGCGCACGTGGTTGCAATGTGTACCATCTACAAGATGCACTGCAGCAACTCACCAAGGCTTCTTCAGCAGTACCTCCCAAACCCGCGACCTCTACCACCTAGAAGGACAAGGGCAGCAGGCGCATGGGAACACCATCACTTGCAAGTTCCCTTCCAAGTTACACACCATCTGATTTGAAAGTATATCGCTGGATCAAAATCCTGGAACTCCCTCCCTAACAGCACTGTGGGAGTACCATCACCACACGGACTGCAGTGGTTCAAGAAGGCGGCTCACCGCCACCTTCTCAAGGGCAATTAGTGATGGGCAATAAATGCTGGCCTTGTCAACGACGCCCACATCCCATGAACGAATTTTAAAAAATGCAAGTTTTTCTTTCTTTACATCTTTAAAGGGCTTAATTGCAAACAAAATTCAATCTGTATGATGTATGTGCATATAATAGCACACATGATTGGCTGCAGCAAGACCACTCTGATAATTTTCCTCAACATTCACCCAATCAACACCCTATTATATATTAAAAACTAATCTCACCAGAGTTATGCAAATTAAACTAATCCACTTCTAAACTCTCAAACCCTTGAGGGCCAAGGCACTTTGAACAGAAAAATGTGGACTTCAAAGGATTACATAACATCAAGGTCTTGACTGCATTTGAAGATGCAACCTTGCAGTTCATTGGGTATAGACGGGTGGTCAAAGTTGAAAGCTTTCCCCTCGCTCAAGATGAAAACCATCCTTCTCCTGTTCTCTCATCACTCATTCGCTGTCCCACAATCATACTCCGAAACACAATGACATGTGACACAGCAGGGGAGATTCTTCCTGCAGAGTCACCGTACTCCAGGCACAGAGCAGGGGGAAAAGGAGCGAAGACCAATTACATCAGCTCTCCCACCCTCTTCATCTCGCTGGGATTTGGTGGGGCTTCACAAGGTGTATAACTGAGCCAGGGGCTGTCGGTGGTCGGGCCCAGCATATTTATATTAATGAGGCTAGAGGAGGTGTTCCCACCCTTCTGCCTCATGTTTCTCAACATTCACCCAATCAACACCCCATTTTATATTTAAAAACTAATCTCGCCAGAGTTATGCAAATTAAACTAATCTATTGAACAATTTCAATCTACTTTACAATCAAATGTCCTTGAGATGCATTCTTTCATTGTTCTTCTTGACAGCAACCTTTCACTGATCGAATACTTTGTGAATGGTGAGTAATCAAAGCCAAATCCTTTCTTTCCAGCTTTGCTACACATGCCATTCCTTAGCTTAGCCAATAAATTTATTCACATCCCTTTGAACACTATCAATCACTCTTACACTCACCACCGGGCCGCACATCTTTGTTATCAGCAATTTTATAATATTATGTATTTCATTTATGAATAGCATTAATGGCAAGATCCCTGTGGACTTCTACCAGTCACTGCCCCAGTCAGAGATTTTTTCCATTTTTTTTTGTCCCTTCTGTTTATATTAATACAGGAAACTCTTTATTAACCGGCACCCAAATATCTGGAAATCTCTCTTAACCGGCAAAATTCTTGAGTAGGTAACCGGGGTTTTCCTTCATCTCTCGTTTAAAATTAACTTTAAAAAAAACCCCGAGGCGTTTGCCTTGTATCGGAGCGTGTAGATTGGGAGGGGAATGTGCAGCCCGGGTAGGCAGCGGACACGACAGATGGTCAGCTGGCGGTCCCCGGGGAGACGGAGCTCCGAATGCAGGCGCATGTCAATGTGTACGGGGCTCTCGTCCGTTGGGAGATATAACTCTCCGTTATCCGGACTTTTTGATTAACCGGCACCACGCCGGTCCCGTCGGTGCCGGTTAATAAAGAGTTTCCTGTAGTCAGCTTTCAATCCAATTAACTAATTTTTTTTTAATTCACCGTGCATCAATCTTCTTAAAGCCTCATATATGAAACTTTATCAAATGCTTTCTGAAAATTCAAATAGTTTAGATCGACTAGATTGTGCTCAGCAACCTTTGCAAAGAACGCCAATAGATTTGCTGCCAGATTCATGGTGACTATTCCTTATCCTTCTGCTTTCAACAGAATTGTTCGCGTGAAGGCTTTCTTCTTTTCTCTTGGCAGTTGTCGTTTTTGAATAGGAGGTGGTGACCAATCCCAACACCGGCCCCAATTGAAATAAGGCAGCTGCGTAAAACATCTTCTTTATTGTGATTTTAAAAGTCATCCAATTACCCAGGCTGCTCACATACCAAGGGAACGGTAGCAAAGTGGTAATGTTACTGGACTGGTAATCCAGAGGCCAGAACTCATGGTCCGGAGACATGATTTCAAATCCCACCACGGCAGCTGGGGAATTTAAATTCAGCTAATTAAATAAATCTGGAATAAAAGACTGGTATCAGTAATGCTGACCACTACTGGATTGTCATAAAAACCCATATGGTTCGCTATTGTCCTTTAGACCTGGTCTGGCCTATGTGACTCCAGACCCACAGCAAACTGCCCCCTGAAATGACCTAGCAAGCCACTCAAGGGCAATTAAGGATGGGCAATAAATGCTGGCCTTGCTTGTGACGCCCACATTCCATGAACAAAATGTATTTAAAAAAACTACGTTAAACAATATCTTACAGCAGAGGTTTGTGAAGGAGGGGAAGTGCATTGTGTTTTCTTTGAGCAATTGGCGTTATTTCAATCTTTCAAACAACTACATCAGCATTTTGCCAGAGACGTTTGTGAGACAATTGTACTGAATTCGCCTGCAAGACAGGATAATGCAGACTTTGGGTAAATCAACATTCACACATTACCACAAAGGCATGACTGTGACTGACTGACTCAACTATCTATTGCAGCCAAGATTTAATTTCATGTAAAAATTGTCTGTAAACAAATGAAAAAGGTTTGCCAACTGTTCTTTCTCAAGTCAGTGTTCCTTTAATTTAGATATGATGTTAAATTACAATAAGGAACAGGACGAGAAGGCTCAGTGAACATTTCTACCCTCAGCCATGAGGTGGAGCCCAGCACGCAAGTGCAAGAGACAAAGCGGAAGTGTTTTCAAACATCTTCAGCCAAAAGTCCTCTTTGGACAATCCTACTTGGAAAAAGCAAAAACCCTCCAGTAGCAGGAGCCATACCTGCCACAGAGGAAGATGGTCTTGGTTGTCGGAAGCCAAGCATTGTAGCTCCAGACATTGATACAGGAGTTCCTCCGGGATGCACCCAACCATATTCAGCTGCTTCATCAATGACCTTCCCTTCATTATAAGGTCATGGGTTAGGCTGTTCACTGACGGTTCCATAGGACCCAGCTCCATTCACAAAATCTTTGATGAAGCATTCCATGTCAGCCTACAGCAAGACCTGGACAACATCTAGGCTTGGGCTGATATATAGCAGATAACATTTGCATCACATAAGTACCAGGTAATGACCATCCATATTGAACAAGAGAAAGCCCAACCATCTCTCCCTAAACTTCAATGGCACCACCATCACCGAGTCTCCCACCATCAACATCTTGTATTATCTGTTGATCAGCTTAGAGGAGATGCATAGTTCTGTGACCGTCTCCCTTGTGAAGTTAAGGGTCTAAAGATGGTTCTCTTAGGTGCCCAGATAGGTCTGTCTTAGCTTTTAGATGCAGATCCTGGGGGAAGCATAAGTGTGAATATAATTGCTGCAATATTCAGATGGGCCTTTAAATGTGGAAGCAGTCCGCCCACCTGAAACAGGAGTAGGGCAGCTTTAATATACAAATCGAGGTCCTCTCCTGGTTGTAGGACCCTGATTGCAAAATTCAGGTACAAATAGGCAGAGCATGCGCCATGCACAGTCTGCCTAGTTGTACCAGGGGTGAAGAGGAAGAAACCCCAAAAAAGGGAAGTGTAATATTTTTGTGGGCCCAGGAGGAGCCAAAATGCTCTTTGGGTCTTCACAAGAATAATGTAGGCCCCTGCCAATCTAGGCTCCCTCCCCCGTGTCTGAGTTAGCCTCCGTGCCGCCCGATATTGCCCTGCCCGTCGCTGGCGAACTGCAGCAGGACACCCCTTTGGCGCCTGCATAGGGTTGCCAGCTCTGGTTGGACGTATTCCTGGGGGTTTCAGTGTATGACCACCCACCTCCAACCGCCCTGCCTGGTCAAAGAGCCTTTTTCCCCCCCTCCCATCTGCAATATTTTTATAACTAATTAGTTAAAGTGTTCAAAGAAAATGGGGGTGGGGGGGGGGGGGGGAAGCACACTTCCTTTTAATACCCCCAATGCTTTTTCTCCCTGCTTGCTCACAGCAGTGTCCAGGAGATTAACCTTTAATTCCTGGAGACTCCAGGGCCATCCTGGAGTATTGGCAACCCGAAGCCTGCAGCTCGCCAGCAGCATGGTAATGAGGCCCGAATGCAAATGTGCTTTGACGCTCACGCTGGCACGAACGAGCAACTGAGGCAGCTGCACTGCTGACTTTGCACCCGTTTCAGGTGGAAGTCGAATTTCTCCCCCGTGGTTTTCTGCAAGTGAAATTGTACGGGCAAACATGATAGGTGTAGGAAAAGGAGCAGTAACTAAAAGTCTTGCAATACACTGACTGTGGCAAATAGAGCAACAGGAATGAATGCATGTGGGAAAATACAGATGAAACTAACTAATAAGTTATGAAAACAGAAACTTTAGAAACAATATTGAAAATGGCAACGCTAGGCCAGTCGAACACTTGTGCCCATTTGATATGGATGAAACTGTGCTACGACGGAGGAGCCAGCGAGGAAAAACATGGTCTACCATGGAAGTCATTAACATCATTTTAATGAGGCTCATGCTGATAATCAGTATGGCTCCAAGAATTGGGCAAATGTCTCCATTATAACATACAGCACATTCCACATCGGCCTCCATGACCAACCTTGGCTCCCAACCGGTGAAGCTCTACGCCACCAGCAGAGCCATGCAAAATTAACTCTCATATCTGCACTTTATGCCTAGTGTTGGTGTCAATCACTTGCAGGTCAAGTACATCGCTCTGCATCAAGGTTGTGGGTTCAAATCTCACTCCAGAAACTTGAGCACAAAAATCTAGGCTGACACTCCAGCACAGTACTGAGGGAGTACTGCACTGTCAGAGGTGCCGCCTTTTGGATGAGATGTTAATCCCAGGCTTCATCTGCCATCTCGGGTGGATGCAAAAGACCCCATGGCACTATTTCGAAGAACAGGGGAAATCTGCCGGTGTCCAGGCCAATATTTATCCCTCAACCAACATCACTAAAACAGATTATCTGGCCATTATCTCATTGCTGTTTGTGGGACCTTGCTGTGCTCAAATTAACTGCCATGTTTCCTACATTGCAATAGTAACTACACTTCAAAATGACTACATTGGCTGTAAAGGGCTTTGGGACGTCATGAGGTTGTGAAAGGCGCTATATAAATGCAAGTTTTTCTTTCTTTTTCATCTCTTTATACCTGTTCGGGCTGACTGTCTGCATTTTGTATTCAAAGCTTGTAGCATACAGTTGTTCACAAAGTTGCAGCTAATAGCATGAAACTTCCAGACTGCCAAGGGTTATGGATACACCGCCCATCCCGCTCTCAACTACCCAGATATTTGAAAAGTATATTGTCTTGCTGTGACTCCAGCTATGGAAAGCAGCCATTCGCCTGGAACAATTGAGTTGCATGAGTAAAAGGACCTCTCTCGTGTGTAGCAATGGCAAATCCTTGCTCCTGGTGGGGGGAAACTCATTGCCCCCAGCAACCTGTATCATACATTCGGGCACACACTCTCCACAATTTCTTAATGATTAAAATGATGGTCATAACATCATAGATAGTATACATTCTGATGTATTCCCAGTGGGCAAGGCTCCCATGGGGCATACAAATTTGTAAAATTATCCCCAAAGAGTCGGATTACATGTACAGAGGGGCTCTGTTACTCCGCTCGTCTTCTCTTCTGTTACTTCAAGGAAAGAAGTGCATCTAAATTCCAAGTACCCCGAAGTGAATTAATTTTGGCCACTTCAGATCCAGAATTCACTTTAGTGCTTCTCCCTCATACCCAGCATTGACATCAAACATTAAGCTAAGAGTTGGGGTTAAATGCAGTTCCCCTTGGTCTGCCTCTCCAGTAGGACAAAGAGATTCACAAAGCGATTTGCATTTTCTTGTTATTTGTTGATGTTTTTTGCGCAATGGAAAATCGATAATTGTCAAGTATTTCCTGAGATTTGAACAGACTGATATTTGTGTGGCCATGATGGGGTCGATATTAACCCCCACACCCCCCCCACACCCCCCACCACGATGGGCAGGAGCGGATCAGGGAGACGGCGGTTAAAAATTAAAATTCACGTAACATGACCCCAACCCTCCACGTACGCTCCTGCTGCCATTTTTACGCTGGTAGGTTGCATGGCGTGTCTGTGCCCGCTCTTGGGAGGCGAGACACCTCATTATAATAATTAAATCATGCTCCCACAGTGCAGTTGGCAGCCTGATTTAATTTAACACTGGCCAGCTGGGTTTCCCAGGGCTCGGTAAACCCGGCAGCTAAATGGAGACTGGAGCAGTCGGATCAAGCAGGTAAGTGCTTTTTGCATCACTGCTTCTGGGCCAGGAGGAGCAGGAGAGCTTCCCCCGGCCCCTCAAGTGAATCTTCTGCAAATCGCGGTCTCTCCTGGCTGCTGCAAAAGGCCGACCGCACCCCCCCCCCCCCCCCCCCCCCATCCACCGATCTTTGTCTCCCTCACTCTCTCCCGAGTGCCGGTCCACCACCCCGCCCCTCTTCAGCCCGCAATCCCTCCCTCTTGATTGCCGTGCTGCGAGCCCCAATCTTTTCAGATTGCCGCGGACCATCTCCAACGGTCCCAGGCTGCGACCTTCTTCCACTGGCTTTCCCAGTAGCCGGTCAATCTGGCCAGCTGGTGGACGGGCGGAAAGTGGGATCAAAAAATGATAATGGGGTTCAGCCGTTAAATTCCGCGTTCCCAGGATTTCCGGGTTCTCCCCGCCCCCCACAACTGCGCTCCTCCGTAACACTCCCCGCCTCCCCGTAAATACGTTCACTATGATGGTCAGAACGTGCTGAGTATATCTAGAGGGATTGTGATCGACATGCTTGCCTCATTTTGTTGAAGCATAAAGAGGGCTGCTGTAGTTGGTGCTGCAGCAAAAAGGAACGCCGATTTTACAATAAAGAGGCACATGAATTCCTTATGAGGTCGGAAGCCACCAGGACCTTGGGCATGTAGATCTCAGCTCGTCTTGGAGGATACCATAGTATTTCTGAAGGTCTGCCAACCAATTCAAAGTGTTGTCCGAAGCCAAGTAGCTTGCCATAGACATCCAACAAAGGGACTGGGAGAGCTTGACATAATATATAGAAAGAGATGGCCCACCGTGCAAGATTAGTTCATGCCACCAAAGGGAAGCAAGAAGCCCTGCAAGATCAGGCAGTTAATGGGGATGGATTGCTCATTTCACACCTAACATCAGTCTGTGTTTACAGACTGTAGCTGCTTCCTAAAGGAGGGTCTTATTGTTATATGTGGGAAATCAACCTGCCCCAGGAGATTCCGAAACCTCCATATTTGGGCCAACTTGTGCCTGATCTGTTGGTCCTGTCAGGTTGTCTGTGGGAAACAGGTACAGGGATATTTTTTCTTGACAACAGAAGTATCAGCATGAGACACACACCACGACCCATGAATACCAGCCGGGTTCAGATTATATTCCCTAAAGGCAAATGAAATGAGCCAGAGGCAAAAGAAGTAAATGAAGCATTGTAATTACCACTTGCATACTACCCTGTAGTACCTGACCCAAACTAATAGGCTAATGACAAAAGCAAAATACTGCGGATGCTGGGAATCTGAAATTAAAACAGAAAATGCTGGAAATACTCAGCAGGTCAGGCAGCACCTGTGGAGAGAGACACAGAGTTAACGTTTCAGCTCGATGACCTAATATGCTAATGCTTTTGTTTAGTCAAAGACATGTTTTCCACAAGCGTTGCCCTAAATAGTGGCATCTGTAATTAAGATATTGGGACAAGTGCAATTTGCAGATCTGCTTAATGAGAGTCCATTGTATCTTCACTTCAATCTCCCCCTCATTTTCATCTGAACCAGCCGAGTTTCCCAAAAAATCAGGTTACCGTGGTAACGGCGAATTGTCAGTCACAGATTTTGCAACATTTTTTTTGCTCCTCAAATTAACTTTGTTCTTTCCCACCACCTTTACCCATCATCTCTGGAAGCTGGTAACTCATGAGACCAGCACCTACCCCAAGCGATTGTTCATTAATGTGGACAGCGAGTGAGCAGAATCCCAATCTTCTCTTCAACTGGCATTCGCATGTTCAGCTTCCAGTAGAGGTGCGACTGAGTAGCGATTGCAAATGCAAACTTGACTGATTTTTTTCTTTATCTTGGTTCAGGGATACTAAGGCAAATTGTAGTGCCACAGCTGAGATTGCAAGCTCAGCACAGATCCGGGATTGAATCGTGATCGATGTGGCTCAGTACAGCCATGCACTGCATTTACTCAACGAGCCATTAGGAAAGCTTCAGGTGTGATCAATGGATGGCCTTTCTGTGGCAGTCTGTCATCAGCAGTGTAGTCGTATCACTCAATGTATTGGCTACTACTCTATTAGCTGTTAGATTACTGGCAGGTTATGGGGAACTCGTGTCTCCTTGGAGCAACCAGTTTTGTTTGTTTTCAACTCACACACTGCAATGCTGAAAAGAGCACAGCTCCTCAAATATTAAGAAAGGAAGAACTTGCATTTATATAGCACCTTGCATGTCCTCCCAAAGCCAATGAAATACTTTATTCCTCAGCAACCAATTTGTGCATAGCAAGGTCCCACAAAAAGCAATGAGATACATGACCAATTAAACTGTTTTGTTGATGTTTGTTGAGATGTAAATGTTGGCGAGGACACCTGTAGAACTCCCCTGTGTTTTTTATTGTTTGAATAGTCCCATGAGATCTTTTACGTCCATCTGAGAGGGCCGTCAGGACCTCAGTTGAACATCTCAGCCAAAAGATAGCACCTCCAACAGTGCAGCACTCCCTTTGCACTGCACTGGAGTGTCAGCCTAGATTACATGTTCAAGTCTCTGGAATGGGGCTTCAACCCACAACCTTCTGACTCAAAGGTGAGAGTGCTACCACTGAGCCAAGGCTGACTCCATTAACAAATTACTAAATTAAACACTTCAAACACAATCTTAATAAAGTAATAAATTGTAAGCAGTTTGGGATTGATTTTCCACGGGTATTCTCCTAATCTTACACTGTAACTTCGGAGTGGAAACTCAACCCCTTTATCTGTCCTTGCCCTATAGTTCCTTTGTTTCTCCTATTGTCTGTTCTTCTCTCTTCCTTCTCCTTCCTTCTCCTTTTTAGTTTAAATGTATTTTTTTTTAATTTACTACTACACTCTATTCTACCTATTTCAAACTTTTTCCCTAAATATTCCAACTTGAAAGCCTTTGATTGATCTTTGTTCTTCTGTTGCAACACTATTCTTGAGCAACTTTACAAAAACATGCCATTTTATTGGTTAATAAAACTACTCCAGGGGCTGTGTTTTTAAGCCAAAGACCCTGTCTACCTTTGGTGCATTTTTCAGCGTCAGAAGGGACAGGACCTTGTAGCTTGCTAGTACCTGGACCGAAGCTAATATTTGATTTATTTCCACGTGGAATTGGGTTAGAGGTAAATAGATAAATGTTCCCTCTAATTTTTTTTGGACTGAGCGGGCCACGAACTCCTTTGAGTGCGACCTTTTCATCCGTGGGCAGATTTTACGACAACATCAACTTTTACACCAACAATGGCAGCAACCGCAACCACTTAAAAGCATATATACGGTAATACCATATTGCCACCCCACCGTCTCAAATCATGAGACAATCAGACAAGATTCGATACAAGGTTAACATAACTTCTCTGCTTTTGAAGTCTATTCTTCTAGAAATGAACCCCAGTGCTTTATTTGCACTTTTATAGGCGTTTTAACCTGCATTGCTACTTTTAATGATTTGTGAATCTATACCCCTTGATCCCTTTGCACCTCGACTCCATTTAGTCTCTTATTTTCCAAGGAGTATGTGGCCTCCTTATTCCTCCTACCAAAATGCACCACCTCACACTTATCTATATGAAAATTCATTTGTCATTTCAATGCCCATTCTGCAACTTTGTTTACGGTAAAATGAACATCACTTTTCCTTATTTTTTTCCGGCTTTAAACAGTTTCCCGAATTTAAAAAAAAATCTCTAATTTTTGTTTCTGACAGAGGCAACCTTTGTTGCCCCCCCCCCCCCCCCCCAAGGCGGTTTGAATTCTTCAGCAGACAGATGTGCTAATTGGGTTGGCCTGTAGAAAGTGAGGTGCCTGAACATTTCTAAAAATATAAACCTGACACCAGAATTCTGATTTTCAAAAGTAAGCTCCAATTTTCCCCACCTTTTATGTTGTTAAGGTTTTTATGAACCTTCGTCAGCAACAAGACTAAAACCATAAATCCACCCCTGGTGCAATATTGGATTTATTAAAAAGTAGCAAATAAAAGTAAGTTAAACTTGTGTTAATCACTCTTCTTCCTTCTGCTAAAATGCTTCCTTGCGTCACCTCATGATTGAAAGCCTGATCTTACAAACCCTTCTGCAGTGGAATCATTTTATTTTAAAAAGCGGCTTCATGTCCAGCTCAAAATTCGCACAAACCCGTTTCTCATTTCCTCTGCTAAAAAATGTCACTGCCATCTGACAGCAACAAAGTCTCTTCTTTCTCACCTGTTGCAGGTAAAACTCGGCGACTCTCTCACAGGTTTAATAAGGGTCATGATGCGGAGATGCCGGTGTTGGACTGGGGTGGACAAAAATGAGAAGTCGCACAACACCAGGTTATAGTCCAACAGATTTATTTAAAATTACAAGCTTTCGGAGCTGTTGCCCCTTCGTCAGGTAGATTGTAACTCTACCTGAGGAAGGGGCGACAGCTCCGAAAGCTTGTAATTTTAAATAAATCTGTTGGACTATAACCTGGTGTTGTGCGACTTCTCAGGTTTAATAAGGTGAGGTACACCTGGTTATCTACCGATCTCTCCCACCGATTTTGAAAGCTTGGTCCAGCCCCATAGCAGTGGCTGGCTGCACTGAGCTGGCCCGCTCAGGAATGGCCCCGCTGGGCCCGGGGAGTTTGTGTGACACAGGCCCCGGAGACGCTGCCCTCATCACCATGGCAACCGGCTGAGCACGTGGCTCCCCTCCAGCTACTGCCTGCAGCACGTGGAACTTCCCAAAGGCCGACACAACCAACCCCTCACCCACTCCCTTATCATGTGGCCGCTGCCCCAACTCTCTTGTCACTTTGCAATTGGGATGGGCTCTGAGGTCGCAAGACTCGCAAACGACTCTGTCTGCATTCCGGGCCATTGTACATTGGGCCCCTTCCCCCGCCCCAGCTGCCCGGCAGTCCAGTTCTCTGCGCGGCATTTAATTTGAAGTGTGTGCGAGCTCTGGGACGTGTGGGAACAGTGGATGTAACCTTGATCAACACTGGCAAGGCCATTTTCCAGCTGACAATTTTCATCAGATGAGGGGTCTGGATAATTCGAATTTAGTATGCCATTTATTTACTTGGCTGTAGTAATATAAATCGTAAAGCACAGCAATCAAAGTGCTTTGTGTATGTGGTACCTGGATTATAACTCTTAAACCAACTTCAGTCACTTTACTGAACTTGCAGTTCCAAATGATTTTTTTTTCTCATGAAGTAATTAATTTATGTTGAAAGGTTAAAGAAGTTGGCGTTGTGTTATTTGAAAAGAGACTTTGTAGTGATTTAATTGACATTTTCAAGATTATTAAGGGAATTGGTAAAATTGATCCAAATTGCTCTTTATAGTGAAGAGCTCAAATATCAGGATGCAAGTTACAATAATTAGCAAGTTAGGAATGAGAAGGGAAAGTCAGTCGGTAATAGATGGCAAGACACCAGGGAAGGCCATTGAAGTGGACAGTATAAATGGGTTCAAGAGACAATTGGGTGTATTTTGGAGGGAGAAGGGATTGAGAGATATGGTAAGAAGGTGGGTAGGTGGTAGGGTTCCCAACCCTCCCGCTTTGGGCGGGAGTCTGCCAGAATGGGCGATTGGTCTCTCGAGGCTGCTGCTGGCGACTTGGGAGAAACGGTCAATGTATGCGCGGTTCGCACGTGTGCAGTACCCCGGCTGTCGTGGCTTGCAACTAAACCACGTTGTTTGGGCCCTGCTGGTCACCCCGCTATTCGGAACACACTGCTTCATTGCAGCTTGTGAGGACGATGGCCTCAGGACCAACGAAAATTTCATGGAAACTTTGCGAGCCCTGAGAGAGCAACTGGGGGAGGGAGAGAGGGCAACACAAACTGGAGTGAGGGAGGGAGAGAGGGCAACACATACTGGAGTGAGGGAGGGAGAGAGAGCAACACAACTGGAGTGAGGGAGAGTTCATGTCAGCCTGTGATGTAAGCTGTTGTATAATGTGTTTTGTTCTAGGAGTCAGGCAGCTTTGGTGCTTCTCTCTGAGGACTGAGCCTCACCTCCTTGTAGCTGCAATTCAGTGATGGGGTGTGGGAGTCAGTGAATTGAATTAGGTTTGGTTTTGGCTTATTTATTATTTTTCTAACTTGCTGTGAATTGTAAAAAGTCATAAAGTTGTACGAAAACTTTAGTTAGAAGTTACTTATACCGATTATGTTTTTGTTGAATCAGTGGTCTTTACTTCGTGTTTCTCGTTGCGGTCGATCCTACAGAAACATCACAGAAGTAGCTTTTATTTAAACATACTTGTCCATAAATCTATTCTTTTGTGTTCTTTCTTTGAATTATAAATTATGCTATTCATCTCCCTATGAAACAAAGAGTCAAATATTTTATTCGGAGCTTGGGGATACTGAGACACTCAACTAAGATAAATGCAATAACATTTGCAAAGAGCGACAAATGTCACGTGATCAAATGTCATGTGAGTGGTGTCATGTGATCAAATGTCATGTGATCAAATGTCACATGATCACATCAACAGTCTCATCATTAGTGACGTTAATGGATATACACTTACACTCGTACACCAACACATGCGCCATCACACACACTAAAACACTAAAAGGTCACACACATAGGGGGGAATTTAAACCTAAAAAAAATGGGTGGGTTGGGGGTATATGGGAAGTTAAAGTGTTAAAAATCTTAATCCAGACCTGAACCGCCTCTAACCTGCCCACTTCCGGTTTTAATGGAGGCAGGACAGGGGGTGGGCAGCCAGTCCACTGCGGGTCATCTATTTAAATATTATAATTAGACTGGAAGCCTCTGATTTAACCTCCATTTTGAATTTAACTTTAGCTGGTCGGGTTTTGCAGGCCTTGCACAACCTGCCAGCTAATGCAAGGCGAGGACTGCTGAATCCAGGAGGTAAGTGCCTTTACACTTACCTCGTGAATCCAGCGTCCCTGCCTAATCCATCCCCCCGCGATCGGAGACCCCCCCCCCTCCCCACATGGCCTCCAATCCCCCACCCCACCCCCACTCCTCTGGCTGCCGATCTTTGCTGGCGTCCTCCCCACCTGCTCCTCCCGGCACCCGATTCTTGCCTCCCGGGTTCCCGACTGCTTCGGAGCACCCCCGCTCCCAACCCGCCTTCCCCATTAAAATTCAATACATACATACATACATACATACGCACCTACACACATGCAGGCACACACATAGAAATAAAAAGCATGTCTGTTTTAGCAGAGGGAGAGGAGATCTCAGCAGCAGGTTCCATTTTGATCTGACTTTATGTTATCAGGCAACAAAAATGATCTCAGATGAATTTTTTAAAAAAGAGTTACAGAAGGCTCAGGCAGCAAAGAAAAGGTTACTGTGAGTATATAATACAAGTGAAGATGCTGGTAACTGAGACACAATGAAAATAAGCCTCTGTATGCCGAATATAATTAAATGTGTATGAGAAACCTAATTAATGTCAAAAACTCTGAAGAATGACAATAGTCAACAAGGAGGTTAAGCATTGATTTCTCTCACTTGTCATGTTGCAGTGTCTCAAGCTGAAGCAATTAAAAGCAAAAAATGATCAGTTCCGTACAATCAGCTTTCCTAATTGGCCTGTGAATTGTCTGCAAGTTGGAAGTTAGTCATCTTATGATCATTAACTTGTTCATTTTCTAACTAGACAGCAAATAAAATATGTCTTTGGTGTCATCATATCTAACCAGAGGTTTAAAGCTGATTCTCTCGTGCTCGAAAATAACAGCTCCAGCATCAACCATGTCAAGATTCTGGACACAGTGACAAAACTAAAACTGCCACTGTAAGCATAAGAGAATGCATCACTGCAACAAGAAGGCAATGGTGTTGGACTGTAATGAGCTCACATTTCATATTCAGCTTCTATACATATCCCTACATAATCAGCAATGGCGCACGCACCACAGAACTGCCTTGTGTCTTGGTGTGCAGCTGTGTCTAATCGGCTGCGTTCGGTTCATGAACGATGGGCTGATGTGAAGGTTTTGGAAGGCTTCTCTCTGAGCTTCTTTCCAAAATTGTAATTTTTCTCCAAATAGCTCTTCGGCCTTTACATGCTCAGCAAGCAATGATCTATCATGTATGCGTTGAATAAGGTTCCTGCTGCTGCTGCATTGGAGGCTATGCCCATCCTGTGTTGGGTTGAATATCCTCGCTGATTATCATCAGCCTCTAATAGTGAGCAAATTCTCCACATGCTGGGCTGGATTTTCTCAATGGGGGCGTGTTGGGAGCGGGACTACTGGTTTCCGGGTTTCAGTCCCACCCCCAGCGATGTCTGACCAACCCACGCTATTCTCCCTGGATTGGCCTTGTTAAGCCCACCCGGCCAATTAAGGGAAAGCCGGTGACAGAGGACGTCAGCGTATGACGCTTCATCTGTCGCAAATTTTTTGACAGATGCATTGTCAGCGTTTGACAGCTTTGAGAAGCTGCCAACACTGACAATCTCTGTTCTAAGGTGAGCCCTTGCACAGGAGACTCACCAAGACCCCTCTCCTCAGCAGAAAGCAGATGGCTGCTGCATCTGAGAATGTAGCAGCCATTCTGTCATCTCTGCCGTTGAGATGAGGCACCTCCGGATCCTCAAATGTTGAAGCCTGTAGAAGAAGCAAAGGTAAGGAAACTTTTTCCAACACTTTACACTCACCTCTCATACTTACCTGTCCACACTTGCACCCATCACTCACCTCTACAGCTGACATTTCGACCCCTCTCACCCCCACAGACCCACTGCTCGCCTTGCTGACCCTCGCTGACCCTGGCGAGGTTTGCAGCCATTGGGAAGCCCGCACTTGCAGGCATAACATGGGGATAAGCCTCAAAACTACCTGTTAACAGGCAGTTAATTGGCTCTAATACCCTTCCTGCCTCGGAGACGAGTCCCTGCGCGACTCGGGGACCCGCCTCCCGGGAAGATGGCACGGAGGCGGGTTGGGAGCGGGGTCGGTACCCGCTTCCAGTTTCTGCCATTTTCCCGGCAGTCCTGCCTCCAAACCCGCCTCCCCAGGGCTGGCAGAATTCCCCCCACTATCTTTCGGAGGAATACTTAAGGTGCACTTTAAATCAGGTACAGAGACACTTGTTGGCAAAATCAACTAGCAGGCTCATCCAAGTTGCAAGGCGAAAGATGGTTTAGGCAAATTTTTGACTAAGTTATCAGGAAACAATGTTACAGGCGTTCTCTGCTGTCATAATAAACAACAAAAACAAGTCCTCCATTAGAGAAAAGGCACCCAATCAGAATTCACATCATAATTCACCCAGGCACGAGCCACTTAACTGCTGTAAATTAATTGCTTTTCCACTCTGCGCAAACAGCAGAAAATGCAAAATGGTGCAGAGGGCAGGCAAATAATGGAACCCTAAGTACATTGCGTTCAACTGCAGCACTCACAGCATTGATTCCGCACTTTGTAGAGACTTATTTCTGGGAACAGAAAAACAAACACCGACCAGCGACAGGCAATGAATGCTGTGCTTGATGCACTGTAGTTAAATCAAAAAAATGTGTTAAGTTTGCAAGCATCCTTGAAGATTGCAGGAAGTGAATCAGCCATGGACAGGCAAAATACAGAGTTCAACAAAAATATTGTCTTACTTTGAAGGGATGGGAGCCCAAGGAGCGAAAATTGCCCTGAGCTAAAGCTCCCACATTAGAGAACACCGAGCCGAAAGATTCCAGTAAGTTTTCATCATTTTATGAAACCAGCCCAATTACTTCATATATAACAGTCTAGGATTTTCTCATTATGTATTATATAATTAATATGTATTAACATATAATGCAAGTCCTTTAAAACATATTGGGGGGGAAAAGTTCAGTCACGCCCCCTTTGGGACGCTAACTTCGCCAGGGCGCTACTTTTAGCGCGCCGAAAAAATTAGCGCCCCTGCGGCCGAAATTCATCGGTAGCGCCGCAAGAGGGAAGCGGGGCGCTACTGGAAGCCTCCCTCTTGGGGCGCTGCGAGGGAATGTCCTTAAAGGGGAGGGGCCTTGCGCAGCGTGACCCAGGGCCCAGCTGGGCCACCAGGGATCGGAGTGCCGGCAAAAGAGTCTGGCACTCCAGAGAAGTGCCGGGCTCACGGAACGCAGCCGGCACCCCGCGGGGGGGGGGGCTACACAGAAGGCCGGGGACAGCAACGGGGGGCAGGTGCTGGCAGGCAGCCAGCAACAAAAATGGCCGCCCGGCACCTCCCCTTTAATTTGCGCCGTCCCGGCCGCAGGTAGGCCCCCCTGACTCTGTCGGACATAGCGTACGGCGGTAAGTCAGGGGGCGCTACCAAAAATCGCGAGCGGGGCACTGTGCATGGCGATGACGTCATCGCCAGCGCCACGGGGCGCTAACGGTTACCGCCGCCGCTAACTTCACACTGAATTTTGCGGGAGGCATTGGCAGCGCCGTGCCCAGGCGCTAGTTGCTTTGCGCCCCGTTAGCGCCCTAACGGGAGCCGCAAATCAACCGAATGTTTCCCCCATTACATTTTCATGGACTGTAATCACTTGCTTTGTCATGTTTTTATTTTTTGGAAAGCGTAATTATCATATAAATTTCATCAAATGTAAATAAAGCAAAAGTCTTGCTTTGTCTCCACGGAAGACTCATCCACAGCTTAATACTGGGTCAAAACAAAAAACATTGTGCATCAGCACGATATTTCCATTTATCATCCTGACCATTCTGAGTGAAATTGTCAATTTGTGGTGAATTGTGGGCACTTTTGGTTTGTGGACTAGAAACCTACTAGAAGCTGAGTTGACACTATTCCAAAACCATTTAATGTACGACCCTTAGAACTGAAAGCGGACGTTTTTCAAACCCATGTCTCCGAGATGGAAAGCAAATGTCCTAACCAATGTTCCCTTTAATAACATTTTTATTGGGTGTGCCGCCCCTTTTAAGGGGCTGCGCGGCCCCTTCAAAATACCGCCCGCGCGCGGTTTTTCCTATTTAAAAGCCGGTGAACCGGCTGCGCGGGAGCTGCAGAGCGCTGCGCTGCCACGTCTTGCGGCCACATAGCTCAAAGGGAACATTGGTCATAGCCCTCTGAATCCAGCCCAGCAGCCTTTCGCCCCGTATTGCTCTCCCAGATAGGACTAACTGCATGATGCACACAAAAGAAACACTGCTGCTCAGATTGTTTCGGAGTCATTTCAAAATTGAACATTTTTGATTGTCTTTTTGCCGTCCGTCTGCCACAGTTACAAAGGTTCAAACTGGGAATTGAGTTCTTGCTGACAGTTCTCGTCAAATATTTATTAAATCAAAATCAGTTATGAATAATGTAAGATGGAATATTTTAGAACCCAAAACAAATCTTTCAGATACAACCGCTGAAATTTAATCCTTTTAATCCTGCAATATTCAATTATATAAAGTTCCAAAATCACATCTGTGAATAGCAACAGTACGAGCTACTAGCGTGGCCTTGTCTGATGTACAGTGGAAGCAGCTACCTTTAGTTAATTTTGGATGCGAGCAAAGACTCGTGGAAGTGTTTTGTGAATGGTCACTGGCCAGGCAATTACGATGTGAGTGGGATGTGCTCAGGCTGCTATCATCCCTTCATTAAGAATTAAGGTCAACTTTTGTGCTTCCACAGGGTAAAAGGCAGCTCTGGCAACTTGAGCCTCACCTCATTATGTACCAGATATGCACAGCTAATGTACTTTCATAGTCATACGGTCCAGTGCTAACCTCCACCCAACAGTGGAGTGAGGTTTTGCAGTCAATGTTTCCATCTACCTTTCTATGAACGTGAGAAGTGTGTGGTGGTTTGCAACGTAGCTTGGTCCACAGTTTCAAGAAGACCGACCTACCTACTTGAATAACCAATCCTCATCCGACTTCCAATTAGCAATGCTGAACTCGTCTATTATAATTAGCACCTCTCTCTTCTATGCTGATGCTGTGAAAAGTAATCTTTTTGAAAATTATGTGATGGCTCCTGCTATATGTCCAAGAACCTCCTCCATATCTCCAGCATAGCAGAATCCACTCCAAATTGCAGGGATATGGGGAAAGAGCGGGGGAGTGGGACTAACTGGACTGGTCTTCGGCAGACTCGATGGGCCAAATGGCCTCCTTCTGTACTGTGCGATTCTATGCTTACAAGATCCAGTACATTACTCCAGGGGTATCTGAGCTTTTGGGCTGGATTTTCATAGGGCCGTGGAGGCGTGTGGGGGGTTAAAATTGCGAAAAGTGGCGGCGGACCTAATCCCGCCTCCATTCCGCCTCCACGCAATTTTGATAAAATCAGTCGCGGGGTTTCCGACTCCGTCCCGCCTCCAAGAGGCGGGAGAGGCCATTAAAGCCCTTAACAAGCCCTAAATTGGCTCTGTAATGCCATTTTGAAACGTTTTAGCTAGTTTAACCCTTTTCCCACGTGAAGCACGCCTGATGTGAAACACGCCAGTGAAACCTGGCGGGAGCACAAGTGGATAGCTGACTATCAGCTGCAGGTCCACTATTACAACGGAGATGTGATAAAGGTAGTAGTAGTATTAGGTCTGAAAGTCGCCTCTGATGCTGCTGCATTGAATGTCTTCAGAGACTGCCTGGCCTTTGCTGTGAGAGGATCTGGATGCAAAATCTCTCTCTCTCTCTCTCTCTCTCTGTCTCTCTCTCTCTCTCTCTCTCTGAGCTGCTGCTCATTTTGCATCCAGGTCCACTCACAGCAAAGGCCAGGCAGTCTCTGAAGACCTTCAATGCAGCAGCAATGATGACATCATCAGAGGCAACTTTCAGACTCAAAACACTCATTAGTTCATGGGTTCCCACATGCTGGAACTCAATTGCCCAATTAGGTGAAAATTGCATCAATCTCCCACATCCAATTGCAGTCGGGTGGATAACACGAAATGCAGATGACACGACCCCAACCCGCCCCAGTATCAAAATCCAGTCCTTTGTCTTTGTGGGCCCCATTGGTACATTCCATGGAGCCTCACAGGTGACTTTTATATAAAGTTAATCTGAATATAGACCTTAATGTTCTAAATGAGGATTTATCCATCATTGAGGCAACAACACAAATGCAGCACTTTGCAAATCTACAGGCCCATAAAATAAGTAATAGTCTATCTCTAATAATTCACAGTCGCTTAATTTCAGTTACTGGATAATTCAGATGTTTTTAGTGCTAAAAAAGAACTTTGGATTATCAGGAGTAGACTGTATAAGTGCTCATTGGACTGAGTTGCCTGGGGTTTGAGGGCTGTATTGCCAGGGCTCTGGGGCTGCATAGAGCACTAGGACTACAGGTTGGACACCTCGACCGAAGGGAGAAAGGATTAGTACAAACAAGTTAGCTCCAAACAAAGTCAAACATCAGTGGCTCTTTTACACTTTTACAAGCCACAATTTTGGATTACAAAGGTAGTGGCCCGAAAATTAGACCTAATACGCGAGAGTACGCACTGTGTACTCTCGCGTATTAGGTCCCGAATTGCCGGTTTCCTGCATGCACTGCGCATGCGCGGGAAACCGGCACTTCGTGTATTGCAAAGGGGGCGGTTCCTAAGTGACAGCCCTTGCTGTCAAAACTATGAATGAAAGATGGTGTGCTGCCATTGGCTCTAACTGTCCCACGTGATCCCAGAGCTCGCACGAACTAATTGCGCCTCTGGGACACGCAAGCACTGCACGCCGGCAACAGGGAGAGGCCCTCAAACTGAAGTTCGTGTGGGCCCGAAACAAAAAGGTAGGCGCGGAGTGCGATATCGCGGGGAATCCTTACCCCCGCAGCAACCATCGATGTTTAATTTCTGGGCCAGTAATTAATGACAAACACCAAAGACCTTTCACTATTCTAAAGAAAAGAAAGACTTGCATTTATATAGCGCCTTTCACGACCACCGGACGTCTCAAAGCGCTTTACAGCCAATGAAGTACTTTTGGAGTGTAGTCACTGTTGTAATGTATCTCTCTATACTCTCTATTGTTCATAGCTTATGCAAGTGTTAGAAGAAAATGTAAAGAGGTTAAAGTTGGAACATCAAGTTTGAAACCCTTTTAATTCTAATTGAAATACTCAGACAAGAATATTTAATGTTGGAATTTGTAATAAACGGTAAATGTGTGTGTGTTTCCAATACAAAATTAAATCAATATGATCTAATAATGAATTAAATAAATCTCTGTAATTTTCAATAGATATCCTCATCAAGAAAAATTCTTTGACAAACTATTTTTATTTGGAGAGCAAGTAGAACCACATAATTTTCAACATAATAAAGTACCAGTGGTATGGTGATGTATTTAGAGGAGGTTTTGATCGTTGTTTTGTGTATATGTTTGTGAGACTAAACACATGAGAATAAAATGGATTGCCATGACCTTTTGTTTTTAAAGATGGCCCCCTTCAACACTGAATGAACTAATCAGGCTGTGATCGCTGCTGATTTGGGTTCAGTTTCAGAGGATTTCGCTTGTTTCAGTGGTGGTACTTTTGGTCGCTGTGGCCTCTTTCAGTTTCACTGGCTAGGCAGGGGGGTTGGTTGGATTGATGGCTCCTTGGTTAGTTGGATGTCACGTGGGGTGGTTGGATGGCCCGTGGGGTGGTTGGATGTCACGTGGGGTGGTTGGATGGCCCGTGGGGTGGTTGGATGGCCCGTGGGGTGGTTGGATGGCCCGTGAGGTGGTTGGATGGCCCGTGGGGTGGTTGGATGGCCCGTGGGGTGGTTGGATGGCCCGTGGGGTGGTTGGATGGCCCGTGGGTGGTTGGATGGCCCGTGGGGTGGTTGGATGGCCCGTGAGGTGGTTGGATGGCCCGTTGGGTAACCATTATATGCGAAACAGTACAGAGGAAGGATAACTACAGAGATTGGTCTGAATGGTGGCTGGCACTCCTACTAGATGGTGCCCCAAGTAATGTTGTAGGGGTGGAAACTGAGATGACCAACAACACCTGACAATCTGCTTGGTGCGGGAAACGACATTTTTGCTATTTATGTCATGTAGGGGGAAAAATTCGGTTGCTTTGCGCCTCCCATTAACGACCTAAAAGGGCCCAAAACAACTCGCGCCCGGGCGCGGCGCCGCCAATGCCTCCCGCGAAATTCAGCGGGAGGTTAGCGGCGGCGCTAACCGTTAGCGCCCCGCGGCGCTGCGTTGCCGGCGATGACATCATCACCGTGCGCAGCGCCCGCTCGCGCCCGGCCACGATCTTTGGTAGCGCCCCATTGACTTACCGCCGGACGCTATGTCCGACGGGGTCAGGGGAGCCTACCTGCGGCCGGGGTGGCCATTTTTGTTGCTGGCCGCCTGCCAGCACCTGCCTCCGCTGCCGCCCCCAACCTCCTTACCCACCCCCCCCACCCCCCCCCCCCCCCGCGGAGTGGCGGCTGCGTTCCATGAGCCCGGCACTTCTCGAGTGCCGGGCTCTTTTGCCGGAACTCCCGATCCCCGGGGGCCCAGCTGGGCCCCGGGTCGCGCTGCGCAAGGCCCCTCCCCTTTAAGAAGGGGAGGAAGGCCTGCGATGTGCCGCAGCGCCATGTAGCACCACGATATTCCCTCGCAGCACCCCAAGAGGGAGGCGGGGCGCTTCCAGTAGCGTCCCGTTTCCCTCTTGGGGCACTACCACTCAATTTCGGTCGCGGGGGCGCTAATTTTTCTGGGGCGCTACTTTTAGCGCCCCGGCGAAGTTAGCGCCCCAAATGGGGCATGACTCAATTTTTTGCCCATAATGTTTCATTCTTCATAAATGTAAACCCATTCCTGTGCCATTACTACCTTCAAGGGTCAACTGGCCAGATGAAATTCATATTGGGATAGTATTCTTAAGGTACAGCTTTGCTTGGCAGAGGTCTGCATTTTCAAAGTGTCCTATCTACTTGTATTCCCAACTGGGTGTCAGATCTAATTTTCTGCTAACCTAATTTTGTACCAGTTGTCAATTTAATTGAATTGAAACTGCAGTAGTGAGAAAGTAACCTGCCATTCCTTAATTATTCTTAATGGTATTAATAGCTATCCTGTGCTGCAGTATCTGTGAGTGGCATGTTAATGTTGGAAATAGCAGTCTCGGTATTTGATACTTATAATGTGGCCTGTTGTTAGAGAGACGGCAAGGGCAGAGAATTATACAATCAATCAAATATCATCAGAAATGAGGACCCCACACCCTGACTGATTTTTAGGGTAAGTTTAATGTCTGCCACATCCACACTCACACTCCTGGTCATCAACAGAAGCTGGTGGCACTGTTGTGATGTAGACATTACTCATTCATATCATTGTGCCGGATGGTTTACTGACTCCAAATTTAGGGATAAACATACAAAAATAAAGGGCTAGAAATTCATTAGAGTCCAGGAAAAGGCGGTATCATTAGAAAAGGTGGAGAATTAGCGCCAGGCGCTAATGCTATAGATTACACGCAAAATTCGTGCTCACTGCTCAAAAAAATGATTGGAGCGCTAATTCAAGTCTTTACGCCTAGGCTCATTGGCATTACACTCAAGGGTGGACCAATATCAGGTACAGTCTGATCGCAAGCCATGATTGCCACAGGCTTTTTACAGTTCTTAAAGGGGAGGTTCATTGTTGCTGCAGGACCTCATTCTCAGCATTGCTGGCTGTGCAGCTGCCGCAGCAAGCAGCAGCAGGTTAAGGAGAAGGAGCCGGAGGACTGAAGGAGCTGTACTCATGGCAGATCCACGCTCCAGGGAGTGAGCCCGCAGATTCTGCGATCAAGCATTGGAGGCGTTGGTGTTCGCTGTGGAGAGACGGTGGGCGGTGCTCTATCTGGCTAGTGGCAGGAGGCTCTCGCCGCAAGTCTTCCGCACCATGTGGAGGGAGGGAGCGCAGCACATCTTGGACAGTACTGTGGTCCCCAGGACCCCCACACAGTGTAGGAAGAAATTCAATGACCTCACTCGGGTGGTCAAGGTGAGTGAATACTTCAACATACCACCATCTGAACCACAGTCTTCACACACTGCCCAAAAAAGCCCCAGCACTCACCCACCAACAATCTCTACCTACCAACACTCACACCCACATCTCACGCCTTGCACACAATGACAGCTATTCAACTATGGCAGGTACATCACCCAAACACATTGCTCCACACTCACTCACACACTTTCCTTTCTCTTGCAGGCCAAGGTGGCTCACAACAGGAGGGAGCAAGAGCGCACAGGCGGGGGACAAACCGACACCCAACCACTGTCTGTGCTGGAGAATTGAGTGCTGCAAATCATTGGGCACCAGGTGGTGGGCACCGTGGCCACCGGTGATGTTGACCCCCCTTGGGGACAATACGGTATGTTCATCCCTACTCCTTCTTCTCACATCCCACTTCCCCCTCACCCCACAAGCGTTTCGCACTTTACAGCTAATCATGCTGTATGCATGCATTTCTCCCTTTCTGCCCCCTTCCCCTCACCTTAAGCTGACTCTTGTGCCTTTATGCTTTCAGATAATGAGCAAGCACTGGAGCAGCCTGTCCCTGAGGGTACCATTGTGAGCGAGGCAGGAGAAGATGAGGAGGAAGAACACACCGCGTCACTGCATGTCTCACCCGCAGGCACCAGCTCAGATACTGGCACTACGTGTTCTTTAGAGGCTAGTATAGTAGTGGGATCTGCACAAGGTGAGGCACCGGGGAGGAGTGGGCTGCAGCAAGGCCAGGGGGAAAGGGTAGCTCATCGGCCAGCTCCCTGGAGGGTAAGTTCGCGCATGAGTTCTGCTGCAGAGGACACAGATGAGGACCTCGATGGGGAGGCGTTCAGAAGAAGGGTGATGGGCATGCACACAGAAATGATAGGTGCAATGGCAAGGGTGCCTCTCAGCAATGATATGGAGCGCGGAGGAGTCCACCTCCAACATTGCACAAGGCTCTGCGCACACCATGGAGCCCATCATTTCCAGTCTGCAAAGGATGGTCGACTCCCAGAGAGACCATGGCGACCCAGACCTGATGCTGCATGTGATGGGCGATCTGGCAGCTTCCATTGCAGCACAGGTGGAAGCGATGCAATGTCTTAGTGCTGTAATGCAGTCTATGCTTGGTGCCATTCAATCTCAGACTGCTCTCATGCAGGCTCAGCTCGATGCCACGCCAGCTCTGACTGCTGCCATCGTGGCTGGATCTACCACAGTCGACCGGGGCTTTCATGGTGTCGCAGCAGGCCAGCAATCTGTGCTCCAACAGATTGTTAGGGATGCTGAGGTGCTGCCCCGGGGGAGTGGCAGTGGGTCAGTGGAGCAGGAACCTGCTGTCCTCTCTCAGGATGACAGCATTCCTGCTCCCACCACTGCCACTCTGCCATTGCCCTTGTTGCTGCCTGTCATCCAGGCAGCCCAGACCGCTGCGGCCTATGCTGAGGTGGTGCAGTCTACAGCCGGGCCTTCCAGGCCCAGAGCTGGTCGAGGGCGTCCTGCAAGGCCATCTCATGTCTCCTGCACAGACACTAAGCAGCCTTCCACCAGCCCTGCTGCAGCTACTGGGCCAACACTTCGTAGGAGCACTAGAGTAGGCAAAGGCACAGTAACAAGAGGCACTAAGGGACTGCACAAGGGTGAATTGTTAATATTTTTGTTGTAAATATGTGTTCACTGATTTTTTGATAAATTTATTAATTCAGTTTGGATTCATTTGTGGTGTGTCTCATTTCAGCTTTGCGCTCTTATATGGCCTGCAACAGGGATGGAATGATGGGAATGTGGTGAGCAACGGGGATCTGGGGTTTGATTAATTCGAACCGCAGTCTGATGAGGCGGTCATGGACCACCCTTCTGGAAGGCTGATGGTGTGGCTGCCTCCTCCCTCGCTCCTTTTCCTCCTCCTCCTCATCCTCCTGATCGTCTTCTTCTTCTTCCTCCTCCTCCTCCTCCTCCTCCTCCTGCTGCTGCTGCTGCCCCACAATCCCTGCTGGCAAGGGCTGGGCCCTCATGATGGCCATGTTGTGCAGCATGCAGCAGACCACCACGAAATGGGACACCCGCTCAGCCGAGTACTGGAGGGCTCCTCTCGAGCAGTCAAGGCAGCGGAACCATTGCTTCAGCAGGCTGATGGTCTGCTCGATGATGTTCCTGGTGGCAACATGGCTCTCATTATATGAGTGCTGGGCAGGAGTGTTGGGGTTGCGGAGGGGAGTCATGAGCCAGGTGGAGAGTGGATAGCCTGCGAGCTTGATGTGGTGGCTGGAAGAGTGCTGGCACACCGGTCTGGTGCAGGATGAAGGCATCTTGGCTGCCGCCAAGATAGCAGGCATTGACATTGAGGATTCGCTGTCTGTGGTCGCACACCTACTGCACACTAAGTGAGTGGTAGCCTTCGCGGTTACAGAAGATCTCAGAATTGTTATGTGGTGCCCACAAAGCCACGCGGGTGCAGTTAATGGTGCCCTGCACCATGGGGAATCCCACTATCCTGGCAAAGCCACATGCACACTCGTCCTGCTTCTCTCTGGTGATGGGGAAGGAAATGTAATCCCTTCTCCTACTGTAGAGAGCCTCTGTGACCTCCTGAATATAGCGATGGATGGTGAATTGCGAGATGTTAGCTATGTCTCCTGTTGCAGACTGGAAGGATCCGATGACAACAAAATTAAGGGCGATGGTGACCTTGACTGCCACTGAGAGAGCTGTGGTCATCCTGATCTGAGGCTGGAGGTCTGGTTGCAGGAGGTGGCAGAGTTCTGTGATCACCTCCTTGGTGAAGCGGAGCCTTCTAATACACTGCTCCTCGCTTAATTGGAGGTAGGAGCAGTGCTCTTGGAATACCCACAGAGGGTAAGACCTCCTGTTGAGAGCCCTGATGGCCCTCCTCCTCCGTCTGGCCACATGTTCCAGTCTTTCTCGCTGCCTCGGTTCTCTCTGCTGTAGATCCTGGAGGGCGAGGTCGACTGCCAGTACAGCCCCCATTAATGTAACCAAGTGTAGAAGTTTGATTTTTTAAGAATAAATGTAGCTACTTTTTAGTTGCCACAACACTCCTGATATTAAATAACATTGAAATTACGGAATGAGACTGTTGCACTATGTGAAACTAACAAGAAAGCACTGAAACTCCACTAACCTACAGCTGCGACTCATTACTGATGATCCCTTTAAATAACATCCCTGGAGCCGGCTTCCTGTTGCTTCACGCCAGCTCACCCTGTTTCCTCCAGCTGCTAAGGTAGGTGGCGACAATCAATTTTGCAGATCGGGAGGTCAGTGAGCGTTGGCATTGAGGTTCCCGGCAATAATTATTAGCGGGGCGGGGGGGGCGGGTGTTTGGCATGCAGCGTTGGAGTTGCCTCGTCCCGGCGATAATGCTCCAGCGCCCCGTTAGCGCCATCTGCTGTCACTAACAGGAGGCTCTATGGTACCGAATTTTTCCCCCAAAGTCTTTAAATAATATTCATCAACTCTAATTGTCTGACTTCATTACAACTCCAATTAGCTATCTCCATAAAAGATAATGTGAGGATTTTCATATCTGTCCGAAGCTGAACATCTGGGAAGGATGCTTCACTTGTAGAAAATTAATGACCAAGTCGCTCATCCATGTCCCACTGGCTTTCTGCTACATGCTGCAGCTCCCTAGAACAGCACTGCTGTCAGAGATTTAACACTGCATCGGGCCATGCTATACCTAATCTGGGAGTTCATCTCTGACAACTGTGCTTTTCTTGGAAGCTGCAAGCAGGAAGCCCACTTCTTGCTTGAGGTTGGTGAGCAGATGAGTGCTCATTAGTTTTACATAGAATTTTATAGCACAGAAGGGCAAGGAAACCTCCTCCTGATTACTATCTACTGCCCTCCCTCAGCTGATGAATCAGTACTCCTCCGTGTTGAACACCACTTGGAAGAACCACTGACGGTAGCAATGGCACAGAATGTACTCTGGGTGGGGGACATCAATGTCCATCGCCAAGAGTGGCTCGCTAGCACTACTACTAACCGAGCTAGCCGAGTCCTAAAGGACATAGCCACCAGACTGGGCCTGCAGCAGGTGGTGAGAGAACCAACATGAGGGAAAAACCTACTTGACCTCATCCTCACCAATCTACCTGTTGCAGATGCATCTGTCCATGACAGTATTGGTAGCAGTGACCACCGCAGAGTCCTTGTGGAGACAAAGTCCCGACTTCACACTGAGGACACCCTCCATCGTGTTGTGGGGCACTACCACCGTGCTAAATGGGATAGATTCAGAACAGATCTAGCAGCTCAAAACTGGCCATCCATGAGGCGCTGTGGGCCATCAGCAGCAGCAGAATTGTATTCCACCACAATCTGTAACCTCATGGCCCAGCATATCCCTCACTCTACCATTATCATCAAGCCAGGGGATCAACCCTGGTTCAATGAGGAGTGTAGAAGACCATGCCAGGAGCAGCACCAGGCGTACCTAAAAATGAGGTGCCAACCTGGGGAAGCTGCAACATAGGATGCTAAACAACGGAAGCAGCATGCTATAGACAGAGCTAAGCGATCCCACAACCAACAGATCAGATCAAAGCTCTGCAGTCCTGCCACATCCAGTCGTGAATGGTGGTGGACCATTTAACAACTGATGGGAGGAGGAGGCTCCATGAACATCCCCATCCTCAATGATGGCAGAGCCCAGCACCTGAGGGCAAAAGACAAGGCTGAAGCATTTGCAACCATCTTCAGCCAGAAGGGCCGAGTGGATGATTCATATCTGCCTCCTCCTGAGGTCCCCACCGTCACAGAAGCCAATCTTCAGCTATTTCAATTCACTCCACATGATATCAAGAAATGGCTGAGCGCACCAGATACAGCAAAGGCTGTGGGCCCCGACAATATCCCGGCTGTCATGCTGAAGACTTGTGCTCCAGAACTAGCCGTGCCTCTAGCCAAGCTGTTCCAGTACACTCCACATGAGCCTCCTCCCACCTTACTTCATCTCACGCTATCAACATATCCTTCTATTCCTTTCTGACTCATGTACTTATCTAGCTTCCCCTTAAATGGATTTATGCTAATCGCCTCAACCACTCCATGTGGTAGCGAGTTCCACATTCTCTGAATAAAAAAGTTTCTCCTGAATTCTTTGTTGGATTTATTAGTGACTATCTTGTAGTTATAGATCTAGTTTTGGACTCACCCACAAGTGAAAACATCTCTCTTCTATATCTACTCTATCAAGCCCCTTCATAATTTTAAAGGCCTCTATCAGGTCACCTCTCCGACTTCCCTTTTCTAGAGAAAAGAGCCCCAGCCTGTTCGGTCTTTCCTGATAATTATAACCTCTCAGTTCTGGTATCATCTTTGGTCTAACCAAGGTTCTATATAAGTTTAACATAACTTCTCTGCTTTTGAATTCCATTCCTCTAGAAATGCATCCCAGTGCTTTGTTTGCCCTCTTTATGGCTTTGTTAACTTGCGTTACTACTTTGAATAATTTGTAAAACCATACCCCTAGATCCCAGACTCTTTTCCAAGGAATAGGTGGCCTCCTTATTCCTCCTACCAAAATGCATATCTATATTGAAATTTAGTTGCCATTTACACGCCCATTCTGCAAGTTTGTTAATGTCTTCTTGTATTTTGTCACAGCCTTCCTCAGTATTAACTATACTCCCCAATTTGGTGTCATCCACAAATTTTGATATTGTACTTCCAATTCCCTAGTCCAAATCATTTGTGTAAATGGTGAACAGCAGTGGTCCCAACACCGATCCCTGTGGAAGACCACTTCCCACCTTACACCAGTCTGAGTAACTACCTTTAACCCCTTCTCTCTGTTTTCTGTTTGGTAGCCAGCTTGCTATCCATTCTGCTACTTGTCCCTTGATTCCACATGCTATGCCCTTAGTCATGAGTCTACTATGCGGCACCTTATACATACATAGATACATAGAAGATAGGAGCAGGAGTAGGCCATCCGGCCCTTTGAGCCTGCTCCGCCATTTAATGAGATCATGGCTGATCCTCCAATTCAGTATCCCGTCCCCGCCTTCTCTCCGTAACCCTTAACCCCTTTTGCCTGTAGAAATATATCTAATTCCCTCTTAAATATACTTAATGAGCTGGCGTGCACTGCCCTCTGTGGCAATGAGTTCCACAGGTTCACCACCCTCTGAGTGAAGAAATTCCCCCTCATTTCTGTCCTAAATGGTTTAGCCCTTATCCTTAAATTATGTCCTCTAGTTCTGTTCTCACCCGCCAAGGGAAACATTCCTTCTGCATCTAGTCTGTCTAGACCTGTCAGAATTTTATACACTTCTATGAGGTCCCCTCTCAATCTTCTAAACTCCAGTGTGTACATCCCTAAACTACATAGTCTCTCCTCATAGGTCAATCCCGCCATTCCTGGTATCAGCCTGGTGAATCGCCGCTGCACCCCCTCCATGGCAAGAACATCTTTCCTCAGATGAGGCGACCAAAACTGTACACAGTACTCGAGGTGTGGTCTCACCAGTGCCCTGTACAGCTGCAGCAAGGTATCCCTGTTCCTGTATTCCAACCCTTTTGCTATGAAGGCCAGCATACCGTTTGCCTTCTTGACCGCCTGTTGCACCTGCATGCTCGCCTTCAGTGACTGGTGTACAAGAACACCCAGGTCTCTCTGTACTTCCCCCTCTCCCAATTTATTGCCATTTAAATAATAATTTGCCCTCCCGTTCCTGCACCCAAGGTGGATAACTTCGCACTTGTCCACATTATAGTGCATCTGCCATTTATCCGCCCAATCACCCAGTCTGTCCAAATCGCTCTGGAGCTTCCTGGTCTCCTCCTCTGAGCCCACCCCCCCTCCTAGTTTAGTGTCGTCTGCAAATTTGGAAATGCTGCATCCGACTCCCTGATCCAGGTCATTAATGTAAATTGTGAACAGCTGGGGACCCAGGACAGATCCCTGTGGTACCCCACTTGTTACTGCCTGCCATTCAGAAAATGAGCCGTTTATTCCAACTCTCTGTTTTCTATCTGACAGCCAGTTCTCTATCCACGTCAATACTTTCCCCTTTATCCCATGAGCTTCAATTTTCCATGCTAATCTTTTATGTGGGACCTTGTCGAAGGCCTTTTGGAAGTCCAGGTACACCACATCTACTGGCTCTCCGCCATCTATTTTACCAGTTACTCCCTCAAAAAATTCCAATAGATTAGTCAAGCACGATTTACCCTTTGTAAATCCATGTTGACTCTGTCCTATCCTGTCCCCATTTGCTAAGTGCTCCGCTATTTCATCCTTAATGATGGACTCCAGCATTTTGCCCACAACTGATGTAAGGCTTACAGGTCTGTAATTACCTGCTTTTTCCCTACCCCCCTTTTTGAATAGTGGGGTAACGTTAGCTACCCTCCAATCCATGGGCACTGTTCCCGAGTCTAATGAATTCTGAAAAATCATACTTAGTGCATCCGCTATCTCTAGGGCCACCTCCTTCAGTACCCTAGGATGCATGTTATCAGGCCCTGGGGATTTGTCCGCCTTCAATCCCTTTAGCTTCCTTAGCACCATATCCTTAGAGATATTGAATTGCGTCAGTTCCTCCTTTGCCAATGTCCCTATTTTTCCCGATATCCCAGGGAGGTTTTTTGTGTCTTCCTTCATAAAGACTGACCCAAAGTATGCATTTAGTTGGTCTGCCATTTCCTTATTTCCCGTTATATATTCCCCCGTATCTGACTGCAATGGACCAACTTTGGTTTTCACCAGTCTTTTCCTCTTGATATACTTATAAAAGCTTTTGGAGTTAGTTTTTATATTTTCCGCCAGCTTGCTTTCGTAAGCTATTTTGCCCCTCTTGATTAAGCCCTTTGTCCTCCTTTGCTCTATCTTAAACTGTTCCCAATCTTCCGCTCTGGCGCTTTTTTTGGCTATTTTATACGCCCTATCTTTGGATTTTATGCTGTCTCTAATTTCCCCTGTTATCCACGGTTGAGTCACCTTTTTAGATTTCCTTTTATGCCAGATTGGTATAAACAATTTTTGCAATTTTGTCATTCTATCTTTAAATGCTTGCCATTGTTTATCTACCTCCAGTCCTCCCAGGAACGTTGTCCAATCAGACCTACTCAGTTCCCGTCTAATGGCATCATAATTCCCCTTGTTTAAATTCAGGACCTTAGTCTCTGAGTCAATTTCTTCGCTCTCCATTTCGAGTGAGAAATCGATCATGTTATGATCGCTCTGACCCAAGGGTCCCCGTACAACAAGATTACTAATTAGTCCCTTCTCATTGCACAGTACCCAGTCCAATATAGCCTGTTCCCGAGTTGGTTCCTCGACATATTGATCCAGATAACCATCCCTTAAACACTCAAGGAATTCCTCCTTTTGAAAGTCCATGTATATGACATCCACTGCATTACCCTTTTTTACTCTTCTGTTACTTCTTCAAAGAATTCAATAATAATTGGTCACGCATGACCTTCCCTTTTGAAATTCGTGCCGACTATTCTTTATATTTTCGATTTCTAGATGTTTTTCTATTACATCTTTTAGTAAAGACGCCAATATCTTTCCTACTATCGATGTTAAGCTAAATGGTCTATAGTCCCCTGAATTTGGTCTACCTCCCTTTTTGAATATAGGAATAACATGAGTTGTCCGCCAGTCCTCTGGCACTATTCCCATTTACATTGAACTCTGCTTGTTCCAGTGGTTCTGGTGATGGTTAAAGATTCCATAGCACTATTGAATGAAGAGAAAGAAGTTCTCCCCATCTTCTGGCAAACATTCTTCCCTCAAACAATACCATTAAAAAAACCAATCAACTGGTCATTCTTCTTGTTGACATTTGTAAGCTATTGCTGTGCACAAAATATCTGCCACATTTCCTATGTAACAGTCGCTGCATTTCAAGATAGTCCATTGTTCTTTTGAGATGTTTCTGACAGATGTGATAAAGTGTTATATAAGTCTTTTTGAAACCCAGGACAGCCCCCAGTTTCTTTAATAATGTGTCAATTATTACAAAAATATAGTCCATTCTCTGACATGTCCTTAAATCAACTAGGAAAAATGATTACAGAAGAAATATTGGATATTGCATGAGTGGAAAAGATGGGTATCAGTGATCTCAGACAAGTGAAATATCTCATACCACATTGTCAGTGGTACCTCCCATTTGTTTTACAGTCTAGAGTATGCCGTGGAGTATGGTGGGCCAAATAATAGTTAAAACAAAATTAGTTCTTGTTTTTATTTTGATTGCAATTAGCAATCAGGTTCTTGTAGCTGAGGAACTACTGGTAACAAGCAGAGTATAAATTGATAGCAAAATACTGCGGATGCTGGAAAATTGAAACAACAACAGAAAAACGCTGGAAAAACTCAGCAGGCCAGGCAACATCCGTGGAGAGAGAAACAGAGTTAACGTTTCAGGTCGAAACCCTTCGTCAGAACTGAGAAAAAAGCAGGAAATGAAACAGATAAAAAAGCAAGGGGGAGGCTGGGAGGAGGAACAAAATAACAAAAGGGGTGGTCTATGGTAAGTGAAAGTAATGAAGATGAACAAGGTTGAAGAGCCAAACGGAGATAAAATTGAGTTGTGGTTGTTCCCATTGCTCATGGCACAGAGGACATGTGGCTACCATTCCTTCAGAACATAATCTGGGCACCATTGTCACTTTCTGAAATAACCAGCATGGCTTCTGGTGCAGAATTCCATTAGTGTAGGATGCAGTGAAGCTACTGAATTTGCGTCACTGTATTCCACACAAGTGCGACTAGTTGATAATGATCAGAAGTGCAGAGATTTGAGTCTAAATTTACTCCAGCATTTCTATTTATTACCGGGAGGGAGATCAGCCACAAGAGCCTCACATCAGTTGTGCGGTGATGACATCATGTACTTACATGTTTGAACAAAAATTGGATTATTACATCAAAATATGTCTGCCAGCGAAATCCTCCTCCTTTATTGTCACTTTGAGTTGCTGGCACACTGATCCATTTGTGAGAGTGGTGTCTGCAACTGAAGTCAAAAACAACAACTTGCATTCATATAGCACCTCCAACACAGAAAACGCGCCAAGGAACTTCACAAAAGTGCAGTCAGACAAAAATTGATACCGAGACAAAGAAGGAGCTATTAGGAGAGGTGACCAAAAGCTTGGTCAAAGAGATCGGTTTTAAGGAGAGTCTCGAAAGAAGGAGGGGGAGATGGAGAGAGGAGGCGTTTAGGGGTGGAATTCCAGTGTGGGGCCAAGACAGCTGAAGACACAGCCACCAATGGTGGGGCAAGGGGGAGGGAGATGGGGTAAAGCACAGAAGGCCATCATTGGAGAAACATGAGGGAAAAAATTTGTGTTCGCCAGCAAAGTTGCCGGTGACACAGTTAACGGCCACTGGAAATGGCCGCAATTCTAAATGAGTGAAATTGGTCTGAGGGGGGCATGGAGATAGGTGGCGCAGCGCTCACCTTCCGTGCAACGCTGTCCTGGTGGTGTTGCTGGAAGGATCCGGGACGAAGTTTCTGTCCAGGTCCGGCGTTGGCGCTTCCCGCAGCCTCTGTGAGCGAAGCTGTGGAGCTCGCAAGGGATTGTGGGTAATGAGGAGGTCTGAGAATTAAAGGGGCCATGCACACTGAAGCAATACAAAATAAAATGCAGTGAATCAATACATTTTTCAGCCCTTTCTGCCTTTTAAGAAATATTCAATATTTAAAAGAAGTTCCAAATGTGAATATTCAGCTGTTAAAGCTGAATTATCTTCCTAACCTCAACAAATGTGAAAACTGCCTCAGAACGAACACAAATGGCTCAGCAAGCCAGGGAAGGGGCACCGAGGGTCTCATACGCTGCCCTCCAGCCTTGTGCAGGGGGTCAACACTGCAAGAGCGGTCCTCTACCCACAGGGGCCAGGAGGCCCTCCAGAAAGAACGATGTGGGAGTACATCACTAAGGCCGTCACTGCCAGCAGTGTCGCCCCCACCACCTGGCTCCAGGGCCCAAAGAAGCTTCATGACCTCAGACCACTGGTCAAGGTCAGTGAATGCCTCTTCAAAATCCATCTCCTAACAACTGCGCCACTAGCCTCACACACTGCTCGATCCACGACCTCCACCCCCAATCACTCACTTACCAACAATCTGCACCAATCACGAGGCACATCTCCCATTCCTAGCCTCACCTCACCCCATTGGAGGAGACAGTGCAGGTCATTCTTGGCAGGTGCATGGACGAGCCCTTGGCCAGCGACAGGGCTGAAAGGATACAAGATGCTGGTATCCTCATACGTTATCTTCCTTCTGGCATGCACCTCTTGCTTTCCCACCTTCCAGACAGCACAACTCCACCCTTGTGCCTTCCTCATTTCACACACCCAAGAAATGCAGCCTGCCCAACCAGTGGGTCAACAAGAAGAGGCAGCCTGCCCAACCAGTGGGACCACAGGCGGGTGATTTGGTGGGACACTGAGTAGTGTAGAGGAACAAAGGGACCTTGGAGTGCATGTCCACAGATCCCTGAAGGTAGCAGGCCAAGTAGATAAGGTGGTTAAGAAGGCATACGGAATGCTTGCCTTTATTAGCCGTGGCATAGAATACAAGAGCAGGGGGGTTATGCTTCAACTGTATAAAACACTAGTTAGGCCTCAGCTAGAGTACTGCGTGCAGTTCTGGTCACCACATTACAGGAAAGATGTGATTGCACTAGAGAGAGTACAGAGGAGATTTACAAGGATGTTGCCGGGAGTAGAGAATCTTAGCTATGAGGAAAGACTGGATAGGCTGGGTCTGTTTTCCTTGGAACAGAGGAGGCTAAGGGGAGACCTTATTGAGGTGTATAAAATTATGAGGGGCATAGATAACGTGGATAGAAAGGACCTATTTCCCTTAGCAGAGGGGTCAAATACCAGGGGCCACAGATTTAAGGTAATTGGGGGAAGGTTTAGAGGGGATTTGAGGGGAAAGTTCTTCACCCAGAGGGTTGTGGGTGTCTGGAACTCACTGCCTGAAAGGGTGGTAGAGGCAGGAACCCTAACCACATTTAAAAAGTACTTGGATGTGCACTTGGGATGCTCTAACCTGCAGGGCTACAGACCAAGAGCTGGGAAGTGGGATTAGGCTGGATAGCTCTTTGTTGGCCGGCGCGGACATGATGGGCCGAAATGGCCTCCTTCCGTGCTGTAACTTTCTATGATTCTATAATTCCATCCCGGATATCCCGGCCACAAGGCGGCTGTCTGGGATGCATTCTTCCATCTGATTCCATTTCTTCTGCATCCTCCTCTTCTGTGTCTTCCTCTTCCCTCTGCAAGTGGATACTGTAAATATGAAATGACAGCATAAAATGCTGCAAATACTCAGTTGGTCAGGCAGCATGTTGACCTGAGACGTGAACTCTGTTTTTCTCTCCACAGATGTTGCGTGACCTGCTGAGTATTCGCAGCATGTTCTGTCTTCTCAAAGGCCTTCATTTACCATCCGAGCCCTTGCAAGCATCCAGCAGCACTCCCTACACAATTAAAACATTTTTCACATCTATTGCAGCAAGCCAGCACTTCAATAAAATAAAAAAAAAGTCCAAACCCTTAAATTGAAACTTGAATGAAGTGTGTCCCTTTAAGAGCTGCAGACATGGTCACTGACAGCCACTGTCAGCCTGCTTGCACGCCAGGTTGCTTAGGACCCAGCGCTAGGGTCGAAGTTCGCGTTGGTGACGTTAAGTCGGCGTTGCACGCCAATTGACGTCACCACGCCACCATTTTTCTTTACAGGGCACTGCCAGTTACCGGCCGCGCAAAGGGGGAGACGAAAATGGTGGCTGCTGCGGGACCCACCACCAGCTGGCAAAAGAGCAGCGGCCGCCATTTTATCGCCATTTCATGGCGCTACGGAGTGGCGGTGAGTACATGAGTTTCTAGCCCATGGAATTCTGCGGAGGTTGTAACGCTGGAGGAGGTTACAGATATAGGGAAGGGTGAGGCTATCAAAGGATTTAAATACAAGGATGAGAATTTTAAGTTGGAGGCATTGGGGGATCGGAATCCAATATAGGTCAACAAGGCCAGGGGTGATATGCAAGCGGGATTTGGTGCGCAATAGGATATGGGCAGCTGGGTTTTGGATGAGCTGATGTTTATGGATGGTGGAAGAGGGAAGACCGGCCAGGAGAACATTGGAATAGTCGAGTCTGGCAATTACAAAGGTATGGATGAAGGTTGCACCAGCAGATGGGCTGAGGCAGGAATGGAGGTGGGAAATGTTAGAGTTGGAAGTAGGTGGTCTTTGTGATGACGAGGATATGGGGTCAGAAGCTTAGTGTAGACTATAGAATGCTGCAGTTATGAGCAGATTAGCTCAACCTGAGCAATCGATGGCAAGGATACAGAGTTTGTGGTGGGGACCAAAGACTTCAGTCTTCCCAATGTTTAACTGGAGGAAATCGTTGCTCATGCAAGACTGGATATCAGACAAGCAGTCTGACAACACAGAGGCAATAGTTGGGTCAAGAGGAGTGGTGAAGAGGTAGAACTAAGTTTAGTCAGTGTAGTTGTGGAACCTGGCCCCACGTCTTTGGATGGTATCACAAGGGGCAGCATGTAGATGAGGAAGAGGAGGGGGCTAAGGATATAAGGTAACGGTATGGGGGCAGGAAGAAGAGCGATTGTTTATATAATGAGCCGGATATTCCGATCCCTACGGGTGGGTACGCGCTGTGTACTCACCCGTAGGGACATTGGAAATGCTGGTTTTAGGCATGCACAGCGCATGCGCTGGAAACCGGCATTTCCGATCTGTCAAGAATGCTCTTGACAGATCCTCCGGCTGCCCGGGAGAAGGGCCTCTGCGGGCGGATAGTTCTGCTTTTTGGAGACCCTCCGCCCACAGGAAACCCTTACAATTCTTGCGCCTGGTAAAAGCAGGGTTGAAAAAAGTTTAAAAAAAAAAATTCCACTGATTTATCATTTAAAAATACTTTAAAGAAAGGTAAGTTTATTTTTAGCCCCGTAAAAAACTTTAATTATTTTTTTCAAAAATTTAACTTTTGTTTAAAATAGTTAATTTATTGTACTTTCAAGTCATTTTAAAAATGTGATGTTTTTTTTTAAATTTATTTATTTAAAGTTTTACTATGTTTTGGGGGTGATCTCCTTTCATATATTTGACAGGTCTTCCTGTCAAATGTATGAAGGGAGATTCCCTTCTTTGTTTGGCTCCCCATGACCCACATGATCCCAGGGACGCTGCGCACTACCTGCGCCTCTGGGATACGTGGGCCCTGCACACCGGCAGTTTAGAGAGGCCCAGCATCGAAATTGTGCGCGTCCCGGGAGCCCTCAGGTAGGGCGCAGATTTTTCCAGATCGCAGCCCTCCGCCCGCGGGAGGCCTGTGATCGGAATATCTGGGCCATTATACTTATTACATTAAACATACTTCAGTTATGTGGAGAGACTGGAGAAGCTGGCTTGTTCTCTTTAGAGCAGAAAAAGATAAGGGCGATTTAGTAGAGGTGTTCAAATTATGAGGGGTTTTGATAGAGTAGATAGGGAGAAACGATTTACACTGGCAGGAGGGTCAGTATCCAGATTTAAGATTATTGACAAAAACTCCAGGGGGAATTGAGGAGAATTTTTTTTTACGCAGCGAGTTGTCATGATCTGGATTATGCTGCCTGAGAGGGCAGTGGAAGCAGATTCAATAGTAACTTTCAAAAGGGAATTGGATAAATACTTGAAAAGGAGAAATGGCGAAAAAGCAGGGGAGTAGGACTAATTGGCTAACTCTTTCAAGGAGCTGGCACAGGCCCAATAGGCCAAATGGCCTCCTTCTGTGCAGTATGATTCCATGATTCTATGATTGCTGGCTACAATTGGATGTGTAAGAGTGTTACCAAGCGAGGGCTTCCCACTGAGCTGGACAGTAGCAGAGAGACTTTGGAGGAAGATATCATTACATATTTAAAAGTTCCTTTTTACTCTAAATGTTTTTGGATTTCCTGTTTAGATGACTCATGTGATTGAGCATTAGGCTCTCTACATCCTTGAGAGTGTTTTTAGGAACATAGGAACATAGGAACAGGAGTAGGCCATTCAGCCCCTCGAGCCTGTTCCGCCATTCAATGAGATCATGGCTGTTCTGCGACCTAACCCCATATATCCGCCTTTGGCCCATATCCCTTAATACCTTTGGTTAACAAAAAGCTATCAATCTCCGATTTAAAATTAACAATTGATCTAGCATCAATTGCCGTTTGTGGATGAGAGTTCCAAACTTCTACCACCCTTTGTGTGGAGAAGTGTTTCATAATTTCACTCCTGAAAGATCTGGCTCTAATTTTTAGACTATGCCCCCTAGTCCTAGAATCCCCAACCAGCGGAAATAGTTTCTCTCTATCTACCCTATCTGTTCCCCTTAATATCCTGAAAACTTCGATCAGATCACCTCTTAACCTTCTAAATTCTAGAGAATACAACTCTATTTTGTGTAATCTCTCCTCGTAACTTAACCCTTCAAGTCTGGGTGTCATTCTGTAAACCTATGCTGCACTCCCTCCAAGGCCAATATATCCTTCCTAAGGTGTGGTGCTCACAGTGCTCCAGGTGTGGTCTAACCAGGGTTTGACTTGCCCAGATATTTAGTTAGTGTTCAATGCATGGCCAGAAACAGCACCCTTTTTCAGATTATCAGAGCTTCTATCCTGTGCCTTCCTGGAATTCTTCTTGTCTTCAGAAGGTATTAGAAATACATTATACCAGACTTAATTTTAGCCTTTTGCATGAAACACAAAATATTAGCATGCAAGTACAGCAAGTAATCAAAAAGGCAAATGGAATGTTGGCCTTTATTTCAAAGGGGTTGGAGTATAAAAGCAGGGAAGTCCTGCTACAACTGTACAGGGTATTGGTGAGACCACACCTTGAGTACTGCGTACAGTTTTGGTCTCCTTATTTAAGGAAGGATATACTTGCATTGGAGGCAGTTCAGAGATGATTCACTAGGTTAATTCCAGAGATGAGGGGGTTGGCTTATGAGGAAAGGTTGAGCAGGCTGGGCCTATACTCATTGGAATTTAGAAGAATGAGAGGTGATCTTATTGAAACATATAAGATACTGAGGGGGCTCGACAAGGTAGATGCAGAGAGGATGTTTCCCCTCGTGGGGAAATCTAGAACACGGGGACACAGTTTTAGAATAAAGGGTCGCCCTTGTAGAACTGAGATGAGGAGGAATTTCTTCTCTCAGAGGGTCGTAAATCTGTGGAATTCTCTGCCCCAGAGAGCCGTGGAGGCTGGGTCATTAAATACATTTAAGGTGGAGATAGACACATTTTTGCAAGATAAGGGAGTGAAGGGTTATGGGGAGCAGGCGGGGAAGTGGCTTTGAGCCCATGATCTTATTGAATGGCGGAGCAGGCTCGAGGGGCCAAATGGCCTATTCCTGCTCCTATTTCTTATGTTCTTATGTTCTTCTTATGTTTTAACTGCCAACCAAATTTATTAAAAAGTAATAATAGAATGGGTGAATAGTAGAAGCAACAATGTATTTTTACAGTCGTTGCTAAAATGAACTCCTCATTGTAATAGAAAATAATAGTTTGCAGTGTCTGCTAAATGATGCTGTAATCTGGTTTAACTCATCCTACCTTCAGAGGATCTGGACAGCCTCTCGTCGAAGGCACCAGATTTGTAAAAGGCAGGCAGTTAGAAACCTTCAAAATGGTGACTAGCTCCTCATGATTTTAAATTCAAAAAGAGCTGCCAATCAAACAATCACACAAAATGTCTGTATTTGAATTCAGTGCCTTGTCCCCTTTCCCGACAATTGCTTTTCAGACAAACCAACAGAGTTTTGCAACACAAAAGTAACAATATGGTCTGGCAACTTCTCTCTGAGACTGAAGCCGGTTTTAATCTCTGACCTACGCTGACTGACTGGTTTAAGGAAGCCAAGACCAAGCTAAATCTTAGACAAAAATGCTCCATTTTGTCCCTGTATTTCCTCTTGCAAGTAATTCAATTAAAGTTAATCTTAGGTTAGTCTTTCTATAATGAAATTACATCATCGCAGAAAATGATTTTAAAGAATTTGAAGTGGGTTACGAGCACACGAACAGTGACGGGCAGGAAAAGACCCTCTGGTCCACCCAGCCTATCCCACACAACTGTGATACCTTGTGTATTAGTAGCCATGATGTGGAGATGCCGGTGTTGGACTGGGGTGGACAAATGTGAGAAGTCGCACAGCACCAGGTTATAGTCCAACAGTTTTATTTAAAATCACAAGCTTTCGGAGCGCTGCTCCTTCGTCAGGTCATCTCTTCACTTCACCTAGACGAAGGAGCAGCGCTCCGAAAGCTTGTGATTTCAAATAAAACTGTTGGACTATAACCTGGTGTTGTGCGACTTCTCACCTTGTGTATTGACAGTGGAAGAGTCAGCATGCTTTAGTGTATTGGAGACCTTTATGTGAAACCTAATTGCCAGATCACTACAAAGGATCAATAGATGTTGTAGTGCTTCTATTCTAACACCCTTAGAGTATTTGTATTGGAAGATTGAATTACAAATCTCAGCATCATTTAGCCTGTGTCAAGTCCAGATGTTTGCTACATCAGTCTGCTCACATCCAGTTGTTTTCCTTCTGATTGGATTGAAATTATTAAATATGTGTGATAATTTTAATAGTCACTCAAGGAAAATTCTGCAGTGAGAGACAGGTTCCTCTAATCCTGTTGTGTAAATCTTATTTCATATTCTACTTTTGTAAACTGTTAAATTATTAATCCCATCCTTTCCAGCAACAACCAGTTGGAACACTGCATGTTATATCATATTGACTGCAGATTATTGCTGGAATTTCACCAACATTCACGTTGTGACAACACGGCATCATTTGCAAAGTTTTATTCCGAAATCCTTCTCATGTTTGGCATGAGCGGTCAGAGCTCAGTGTTTTGACAGAAGTGTCACTGAGAAGGGAGTGCTGTCTCCCAGCAACATGGTATCTTCCTTCTAATTATAAAAATAAGGCCATTTCTAAAACTTAGACATTGATTTCAAACTCACACATCACTAGCAGATCATTCTCAGTCATATGAGAGGTTAGCGAGCAGCCCCTTCAAACATTGCTTTGCAATATCTGCTGGCATACAACTTGTATATCTTCCATAATTTTAAAGTTAATCATGCAAATATTGTGAAACTGGGAGTCCATTCCGCCTCCTGTATCAATTATTCAACTGGAGAGCTCAAAATAGAGAAAGAAACTCATTGCAGTAGCAATAATCCTCCTTTAAATGCCTTTAGCATGAACTGTAAATATGATGTGACGGTGTTTAAACATGACATTTAGTATTTACTAAATATGCAGTTGACAGAACACCAATACAGAATCAACCTTTATTTCTATTATAACAGCCTGTCCAGTTGAGAGATTTTGGAACATTTCTCGAGTGACCAGTTGAAATGTTAACTGTGCCTGGATGCTTGAACAGACAGATCGATTGAATGTTACCGCTGCCACAAGCATCAGTTCAACCATACTGCTCACAATCCAAATATTAATTTTAATTGCACAGGTCCCTGTGATGGCTTTTGGACTGCCAATCCTCTATCTGATTTGCACATGTGTGGTCTTTGCAACCACCAACAGCCATTCTTAGAGCTGTCTGAATGATATTGCCAATTAGCGGCTGTTTTGTGCCATATGCCAGAGCTGTCCAAGGTTTCATGGGCCGCGTAGATGAGTAACATTTTACTGTATCATCCTATATTTATAATAACACATAGAAGTTTTATAATACACAGTGTGTACCATGTAGTCTCAGGAGCCACAAATGAAGTCTAAATTCACGCTCCCTTTAATTTGCATATATCTCCAGTCACCGATACTAACGTACGTGGTGTTCTGATTTACAGTTTATCCACCAATGAGAGGATTGTGCTTTCTAAACCACTTGACCTACAAAATTCAAACAGGATAATCCAACAAATAAGAATGACCTAGAAATTCGTCTTGGGCGGTGGTGCAAAACAAAAGAACATAAGAAATAAGAGCAGGAGTCGGCCATACGGCCCCTCGTGCCTGCTCCGCCATTCAATAAGATCATGGTTGATCATCGACCTCAACTCCACTTTCCCGCCCGATTCCCATATCCCTTGATTTCCCTAGAGTTCAAAAATCTATCTATCTCAGCCTTGAATACAGTCAAAGACTCAGCATCCACAGCCCTTTGGGGTAGAGAATTCCAAAGATTCACAACCCTCTAAGTGAAGAAATTCCTCCTCATATTAGTCTTAAATGGCCAACCCCTTATCCTGAGACTCTGCCTCCTAGGGGAAACAACCTCTCAGCATCTACCCTGTCAATCCCCCTCAGTATCTTATAAGTTTCAATGAGATCACCTCTCCTTCTAAACTCCAGAGAGTATAGGCCCAATCTACTCAATGTCTCCTCATTGAACAATCCTCTCATCCTTGGGATCAATCTAGTGAACCTTTGTTGCACAGCCTCTAAGGCATGTATGTCCTTTCTCAGATAAGGAGACCAAAACTGTGCACAGTACTCCAGGTGTGGTCTCACCAAGGCCCTGTACAATTGTAGTAAGACTTCCCTACTCTTGTACTCCAACCCCCTTGCAATAAAGGCCAACCTGCCATTTGCCTTCCTAATTGCTTGCTGTACCTGAATGCTAACTTTCTGTGTTTCCTGTATGAGGACACCTAAATCTCTCTGAACACCAACATTTAATATTTTCTCACCATTCTGTTTTCCTATTCTTCCTACCAAAGTGAATAACCTCACATTTATTCAACATTATATTCCATCTGCCACCTATTGCCCACTCACTTAACCTGTCTATATCCCTTTGCAGGCTCTTTGTGTTCTTCTCACAGCTTACTTTTACACCTAGCTTTGTACCGTCAGCGAACTTGGATACATTGCATTCGGTCCCTTCATCTAAGTCATTAATATAGATTGTAAATAGCTGAGGCCGAAACACTGATCCTTGCGGCACCCCACTAGTTACAGCCTGCCAATCTGAAAATGACCCGTTTATCCCTACTCTCTGTTTTCTGTCCATTAACCGATTCTCTATCCAAGCTAATATATTACCCCCAACCCCAAGAACCCTTACCTTGTGTAGCAACCTTTTATGTGGCTCCTTGTCGAATGCCTTTTGGAAATCCAAATATACTACATCTATTAGTTCCCCTTTATCTACCCTGCTAGTTACATCCTCAAAAAACTCCAATAAATTTGTTAAACACGATTTCCCTTTCATAAAACCATTTTGACTCTGCCTAATCATATTCTGATTTTCTAAGTGCCCTGTTACCACTTCCTTAATAATGGATTCCAGCATTTTCCCGATGACTGATGTCAGGCTAACTGGCCTGTAGTTCCCGGTTTTCTCTCTTCCTGCTTTCTTGAATAGCAGGGTTACATTAGCTACCTTCCAATCCGCTGGGACTGTTCTAGAATCTAGAACAGTTCCAGCGGTAGCTAAACGGGCAGTATTGGATCGGCCACCCGTTATACGCAGCACCTAATATTCATTTCCATTGACTATGTGTGCATAATGGGAGTTGTAGTCCATCAGAGTGCCACTGGTGCATTCTGGGAGTTGTAGTCTGCTACCTGGTTGCGAAAACAAATCAATAGGGAAAACAATTAAAGTTCTAGAACCACAGCAAAACTCACGCTCCAGGCCCCAGAGAGCGGGATAGATTTATGGAGGGAAACATTGCAGAGATTTCAAACCCAGAAGAGAAGTTGCTTTACGGGTAAGTGTGATGGGACTGTTTTGAATTATCCAATCCTAGGATGGTGAGAGAGGTATGGGTTGAAATTGCGGAGGCACTGGCCATAATCTTCCCATCCTCCTTAGATACGGGGTTGGTGCCACAGGACTGGAGAATTGCAAATGTTACACCCTTGTTCAAAAAAGGGTGTAAGGATAAACCCAGCAACTCCAGGCCAGTCAGTTTAACCTCGGTAGTGGGGAAGATTTAGAAACAATAATCCGGGACCAAATTAACAGTCACTTGGACAAGTGTGGATTAATTTCGTAATATCTGAGACTGTCAACGTTGCTCAATTAACAGTGATTTGTTGCTTTTTTAAAAGAAAATATATGAGATGATACTTGAACCAGTTAGCTGCAAATGTAACCAATACTTTTATTTTGAGACACTAAAATTTGATATATAATTTTTCCACAGACAGTGGAATTGCAGCGCGCTACCAATATTTACTTGGTGCTAATTTATAACATATTGTACTTTATTCAGAAGAGCGTGGGTTCGAGCCCCACTCCAGGTCTTGAGCACATAATCTAGATTGACAAGTCAGCGCAGTACTGAGGGAGTGCTGCACTGATGGAGATGCCGTCTTTCAGAACAGACATTAAACTAAAGTCCTGTCTGCCCTCTCAGGTGACTCATTAAATCTTCCATCACAGAAGGAGGTCATTCAGCCCATTGTTCCTGTGTCCGGCTCTTTGAAAGAGCTATCCAATTAGTCGCACTCCCCCACTCTTTCCCCACAGCACTGCAAATGTTTTCCTTTTCAAGTATTTATCCGTTTCCCCTTTTGATAGTAATATTGATCTGCTTCTACCATCCTTTCAGGCCATGTATTCCAGATCGTAACAACTCGCTGCGTAAAAGAAACTCTCCTCATCTTCCGCCCCCTCCCTCCCCACCCGGTTCTTTTGCCACTTATCTTAAGTCTGTGTCCTCTGGTTACCAACCCTCCTGCCAGTGGAAACGAATTTTGCGTGCTGCCTGCACCACTTGGAACAGGCGCAGGCAAATAGCGCTGGGCGGTGGGTGCCCCCTCCTGTTTTGCGGCCTTATCCAATTTCTAGGCCACAGTACTTAATCCTAAATGCCTCTGACACCAGAGCTTCCGTTTCATGACAATACCTGAGACATCACAGGCCGAAAAGAAACTCGTTCGAATGAGTTCATTAGTACAAACTTTATTTTCTTACCAGACAGTGCTTCATGCCACACGGGTCAAACATTGGGTATCTGGTCTGGATGAGATGAGATGGCTTATGTGGAGAGAAAAAAACTGGTGCAGCTTTGATGGGCCGAGCAGCCAGTTTCTGTGCTGTATTATTCTACCGTTCCATTCTGTGATGCAGAAAAGCTGCAGTCTGTCTGCACGGGTACTGATGGAAAATCGAAAAAAGCACCTCGTCCCCCTCGTCCTCATTTTTCTTTGAAAATACCCCTGTTGCAGCAAACATACCCAAACATGCTGGCATCCCATCTCACCCAGGAAAGGATACAAGGTGGAAGAAAACAGATGGTGAGGAATGAATTCCAGACATGCATGGGGGTCCCTGGTTGACTGGGCTGGTATGCAATTCCTATTTCAGTCAAGCACTTCAAAACCATGTAAATATAGATTGAAGAAACAGAACTCAACTCCGCTCAAGGCTTTTTTCTAATGCTGCCCTGTGGTGAGAATACAAAGTGCCAAATTAAAAATTTAGGCCAGCTAATTAAAAGCTGCACAGAACCATTTTGCATTATTCGGTAAGTTTTGCAATTCAGTGTATCTAATTAAAACCGAGCATTCGGCAGACACTTTACTCAAGAATGCCACTCATAATTAGAAATGATTATTTGCTATGCAGGTTACACATTGTGCGACTGTGACACGAATGTACCACCCATCACAAACCCAGCCCAGGACCGTATGTGCCTGTAACTCACTGCTGACCTGCATTATTCTGGACATATACCGTGCATTGAGTTCCTCTGGAACACAACCAGTAACATGCAGATAATGAAATAAAGAAGCTTAATACCAAGCAGAGCAGCACTGAAAATGGCAACAGACACTGGAGGCTTGCAAAATTGTATGATTCTAAATATAAAATTCGACACGCTGTCCAACATACGATAATTATCAGATAGCTATAGCACTTCTGGGTCAAAGGATGTTTCAATCCGCAATGGCAGGATGCCAATCTGATCTCAGTGATTCAGTTACACATTGTGCTGATACCTGTATGTGCAGCCATCATATAATCCTGCTTGCAGTTATGGCAATGTCTGTGTAACTGTCTGGGTGAATCACTGGCCCCAATATTTATGATGTGGAGATGCCGGTGTTGGACTGGGGTGGACAAATGTGAGAAGTCGCACAACACCAGGTTATAGTCCAACAGCTTTATTTGAAATCACAAGCTTTCGGAGCGCTGCTCCTTCGTCAGATGAAGTGAAGAGATGCATATGGGCACAGCATATATAGTCAGAGAACAATGCCAGACGACTACAGTTAATCTTTCTAACTGCCCTTTATCACACCTCAGCAGAGAGATAATCACGGCAATCAAAGGTGTGGATGGTGTCCAAACAGGTCAGTCAGGAAAACATTACATCAAAGACAATGAGGTGGGGTCACAAGGGGTCAAATGTGGTGGATGCTGGGGTCCATTTGATGTAATGTTTTCCTGGGCGGGGGGAGATCGGAGAGGCCGGGGGCGGGGGTGAGGGGGAGATCGGCAAGGCCGGGGGGGAGATCGGAAAGGCCGGGGTGGGGGGAGTGGGGCGTCCAATCTCGGGGGCTGGCGGGATCGGTCGATCACGGGAGTGATTTACAGGTAGCTTGGTGGGCCCACGGGTAAGCACTCCTGCTCCTCCTGGCCCACAAGCAGTGTTGGAAAGACACTTAGCTGCTGGATCCAGCAGTCCCTGTCTTTCTTTAGCTGCTGAGTTTCCCGAAGCCCGGGAAACCCGGCCGGCCAGCGTAAAATTTAAAATGGAGGTAAAATCTGAGGCACGCAGCCACATTAAAATAGTTAAATGAGCGGGTTGGTTGCCCGCCCCCCATCCCGCCTCTGTTAAAACCGGAAATGGACGGGTTCGAGGTGGTTTGGGTTCAGGTTTGAGATTTTTAACATTTTGACATCCCAGCTAAACACACCCGGTTAAAACTGTGCATATGGTGACATTAATTCACCTCTCTCACTCTGTCAGACTTGATAACTACTCCAAGTCAGTTGTCTTGATGCTATCAGCACTCATTTTTAACTAAATTAGACATTCACAAAACCAATGGAAAACAAATAGTAGAGAAAAGAAAAACTGCAATTGCCGGAAATCTGAAATTAAAAACAGAAGAATCTGGAAATACAGTGAAAGAATAGGATAGGTTGGCCTAGAAATTCTGGAGCGCCCATTTTTGCCTGGTCGGAAGTTTGTGCGTACGCTTCCTGCCCGCCATTTTGTGGACTTAGGAGGCTGCAGAGTGCCTGTAAAACAGGTGCCATGGCCCAATTTCTAGGCCGTTATGTTTTATTTGGGACCCTTCACCAGAAGCCCGTGGAACACAAAGCTAGCTGGGACTCTATAGCAAAAAGAGTTAGTTGAGAATCTGTAGTGTCAGCTGTGGCTCAGTGGGTAGCACTCTTGCCTCTGAGTCAGAAGGTTGTGGGTTCAAGTCCCCACTCCCGGGACTTAAGCACAAAAATCTAGGCTGACACTCCCAGTGCAGTGCTGAGGGAGCGTGGCACTGTCAGAGGAGCCATCTTTCAGATGAGACGTTAAACCAAGGCCCCATCTGCTCACTCCAGTGGAAGTAAAAGATCCCATTTTGAAGAAGAGCGAATCCCTGGTGTCCTGGGCCAATATTTATTCCTCAATCAACATAACAAAAAACAGATTATCTGGTCAATATCACCTTGCTGTTTGTGGGAGCTTGCTGTGCGCAAATTGGCTGCCCTGTTTCCTACATTACAGCAGTGATTATACTCCAAAAAGTACTTCATTGGCTGCAAAGCGCTTTGAGACGTCCGGTGGTTGTGAAAGGCGCTATATAAATGCAAGTCTTTCTTTCTAACACAGAGCAATTAAGGTAGCTGTATAATGCTTTGCTGATGTCTTTGCAAGATTTGAGACCCATCTAAGGAGGGGTTTCTTGGGGGTTTCTTGGTGGCTCTGCTTCTTGCCACAAGAGACAGACCCACCTTCAGTGAGAATATACACATTGCAGTCGGAAGTGGAGACAATTATTTTTTTCTGATTAACAGCAGGCTGTGCAGCTCAGCATGGGCTAATGAATCCGTTTTTTGCTCACTTATTTATGTGAGCCTTGCCAGGTCGGTGAAGAGCGTGCAGTGCCTCGAAACAAATGTTGTGATTCACAACTTAAGCTCCTTGTCCTGAGTGCACTTAATTTTCTGCTGTTCTGGCTGCTGTGAAGTCCTCCCTATAATGTGAATGGAGTAGTTTCCACAACACTGGTACCCAGAGGCATTATTGCAGACCATTACTTGAGGTGTTTCCACAATATAAATGAGCCATTAAACATGCTACATTATTCAGTGCATTTGAGTAGCTCTGAATGCATAGATAGTATGTGCGTCACAAGGCGATGGATGTTCTTGACAATACTTACGATCACACAGAGGCTTTCTCAGAATCTCAGCTCAAGTGTAATTGTTATAAGCATTATCGGTCTCCTGTTTTGCTGTTAGAACCTGAGGAAATGCACCTCCCTAATCTGCTTTTCTGAAAAGACCTTTATAATGCCGAAGACATTGAGCAAAGGTATATTTGTCAGTGAAATATTACTGTGTTGTGAATTATACAATTTCATAAGCAATGTGATCAAAGATTGAAATGAATGTAGGATGATTAAAGATGCATGAAAGCAACAACAAACTGGTGGAGAAAAGACATTTGTACATTAAATATAAATTTAATTTACATATTTTCTGTATGCATGTTTATCTGTATATCTGTGTTTATGTGGTACGAAGTGTGTGTGGTGTGTGTGTATGAGGTGCATGTGTGTATGAGAAAGAAAGACTTGCATTTATATAGTGCCTTTCACGATCTCAGGACATCCCCAAGCACTTTATAGTCAATGAAGTACTTTTGAAGTGTAGTCACTGTGTGTGTGTGTAGGAGGTGTGTGTGATGCATGTATGTGTATGTATGTGGTGCGTGTTTATGTGGTGCGTGTGTGTATGTGTTATATGTGTGTTGTGTGTGTTTTTTTTATTCATTCACGGATGTGGGTGTCTCTGGCAAGGCCAGCATTTATTGCCCATCTCTAATTGCCCTTGAGAAAGTGGTGGTGAGCTGCCTTCTTGAACTGTTGCAGTCCGTGTGGTAAAGGTACTCTCACAGTGCTGTTAAGTAAGGAGTTCCAGGATTTTGATCCAGTGACGATGAAGGAACGGTGATAAACTTCCAAGTCAGGATGGTGTGTGACTTGAAGGGGAACTTGGAGGTGGTGGTGTTCCCACTTATTAACCCAAGGATGGATGTTGTCCAGGTCTTGTTGCACATGGGCATGGACTGCTTCATTATAGGAGGAGTTGCGAATGGCACTGAACACTGCAATCATCAGCAAACATCCCCACTTCTGACCTAATGTTGGAGGGAAGGTCATTGATGAAGCAGCTGAAGATGGTTGGGCCTAGGACACTGCCCTGAGGAACTCCTACAGCGATGTCCTGGGGCTGAGGTGATTGGCCTCCAACCACCACAACCATCTTCCTTTGTGCTAAGTATGACTTCAGCCAGTGGAGAGTTTTCCCCCCGACTCCCATTCACTTCAGTTTAACTAGGGCTCCTTGATGCCACATGTTGGACTACTTTCTTGTTCTTTTTCATCTCGTTACTTTAAACGCCAGATTACACTCAGTTGCAGCAACGCAGGATCAAGACTTTATTGAAACTCCATACTTCACAAAACCAGTATGAGCTGCTAAACATTGGTTCACTCACATCTCTTATACAAATTTTGCCTACATTCCATGCATACCACCAATTAATCATAGTACATCAAAGATATATACAAATGCCAACAGAATAATGACATAAACCCAACAAACATGCACTTAACTGTTCTAATTATTTTATTGCCATGACCAGAAGTGACCTAATTTCCGTCATAAACTCTTCCCATTTCCCTAAACACAAGTGACCAAGCTGACATATTCCAGACCATTACAGATATGGCTGAATGACTCTGACATATTCTCCTGTTTTACTTTCCTGTGAAGATATCCTTGCTTTTAGGCCTGTTTACACAATTTACAACACATGCTGTGCTGATCCCATGGACTGCCCAGAAAGAACATTTGAGGTACTCAGGTAATGTGGACTTTTGCTCCCACATCACACTCGGTTAAATGCTGCCTTGATGTCAAGGGCAGTCACTCTCACCTCACCTCTGGAATTCAGCTCGTTTGTCATGTTTGGACCAAGGCTGCAATGAAGTCTGGAGCTGAGCGGTCATGGTGGAACCTAAACTGAGCATCGGGGAGTAGGTTATTGGTGAGTAAGTGCCGCTTGATAGCACTGTCGACGACACCTTCCATCACTTTGCTGATGATTGAGAGTAGACTGATGGGGCGGTAATTGGCCGGGTTGGATTTGTCCTGCTTTTTGTGGACAGGACATACCTGGGCAGTTTTCCACATTGTCGGATAGATGCCAGTGTTGTAGCTGTACTGGAACAGCTTGGCTAGAGGCGCGGCTAGTTCTGGAGCACAAGTCTTCAGCACTACAGCCGGGATGTTGTCGGGGCCCATAGCCTTTGCTGTATCCAGTGCGCTCAGCCGTTTCTTGATATCACGTGGAGTGAATCGAATTGGCTGAAGACTGGCTTCTGTGATGGTGGGGACCTCAGGAGGAGGCCTAGATGGATCCACTCTGCACTTCTGGCTGATGATGGTTGCAAATGCTTCAGCCTTGTCTATTGCACTTGCGTGCTGGGCTCCACCATCGTTGAGGATGGGGATATTCATGGAGCCTCCTCCTTCCGTTAGTTGTTTAATTGTCCACCACCATTCACGACAGGTGTGTATATTTGGTGCATGTGTGTTTTGAGATGTATGACAAGGAACTTTTAGTTAATATCGGACTCTTGTTCCGCAGCATTTTCATGTATAATTTGCACCCCATTAACTACTGGACAAAAATCTATGCAGAAATTGCAACTGATTCACCGAATCTGCTGTAGGAGCATGTTTCTGATCAGGTTTCCTGTGTTTCTAAATGTTTTCAATTCTTTCCTCTCTCTTACAGAAGACACAACATTTGAAGCTGGGATAAGAGTGCAGCTCCACACTCAGTCTGAGCCACCATTTGTACACGAGCTGGGATTTGGGGTGGCACCAGGATTCCAAACGTTTGTTTCCACTCAAGAGCAACGGGTACTGCACTTCTTCTGATATTCAGCTAAGCTTCTGAGTGTTTCATCTCCAGCAGTACTTAAAATCCATAAAACTCTTCTTTACAAAGTCAAACCTTTTCCCTCCATTTTCGTCCCTCTGTTCTAGATGTCACACCATTCTGTAATTGAGAGGATGGGCAAGATACGTGCTCCAGCCTCTGCCAGTGCTGCTCTATTGCTGACTACTGGAAAGTTGGAGGCATGTCCAGGGTTACTCTCTCAGCCTAGTTCCTCTCCAATGTGGAAATACCTGGCATCTGCTTGGTGTCTTTAACAACACAGCTGAGACCAGTAGCTCATCAACAAGAGTCACGGGCATGACACCTGTATTCTAGCACCCCAAGGCATAGCATAGGGGAACACCAAGCAGAACAGCCATTATTTATGCACAGGATCTTTGAAAAAAATATATATATGTAAGTAAAACAGAAACCAACTAGTTTGTACCAGAAAACTGTTCTTCATTGTGTCTGGATAATGCGACTAATTTTATCTCATTGAAACGTATAAAATTCTGACAGGGCTAGACAGACTGGATGCAGGGAGGATGTTTCCCCTGGCTGGGGGGGCGGTCTAGAACGAGGGGTCACAGTCTCAGGATACGGGGTAGGACATTTAGGATTGAGATGAGGAGAAATTTCTTCACTCGGAGGGTGGTGAACCTGTGGAATTCTCTACCACAGAAGGCTGTGGAAGCCAAGTCACTGAATATATTTAAGAAGGAGATAGATAGATTTCTAGACACAAGGGGCATCAAGGGGTATGGGGAGAGAGCTGGAATATGGTATTGAGATAGAGGATCAGCCATGATCATATTGAATGGCGGAGCAGGCTCGAAGGGCCGAATGGCCTACTCCTGCTCCTATTTTTCAATGTTTTCTATGTTTCTATGTTTTAACATAAACACGCCCACGTTTTTGCTGATTTGGTGTGACTGTTTTTAATTGTCCTTTAAATATATGCTTATGTAATTGCGAACAAGATTGCCTGCTACATTGACGACGGCCAACCAAAACACAAATTTTATGGAAGTTATAAATCTCAGTCCACAGCTATATCACCACATGTAAAGAAAGAAACCCCAATTAAGAGCCACTATCTGTTAAAGTAATGGATTAATAATTAGACTGTTAATTAAAGTTGCCTGACTATTGAAATAATAAATCCATTCGTCTGCAATTGTGGATCAACTGCAAAGTCTTTTACGACAGAGCGCAGGAAGTTTATTATCATGCCAGTGCAAACAGACCCTATCATCAGCTTACCAGCGGCGTGAGTCCAAAGTCAGCACTAAACTGCATGATTCTCAGACAGGCTCCAAACACATGTGGGACGCAAATATGCTTCAGCTTTCAACCCGACCCATTATCCTTCCCATTTAAAAGGACAGAGTTACATGTTAAATCCTTGTAAATAGGGTACAGTTTTTCAGCACTATATTTTCTGAAAATCATCTGAAATCCAAGGTAGGGTACCAAAAGTCTATTGAAAGTACAGTCAATTAATGAGGCACAAGAAAGTTAAATATCTTCAATAGCTTGAAACTGGAAAACTACTAGCTATTTTGCCATATGAGCTCTGGTTCACAAAGCCTTAACAGCAGAAGTATCTGCTTCCTGGCTTCCTAGAGCAGAGAAGGTTAAGGGAGATTTAATAGAAGCGTTCAAAACTATGAAGGGTTTTAATAGAGTAAGTAAGAGAAACTGTTTCTACTGGCAGGAGAGTTGGTAACCAGAGGACACAGATCTAATGTAATTGGCAGAAGAACGAGAGTGGAGATGAGGAGACATTTTTTTACACAGCGAGTTGTTATGTTCTGGAATGCACTGCCTGAAAGGGTGGTGGAAGCAGATTCAATAGTAACTTTCAAAAAGGAATTGGATGCATACTTGAAAAGGAAAAATTTGCAGGGCTATGGGAAAAGAGCAAGGGACTGGGACTAATTGGGTAGCGCTTTCAAAGACCCAGCACAGGCATGGATGGGCTGAATGGCCTCCTTCTGTGCTGTATGATTCTATGAAATTATGATCTACTTTAAGTGTCCCCATCAACTGGCTTTGTCTTGTCTGAATAAAAGGCAACAGACATTGTACCGATCCACAGGAAGAGCTCATAGTCTGACAGGAATACCTACAGACCAGTATCCCCAATCAAGTGAAAGTTCATAGAAGCCATATGAATTGAAAAGCTCTCACATTTTTAACAAAAAAAGAAAAATTGCTTCTGCTATAGAAGTAGTAAAAGTACTATTCAATCTTTATTCTGTAACCCTCCTTTTTTCCTACCCCTCCTTTTAAATCATGTCTCTTCCCCACAGAATGTAAGTTTTGGCCAAAGCTTCATCCGCAGAGTATTAAGTGTCAGTTTGACTCAGTGCTCGCACACTTCTGAGTCAAAACGTCCTGGGTTCAAACCTCTCCCCAGGACTTGAGTACAGAATCTGTGAAGGGATATTTACTAGTCCTAGCCCCTTTGGGGCTATCCCGGATCAGGCGTATTTCTCAGATGTTCACTTTCAACTAAAGTTTGAGGTAGCCGAATCATAAAGACGCTTAATTGGGTCTAAAGGTCCGGGCTATCTCTCCCTAAAGGAAAGGACAACCCGAGAATGTTACCGTCCTCCAGATAGCACTTTTAATAAGTTTAGCTGGACTGTAACGTCCTTGATATTATGAGGGTCCGGAGAACTCCTTCAGAATTCTGTAACTCTTCACCAAATAGTGTACAGAGATTGAGTTCACAAGTTATTGATACAGAAGACTTATGTGAGACAATTCTAAAAATATATAGAGATTTATTAAAAGAACTGACATGCAATTTACAGTTGGTGAATCAGTCAATCGCAACGTTAACAGTTCTAAAAAGAGAAAAAATACGATATTTTTAACAGAGAATCTTACTTTTAAATCTTAACTTCACTGCAGTATTACAGTTCTTAAAGTTTTCTATACAGGATATCCATCAATATCAAATACCTTTGATCCCCGAGGTACAAAGAGTTGGAGACCACAGCGCATCCTCTGTGGTCGAGAATCGCTTTGCCCGATTAAAGCGAATCCGATATCCCATTTGAAACTTCTATATTTATACCCTTTTCCAGTTGTATTTCCTTTAAGGTTTTCTGCTGATGCAAGTTAATTATCCCTATTCATCTTTCTGCCGACCTCTGCAATTCTTACTGCCACATCAGCTTGTAATATTCCAGAATCTTGTTGCATCTCCAGGTGTTCTGGGTTGACCATATAAAACGGTGTGATGGCAGGTGTCCCTTATTTTATGTCAACTTTACGAGGGCAGATGTTCCTTATCTTATGTGACTTCTTTATGATATTTAAATTAAAACACCTTATCCAGGGTGAACCATTGTTTTTGTTCCCAAAAGTCAGCCTGTCGGAGCCATGCACCTTCTGTTTCAATAAGGTTATTTATTCAGGGTCAACAACTGTCTTATCTCAATAGCCAGAATTCTTTCATAGCTATTTCATAGTTAGGTTTCTAAATTTCCAAACCCAGTTTGTCATGTTTTAAAGAATTTATAAGGTAGAGTTCCTGATATAGTATATTCCTTCACATCTGGGTTGACACTTAAGTTCAATAGTGTATATAAATGCAAGTTCAAATAAATGTTTCTTTCTGATTGTTTGTAGATAGCTATCTGTTTTCATGCTTCTCTTTCTTTCCTTAAAGCAATAACTAAAATAAAGGGCTAAATGAGAAACAGGAGTGTTTGCTCATCAGACAGGCATAGATCTAACCTTGCACATTGATCAATAAAATTATCTGGTTAGTGCCATGAAAATGGGAGTGCTCGAGGGTGATTCCCGAAAGGCCAGTCTGACTCTAGTTAGATAAGTATTTATACTGGGGAGCAGATATTTAATATGCTGCAGTAAAAGCATATTCATTTGGAAAAGTGCTAGTTTATATTTCCACTGATTGAACAGTTTAAAAACCTTAACTGCACATTCAGACCGATGAGACTCCAAAGGTTAATGAATAATGAAGTGTTCGAACTGAAAAATTGATAGATTAACATTTACAAGGATGTACTAAAAATGAAAATAAAGGTCATTTAATCTGGTCTAAATGCACTGAGTGTTTGGACCACAAATTATATCATTCAATGTCAGCTAAACACATACTTAAGAAACCCATTTCCACTCTAATGAATATGTGTACTATTCACAGGAATGCATATAAACATAAAAATCTCTTAATGTCTCTTAACCTCTCCAGCCTTCTATCCTATCACAGACCTTCCCTTTTGTTCTTTCATTCCCTCCCCCCTTTCCCAGCCCCTACACTTGCTTAAAAATCTGTTCCATTTCCTGCTTTTTTCCAGTTCTGACGAAAGGTCATCGACCTGAAACATTAACTCTGTTTCTCTCTTCACAGATGCTGCCTGACCTGCTGAGTATCTCCAGCATTTTCTGTTTTTATTTCAGATTTCCAGCATCTGCAGTTATTTCTTTTTGTATTAGTGTTTAATTCACTTCCACCTCTCTTCCAGGACTGCCCACCTTGAAGAAGTTCTACTCTTCTCTCCGATGGGATTTCCGTTTGTCTCTTTTACCTTGTTCATCTTCATTGCTTTCTGTCTCCCTTCTCGTGTTCGATCAGGCATCTACCAAAACTCGCTTTCACAGCCATATATCTTTCCTCAGCAACTGTCTACAGCTCCGACTTACTCCACGTGGATTCCAACTGAAATTCCACCCCTCGTGTTTTGGATCCACCCAGGGTTACAGATATCTCCAAGATATTCAGCGTTCCTCGAACCACTGCTCTCGCCGTATCCTGAGATCCACGCTGAATGCCATGCTCCGCCACATGAACACTCTCGACCTCTCTCTTCAGCAGCACCGACTCACTCTATCTCAAAGCTGTCCTAGTCCGCAGTTCCATTTCATTCTTCGCCTCATCCGGCGAAGTTTTTTAACAAAAAACTTTTTTTCTTCCTTTCAGGTGTCAAGGATCGCAAGCTTCAAAAACTCTTGGACACCAACGCCCCTCCGGAACCTTCTTCCCCTTCACTTTCCTCTGACCCCATCCCTTCTCCCAATCTCACCCCCTGCCGCGTTTTCACTATCCCCTCTGACCTTCCCCTCTCTGACCCCGAACGATCAGTCCTTAGCAAAGGCCTGAGCTTCATCCCCTTACGCCCCCACCTCAATGAATTTCGAGCTCGGCACGATGCTGAGCAGGAGATGCAACACATGCCCTTATACCTGCCCCCTTCCCACTGTCCAGGGCCCCAAACACCCCTTCCAGGTGAAACAGCGATTTACTTGTACTTCTTGCAATTTAGTATACTGTATTCGCTGCTCACGATGTGGTCTCCTCTACATTGGGGAGACCAAACGCAGATTGGGTGACCGCTTTGCGGAACACCTCCGTTCAGTCCGTAAGGGGGACCCCGAGCTTCCGGTCGCCTGTCACTTTAATTCTCCGCTCCACTCCCACTCAGACCTCACCATCCTCGGCCTCTTGCATTGTTCCCCTGAAGCTCAGTGTAAGCTAGAGGAACAGCACCTCATCTTTCAATTAGGCACTTTACAGCCTTCTGGACTCAACATAGAGTTCAACAATTTCAGATCATAACCTCGGCCCCTATCATATATATATTTTTTATCCACACTTTTTGTTTGTGCAGCTGTCCTTCATTCTGCCAGCGCAATTTACACTTCCTCTAGAGCCATCCTTTGTTTCTTAACCTGTCCCATTACCATCTCCTTTTGCCTTGAATATCTCTTAATGTCTCTTAACCTCTCCTGCCTTCTATCCTAGCACAGACCTTCCCTTTTGTTCTTTCATCCCCTCCCCCCTTTCCCAGCCGCTACACTTGCTTAAAAATCTGTTCCATTTCCTGCTTTTTTCCAGTTCTGACGAAAGGTCATCGACCTGAAACGTTAACTCTGTTTCTCGCTTCACAGATGCTGCCTGACCTGCTGAGTGTCTCCAGCATTTTCTGTTTTTATTTCAGATTTCCAGCATCTGAAGTATTTTCTTTCTGTATAAAAATAGAGGGAATGGGCAACACTGGGAAGAATAATTGACATACTCACGCTGATGTTGGAGGATGAGCAAGAGCAGATTTAGTTAAAAGCCAGGAGCAGAAACATCTCTTCTATTGTTTTGTATTTATGGCTAGAGGGAAATTAGCAATGCTGCAGATCTGTCTATTCCAGGTAGATTGTGTTATTTTAGCCACACTACCTGATATTTTTCTGTTGCAGTAGATTTTGTTTGGGCGGCAAAGTACATTGGAACTCTAAAAGACTGTGCCACAGAGTGATAGGACATAAGTTTACAGCTGGGTTTCTCCTGATGTCACCTGTGCCTATGGGCAGACAACAACAACAACAACTTGCATTTATATAGCGCTTTTAACGTAGTAAAATGTCCCAAGGCGCTTCACAGGAGTATTATAAGACAAAAAATTTGACATCAAGCCACATAAGGAGAAATTAGGGCAGGTGACCAAAAGCTTGGTCAAAGAGGTAGGTTTTAAGGAGTGTCTTAAAGGAGGAAAGAGAGGTAGTGAGGCGGAGAGGTTTAGGCAGGGAATCCCAGAGCTTAGAGCCTAGGCAACAGAAGGCACAGCCACCAATGGTTGAGCGATTATAATCAGGGATGCTCAAGAGGGCAGAATTGGAGGAGCGCAGATATCTCAGGGGGTTGTGGGGTTGAAGGAGATTACAGAGATAGGGAGGGGCGAGGCCATGGAGGGATTTGAAAACAGGGATGAGAATTTTAAAATCGAGGCGTCGCTTAACCGGGAGCCAATGTAGGTCAGCGAGCACACGGGTGATGGGTGAACGGGATTTGGTGCGAGTTAGGACATGGGCAGCCGACTTTTGGATGACCTCAAGTTTACGTAGGGTGGAATGTGGGAGACCAGCCAGGAGTGCATTGGAATAGTCAAGTCTAGAGGTAACAAAGGCATGGATGAGGGTTTCAGCAGCGGATGAGCTGAGGCAAGGGCGGAGACAGGCGATGTTACGGAGGTGGACATAGGCGGTCTTAGTTATACCATATATACAGCTGAGACAAGAAAAAAGAGGAAGGAGACACCAGTCCACCCCTCCCCATTCTGAGCCAAGAAGAACACTTGTGTCTCTTACCCACCCTCTTAGTTGGAGAATGGTGTACGGCACAGGGAGATAAAGAAGGGAAGTTATAGTGGGCAGATTTTCCTGATAACCCTATTTCTGCCACTGGACCGGCCCAGCAGTGCTGGTATTTCCTGTAATGGACCATTAATATGGCCCAGGTGCACCCCTGTTGCAGTCCCACCATCTGGCAGTGCCCAGAGCCTGCAGAAAGGAGAAAGGACTTTTTGCAGCTGTGTGTTCATCTCCAAGATCAGGGGCCTTACGTGGAAAGAACTGTAACTGAACTGCAAACACAATTACGTTTGTGCTGTGAGTATTTTGATGAATTCAAACTTTGGATTCAGAAAGGCTTCCATTTGCACAACTTAAGATACAAACCCAGCTCTCCACTTGTGTGCCATGTATTATATTGGCCACATTACTCAATCTAACAGAAACAGTAAGTGACCAGATCAGTTGGTGAGGCTTCAGGAAACACACGGCTGCAATCTGGCTTTGTTTTCCATCAAAGAGTTCTCCAGTTGAGCATTGCGTTTACGTGGGAATATGCAGAGATACTCCATTATCTAATTATCTGCAGAATCGCATTCGGTAAAATACTCATGTTGGATTACAAGTACTAGCTAGCATTTTAATGTACAAAAATAGGACTTGTGAATTGCACAGTAGTAAATTACGCTGTCATATTCTGAAATTATGCAGGATTGCCTGCAAGGAACAAGACACTGCTATCACTTGATTCTGTAACTTAAGAACAAGCAGGGCAGTAAAAAGATCTTGAGCAAAGTTGATGAGAATATGGAATAAAAATATTTTTCCAAGCAAGAATCATTTAAAGGAAATTCTAAATCTAATAACATTGGCTTGTTAACAATCACAAAATATTCTTTAATATGCAGGAGAGTGCCAATCTTTGACTGCTCCTTTGCACAATTTTAATCACAAGTTTAGAACAGTGCCCTCAGAGTTAACAATGTCTATATTCTATTCTTGCTGCTCGTACAGGTGGTTCTAATGGTGATGATCAGTATTCGAACACGTGAACATAGCTCATCCATTGTCTAAAGGAACTCCAGGACCATTGCCATAATCATCACCAAGACTAAGAAACATTGTGATACCAGGGTTATTTTGTGTTATTTTCACCCCCTTGGTGCAGTCTTGCCCCTTGTTATTAAAGCACCACTGTATCAAACTGAAGCATGTGCGGAGAAATCGGAAAGCGAGTGGTCGTCTGCTCCTGCTGCTGCTGTTATTTGGTGAAATATCACCAGAAACAGGAGAGTGTGACCCAATGTCCATGCTTCTTGCCGGGAATAATGTGGTCAATCACAGGATGATCACAAGAACAATAGCAAGCATTTTGGGAGGTTAGAAATTATGCTATTGGTAATTAATCACCAAGTGGTCTTCCTAAGTGTAGCAACATATGAAAGACTAATGAAGATGGAATTAAACAATAATTGAAATCAGACTTTGAACCAAACTTTCACTGATGAAAGAAAAAAATAATTTGGATTTGTATAGCGCCTTTCATGATCGTAGGACATCTCAATGAAAGAAAGAAAGACTTGCATTTATATAGCGCCTTTCATGGCCACCAGACGTCTCAAAGCACTTTACAGCCAATTAAGTACTTTTGAAATGGAGTCACTGTTGGAATATGGGAAACGCGGTAGCCAATTTGCGCACAGCAAGCTCCCACAAACAGCAATGTGATAATGACCAGATAATCTGTTTTAGTGATTGATGTAGAAAAACTACTAGGCACTTGGTCTGAGTATTAAACAAGGCTTCAATCAACTGTTTTTCAACATGGAGATCTAGTTGTGTCCTTCACTAGTTCCTGTTAAAGAATGTCCTGAGCAAGCTGGGCTCATGCCCGAGTATTTATACCCTCCCTGGACAGCGCCACCAGCAGGATGCCCAGTATTATTTCATAAGTCATTTACACATGAATGACAAGATTCATGTCAGTGATGTTGATTGAGGGATAAATATTGGCTAGGACACTAGGGAGACCTCCCCTGCTGTGATATAGGCAAACACAGCAGCCAATTTGCACACAGCAAGGTCTCACAAACTGCAAAGAGATAAACGACCAGGTAATCTGTTTTTTGGTAATGTTGGGTGAGGGGTAAATGTTGGCCAGGACACAGGGAGGACTCCCCTGCTCTTCAGATATTGCCATGGGATCTTATGCGTCCCCCTGAGAGGGCAGATGGAGCCTCAGATTAATGTCTCATTTGAAAGACAGACCCTCTGACAGTGTGCCACTCCCTCAGTACGTCACTGGAGTGTCAACCAAGATTGTGTGTTCAAGTCTCTGGAGTGGAGCTCGAACCTACAACATTCTGACTCGGAGTGAGACGGCTACCACTGAGCCAAGACAGACACACGAGGCCGGTGAGGTCATTATAATGGACTGGTGTTATTGTGATGCAATAAATGCTGGGAAACACTGCCCAGCTGGACTGAACTCCACCAACCAAGGGCATGAATGTACATAAGAGAAGTAAATAGCACTTTAGACAATGCCTTCTCCCTGAGGGAGACTTTGTGAACCGAGGTATCCCATTACTGTAGCAATACAGCTCACATGATGTGCCAGGAAAGAGAATGAATGTCACTGTTTCCATAGTGGTCAAAGAAACAATACCTTAGGTCAGGATCACCTTGTAATGTCAGTGTTGGAGGTTGTGAATCAGTGTTTCTCTTCCTGGTCTTTGCAGTAGGGGAGATCCCAGAAACACAAGGCTACCAGGAGCAAACACCACGAATGGAAAACCTGATTCCCAATGTCAGTTCCCTAAACTTGTCTTGACCAGAACGTAGACGATTATTGAGGTCTTTAAAGATAAGAAGACAGTATTTGTGTAGAGAATGCTGCAGTGTAGCTGCGATGATTGTATATTACATCAGAGAGATTAGTAAAATATGAAGAATGTTTGAGACAAGCAACTATATTGGACGCATTGGAGTGGTAACCTCTACCTCAGGAATAACACAATACGGTAAGTGTGAACCTGTTTGTGGTAGTTCATTTCTTCTTAGGCAGTCCCTCGGAACCGAGGATGACTTGCTTCCACATTAAAAATGAATTTGCAGGTGACTGATGAGTCCAATGCGGGACCTACAGTCTCTGTCACAGGTGGGGCAGACGGTGGTTGAAGGGGCGGGTGGGTGGGGTGCTTGGGTTGATGTGCGCTCCTTGCGCTTGGCTTCCGCTTGCTCCCAGCGAAGAGACTCGAGGTGTTCGGCGCCTTCCCGGATGCTTCTCCTCCACTTTGTGCGGTCTTGGGCCAGGGATTCCCAGGTGTCGGTGGGGATGTTACACTTTTTCAAGGAGGCTTTGAGGGTGTCCTTGAAGTGTTTCCTCTGCCCACTCTTGCTGTGCCAGAGCTCCGAGTAGAGCGCTTGTTTTGGGAGTCTCGTATCGGGCATGCGGACAATGTGACCCGTCCATTGGAGCTGATCGAGCGTGGTCAGAGCTTCGATGCTGGGGATGTTGGCCTGAGCCAGAACACTGACGTTGGTGCACCTATCCTGCCAATGGATTTGCAGGATCTTGCAGAGGCAGCGTTGGTGGTACCTCTCCAGTGCTTTGAGGTGCCTGCTGTACATGGTCCATGTCGCTGAGGCATACAGCAGGGCGGGTATCACTGCTGCTCTGTAGACCATAAGCTTAGTGCTGGGTTTGAGGTCCTGGTCTTCAAACACTCTCTTCCTCAGGCGACCGAAGGCGGCACTGGCACACTGAAGGCGGTGTTGGGCTTCATCATCGACGTCTGCCCTTGTTGACAGTAGGCTCCCGAGGTATGGAAAGTGGTCCACGTTGTCCAAGGCCTTGTCGTGGATTTTGATAATCGGGGGGCAGTACTGTGTGGCGGGGGCAGGTTGGTAGAGGACCTTTGTCTTACGGATGTTTAGAGTAAGGCCCATGCTCTCGTACGCTTCGGTGAAGGTGTTGACGATGGTTTGGAGTTCGACCTCCGAGTGAGCGCAGACGCAAGCGTCGTCTGCATACTGTAATTCGACGACAGAGGATGGGACGACGGAGGTTGAACAGTTTCCCGTTTGTTCTGTAAATTAGCTCCACTCCAGCGGGGAGCTTACTGAGGGTGAGATGGAGCATTGCAGCAAGGAAAATCGAGAAGAGCGTTGGTGCGATGACACAGCCTTGCTTGACCCCGGTTCGTACGTGAATTGGTAGTTCATTAATGCCCTAGTTAACATCAGCAATCCCTCAGGATAGTGCTGCTGCCCGACACAGCATATTCCAATTAGATTACACCAGATTGGCTTGCTGTGTTACAACTCATAACCTGAGGCCTGAGCTGAATATGGTTAGGATTGGCACAGCGCGCTCCAAATTCAATTATTTATGCCAGGTGCCAGATCAGCTTGCTGTGTCTCATAACCTCGGGCTCAAATGAGTAGGACCCGACCCATCCTGAGCACTGGGATTGGATTGCATATGGCAGGCTGGCTTACTGTGCTGTGACTAAAAACCTCAGGCTTCAATACAGATCGGGCGTGTTGTTGGATGTACAACTTATTTTAGTGAAAATAGCCAGAACCTCCAGAGAATCTGTACAAGATATCGGAACTACTTTTCGTCTGAGCACTATCACGGATATTTTAATGTAAAATGAGGCCCAAGGCCAGCTGAAAGTAAGTAGGAATCAGAAAGAAGCCAATCAAAAACAATTTAGTCTTTATTAACATACAATAAAGTCTGAGTAGCTCTTTTTTTGATCGTTTGTTTCTTGCCACAGGCTTATTGTTCTTATCTGCTGAGATCTTACATACCTTTGACTAACTTTGTAGCAATCCAATTATTGCATTCTCCTCCAGCCTTCTGACACGTAACATTCGAGGTTGCAAAGGCCCAGAAGTGAATTTTCAGTGAGACCAAATCTCCTTTCAGAAAATAAATTATCGTAGAAAATATAAAATTGTGACATGAGGTAATGTATTCAACAACAAAATAGTGTATAAAACCTGAGCGATTTGGGATATTTTCACCGTGAGCGTCAGAAATGCCCCCACTCATCAGTGCAAGTTGGCATATTTGTTGCAATTATTGTGGAGGTTCAAAGGGTAAGCTCTGTACAAAACATACAAACTTTCAAATGTTGGTGTTCAGAGAAATCTGGGTGTCCTCGTGCAAGAAACACAGAAAGCTAGCATGCAGGTACAGCAAGCAATAAGGAAGGCAAATGGCATGTTGGCCTTTATTGCAAGGGGGTTGGAGTACAAGAGTAAGGAAGTCTTGCTACAATTGTACAGGGTCTTGGTGAGACCACACCTGGAGTACTGGTGCACAGTTTTGGTCTCCTTATCTAAGGAAGGATATACTTGCCTTGGAGACGGTGCAACGAAGGTTCACTAGATTGATTCCTGGGATGAGAGGGCTGTCCTATGATGAGAGATTGTGTAGAATGGGCCTATACTCTCTGGAGTTTAGAAGAATGAGAGGTGATCACATTGAAACATACAAGATTCTGAGGGGGATTGACAGGGTAGATGCTGAGAGGTTGTTTCCCCTGGCTGGAGAGTCTAGAACTAGGGGGCACAGTCTCAGGATAAGGGGTAGGCCATTTAAGACTGAGATGAGGAGGAATTTCTTCACTCAGAGGGTTGTGAATCTTTGGAATTCTCTGCCCCAGAGGGCTGTGAATGCTGAGTCTTTGATTATATGCAAGGCTGAGAGAGAGAGATTTTTGGACTCTCGGGGAATCAAGGGATATGAAGATCGGGTGGGAAAGTGGAGTTGAGGTCGATGATCAGCCGTGATCTTATTGAATGGCGGAGCAGGCTCAAGGGGCTATATGGCCTACTCCTGCTCTTATTTCTTATGTTCTTCTGCTCTTAAAAGTGGGAGTGAGAATTTATGAGAGAAATATAGCTCAGAGCAGGATAATGTTCCTGTGAAATCTCAGAAAGGTGTGCTGAGAGAAGTTCAGGCACTGAGCGCAATATGGTTGTAATTGGTTGGTGCAGAAACTCACAGCAAAGTCCACCTACTATTTGTACATTTATGAGTAATGTCCAGGCAATTAAATAGTGGCAAACAATGCTAGCACACTACAGCATGGGTGTATGGAGCAGTGTATCATGCTTTAATGCACTCATGACTGCACTGAGCCTGCCCTATACGGAGAGGCCAGCAATGTAGTTTTTGTATTTCTGATCTTTACAAATCTTTTCTCAACGTACAAACTGGTCCATCAGGCCTGCCCTACACTCATGATACCTGACTAAACGCTTCTTAGCCAACTTGCCCCCAGTCCCCCCTGCCCCCCGCACCCCACCCCACAGACATGTAGGGGAAAAATTCGGTTGCTTTGCACCTCCCGTTACGGGGCACAAAGCAACTAGCGTCTGGGCGCGGCACCGCTAACGCCTCCTGCAAAATTCAGCGGGAGGTTAGCGGCGGCGGTAGCCGGTAGCGTTCCACGGTGCTGCGCCTCCGGCGATGACGCCATCGCTGTGCGCAGCGCCCCGCTCGCAAACATGGCTCGTGCTCCCTGACTTACCGCCGGATGCTGTGTCCGACAGGGTCAGGGAGGCACTTTTGCGGCCGGAGCGGTGATAATTAAAGGGCAGGTGCCGGGCGGCCATTTATTTTTGGACCGCCTGTCAGCACCTGCCCCCCTGGCCTCCTGCTGCGGGTTGCCGGCCGCGATCCATCAGCCTGGTATGCCTCTTGAGTGCCGGGCTCTTTTGCTGGCACCCCTGCTCCCTGGTGGTCCAGCAGGGCCCCAGTGTGCGCTGCGCTAGGCCCCTCCCCTTTAATCAGAGGAGGGAGGCCTGCAGTACTGCGGTGCTACATGCTGGCGCGTGTGGCGCTGCTGCACGTAGCGCTGCGATATTCAATGGAGTGCCCCAAGAGGGAGGGGGAGCGCTTCCAATAGCGCCCCGCCTCCGGTTTGGGGCGCTACCATTGAATTTCTGGCATGGGGGCGCTAACTGTTTTGGGGCGCTACAAGTAGCGCCTCGGCGAAGTTATCGCCCCAAAGGGGGCGCAAGCCAATTTTCCCCCCGTAATCTTCTGGGAAAGACCAAAAACCAAGACCAATAAGGGAGGAAAAAAATCCTGAAAATTTCTTTCCAACCCCATCAGGCAATTGAAACTAGTCCAGGCGATCACATCGGCCAGGCGTACGTTAACTTTTATTCCACTTACCTTTTATATGATGCGTTCTCTGTCCCAGCCAACCGGTCCAACGCACATTGCTTTGCATGCCCCATGTGAAGAGTCAGAAAAATACGTGAACAGGAAGGTATTCCACTCCTGGAAGGGCTAGCTAGTCTGCGACGACAGATAGTGCAGTATGCAGGTCTCTGTTTCCTGGTAGCAGCCATGATGCCTTTATCGCTCGCCAGCCCTCAATACCCCCTCTCTTCCACCCAGTCTATCAGGTGACTCCTGTCAGGAACCCGAGCGCCCACGCTGAGGAGCGCTATAATCAGAGCCAGATCTCCACCAGAGCTCTGACGGAACAAACCATCGGCCTTCAGGAGCAAAGATTCCACTACCTGGACAGGTCTGGAGGCGTTTTGCAGTACAGCCCCAATAGAGTCTCCAGATTCATCATCGTCTGCTGCATGCTCCATAACTTTTCCCTGCAAAAGGGCCAAGCTTAGAGACACCTGGAGATGAAGAAGTGGAGGAGTAGGAGCAGGAGGATCTGCAGGAAGATGAGGACGCCAGCAAAGAACAAGGGCCACCAATCTCACCAGCTGCCAGAGCTAAGTTAAGATGAAGCCTAAAAATAGCAAGATGCTTCATGAGTCTTAGGGGGAGAAATTCAGTATCGCCCCATTTGGGGCGCAATTATCGGCCGGGCGCAAAGATTAGCGCCTGGCGCTAATTATCGCCACCGACTGCAAACTTGACTTTTATCGCCCCTGGAGGTGATTGCAGCGCTAAATCAGGCGCTTCACACCTGTCTTAAGGCGCAAAGGCCGAGGAGCGAGACGCTACCTCAGAGCGCTGGCGAAGCTCATGTAATGTCAGTCAGCAATGGAACACACACACAATGGCACGGGCCAGTTCTTAAAGGGGATGGTTAATCTTGCTTTCCATCCACATCCTGCTCATTGCAGCCTTGAATCTCGGCCTGGAGAGACCTGCACATCAAATGTGCTGGAAAGACAATGGAGAGTACCAGGCAAAGAGCTCAGAGTGCAGCCCCCACAGTCTCTGCTAAATCGATACAAGGAATGGCAAATCAAAATGAACCTGCAAAGTGCTGCTCAGTACCCAAAACTCCTTCACACAGCGTTGAATCTCTCCAGAAGTCTCTCCTCTCTCTCTCAGAATGCGTAGTTCAAAAATGGCACCAACAATAAAAGGCAGGAAGCGGTCACCTTTAAATAGCGCTCCCCCTTTCCCTTCATGACTGCAGAACGCTCCCCTCAACCTGTCGTTGCTAGCGTCAGGCGGTAAGGCAGGGGGCGCCACTCAATATCCGCTCCGGGGCGATACCGGGGCGTTGCACACTCGAGTGACGTCATGATCTGCCGGCGCAGGAGATCGTGGCGGTAGTGTTTAGCGCCGCCGCAAAATGTCTAGTTAATTTCGCGAGCGGCGCAAACTTTGCCGCGCCTGGGCGCTAGATGCTTTGCACCCCATTAGCGCCCTCTTAAGGCGCTAACGGGAGGCGCAACCAACTGAATTTTTCCCCCTTAATTTCTTAATTCTAAAAAGTTAACAATTGAAAACTAAAAACCATCCATGTGCAAAGCCCTAGTGCCTGACTTCTGTGCTCTTTTGCATATTCTGGCGCTCCTATGAGGTGGTTCCCCTGTGACCAATGTTCCCTGTAAGCTGTGCGGGTCGCTCACTGGCTTTTACATTGTAAATACCTCGCTTGTGCAGAAATTTAAAGGGACCGCGCATTAAAAGAAACAGGCCAAGCAGAACAAAGCACAGCTTACAGGGATCATTGCCTGTGTCTACAGCTTTCTCCCCCTAGCCCCCAGTTCATACCGGAACTCTGTTTCCCCCCTCCCACCCCCTCAGTTCAAATTCAATTAATGCTGGCTGTCTTCCTCTCCATTCCTGTCAGTTAACACACTCTCCTTTCTCCCACCCCATAGAGCCAGTCCCAGCTTTTGCTTCCTTCCATTTCCCTGCCTTGTTCATTGCCATCCATCTCACTTTCTTGTTCGTTTCCATCTAGCTCCCTTATTACTGGAAATAAAGTTTGTAAAATAATAATGACATAAAAAGAACAAAATTTACAAGAGAATTATTAAACTTACTTATACAAAAGCATTTTGATGTTTTGAAATGCTCCTAACAATGTTTTCTGTCAGTGGCCTGTGCTTATGTCAGTTGTCAGCTGTGTCTCAGAGCACTCTTGCCTCAGAAGTTCCTGGGTTCAAGTCCCAGTAAACAACCAAAAACACTTTACTGTCTCTAGCGAGATCTCTTACAAACTCTTTGCCAGCTTCCTTCAGTATGCACTCTGCCCCACTTCCACGTCACATCACCTCTTTCCCCCACCCTGACACTCCACCTGAGGAAGGAGCAAATCGATAGCTCCGAAAGCTTGTGATTTCAAATAAAACTGTTGGACTATAACCTGGTGTTGTGCGACCTCTCAATTTTGTCCACCCCAGTCCAACACCGGCATCTCCGCATCATGACCACTATAAGCAATACCATGGGAGATTTCCTAATAGTTTATAATACTGCCAAGATGATGGTGATGTATGTATGTGTGTATCTTCCTTGACACATTTAATGTGTACATATAAAGAGTAAGGGAGTGCATTAAGGCATACAGCTTCTTTATTTAAAAAAAACTAAGTATAGCATAAATCAAATTTGTGAGCTTTACTCTGGTGTCTGTCATTTTCTAAGGTTAAAATCTAAGTTTTATTCGATCACCATATTACCCTCCAAGCAGACAGATAATGGTGGCATCTAACACAGATATTTCAAGAGTTGGACAACATGTTATGAATTCTTTTAGGTACCATCTATACTCAACAACAATAACAACTTGAATTTATATAGCGCCTTTAACGTAGTAAAACATCCCAAGGCGCTTCACAGGAGTGTTATAAGACAAAAAAAATTGACACCGAACCACATAAGGAGAAATTAGGACAGATGACCAAAAGCTTGGTCAAAGAGGTAGGATTTAAGAGGCGTCTTAAGGGAGGAAAGAGAGGTGGAGAGGTTTAAGGAGGGAATTCCAGAGCTTAGGGCTGAGGCAACAGAAGGCACGACCATCAATGGTTGAGCGATTATAATCAGGGATGCTCAAGAGGGCAGAATTAGAGGAGCGCAGATATCTCGGGGGGGTTGTGGGGCTGGAGGAGATTACAGTGATATGGAGTGGTGAGGCCATGGAGGGATTTGAAAACAAGGATGAGAATTTTGAAATCGAGGTGCTGCTTAACTGGGAGCCAGTGTAGGTCAGAGAGCACAGGGGTGATGGGTGAACGGGACTTGGTGCGAGTTAGGACACGGGCAGCCGAGTAACAGGTGGTGGTCTATGGAGCATGTTGTGTCTGAGAGTATACTTGTTTTAGCCTCCGTAGAATTACATAGAATGTACAGCACAGAAACAGGCCATTCGGCCTAACTGGTCCATGCCAGTATTTATGCTCCACCTGAGCCTCCTCCCATCCTTTTTCATCTCACCCTATCAATATTTCCTTCTATTCATTTCACCCTTATGGTTTTTTTCCAACTGCCCCTTAAATGCATCTATGCTATTTGTCTCAACTACTCCTTGTGGTAGCGAGTTCCACATTCTCACCACTCTCTGGGTAAAGAAGTTTGTTCTGAATTCCCGATTGGATTTATTAATGACTATCTTATATTTATGGCTATTAGTTTTGGTCTCCCCACAAGTGGAAACATCTTCTCTATGTCTACCCTCTCAAACCCTTTCAGGCCATCCCTCAGCCTTCTCCTTCCTCGAGAAAGGAGCCCCAGCCTGTTCAATCTTTCCTGATAGGTATAGCTCTTAAATATTAGTATGTTGTTGTCCCATGTCCCATTGAGTGAACTGTGTTTAAATTTATATGCAAATTGAATAGGTGGGAAGAAGGCAGATCAACTAGGGGGTTTAGAAGAGTTTATTCACTGCTGCGTGGATAAGTATATGTAGCTGCAGTTGATAATTAGCAACTAGCCTCTACTGGTTCTTTAGTGTCTGTTCCAATGCTCTTTGTATTTCTTCGTGATGTGGTTATACAGGTAGCTTGATTACTTGGCAGTTTGGTCAAGAACTGTTCAGACCAGATTTTCCAATCAGTGTTATTTTAATGCCGGCATTAACCCATTTCAAATAAATTGGTTTATACGGGAATCTAGGTTAGCATTGTGAAAATCTAAGCCAACATTTTCTTGCAAATTATGGTTAACCATAGAACAATGTCCTGAATTGTTTTTCCAGACTAAACATAGTGTGATTGTTGCTTTTGTTACCTCTAGACTTGACTATTCCAACGCACTCCTGGTTGGCCTCCCACATTCTACCCTACGTAAACTTGAGGTCATCCAAAACTCGGCTGCCCGTGTCCTAACTCGCACCAAGTCCCGTTCGTCCATCACCCCTGTGCTCGCTGACCTACATTGGCTCCCGGTTAAGCAGCGCCTCGATTTCAAAATTTTCATCCTTGTTTTCAAATCCCTCCATGGCCTCGCCCCTCCCTATCTCTGTAATCTCCTTCAGCCCCACAACCCCCCCGAGATAGCTGCGCTCCTCTAATTCTGCCCTCTTGAGCATCCCTGATTATAATCACTCAACCATTGGTGGCTGTGCCTTCTGTTGCCTAGGCCCGAAGCTCTGGAATTCCCTGCCTAAACCTGTCCACCTCGCTACCTCACTTTCCTCCTTTAAGACGCTCCTTAAAACTTACCTCTTTGACCAAGCTTTTGGTCACCTAGCCTAATTTCTCCTTTTGTGGCTCGGTGTCAAATTTTTTGTCTTATAATACTCCTGTGCAGCACCTTGGGATGTTTTACTACATTAAAGGCGCTATATAAATACAAGTTGTTGTTGTTGATTATAATGTGGAAATGTTGGAACTTGTATCCAGCATCAATTTATACATTGCGCTGGATACCACAATGAATCTCTACAGGTTCTCCATTAAAGTACAGGCTGATGCAAAGGCAGGATAGTTGAGCATTTTTCAGTTCATAGCATGGATGGCTCAAGGGGGGCTGCTTTGAGGAGCTGAGCGTTGTAAATCAAGCCCAAACGCAGTGTTCATCTATTTTACCATTCATGTGTTTACGGAAGTTTCTGGGTGAAATCAAAGATGGAAAATTTACGGCCCGATAAAAAAAAATCCACACCTAACTTCAGGCTCCAGGGCTTCAGTGACTTCGGGTCCCAGGCCTGCAGGCGTACGCCTGCATAAAGGCCCACGGATCCCAGGGACACAGGAGGTTTGGAAGCGTCCCTGGGATCCTGTGGACCAGGTCCCCCAATCAGAAAGGAAGATTGCTAATAGGCTTATGAGGATTCCATTTACGAGCAGAATCCCCATAAGCATATGAGGAATCCCCAAATAATTAAAATAATTTATACAACTGGAATAAAAATAAATGTTCCCATTTTCAAATTTAATTAAAATCCCTTCAATAAAGCATATATAATAAAAATGTAATTTTTCAACAGAAAAAATTCAAAATTTACAGAAACTAATTATAAATGTTTGCGCATGATTTTTTATTGTTTTAATTTTAAGATTTATATTAACCCTTACGCTGGTGAAAGCAGGCCCTCAGCCTGATTTTGCCAGGCGTAAGGGTTTCATGGACAGTAGTTGGGCAAATCTGCGCCAGCGAAAGTGGTTTTTGGGGTCGGTGCGGTAGATCTGTCGAGGCGAACCTTGACAGATCGCAAGTTCTGGGTTTTCGTGCATGTGCAGCACACACGGAACTTGCCCTGCCTTTCTGATGGCTTACAACCAGCGTACACCGTCATCGAGAGCGCAAAATCCAGGCCAATGTTTTATTTCTTTAGCTGAAATTCAACCCCGGCCCTAAACATTACCACTTACCTCCTTCGCCATGTGAACTAGAATTAGTTAAATTTTACAGAAAATAAATTAGTGCTAAAATGAGGCTAAGCGTAAAGCTGTGTCGGGTGGATATTGTACTATTGAAATGCGACCCAGTTAATTGTAGGATTCTGTTTGAAAGGTTAATGTCTGTATGTTGCTGTTTTCAGCTGATATACCTGCCACCACCCTGGGGAGACTGCCAATCTTCAGCTGTCAACACTGACTTTTTCCCAAGCTACAGCATTACAGCTTGCAGGATTGACTGTGAAACAAGGTACCTAGTGGAGAACTGCAACTGTCGGATGGTGCACATGCCAGGTGAGCAAGGGCCCAAGCTCCTGTTCTTACGGTATTGTGGTCTGCTGGGAGGCATTCTGATAGTCAGGAGGTAAATCGATATAACAGTTTAAATTATTACAGCTTTGCTGGCTGTATTGGAAATTTGGGAGGATCTTTCTCTTCCCAACAAGGTCATAGGTCCAAGTTCCATAGGGGTCAGTCATCTTTTTGTTTTTCTTCAAACGTTTTGCTCCTTATCTCCTGAAGGTGCTGGGTTATGCTGGGGTGCAGTTTCACAGGCACTGACAGCTCTCAGGTTCTGTATCTAGGTGATCATTCTTCATGTGTGACTCCCCTGCAGTGAATACATCGGAACAGGAGTAGGCCATTCAGCCACTCGATTTCCCCACCAGCGGAAATAGGTTTTCTGTATTTTAACCCTATCAACTCCCTTTACCATTTTAAGTACCTTGCTTAGATCACCGCTCAACTATCTAAACTCAAGGGAATGCAAGCCAAGTTTATGTAATCTAACCTCATAAATGAACTTTTTAAGCCCTGATATCATTCTGGTAAATCTGTATTGTACCACTTTCAAGGCCAATCTATATTGCCAGAGGTTCGGTGCCCAAAACTGAATGTAGTATTCGAGATGGGGTCTGACCAAGGCTCCGTATTACAGATGCATCAATTCCTCACTTTTGAATTCCAAACCCCTTGAGGTAAAGGCCAACATTCGGTTAGCCTTTTTGATTGCTTTTTGTACCTGTGCACTAGCTTTTAGTGATTTGTGTACATGGACACCTAAATCTCTTTGCTCCTCCACAGCTGCTAGTCTATCACCATTAAGAAAATATTCCAATTTGTCTTTCTTGGATCCAAAGTAGATGACCTCACATTGAACTCCATCTGCCATAGTTTTGCCCACTCACTTAGTCTGTCTTATGCCTCTTTGTTACTTCCTGCTCTCATCTACACAACTCACTGTGAAAATGTATTTTTTGAAATCCATAACTTGTGCTGAAAGTGTTTCAGTTGCTTGGAGCAGTTAATGTTGGAATTGAGTCATCGCATCCAAACACATTCCTCAATACATATTTTTGGATTCACAGAAACTATATGCTAGCCATAGTGACTCTGGATCCTTTGATCTCACTATACGGTGAGACCACAGCAGGGCTTTGAACATTGCATTTACAGTGTGCGGATTTAATTGTCCACCAAACTCCACTGGGATTTGAATCTAAAATGACAGTTATTACGCAGATTCCAAGAGCTCAGCAAACAGCACAGGGAAGGTTTAAAGCAAAGACTATTGTATCTTTGAAGGGAAAAGTAGATAAATATTTGAAGCTGGGGAAGATGCAGTGCTATAGCGAGAGCAGGACAATGGGATTAGTTTTGAATTGGTCTAGTAAAGAGCTAGCACAGACATGATGGGCCAAATGGGCTCCGTCTGTGCAATAAAAATCTACGGTTCTAGCCCCATTTTCATTTACAAAGAAACTGCACTGTCGCAACAACTATCTGAAGAAATTGCTGCTTTATATTTGCCTCAATCTAAAATGATCAGTCATGGAGAATGCAATATTCCGAGTTTCATATCAAGATTCTATGATAACTTTCTACTGATTTTCATTACAGGTGATGCCCACTATTGCACCCCTGAACAGTACAAGGAATGTGCGGAGCCCACATTAGGTGAGTTTTTTTTTATTCGTTCGTGGGATGTGGGCGTTGCTGGCAAGGCCAGCATTTATTGCCCATCCCTAATTGCCCTTAAGAAAGTGGTGGTGAGCCGCCTTGAACCGCTGCAGTCCGTGTGATGAAGGTACTCCCACAGTGCTGTTAGAGAGGGAGTTCCAGGATTTTGACCCAGCGACGATGAAGGAACGGCGATATATTTCCAAGTCAGGATGGTGTGTGACTTGGAGGGGAACTTGGAAGTGGTGGTGTTCCCATGCACCTGCTGCCCTTGTCCTTCTAGGTGGTAGAGGTCGCGGGTTTGGGAGGTGCTGCCGAAGAAGCCTTGGTGAGTTGCTGCAGTTTATCTTGTAGATGGTGCACACTGCAGCCATGGTACGCCGGTGGTGGAGGGAGTCAATGTTTAAGGTGGTGGATGGGGTGCCAATCAAGCGGGCTGCTTTGTCCTGGATGGTGTTGAGCTTCTTGAGTGTTGTTGGAGCTGCACTCATCCAGGCAAGTGGAGAGTATTCCATCAGAGTTGGCTCTATCTCTGTTTGTTGAGCTGGGACACTCTGCACTATTCACCTGCATATATTACCAGATGAAAGGACACAGATCCCTTTGATGTGTTCAGTAGTGTGGAGGCAATACAAGTATTGCAGACACGCCAAGCCTTCTCTCACAGTTGCTAGCATTTGATAGCTTTAGTTAAAGGTGATTACGTCAGTGCAGTACACAGTTATTATCCTAACTTAATGCATCTACACTCCATTTCCTTTTTTGAAAATTAAATTTTCAAGTGTTTATACACAGCTCCATAATTTGTGAAGCTGTTCTACAATTTTTATTGCACGTTACTTGCAGCAGGATTAGATTGGCTAGGTTAGATTTCTTGGTATAGTTGTGCCTGCGCTGGGACGAAGCTTGTTTGAGGGCAGCGATAATTTGTTTAGTCAGAGTGGTGGTGGGGGGAGCGAGTAGGATGGGAACAGGACAGTCTGCCTTACTAGAGGTCCTGTGGCTGAGGACACTGACATTGTCAGGTTTAGGGCCGGTCAATCCTGATGGCCTACTTTCCCTCCTGGAAGGTGGATCAGAGCTTGTGTCACATGGGCCACTATTTTCAGATAGAAATGATCTGTATGATGAAGATTTCAATGTGCCAGACCAGGTATCCAAAGTGCAAAACCTACAAATGTTAGTTTCCTAGTAGGTGAACCCATCAGTATTAACTAATAACTAACAGGCAAGTGTGAATATAGCAGCTTTTCTGTTCATTCAACCTGTGAGATCTAAAAATATGCAAATAATGGAGCATTATCTGTGTTTATAGAGCCACAGATAACAGAGCAGTAACACCTCGTGAAACACAGTGCCACCAGTCACCAGTAAGAGTCCTGCACCACAGCGCTAGACACTATTCGCTTGTATCATTCCTGCACCTCCAAGACCATGAGATAATTACAGATAAGGAAAGTCTGCAGTCCATCCACCCAGAAAGACCCTAAAGTCCCCCCAATGCAACAGCCAATTGTTTCTTAAATGATGCTAGGCTTTTACCTGCACGATATCTGGAAGTCCAATCCATGTATTGATCACACTTTCTATGAAGAAAGACTTCCTTCGAATACCAGTGCTAAATTTGCTCTATACAATTTTGAACCCGCGTCCCTTTGTCCCATTCTCTCAACTTAGCTTAAAATACTTTTATAGATTTACCTTTTCCATATCTTATATAGCTTCTGTAGGATCACCTCTCAGATACTTCGGCCTCAACATTAACCCCACCATGATAAGCGAGACAGTGTTCACCGGGGGAACAGGAATTAAAGACTTAAATATGGGGAACGCATCCCCAATACGCCTCGCACGCACTCACCGCCTTTTTTACGGCGGCGGATATCGTGGCGTCTGAGCGTCCCGCCATGGAGCAGTGGGACGCACATTAACATATTCAAGTCAGGCTCACGCAGTGCAATTGGGAGCCCAATTTAAAATTCACTGTTGCTATGCGGATTTCCCAAGGGTGGGGAAACCCAGCAGTGAAAGAAAAGTGGGAACTGCCGGCTCCACAAAGTAAATGCCTTTTCCAGCACTCCTTGTGGGCCAGGAGGAGCAGGAGTGCTCCCCTCAGGCCTCACAAGGAAGACTTTATAGCCGCCTCCCCCTACCTTCCCTCCCCCCTCCAGCCCCAATGGTCTCCCTTTCCCTACAACCCCGATCGCTGACCATCCCCTCCCCTCCCCCCCCCCCCCCGATTGCCGGGGACCGTCCCCAAGGGTCCTGTCGCTGGTGTTCCCTCCCGGCTGCTGACGTGGCTTTCAATTTGGCCGCCCGCCATGCGGAAAACAGAACAAAAGGTTGATAATGAGGTCCTGCTGTTAAGTTCGGCAGGACCTCCATGTCCCCAACCATGCCAGGTTCTTCGGCCGTTTTCAGCCGCCCCCGTACCCTCCCCGTAAATATCCTTTGAAAGACCCTCCTTTCAAAGCTGGAAAGCCCAAATTGCTCCAGATTTTCCCAATAACTCAGGCTTTGACACTAGGCACTTCTCTGCACTGCCTCCAGCACTTGAATATCTTCCAGGTGTCTCAGTGACCAGAACTGGATATAGTTCTCAATTTGTGGTATGAGCAGTGCATGAGGCAGTGCCATACTTGCATCATAGAGCCAGGTCATTCACGAGTAATGTACCTGCAGATACAGATTGGAATGAGATATCACAGAGTATCTGTGTATTAAATGCAAGTTGTTTGTGGCCTGGAATTTAATTTTAAGTGATCATTGTTTAGCAAAAAGTCTAGTGCAATGCTAGTTTTTTTTATCACCAGATGTCAATAGTGTACTCCATCAAATCTGTACTCTGCAAGAAACAGGCCCTGAGTTACCCTGAACCTCACATGAGTGAGCATGTTGGTGGCTGTGCTCTATGTGAGTCCTATCTCAATGATCCCAGTTCACAGTGGGCTTCAGCCATGTCGCTATATCTTTCATACATCACTGCAGTTTTGTGTCTTCCTGAACACACAAAATCTAACTAATTGTGACCAACTAACAAGTGCGTTCTCCCCTTTGATATAATTATGCTAAAAATATTGTTGTAAAAGCAAGACTGGGATTCAAACCCATCCCTTTATATTAAGTTGACACTCTTGGATGGAAACGAATTACTTTATAAGGCACTATATAAATGCAAGTTTATTCATTCTTCATCCTCTTTTTTTTTCTTTCTTGCTCTGACTGGGAAAATTGTTCGATTAAATATTTTCTAAATTATGAAAAGTATTTGGCATTTTAATCTTGGGTACTTCTTATTTATGTTGGTTCTGGAATCACAAGTTTGCTAAATGTTAATTTTGGGGCTGATTGGATCCCCTCTGTGACACACAGCCACAGACAGTGATTCGCTCCAGGGTATTTGGGCATGTGTTTGTATTGCCCACCGGAGCAAACTTACGTCATTAGTTTGATGCTTCTGCCTCAGTGCACCCTTTTTACTTGTCTGCAGTCCATGGTTATAAGGCAACACCTAAAATAGACCCCTTATGCTGGCACACTTACACAAAACTCTTGTTTTGACACAAGTGCCTTGCAAACCCAATTTACAGCACCCTTTCACCAAAGGTTAATGAAATCAAGGGTATTATGTTGCTATTTGATGACTGGAAAGATTATAAGATAGAAACCTACAACCATCCCAGTCTCAACTTACATCATGATTGAATCTGATGTTAAATTCATGAGAATTTTTTTATTTTTGAAAAACTGATCTTAAAGGGAGAGTACCAGAGCGAGAGAGTCTGAATGCATTCTTTCCGTGCAGTTGAAAAAGCTGACAGCGCCAAAATCAGCAAAAAGCTTTTTCGTTCTGCAGCACTGCCTGACCTGTGAAGGGCACAAGTAAATAAATACGTAAATTGTTATGCAGGTCCACGCAACTCACTCACTGAACAGTCTCTTCATCTGTATCGAAGGCAATGAAAAAGTAGTTACAAATTCTTTTGAGAGAGGCATTTCATTTTTTTTTACTTTTAGAAAGTTGGTTACACACAGTTGAATTTTCTGTGTTGTGGCAAACCTTTCTGTGAAACAGTCCATCAGACTCAACATTGCTTTAAGAAGCCTGAAATAGCAGTGAATTGACGAGTACGTTGGGAATCATGACCACTTGGGATAAGCTGGGTTTCAATTTCATTGAAGTGCTTTATTTGCTTTTAACCGTAGAGGTCATAATGCGGTCTAAGTATTGGTAGCTTTGTAATTGATTCTGATTCAGGGTAGACAGGGGCTCAACAGGGAGTCATTTTATAAATGGTGTGTCAAGAGATTATAGACAACTTGATCTTGTTTTCCGGTTTAATCCCAGGCAAAAGAAAGAGACTGATTTTTTTTTAAAAACACAACATTAAATTCTGGTAAAACAAATATTATAACCTGCCATCTATAGAGCAGACCTGTGCTCATGTGTCTTGTGTTTGGTTTTTGTAAAGGCGTGGGCACATTCTACACAGCTATATATTGTAGCAACATATCATTTTAAATGATTCTATGGATTTTCTCTTTTATCCACGTGAGATTTTTTACTGTTCTTCATCCCCTGTTCACACAGTCCCCTAATGAAGTTATTAGGAAGTTAGAAATAAAAAGGGAAGGCAAGCAGAATTTTTATACCCAAAGGAAATGCCTACTTTAAAATAGGGAGTGAGAGAAAAAGATTTGATGGTGTCATGGTGAGTGTTCATTTAACATTGCCGGCAGTAATTTCTACCCTAATATGTCTACCAACAATGCAGTGTTAGTGTGGCTTTGCCTTAACATCAGCAATGTACCCATGTCATTGTGATCTTCTTCATTCTGCTGTTAATGATTCAAAAATCACTGCATATTTTCTTTCTTTATTTTAAACCGTGCTAAAGTAACACACAGGAATGTTACATGAGCAGTTTAACCATCACACCAAAAATAGTGCTCAGCAGGACTTCAACCTGCTTCGGACACCAAAAGACGGTTATTTACACGTGGCTCACTGTTCTATTAACTTCCGAGGGTGTCTGCTATCTGGCAGAACGCTGAAAATGTTGAGAATGATCATTGGGCAGAGAAAAGATGGGTGAAGTAGGAGAGGTCACTGCAGTCTTCAAAGACAGTTCAGTTCTCCAGCACTGGCAACATCTTAATGAGCACACACATCACAATAAACAGCAAATCTATCAAAGTGTGGATTTACGTATGAATAAGAACCGAGAAAGCAGCTGCTGTGACCAGAGCTAATTTTTCTTTCCTTTTTCACTTTACAGCCTTGCTGTCGGAGATGAATAACAACTGTCTCTGCAAGACGCCGTGTTATCTAACCCGCTACAACAAGGAGCTGTCCATGGTGAAGATTCCAAGCAGGACCTCTGCAAAGTATCTTGAAAAGAAATTTAACAAGACTGAAAAATACATTTCGTAAGTATATATTCTGATATTACGATCATTAAAAAAGCCGCCAGAAATTTGAGATCCGTTCCATAGTCTGAAAGTGTGACAATGTTCTAGCTATTAGCTATGGTGAACCTGTGGAATTCTCTACCACAGAAGGCTGTGGAGGCCAACTCACTGAATATATTTAAGAAGGAGATAGATAGGTTTCTAGACACAAAAGGCATCAAGGGGTATGGGGAGAGAGCAGGAATATGGTATTGAGATAGAGCATCAGCCATGATCATATTGAATGGCGGAGCAGGCTCGAAGGGCCGAATGGCCTACTCCTGCCCCTATTTTTCTATGTTTCTATTAATCAGGATCTTTTTAGCAGCATCACCAATGTTGTTCAGCTGCTTCATGTATACTGTGCAATGTTTTCTGCATTCCATGCATAAATCTCTTTGTATCCCCCTCCCAACAAGAGTGATGACACACTAAGGAAAGTGCAGAAACAATAAAACTGTTCTTATATTTTCCTAATTTGGAAAGAAATATACTGATCACACCTGGTTGGAACTGCCGTTTCCTATTTACTTGCAAATACTTCCACAACGCATTGCCAGTTTGGTGATGTCTTGATCTTATCCCACTGGACAAGGTACATATCCATCGAAGATTGCTCTGTTTCATACATGTGCCAGATTTAATACATTTGGAAATGGTTAATGATCTATTAATGAGATACCAGTATTTTCATTCGCTCTCTCTCACCCTCACCTTGCTTTTCCCACCTGTGCCAGTTGACAACATTCCCGTGTTGTCAAGCCCAGCACTTAGAAAATTGGGTAATTGTTATAGGATGTCCCCCCCAGTTTGCCTCCCCATCATTTTCATAAACCCACCTGCCTTTCTAATAAATCTGTTTCCTTCTCATTCTTTTTTTTCTGATTTTGATCTCTTACATTAAAATACTATGCCTAGTCAGCCTGCCCAACACTATGAAATGATCTTATTGCCCACATGAGAAGAGACCAATTTCACAGTGCAGGAAGCACTCATTCACACTCCTGCTCCTCTAGCTTTAACCCTGCATAGATTTTCCTAACACAAATACTAGGAACCTCCTGCCCCTACTTTGCTTTAACACAGATTTAGATACTATTACTTGCTTTTATATGGCATTTTTAACATAGAAAATGCCCACAGATGTTTCACAGAGGAGAGAGATATACATCTATTTAGATACATATTTTTATCAGTTGCTTCTTAAATCTTACTGTTCAACCAAACTAAATACCTTTCCTTTGACTCTATTCTTTGTTATCTACCACCTACTTATTGTGAGTTAACCTCTGATCCTCTTCAGCTTTTGTAAATTGTTCAAATAGAAGTCAAGTGAGTTCAGCCAATTTTACTCTATATTTATCGTTATGTTCTAGTCTTTCCAGATTTATTGCAGCAAGAGCTAATTTTACTGAGATTTCTTAAAGGAGGTCAGGCTGCTAATGTGACCTTCAAATCAACCATTTGCCTCCACCAAACTCATGAATTTCAGGTGTTTAGCCAGTTTGCTTTCAATAGTTACATTTACTTATCTTGCAGAAAGCTGAAAATGTTGAAAATGAATAATGACCAGAGAATAAAGGTGGCAGAGCCAATGTCTGAGAGGTCACTGCAAAGCACAAAAGTGCCAATCAAATTAGAGAGACTATGGCCGCAATCTTGCCAGCCCTGGGGAGGCGGGTTTGGAGGCAGGACTGCCAGGAAAATGGCAGAATCTGGGGGCGGGTGCCCATCCCACCCCCAACCCGCCTCCGTGCCATCTTCCCGGGAGCCGGGTAGCCGACACGCACCGGGTCCCGTCTCCTGGAGGCGGGAAGGGGATTACAGCCACTTAACTGCCTGTTAACAGGTAGTTAACAGGCAGATAAGAGGATTATCCCCATTTTACCCGCACAAGTGCGGGCTTCCCGAAGGCTGCGAACCCCGCCAGGGTCACCGAGGCGAGCAGTGGGTCTGTGGGGGTCGGAGGGGTGCAAATGTGTGTTGTGAAGGTAAGTGATGGGTGCAAGTGTGGAGAGGTGAGTATGTGAGGTGAGTGGAAAGTGATAGAAAATGTTTACTTACCTTTGTTTCTTCCTGCAGGCTTCAACAGTTGGGGATGCGGAGAGTCTCGCATCTCACCGGCAGAGATGACAGATGGCTGCTGCATTCTCCGATGCAACAACCATCTAATTTCTACTCACAAAAGAGGTTTGATGAGTCTTCAATACAAGGACTCATCAAACTGCAGAGAATGTCAGTGTTTGACAGCTTCACAGAGCTGTCAAACACTAACATTTCATCTGTCAAAATTTTTTTACGCTGACGTTCTCTGTCACCGGCTTCCCCTTAATTGGCCTGCTAAGCCTGCTGGGCGGGCTTAACAAGGTCAATCAAGGGAAAATAGCGTGGATTGGACACAAGTCGATGGAGGCGGGACTAAAACCCTGACAAGCAGCAGTCCCGCCTCCAACGTGCCCCCATTGGCAAAATCAGCCCCCCAGGTGTTTCGCCAGTTTGCTTTCAATTGTTACGTTTACTTATCCTGCAGCAAATGTTGAAAATGAATAATGACCAGAGAATAAAGGTGGCCGGGCCAATGTCTGAGAGATCACTGCAATGTACAAAAGTGCCAATCAACATAGAGAGTCCGAGTATGGCGGATTTTGGAGAGCTACCTCGTTCAACTCACAGAAAAATTGAATGACTTCCCAGAGTGACAGAGGGGAGGAGTCACTACAAAAATGGACATTAATCCTTCCGCACTGGCACTTTGGTGTTGTATTTTGACAGCTCTTTGATTTTATTTTTAGCACACAGGCACTTTTGTCTCCTCACCTCTCTCTCCATCACTTCTGTCACCCGAGGTTCAGCCAGGTTTAGTTACAACAATTGCTTTTATTCAGTCAGCAGAAGCGTTTATCGAGGACAGGTCAGCGGTGCCACCTGGAATACCAAATGGACAGCTTCCCATATTCAGAAAATAGGCATTTTCTCAAGGAACCAGAAGTCACACATATAATATAAGAACGTATTATCGAACGTGTAATAGGGAAAACTAAGTGGCACAAGGCACATTACAGCTCCCTGTTTTAGCAAATTATTTCTGTTTCAATTTCAAACACAGCTTTAAACATTTATATACTGCCTTCCAGTTGCTTGTATATATTCTTGTTGCTAGAATGGAAAATACAATAATACATGCTCCCTCAGATCTTTTCTGAGGGAAATTAATTATAATGGCTTCTCACCCAGAATATCAGAAGGGCAGACTATCCCATCCATTTAGGTTCGAGGTTTTCCCAGCTACGACTAAGAAAATAACCGTAAAATAATATATTAATTTCTACGTTTTCTTCTCATTTGTGTATTTCTGCAACAGTACTTAGTGCTTACTAATAGGTTCTACTTCAATACATATTTTTTAATTGAAGACTTCTATTCAAATCCTCCCTCCAGAGCTGAATAGTGGTACAGCCTTTCCAGAATTCCCGCTGTTATATTAGCCTTTTTTTTTGTTGCTAATGTTAACTTGTTTCCTGCTGATTCTTTTTGGGCTCTTTCAGATGCAAATCTGTAGAGGGAATGCAGCTACTCTAACCATTTAGAATAGATTACAGTACATAAATAATGCCAGTATTTCAAAGTGCAAAGTTTCATTTGTCATGATGGCTCCAATGCATGGCATGAAACTCCCATCAGGCCCACTGGCACTATTCAGACAGATTGTCCATGGAGGCCGTAATTTGGGCCAGAAACTGATTCTGCTCGGATTTTGTCTCAATTACATTGGCCGAAGAAAGTCTGATGGGAGGAGAAGGTGGGGACTGTTGGCAGCACTCCCAATTTAGACACATCAAAGCTCTTACAATTTCTGAAGACTCCGTGGGCGAAAAATTTGGGGGGCTTTATGCCACCCGTTACCGTCAAAAAATGGCGAAAGAGCGGCAGCAATTGGTGGCAGGTCCCACAGCATCCTCCATTTTCATCATCCCGGTAGCGTTGCCAGTAACAATCATCCTGCAAAAAACAATGGCTGATTGGTGACTTCAGCCAGCGTGTAATGCCGACTTAAAATCACCACGGACAACTTCGAGCCTAGCGCTGAGTTCTGCGCTGGGTCATAACCACGCCAGGGAAACCCAGCGTGCAAAGAGACTGACAGAGGTGCTGTTAGTGCCTCTAAAAGGGACACGCACATCTTTCAGGTAAGTTTGCATTTAAGCTTTGGGACTGTTTTTTTTATTTTATTGAAGTAGTGGTTTGCTGCAATAGATGTTAAAAAAATTTTAAGTGTGTAGGATGTGCTGCTGGATGCTTGCAAGGCCCCGGATGGTAAAGAAAACAGAAAATGCTACAAATACTCAACAGGTCAGGCAACATCCATGGAGAGAGAAACAGAATTCACGTCTCAGGTGGAGATGCTGCCTGATCTGCTGAGTATTTCCAGCATTTTTATGCTGTCATTTCAGATTTACAGCATCCGCTCGCAGAGGGAAGAGGAAGACACAGAAGAGGAAGAAGCAGAAGAGGAGGAAGCAGATGGAATGATGCATCCCAGACAGCCCCTTTCTGGCCGGGATATCCGGGATGGAATCTTCCGCCTGCGGTCCCAGTGACCACAACCCTAATTCCCCTTTCAACATTAGTCCCACACCTTACCTTCCCTCTGTTACTGACCATCACAGCGTCCTCTTGGCCACGATGCTGAAATAAAAGCCACCACAAAGCAAACTTTCCAATCCAACTTTATACATCCATCCATCCAATATGACATTAAGAAATCAACTCATCACCCTTATGCATTCTCTTAATGACTGTCCTGTGTGTGCCTTTGCCTATCCTACTGATGTCACGCAGTGCTACCCCAGTGGCTTCAGCATAGCTGATGGAAGGCTGCCGACTTTCAGTGGGGGACACTGCAAATGGCCTTGCTGGTTGACCTTGAGGAGCTGGTGGCTGGGAGTGTCAAATCAATTGTCTTCTTCTTCTTCACTCTCCTGTCCCTCTTCTTGGTCAACCACTGGCTGGGCAGGCTGCATTTCTTGGGTGTGTGAAATGAGGAAGGCACAAGGGTGGAATTGTGGTGAGGGGAGGATGAGAAAGCAAGAGGTGCATGCGAGAAGGAGGATGACATACGAGGATACCAGCATCTTGTATCCTTTCTGCCCCGCCGCTGGCAAAGGGCTCAGCCATGCCCCTGCCAAGAATGGCCTGCACCATCTCCTCCAAGGGGGTGAGGTGAGGCTAGGAATGGGAGATGTGCCTTGTGATTGGTACAAATTGTTGGTAGTTGAGTGATTGGGGGGGAGTTGTGCATTGAGAAGTGTGTGAGGCTAGTGATGCAGTTGGTAGGAGACGGCTTTTGAAGATGCACTCACTGACCTTGACCAGTGGTCTGAGGTCCTGAAGCTTCTTTGGGCACTGGAGCCAGGTGGTGGGGGTAACACTACTGGCAGTGACGGCCTCGGTGATGTGGTCCTATATCGTTCTTTTTGGAGGGCCTCCTGGCCCCTGTGGGTAGAGGACCTCTCTTGCAGTGTTGACCCCCTGCACAAAGCTGGAGTGCTGTGTGTGAGACCCTCGGTGCCCCTTTCCTGGCTTGCTGAGCCATTTCTGTTCGTGCTGGAGCACTTTTCCCATTTTTTGAGGTTCGGAAGGGAATTCAGCTTCAAGTGCTGAAGAATCCAATTTGGGATTTTTTTTTGAAAGGCAGTAAGGGGTGAAAGCTGCATTTTTTCACTGCATTGTAATTTTTATTAGTGCTGACTGCATTGCCCCTTTAATTGCCCATAATGCCTTGCGAGCTCCATGCGAGCTCCCACAGGTTGTAAGAAGCTGCAACGCCAACTGTGGACGGGAACTTCGGGTCAGAGGCCTCCATTAACGCCACCAGAGGGTGTTGCATGGTAAGTTAGCGCTGCGCTCCACATCGCCAACCCCCAGCGCAAACTTTTCAACGGTATTGCTGCGGCCATTTTCAGCAGGCAGTTAACTCGAGTTGCTGGTGACACCGGCAATTCCGTTGGCTCACACGAATTTTTCCCCCACATCTATTGTCAAATATATTTCATGATGAGGTAAATAACCCCCTCTCCTAACCTCGTCCTCTTTAAACCTTCATCAGCACTATCTTTGATTGATTTGAACAGAGGTTCCTTCACCCAGTGTGCCATCCAGTCTGTGGCATGATACTATCAAGCAGAGAAGACCTTCCTCCCTAGACTAAGCTATATTGGACCCAGGTCCCAGATGTAGAAGGAGATCCTCTAAAGCACTGCTGACTCAGTTCTATCAGAGAGTAGAAAAATACCATGTGGGAAACAGTAATGCACAGTAGAGTGCAAAGTAACAAAAGATACTAATAGCATTTGAATAATTGGAAGTTTGGATAAATGGCAGTGTTTGTTCATGTGCTAAAATAGAAATATGTAGTTTCTTGGAGACAAGCCTTGGATGGGTTTTACAGAATGGTTTGAATACTCAAGAATTAAATGAAAGGGATGAGTTATATTTTAATGAGCCCTACTACTCACAAGTAATTTTGAAATGTGTAATAGTAGAATCTGGAATAACACAAGGATAGAACCCCCACCCCAAACACTTGTTTGGCTCAATTTCGAACCAAGGGCCTGGATTTTTCCAACCTCGGCGGGCGACGTCTGTGGCGTGTGGGGACTCCGCATCTGTCTCGATCCCGGCCTCCAACAAGATTTTTCATTGATTGGGCTTGTTAAGCCCCGCCCTGCGAGGTTCCTGGCCAATTAATAGGAAGCGGGTCTGATGAAGTCATTTGATGACGCGTCATCAGCCGGTTTCCTTAAAGGGACCATGTCCACAATCATTTTGACGTTTGTGCTGTCAGTGTTCTGTAGCATTGAGGTGCTGCAAGCACTGACAAGCACTGCACAAAGGTACACAGCTGCACCCAGGCTCTCCCATGACTCCCTCCATATGCTTATGGAGTGAGTCACAGCACACAAGGAGGTTCTCTTCCATTCCAATGGGCAGAAGAGACCTCCCCAGGACACCAACGCAGCCTGGTTGCACATTGCACAGGAGGGCACAAGCAGGGATGTCATCAGGAGGACCAGGCTGCAGTGGCCCAAACCTTTCAATGATCTCAGTAGATCACAAAAAGTTACTGCAAAGCCACACTCAGCCTCATCCTGCTGTGCCACTCATCACATCCCCATCACTCTGCCTTCCCTACCCTACTCCTGTACATCCTTACTCACAGCAACTTACCTTGCACCTATCTCTCTCTACCTACATTATCACTTCCCCATCTCACTAGCCACCTCTCATACTCACCCTCATCCTTGTCCAATCATACCAACTAACACACAAGGGTAGGCAGTTGGGTGTTATTGCCAATGTTCATGTAAAGTTTCTGTTAATGTGTTGTCAAACATTGAAATCTTTACTTTCAACACTTTGCCTTCTTGGACAGATCTGTGTGCACCTTTGGAAGTGGCTTAGTGAGTTGCAATGAATGGTGAGACATAACGGCACTCCCCAATGGTGATGAGTGTGAAAGGAATGGCTTGGACATTGTAGGGATGCTGTATGGTGTTGATGTGCATTGGTGCCAACCTGGCGCATCATGTGGCAGCCAGGGTGTACAGCATCAAGTGAAGTAAATCTGGCCATGGTGAGGCCATCCCTGGCGTCCCGGGCAGCAATGTGCTCAGGTGCTGAGGCCATGTGTCCTGTGCAGCATCAGGTGATTGTGGAGAAGGTTGGTGCTGTTGTTGGTGATGTTGGTGTGCCTGGTGATGTTGGTGTTGGGGCTGATCGTGGTGGGATTCTGAGGACCAAGGTGAGATTTTTTCAAGGGCACCGATGCTGATGGAGTAGATGGCAGCTGAAGTTGAGATGACAGAAGCGATCTGTAAGTGGTGAGAGAGGTTGCTCCAAGGAGGTGACACTGGATAGAGAGTTTGCTCCAAACACTTCAAACCTCCATGAAGCTGAAACGTGTATTCCAAATCCTGAAGTCTCCAGCCTCTCAGATTGGAAATTGAACAGCTGTGAAATGGTAGCTTTTATACCACTTTTGCAGCTGTCAACTATTCACAGCAATGTAGAGTCATTGAGAACCCAACACACTTGCCTGACGTGATCCCTGAGCGCCAGGAACCTCGTAAAAAACATGGAAAAATCATTAGGACCTGGGAAAATGCAGCTTAAATACCTTTAAACAGCTTCTTCAGTATCACAATTGCCTGACCCGCCGCTTAGTGCCAGGTCTGCAAACCGCAGGCAGAGCCGGCACTTGGGAAATTAACAAGGAGGCGGGTTCAGAGCGGACTTCCGCCCCTGCTGTCAATCACTGCCATTTTGACAGCGGACCCGCCTCCGAACTCGGCCTCTGAGCGCTGGCAAAATTCAGCCCAAAGGACAAAGTTCCTCCAGTCAATGAACTATTGGAAGAGATGGCTCGATGGACAGAGATGTTATAATATCCACCTTGATATTGTTGTTGGATGGTCCCCATCCTTCTGACTATCCATGCAGAATTGGACTGCTTACATTAGCACAGCTAGCAGAACAGAATGCATTGACACCACAGCTACTAAATGTGTGGTTGACAGATCTAAATAGACAGGGGATTACAAGAAAATGTTCAGGAATTGGAAAACTTGTGAGATGCGGGAGCAGTGTGAGGGGAGAGGAATTTAATTTGTTTGCTATTTGAAGCTGAATTCTACATATGTTTTTATACTGATGTTTACAATTACATCACAAATAGCAAAAGGAGGATGCCTGCTCCCAAAGTGAATAATGCCCCAAAGTTCTTTATTTTAGGTGTAAAAGTGGCTCTGTAATCTCACATGGTATTCTACTTGTACAATATATGATTCTCATGTTGCTTTACTAGAACTTAAATAAACTTCCCTGATTAAAGTGGAGTTTCCTACACAGAGCTGACTACTTCAAATTAGTGCCATGATTACCAAGGCCAATGCTTATGATGACTAAGTCAAATTCTGTTTATATTGCATGAGATTCCAGGATTTTTTTTCAGGATTTGGCGGTTTGCGATTCGATCTGGTTTTCCGTGAAAACCAGTGACCTTGATGACTATGATGCTGACAGGAGAGTCGTGGACAATGAGATCCAGTATGAAGACACTTGATTATTACATTGCCCCAGATGGGTGGTGCCAGCAGACTTTTGTAGCATTGACACCACAGAGAACTTAGCACCAACTTTTGTTGATTATGAGAACCAATACAGCTATTTCAAATTCTTTAACTGCCGGCAGCTTGCAAAAAAAAGTAGCTCCAATTGGACTGATACCTCACCCAAATAGAATAAATTAGTCTCCCAATCACTTGAGGAAATGTCTTATCAATTGGCCATTTCTGTTATATAATGCCCCTTTTAATTGAAGTGTCTGGGAGACACTGAGGGCTAAAAATTGAGTAGCGCTCCCTTTGGGGCGCTAACTTCGCTACTTTTAGTGCCCGGAAAAGTTAGCGCCCCCACGACAGAAATTGAGTGGTAGCGCCCCAAGAGGGAAGTGGGGCGCTACTGGAAGCGCCCCACCTCCCTCTTGGGGCGTTGCGAGGGAATATCGCGGCGCTACGTGCCACGGTATTGTAGGCCTTCCTCCCCTTCTTAAAGGCCCCTGGGGATCGGGAGTGCCGGCAAAAGAAGAAGTGCCGGGCTCATGGAGCGCAGCCGGCACTCCGCGGGTGGGGGGGGGGGTAAGGATGCCGGGGACGGGAGCGGAGGCAGGTGCTGGCAGGCGGCCAGCAACAAAAATGGCCGCCCGGCACCTCGCCTTTAAATAGCGCCTCCCCGGCCGCAGGTAGGCCCCCCTGACCCCGTCGGACATAGCGTCCGGCGGTAAGTCAGGGAGCGCTCCCGAAGATTGCGGCCGGGGCGTGAGCAGGGTGCTGCGCACGGCGATGACGTCATCGCCGGCGGCGCAGCACTGCGGGGCGCTACCGGTTAGTCTTAGGGCGCTAACGGGAGGCGCAAATCAACCGAATTTTTCCCCCTAACAGACTTGGTGTGAATGAATGGAAAAGAATTACATAGGAACTGACAAAGGCATTTTACAGTTGGCTTCTTTAATCTTGTACACTTGTGCTGTGCAGTCTAACACTGGCTATGTGATGCAGTTTGGCACCGTACTGTATCAGAAATGTGATCTGGAAACATATTGTTACAAATAGGATTCACTTTATTTTCAAGCATTGACCCGCACATGCACAATCACAAATGCACTCACACCTACATACATGTGCACACACTCGTGCATTCACATTCACATCCGTACATTTACACACACGCTTGTGTACTCACACAAACACCGACACACAACAAAACATTTCATTTGCTTTCTGTATTTTTTTTTTGTTGTTGCAGGGAGAATATTTTAGTGCTGGACGTATTCTTTGAAGCCCTGAACTATGAAACTATTGAACAGAAGAAAGCTTATGAAGTTGCAGGCTTACTTGGTGAGTGATCGGATTTAGTGAGCTGCACTGAGTGCCCATTAGTGCCAACTTAAAAGTTGCAATTGGCTTTTCCTATCCAACATAGGCCATCTTCTATCTCTTTAGCAAGCTATAAATACAATCCCGTCACAGAACATTACTCATTTCCTGCAGCATTAGAGCAACTTGTGGTATGGTAATATTAGAAACTAACAACAGACCACTGAGGAGCAGCAAAGCACAGAGTTTGGATTGACCCTTTTACCAGCAAAAGTCTATATTGATGTACTTTTCTTTTGAAGATGGCATGAGCAATTTAGCAGTGTGTCTCAGTATGACTTGAGGCTAATTCTGACTCCATCACAAAATAAATATTCCACGGGGGTGACTTTGCTCACCGTTTACAATGCATTACATTTTTCTCGGCAAGAAATGTGGGTGGAAGCTGTTCCTGTCCAATTTCTTTGACCTTCCTCATAACTTTTGAGCCTTCCCGCAATCAGGCACCACCTCCCCACTGACCTCATTCGCATACGGTCAAAGTGAAGCATGTTGGCATAGCAGCTGCAGGTTTCCTGACTTTGCATTGCTCATGCACTCTCGGTAAGTTAGACTGAGATATATGAGGTGCAGCGGCTGCCAGGATCAGATGGTACAGGTGGATTTGAGGAGTATTTGACACAGCAGAGACTGGAGATTTTGAATCCAGATTTCTGCACCTGGCAAATACTTTTTAAAGTGTTTTTTTTTTACCATTCTGCATACACACACCTGGGCTTGCCTCTCACTGCTTCTCACAGGGTCAGACCACTGGAAGATTTTCAGACCCCCTATCCACAGTCAGTATCTCTCAGGAGCAAGTATGCCATTCCCTTGAATGCCAATATCACGGCGGAGGAGGACTACCACATGATGAAGCAAAGGAGATTCACGTGGCATTTATTGCAAGAGGCATCACAGCACATGTCATCAGTGAAGACTTCATACGAGATGTTAAATTGAGACTGGCCCCATCTGCTTGTTCAGATAGATGTTAAAGATGCTCTGGGACTATTTGAAGGAGATTAGAAAGTTCTCCCAGTGTTCTGACCAACATCCATTTCTTAATCAACGCCACTAAAACAGATGAACTCATCATTTATCGCATATGCTGATTGTGGGGCCTTGCTGTGCGCAAATTGGCTGCAGCATTTGCCTACATGACAATGCTGACTACACTTCAAAAGTACTTAATTGGTTCTGAATCACTTTGAGACATGCTGAGGATGTGGAAGGCCCTATATAATTGTGAGTTGTTTCTTTATAACTAATAGGTAAGGGATTGCATCGTGGTCTCCACTGCACTCTGAGGGCGAATTGTTCATGGAATGCCTTCGCACAATGAGTAAAGTAGCAAAAATAATCCTACCTGTGTCCATCTGAAGCCAAACAGTAAACTCAAACAAATTCTAAAGGTTTTCCACAAGCCACAAGTTACATGTTATCAGAGAACACACAAGCTACATCATTACATAAATTTAAAACAGAAATAGACAGTTTCCTAGAAGTAAAGGGAATTAAGGGTTACGGGGAGCGGGCAGGAATTTGGACATGAGTCTAGGTTCGGATCGGTCATGGCCCTGTGGGTAGCGGAGCGGGCCCAGGGACCGTGTAGCCTGATCCTGCTCCTATTTCGTGTGTCCAATTCTGTTAGGTTCAGGAGATGGTTCTGTGATAGTAGATTGGCGGTTAGGATCAGATCAGCCATGATCTTATTGAATGGCGGAGCAGGCTCGAGGGGCCAATTGGCCTACTCCTGCTCCTATTTCTTATGTTCTTATGTTATGTTCTTATAAATGACGTGGTGATTTAGAATCATAGAATCATAGAAATTTACGATACAGAAGGAGGCCATTCAGCCCATCATGTCTGTGCTGGCCGAAAAAGAGCTCTCCAGCCTAATCCCACTTTCCAGCTCTTGGTCCGTAGCCCTGTAGGTTACGGCACTTCATGCGCATATCCAAGTATTTTTTTAAATGTGATGAGGATTTCTGTCTCTACCATCCTTTCAGGCAGTGAGTTCCAGACCCCCACCACCCTCTGGGTGAAAAAAGTTCTCCTCAACGCCCCTCTAATCCTTCTACCAATTACTTTAAATCTTTGCCCCCTGGTTATTGACCCCTCTGCTAAGGGAAATAGGTCCTTCCTAGCCACTCTATCTAGGTCCCTCATATGTTTATACACCTCCCCTCAGCCTCCTCTGTTCCAAAGAAAACAACCCCAGTCTATCCAATCTTTCCTCATAGCTAAAATTCTCCAGTCCTGGCAACATCCTCGTAAATCTCCTCTGTACCCTCTCTAGTGCAATCACATCTTTCTTGTAATGTGGTGACCAGAACTGTATGCAGTACTCCAGCTGTGGTCTAACTAGTGTTTTATACAGTTCAAGCATAACCTCCCTGCTCTTATATTCAATGCCTCGGCTAATAAAGGAAAGTATCCCGTATGCCTTCTTAACCATCTTATCTACCTGTTCTGCTACCTTCAGGGATCTGTGGGCATGCACTCCAAGGTCCCGCTGTTCTTCATACTTCTCCGGACTGAATTCCATTTTCTCACTTTTCTGCCCACTTGACCAGTCCATTGATATCTTCCTGCAGTCTACAGCTTTCTTCCTCACTATCAACCACAGGGCCAATTTTTGTATCATCTGCAAACTTCTTCATCATGCCCCCTACATTGAAGTCTAAAGGTTGATGTAAATTTACAGCTCAACATCTGAGAAAATTGTTTCTCCTGATATATCATTGCTACAGGGTTAAATGTTTCACATGCCCTGAATTATCCTTGTTTAAAAGCTCTTTAATCTTTGAAAGCTTTAAATATCTGTCATTTGTAAATGACAGAACAAAGGCTGCTTGGCTCAAGGATGTATATTTCACCTGCTGACTTAACCTATGATGTCAGTTGCTTGAAATTTCTTCCAGTATGTGATAATCACAGTCCAAATCAATAAGAAGGTATTTGATTCTGCATCCCACAGGATCCTGTGTAACTAATTGAAAGAGTTTGCTTTTTTTTCTGTCAAAGTTGAACTAATCTTTAGCTTTCTTCATATGAGGAAGAAAAGTGCTGTCAAGGATCTCCCACTCATGTTCCTGCCATCTCAACCTCCAGCTTCAGATTTCATCTGAGATGCTTTTCTTCCCTTCGAGATGCACAGGCAATTATGAATCCCCTGATATAGACCTCAGCTGCCATGAGGGAAATATCTGCACAGACCCTAATGTGGCATTACAGCCCTGATGTTTCGATAATGGGGAAAATGTTGTTGAGCTGTTCTGATACACAGGTTTGCCTATACCTGCAGTTTTTCAATGGGAATCCTTCCCCCTAATTTAATTAGGCTACCAGTGCAGGAAAAGCTCACCCAGAGAGTTTGACCTGTAGCAGGATGTCGCTGGGAACCCGAAATCCATCAAGGCAGCAGCTGCTAAAGGGCTGCAGCTAGCTATTAAAGGGGAAGAAGTTGTGGTGTGAATAGAAAAGTGGAGTAACGGATCACAATGCCGCAACTGAGATATATGGGCAACACAGCTTGCTTTGGCGTTGAAGAGGTGGATGTCTTGCTGCAGGAGATGCACCAAAAGAGGAAACCCCTGTTTGGGAGTGAAGACTACCCAACAGTAAAGGCATAGTTGCAAGCTGCATCAAAGGAGGAGGCCAACTGAGGCCATGCGGTCACTCTTGCCCTTAACACCTGCCTGGAAATGAGGAAGACGTTTTCTGATATCTAGAAAAATGCAATAATAAGTGTGCTCCTCATTATTGCATACAGTTACTATGGGGTCCATCGAGGATGGCACAAACCTAAGATAGGAAGGCACACTGGGAGGTACCATTTCAAGCTCTTTTAAACTAACTTTTTCATTGTGCTGAAGCCGCATGGCACACTTGCCTTGCAGGTGGACGTGGGACGGCAACTGCCCAAGGCCCACCTCTGCCATTGGGGTGTTTCTCAGTGAGATCAGCAGTGGCTCCACAACACTGGCAGCGCCACGAAAACTCGGACCTCAGATGTTATATAACTTGGCAGTTCTTTCCGTACGATATATCCAAATTGCTTTTGGAACAGTGGCGGATTTAAACACCAATCTTTAATTTAATTGTTGAAAACAGACACATCCGCTGCGTCTCAATCATGCAGAAGCCGTTAGCTGTCATGTTGCTCATTCATGTGAATAATTACGGACATAATTCTGTCGAGCCCAGAAATCTGTTTATTCGGTATTGCCTCCATTTTACGATGCACAGCAGTGGACCCTTCAAGTGAAATTGAGCTTGCCTCGCCAGGTTGTAAACTTATCCCAACATGTCTGAGGGCCTGGTTCTGAATTTGGTTAGTCTTTGATTGCTGTCATCCTCCTGTTCTTTTATCAGGAGATCCAAGACATATTTTGGCATAAAAATGATTAAATTGCACAAATTTTGCAAATATAAAAAGGGAACACGGAGATTAGCACACATTATCTGGCTATGTGTATTGCATGGCTTTCTAACTTAATTCATTTAAATGAGAAGTCGCACAACACCAGGTTATAGTCCAACAGTTTTATTTGAAATCACGAGCTTTCGGAGCGCTGCTCCTTCGTCAGGTAAAGGTTAATTCATTTAGTTAACCTTGCCCACATTATTCACCTTACTAACGTACTTGTCACCACGTTAGCGCTATCAGCATAATTGTTGAAATTACTACCTACGATTCCTAGCATTACTAACTTTACTATCGTTACTAATATTAGCCAAACCAACATAACTAAATATTAATATTAATGAGCATTTGAACTTTTACTAGGTGTACTTCGCATTTTATTTTTAAAGTTGTGATTTGCAGCCTCTGCTGGCACAGTAGGCAGAGCGGACTTTGAATTAGCACAGGCAATGAAGTTGCAGTGCAGTTCATAAGCTAGAAAGGTCGTCCATGACTTCAGGCCATTACTGAAAGCATCAGTAACGGTGCCGATGTCCATCTGTGTTTTGTACATCACTGTTAGTGGCCACGGGCATGTTTTTGTTTCTCCACACTGGTTTACTGCTGTTGAGCATCTTTGTTGTGGATAGCTTCATTTAATAATAAAAATATGTAGAACAAAAAAAAAGCTGAGAACCTTTTTTTGCAAGGAGTTAGCATTGAAATATTATTTTTAAATAAAGCCCCGTGTGTTAAGAATTCCCCGTCCGCCTCATTTTTCTCTGCTCCTCTCCTGAAGGCACAGACCATCGACACTTGCCGAGGTGCCATTCTCTTCAGGCGATCAGCCCTCCAGAAGCCCACTCAAGTTGTCAATTTGAATGTATGAGCCCCGAGTCGGGAGCTATTCAAAGATGGAGAGTACCACAGCTGAGCCTAATCCGATCCTCACCTGACATTTGCGCGCATGACCTTTCCAGCACGGGTCACTGGGTAGCACTTGGCAGTGGGGGCCCTGACTCAGTTTTCCCCCCTCCGTAGTCTAGGAGCACTGAAGCCTACTGCAGTTCCATCAGACCCCCGGGGATGCAACTTGGAACGTTCCTCATCTGGAAGGTTCAGGACGTACTCGGCAAGGCATTTAGCCGCTAATGATTGGGCGGGGGGGTTAGTATTGAGATATTTGTAGCTATTTACATGTATAAATAGGAGTTGCAACCTCTCTTCTGCAACGGTATCACTTTTGCTGACAGTGTTTTCTCCTTTGCAGGTGACATTGGCGGCCAGATGGGCTTATTTATTGGTGCTAGCATTTTGACAATATTAGAGCTCTTTGATTACTTGTATGAGGTAAGATTCCTATGAGGATGGTATGTTTTGGCAGAGTTTGTTTAAGGTCGAATCATATCATGAAAGTGATCTTACTCGAACAGTTGCTCACCTTGTGCTCTGCCTCCAAATATCATGAGTTACCTTTGTGCTTACTACACGATCAAACACTTTCACAACATGCACTGTCCATCTAGCGGGAATATTTCCTCTGCTACTTATAATGAAATCATAAACTTAAGGAAAAGTAACAAGTCTGCAACTTTGGTGTAAATCGGAACCAGAGGCAGTCATTGGGGGCCGCATTAAAATGATTAGCAAGTTGATGTGAAAATGAGCCTAGAAATTACTTTTTATTAATGCATGAACGCTTAGCACATATGTATGGCATCACTTTACTATTTTAACAGAGCCATTAAATCACACAAAGTAAACTGCTTGACACTACTATCGCACGGCCTAATTTCTAGGCGATAGTTATTTAAAATATGCTAAATCAAGAGGGAGCTTCACCTCAGGAACCCTGTTTAAAAATCAAGTCTAAAAGAACCAAGATGATTGAGCCTCACACTGTCCCACTCTGAAACTCCCTGAAGGCAGCTACTCCATTAGTGATCAGTGCTGAGCATTTGGAAAATAAAAGAGATCAAGATCCATAAAGAAAGAAAATGACAATCCAATTTACATGACGTAGAATTACATAGAATGTACAGCACAGAAACAGGCCATTCGGCCCAACTGGTCCATGCTGGTGTTTATGCTCCACACGAGCCTCCTCCCACCCATCTTCAGTTAACCCTATCAGCATAACCTTCTATTCCTTTCTCCCTCATGTGTTAATCTAGCATCCTCTTAACTGCATCTATGCTATTCGCCTCAACTACTCCTGTGGTAGCGAGTTCCACATTCGAGCCACTCTCTGGTTTAAGAAGTTTCTCCTGAATTCCCTATTGGATTAGTGGCTATCTTATATTTATGGCCCTCAGTTTTGGGCTCTCCCACAAGTGGAAACTTCTTCTCTACATCTACCCTACCAAACCCTTTCATAATCTTAAAGACCTCTATCAGGTCACCACTCAGCCTTCTCTTTTCTAGAGAAAAGAGCCCCAACCTGTTCAAACTTTCCTGATAGGTAGAACCTCTCCATTCTAGTATCGCCCTTGGAAATCTTTTTTGCACCTTCTCCAATGCCTCTATTTCCTTTTTATAGTATGGAGACCAGAGCTGTTCACATTACTCCAAGTGTGGTCCAACCAAAGTTCTATACAAGTTCAGCATAACTTCTCTGCTTTTCAGTTCTATCCCTCTAGGAATGAACCCCAGTGCTTTGTTTGCTTTTTTTATGGCCTTATTAACCTGCGTCGCTACTTTAAGTGATTTGTGTATCTGTGCCCCTCGATCCCTTTGCTCGTCCACCCCATTTAGACTCTTATTTTACAAGGAGTAGGTGGCCTCCTTATTCTTCCTACCAAAATGCACCACCTCACACTTATCTATATTGAAATTAATTTGCCAATGACACGCCCATTCTGCAAGATTATTAATGTTGTCTTGTATCTTGTCACAGTCTTCCTCAGTATTAACTATACCCCCCAATTTGGCGTCGTCCACAAATTTTGAAATTGTATTTCCGATTCCCAAGTCCAAATCATTTATGTATATAACAAACGTAATTGTTAATTTTCTCTAACTGTTTAAAAGGGGTCCTGACAGTGATTATTTTTCTTACTTTTTTTATGTTGTACTATCAATACATGCCAAGCATTTTGTTTAAAAGTGTGTGAAAACATTGAATGAATACATTCAAACAAGCTTTGTAATCTGCCCCGCTTTCCACTTGGATTACTGTCCATCATATTTATAAAACAATTTAGGGAAATTTCAGATATCAGCCCAACATGGAGTTCAAATGTGCCAATCTGCATATTAATAAATATTAATTAGCAGTTAAAACACATTTTTCTTTTTCTGAATGAATGCAATAAAGACAGTTGCTGCAGTGCCCACCACAGATGGATCTGTCTGTGCCTCTGTGATGTCAACACATTGGCCTTTATACCAAAGCATCTTTTGTTCTTGTTTTAAAGACTGTTTGATATGTAACGGCACGGTGGTCATTACGGTAGATATTAGAGAATCAGAAGCAAAGCCTAGAATGCTGACCTTTGCACATGTGAGAAAAAAAAGACTTGAAAGCATCTATTAGCATTTCTGCATTTGTTTGCATTCATTTACATGATATTAAATTATCTTTGTACACAAGCATAAATTATTGGGATTAAATATTGCCAACTCCAGTGTTATACAACTGACATTTAGACATTAGTTTGCAATATGTTTGAAGATGCCCTTTTCAGTGATTATAAAAGCTGTGAGATGTAGTGCTCAGACACATGCCTTACTGTTATTATTAAATGTTACCCAAACATCAACACTTGGCACCATGGATCAGATAAAGACCTTAGGTAGGCTCCATCGTACATCACACAGATTTACAGGGATCACTGGGACAATTTTTTGGCCTTTCTAATCATATTACTAGTAAAGTGAATTCTGCTGGACTGAATGTGTTGGAAGAGTCCCTGATGCATTGTGAGCTTTGCTGCAATGTGCCTGGGCTGAACTCAAAACTTAATGAGAATCCTGCAGCTGTCTGACTGTAGAGTTGCGCTATACATGGCAAAATCTGCTTAACAACAACTTGTATTTATATAGCGCCTTTAGCGTAGTTACGTTCCAAGGCGCTTCACGGGAGTATTTTAAGATAAAAATTTGACACCGAGCCATATAAGGAGAAATTAGGGCAGGTGACCGAAAGCTTGGTCAAAGAGGTAGGTTTTAAGGAGCGTCTTAAAGGAGGAAAGAAAGGTAGAGAGGCGGAGAGGTTTAGGGAGGGAATTCCAGAGCTTGGGGCCTAGGCAACAGAAGGCACGGCCATCAATGGTTGAGCGATTATAATCAGGGATGCTCAAGAGGGCAGAATTAGAGGAGCGCAGATATCCTGGGGGGTTGTGGAGCTGGAGGAGATTACAGAGATAGGGAGGGGTGAGGCCATGGAGGGATTTGAAAACAGGGATGATCATTTTGAAATCGAAGCGTTGCTTCACCGGGAGCCAATGTAGGTCAGCAAGCACAGGGGTGATGGGTAAACGGGACTTGGTGCGAGTTAGGACACGGGCAGCAGAGTTTTGGATGACCTCAAGTTTACGTAGGGTAGAATGTGGGAGGCCAGCCAGGAGTGCGTTGGAATAGTCAAGTCTAGAGGTAACGAAGGCATAGCTGAGGGTTTCAGCAGCGGATGAGCTGAGGCAAGAGCGGAGACGGGCGATGTTATGGAGGTGGAAGTAGGCAGTCTTAGTTATGCCGTGGATACGTAGTCGAACGCTCATTACAGGGTCAAATATGACACCAGGGTTGCAAACGGTGTGGTTCAGCCTCAGACAGATGTTAGGGAGAGGGATGGATTCGAAGTTAGTACTAAAGATGAGCCCTTAGCCTGGCTGTCTGTTATGTCCTACGTTCACTGTATCTTGTGCCAAACTACAAGCCTTTTAGGAATGTAAACACATGCACAGTACAATGAAAGCAAAATGAGACCATTTGGGGTTTTTTCTTTGCCTCTTCAGTGGTTTCCTTGGGTCACGCCCCAAATGTGGTGGAGAGGGTGGGCAGATGACCCACCTCTAGGCCACCATGAGTAAGAAAATGTGCAGTGAAAGAAAACACCCATCAAGCCACTTCCTTCCACAGTCGATATACACTCCAGCTTATAAAGCTCCAAATCCAATTCTACAGAGAATGTCCCTGCACAACTCCTCCCAGAGAAAATGTAACTCAAATAAATCTGTGTAATCTTACATTCTATGTTATTCATCCCTGGTCTGTTATTGGGACTTCAGGAACCATTATATTTCTCAGCATTTGACTATCTCTATTTGTACATATCCTCCTAATCATCAGATCTATTTCTAACCAGATGTCCATCCATCTGTTTGTTTAACGGTATTAATAACACATTTCCTACTTCATCTGGGAGTCTAGTTAACATAGCTACTTCTCTGTAGGGAAATAAAAAATCTTCTAATTGCAAATCATGTTTGTTAAGGCTGACTAGTTTTGTACTTGTCTCATCTAGCCCTTGTAAGAGATTGTGGAGATGGTTGAACGCATCACATATGTATTGAATATGCTCTCGGAACATCTGATATTCAGAGGTATAGGGTCAATCTTTGTGTATACAAATTAGATCTGATTTCTACCATGTACATTAAAGGTGTATAAGGTGATATTCCCCAGTCGAGAGTAATTTAATAGTTCCACCCGAGCCAATTAACACAGAATTACAGTACAATGGAGTTAAAAGAGCTAACTGCCTCTTGCCAGAGTCATCAGACACAGATGTTGTAACCAATGTTCCCTGTAATTTTTGGGGGGGCCACGCGGCCCCTTTAACGGGCTGCAGGGCCCATTCAAAATTCCGCGCGTGCACGTTTTTTTTTCAGTTTAAAAGCCGGCTCACCGGCTGCGCGGGACCCCTGGAGCGCTGCGCGGCCACGCAGCTTAAAGGGAACATTGGTTGTAACTACTACTAATTTCAGCAAATACCTAAATTAAGATAACTAACATTTTCATAAGATAAAGCATTGAAGTTGCAGCAGGCACTTAATTAAGCATTGAGTTTATAGTGGGCATTAAGTTAAGCATTGAGTTTGTAGTGGGCATTAAGTTAAGCATTGAGTTTATAGTGGGCATTAAGTTAAGCATTGAGTTTACAGCCAGCACTTAGGTTGGGCATTTGTCAGAACTTAGGTACAGGTTATTATTCCCAACAGAGTGTGAATTGCTATAGGTTCAAGCATAATTTAAGTGCATAGTCATATATCAACTACAGCATAGGAAAGTTACCTTAAAATATAATAGAGTGACTCAGGCTGAGATTGCCATTTATATATGAATAACCTGGTCTTTGGTAAATTAAATTAGAGGTCCGGTTTGTTGACTTTCTTCTGGAAGCTTTCAGTACATCATTGTCTGCATCACCATCCTCATTCATTGGTCATCGTCTTCTCATTCTGGCTTGGCTAATTGCATTTCTCAATAATAATATAATATACTAATATACAATCCATAAACTTCATACTGTGCTCAGAGGCATGGGATTAAATACTGTGGTGATGCACTTTACAAGTTTTATGTCTGCCAGGTAAATACTGAACGCCCATTAACCCTATAATTTCCATTCTTAAAGCTTTATGATTTGCCATTCTGGCCTGAGTTAACTCTGCCTGATTGTTCTGCTTGCCTAACTGAACTCTAACCATTTCTGCTGCCTGCAACCACCAAACTTCTGCTGTTGTTTAAGGAAGGGCAAGGAATGGCTTTTTTATATAATTTTTGACCCCGAAATTAGCTTCCGACCAGATATCCGCGCAATCACAAAGACCGCCTATTTCTACCTCCGTAACATCGCCCGACTCCGCCCCGCCTCAACTCATCCGCTGCTGAAATCCTCATCCATGCCTTTGTTACCTCTAGACTGGACTATTCCAATGCTCTCCTGGCTGGCCTCCCACGTCCTACCCTTCGTTAACTTGAGGTCAGCCAAAACTCTGCTGCCCATGTCCTAACTCGCACCAAGTCCCATTCACCCATTACCCCTGTGCTCGCGGACCTACGCTAGCTCCCAGTTAAGCAACGCCTTGATTTTAAAATTCTCACCCTTGTTTTCAAATCCCTCCAAGACCTCGCCCCCCTATCTCTGTAATCTCCTCCAGCCCCACAACCCTCCGAGATATCTGCGCTCCTCTAATTCTGTCCTCTTGAGTGTCCCCGATTTTAATTGTTTGACCATTCGTGGCCATGCCTTCAGCTGCCAAGGCCCTAGGCTGTGGAATTCCCTCCCTAAACCTCTCTACCTCTCTTTCCTCCTTTAAGATGCTCCTTAAAACCTACCTCTTTGACCATCTGCTCTAATATCTCCTTACGTGGCTCGGTGTCAAATTTTGTTTTATAATGCTCCTGTGAAGCGCACTGGGACGATCTATTACATTAAAGGCGCTATATAAATACAAGTTGTTGTTGTTGTTGTTTTAAATATCTCTGGCCAACTCCTTTTCCTGGTTCTAACTTAAATGTCCAGTTAAGATTTAACTGGGTCAGAATCCCTTCCAATATTTCAAACAATTTTGATTTGGGTCAGATGTTCTGGATGATCAATTTTTATATGCTGTGAAGAGGCCAGACCATCTGGTCCGTATTTCTCTTCTTTAACATTCCACATTACTTAGCCACAGCTAGAGCCATTAAACCAGCTTTTACATTTGCTTTCAAGTGCTTGGTACATAGACTCATACAGCACAGAAGGAGGCCATTCGGCCCATCGTGCCTGTGCCAGCTCTTTGAAAGAGCGATCCAATTAGTCCCACTCCCCTGCTCTTTCTCCATTGCCCGGCAAATGTTTCTTTGTTAAGTATATAACCACTTCCCTTTTGAAAGTTAATGTTGAATCAGCTTCCATCCTTCTGGCAATACATTTCAGATCATAACAACTCGCTGCATAAAAAAAATTCTCCTCATCTCCCCGCTGGCTTTTTTACCAATTAACTTAAACCTCTGGTTACTGACCCTCCTGCCAGTGGAAACAGTTTCTCCCTATGCACTCAACATAGCTGGTTTCCCAAACAAACTAACCCCGTCCATTAGCTTTCCAGGCTGATAAATGGATAGTTTTATAACCTTCATCACTCCAAGATGCCCAGCCATATATGGCTTGTCTGTTTGTGTGTAGAACAGTTCCTTGTCCTGACTTCCCAAAATATGAATATTAACCCTTTTGGTTTTCCCCACATTCCGTAGTATGATTCAGAGAGCCCACTATCTCCCAAGGTTTCCCAGAGTTGGAAGCTATAGTTTGAGGAGTCTGCTATGTTGCATTTGTTACTAACAGACAAGGATCAATGCATCTAAATTAATTATTCCTGAATAAGTTCAGTTGTAGAAGTCTCTGGTCATAATTCAAATACTAATTCCTGAATCATTCCTGTCCTTCCGCACACCCTCTTCAAGCATGAGTGATAGATGCCTTAAACTTTGCTCTCTAATGATCTATACGAGGTTATAATAAGTTATTTTTAATGCCCTTTAGATACAGCTTAGTAAATTATTAATCTTGTTGGCAACAGCTTTACATTGAGTGAATACTAAAAATGAATGAAGAATTACACCCAGATCCCGTTCCACCTCTGCTAATGAAGTCCCTCATTTTTCACTGACTATAAAAGCAGTAACCCGCCAGGATCATCCCTGAAAAGTTTGCCCACGTGGGATGCTAGGAACGCAGCTTCCTGGCTTCTTGGGAGGGTGCAGTAAGAGTGAAGCACTTGCTTGAAAAGTAAAAATGGTTGGCCTGGCAAATGCATTGATAGATCTAGAATTAAAAGAAGTTTCCTTTAATCAATGTAACTGAAGTGTAATGTTTATCTTATATACATTTCTTCAGGAGTATGTGACCAGTTAAGAAATACTGCTCCACTAAGCCACTTTTTTCTGTTTATTTTTTGAAGCAATTTTTGAACATTGTTTGTGACATAACTGGGATACAGGCTTAGAGGCCAGAGAGAGAGTAAACATGCACAGTTGAAATTGCATGATTGCTGAAACCCTCTGGATTAATGATCATCTCTGCTGCTGTAAATTCAGCCCCGTCATAGCACGAAGCAATTTCCACCAAGACAATCCTTCCTGTGATTTCATTAACATCTGCTATTTAAATAAAAATATCTCCAAATAAATAGAAATAAAAGAAGACAAACATGTCAAAATTAATTATAGTTCTAATTTGATTTACTTTTCTAAGCGTTGGTGGCAACATTTTCTCTTTAGAATGCCTTTAAGGAAAGCCATTTGGCATTTTCAAGAATGTAAGTCAAATGATGGATTCAGGTGCAGGTATTACAGGAGCTAAATATTGGTCATTTCCGCCAGTTTCTACTCTTGCTGCTTATGAGCTAGACCTTTGTCCATGGAGAGATTGGCAGATGTAAGATGCGAATCATTCTCCCCAGTTTGAGTAAGAGTTTTCTGTAAGGCTACTTTGATTATTGGAAGTTTAGCTGAACTTCTGTCATCTTGAGCAGAAAGATGCAGTTACACGCTTCTGCCCTCAAATCAACTGGATGAATACATTTTCTTAAGAAGTGACGGAAGTTTGGGGAAAACCTTGACCAAGTCAGAAGACATGCGCCTAGGATTTCCTCCAGGCCTCTCCTGTTCGGCTGCCTTAAATCTGGCAGAAGATCAGCAGAAACCCCATTTCTGTGGTTTCCGCAAATCTTGCGCCGAAGTTACGGCAGCCAATCGGTGGAAACCCTGAGGAAATTCCAGGTGATTGACACAATTTTGCTCTCACCTGGGTGAAGTTTTTAGGGCAGATTTTCCACTTTATGCAATTGGACGGGGATCGCACACCTGTAATGGAGCCCACCCGATTTCCCATCCATTTTAATTAATTTACAGGCATGCAATTCTCCCCACTCAACTTTCCTCTATGCGCTCCAGTCAGGTGGTTATTTATGACCAAGTGCAAAAGAGGAAGCTGCTTTTTTCAATTCTTCAAATTGATAAGGGTTGCACTTGTGCATACTCTCACTATTTCTCGTGGTAGTACTATGGATGTAAAATTTATATGTTGTGTCTATTTGTTTATACTTTTTGTAATTAAAGCATGCTGCTCATTAAAGGTGAGAAATGATGGTATATTGTCTGCTTAGTGGCTTCTTACGATAATGAAGAGTAATCAGCTACAACTGAAGGTTACTAATCAGACGCACAAGAGCTTCTTCTTGCCCAAGCCTCAAGGACTCCTTCAGTCCTCTTCTAGGAGATTTGAGATTGCCTCTAGGAGACATCCTGAAGGAGCTCAGTTGAATAGCACAAAATCACTTCAGTTTGTCTACTATCTACAGGAATGTAGAATCCTGAATATAGCTTCTGGCTTTAGATCTTTATACCTTGGACTACAGCTACGCCACAGACAGTATCCCATTCATGGCAGTTTATTTATTGATTGAGACTTTTAAATAAGGTCCAAGCAGAGCAAGGGTAGCTGTAACTTCTGTCTGGGCTTAGCTCCCTTGTATCGATGCAAGGGAAATATCAGCATCACTTGATATGCTGATCAGCATCAGAGGAGATATGCATGCTTTCACCAAGCCCTGAGGAAGTTTACTAATGTTGGCACAAGAAGGAAGGGGAAATAGGGAGCATAGTTGCTTGACAGTAAGGTGTCATGGAGTGGAGGAGACACGAGTTTTGGTCCATGCTCTTCCATATGTCAAATTCTCAATCTCAGCTAAAAGGCGATACAAGTGGAGACCAAAGATGTGTCCACTGTGAATGAAGAAAATTCAACAGTTCAACAGTTAGCCTTTGGCCACTCTCATGCACCTCTACAGGGCTATTTTCAAATAACTTTTGACTGAGGTCTGGGTTCATGTTACCTGCCGTTCATTAAAGGCAGGGCATGGCACATCAAAGTCCAAGAAGGAACAATGGAGAAAAGAACCTTTCATAAAGGGTATTTTCTCTCCAAAAAAAAAATTAAAATGGAGGAAAAATTTGTGGGAATACTTTTTATTCAGAGTACTCTCCCAATGTTAGATGCCAGCCTTGGCTCAGTGGTCTCACTCTTGCCTCTGAGTCAGAAGGTCATGGCTTCAAGCCCCACCCCCAAAGACTGGAGCACAGAATCTAGGCTGACACTTCAGTGCAGTACTGAGAGAGTGCTATACTGTCACAGGTACCATCTTTTGGATGGGACATTAAACCAAGGCCCCATGTGCCCTCTCAGGTGGACATAAAACATCCCATGGTACTATTCAAAGAACAGCAGGGGAGCTTTCTCAGTGTCCTGTCCAACAGTTATCCCTCAACTAACATCATGAAAGCAGATAATCTGGTCATTTGTCACCTTGCTGTTTGTGGGATCTTGCACAAATTGGCTGTTGCGTTTCCCAATATTACAACAGTGACTTTTAAAAGTACTTGGTTGGCTGTGAAGTGCTTTGGGACATCTTGAGATCATGAAAGGTGCTAAATAAATGAAAATTCTTTCTTTCTTTCTAGTCTGTTGAATAGATAAAAGTAGGCTGAACAATGTTGAGCGATTCACAAATGTTGGCCAGGGAGAACTCCTTGCTCTTCTCCAAATAGCCCCATTCATTCTTTTCTTGACTTCCACCTGAATAGGCAGCCATCTCGAAGGTTACCAGCTCATTTTAAAAATAGCACCTCTAGCAAAGCAGCACTTCCTTTAGTACCTCACCAACGCATCAGCCTAAATTACGTGATCAAGTCCTGAAGTGGGGCTGGAATCCGTGATGGTCTGACTCACGGAAAGAAGTGCAAACAATAGAGCCAAGCTGGCACAGGGACATAATCTGGTGTTTCAAACAAGAGGCTCGATACTATTTCAAATCAGACCCATTATGTAGAGCTGCTCGTACTTGTATAAAATTAGTTGGCACTTGAGTTATGCATTTACAAAGATTGCATATGCATCATGCTCAGTCGTGCAGTACTTTGTTTACCTTCTCAGTTATTATTGATTTATAAGTGTCAACAGGGAAATTGATGCGCAGTCGAACTGCGCTGCTGTAGGGTGTAATTTTATGCTTGAAAAAACTTGCAGTTTTTAAATGACACTGCAGAGAACAGAATTGAACATATCTGACACAGTCTTAATGCTATCAGATTTGTCAAAATCATCTATTCACCTAGCATTCCTCAGTTACATTCTACGGTTCAAAAGTACTCTTTGCCCCCATCTTTCTCGACACAAACCCTGTCTGTAGCTACAGGATCTACCAGAATAAACCACAAGTGGGTGGTGAGACCTGCCATTTTGTTTTTTTCAATTTTCTCCTTTCTGTATCTCTGGCCCCGATTTTTAACCCCGGCTCAGTTTTGGACGGGTGAGTTTTGGGTTTCAGTTTACAATTCACCCGTTGCAACCAAAAAACAGACCCCGGGCTATTTTAACTCCCAGGATTCATTACAATTCCCACTGAATTGGCTGGCCTGACCCAAACCTGCCCCCTTTCTGAGGAGCAATATCCGGTGGGTCAGCCAGAGGCACTATTTAAAATGGCAATGCGCCTCAAGGGAGGTTGCATTCCCATCCGGCTGATTTCGCTCTTTGATTGCTGCAAGAAGGAATTTTACAGAACTGAGTCGCAGGCAAGCCTCTCCAGGTTTTCTGAAGCTTCCCTGGAGATACTTGTGGAAGAGGTGAGGGTGAGGAGGGAGCTCCTGTTCCCCAACAGTGCCAGAGGGGTTTCCAGAGAGATTTCAGAGGTCCTCTGCTCCAGGAGTGTCTCCCCCAAGACCTGGAGATAGTGCAGGAAGCGCTTCACTGACCTCACTAGAGTAGCGAAGGTGAGTACTGCTCTTTATTTATCCCTCTCTCTCTAGAACACATGGCAGCTGTTCTTCACCCCACTCCCCCGGCACTGAACAATTCCCTCCCCTCCATCACTGCCTTCACCATCCAGCACAAGGCCACACTACGCCACTTCTCATTATCATTACAAACATGCACTCACATCGTCCTTTCTCCCTTCATTTGGTAGCCTTTACGGAATCAGCAAGTTGTCTCAGGACTCCTTCCTCATCTCACACTCCAGACACGTGCTTCCCTTTCAACACCTCCTCGCCCTGCTTGCGTCTTGCTTCTTCTTCCCCTCAGCATATGCACGACCAGCATAAGCCGCACAAAACTTTCCAGTAGCCCCTCCCGAACTCGCTCTCGTTCTCTATCTGCAGCACAACAATTGTGAGAGGAGCAAAACCGCAGAAGAACCAGCTAACGTCATGATCCTGAGCGAGCTGGAGCAGTAAGCCATGGAAATTTGTGAGCCTGCCAGAGCTGTGCGCATCGTCCATTTCGAGGCTGTGGGCCTCATTGAACAGGGTCTCTGACCATTACATGTACCCCTTCATTAAGCACTGGAAAAACAGACAGTCAGCCAATATCACGACATTAAATTACATTGTGATGCGTGTCTTATGCAACTGTGCAGCCTCCCAATGCCATCCCAACTCTTGTCCCTTTTCTCTTTCCTCTAGGTCTTCCTCGATAGCCAGATCCCCCCAAAGCAAACTCCTAGAAGGCAGAGATTCCTTCTGAGGAGGCACCGTCACGCACTCCATCACTCCCAAGCACCAGCACATAGATTGACACCGCGGCTGGGTTGCAGAGTGAGGTGAGGGAGGTCTGCATGTGGTGAGGTGCCTCGCACAGTGCAGGAGCAGGGTAGCGGTGGCAGGGACGGCCCAGTAAATAACTCACTGAAGGGTGAGTTCATCTCAGAGCTCTGCTGAGGAGGGCAGAGATGAGGATTTCAGGGGCCCAGAAGAAAACTGCTTGCTTCACACGAGCAATTGTGTGAGGTATTGGAAGTCCTGCCAAGGAGTTTGACCAGCATGGCTGAAAATATGGAGGAATCCGCTTCCAGCCTGAGTGGTGTCATCTTGAATGGCACCAGGACTATGTAGTCTACTTTGGAGATTGTGGCCACTTCCAGGGACATTGTAACTGGGCCCTCACAACAGGCGTCCATGAGTGCATGCTTTGCAGCTTCGTCTTTGCAGCTTTCATGGAAGCTCCAGGCAGACTCTGGGCTCAAACCTGTGCTCCGCCTCGGAGAGGCAGACGTCCACCTCGGAGAGATTGGTGGAGCAAGAGGGTAGGTGTTTTCAATGAGTCACACATCTTAAACACATTTGCTCCCCTGCCACCCCCTCAACCAATACCCAGTACATTGGGCAGAAAGCCAGCTAGGCCAAGCTGCCCTGGCAGAAGCTGAAGTGCAGCAATCTGCAGCTGGACCCACTCGGGCTCCAGCACCCAGGGCTCACCGGCCACAGTCATCTCAAGGGTCGCCACATGAGTAACAGCAGCCTTCCACCAGCTCTGCTGAAGCCACTGGGGAGGAGCACCTTATTGGGGTAGTAGAGTGAGGAAACTTTCTGTTAAGAAAAACACAATGGATTGAGCCGTTGGATGCCAAAAGGTTTTGGTTCAATCTTCTGTTTGTGGATAAATTCATCACCTTTTTCACGGGTGGGTGTTTGGTGTGTGGTCCCTTTTCATTGCAGCTCATTTGGCTACATTGTCAGAATGTCACTGATATAGAGGTTGGCTGAATGGTTTGACTGTTCTTTTATGCAGAATGAAGGGAGTGGTGAAAGGGGTAACTAGATGCAGAGGGGCTTTTTGTTACTTTTTAGGTTAGCGGATTGAGGAAATCAATGAAAGAAAGCACTGTGAGATCAACGGCACCCTGGCCTTTCTGGCTGCCAGGCATTGAGCAGCTCTTCCTTTCGGTTCTCCCTCACCTTCACCCAATTCTGCCTCGTCGGATGATGCCTCTCATTGTGGCTGTGCCTTCTCCAACTCCAAATCTCGTATTGTGAAGAATGCAGCACGCTAATAAGCTATGACCCAATTTATCTGGACATATCGCCGGGAGCCCCCCAGACCAATTTAGGCACTGTGGGGGAAAAATTCAGTATCGCCCCATTTGGTGCGCAATTATCGGCCGGGCGCAAAGATTAGCGCCTGGCGCTAATTATCGCCTCCGACTGCAAACTTGGCTTTTATCGCCCCTGGAGGTGATTGGAGCGCTAAATCAGGCGCTTCACACCTGTCTTAAGGTGCAAAGGCCGAGGAGTGAGGCGCTACCTCAGAGCGCTGGCGAAGCTCATGTGATGTCAGTCAGCAATTGAACACAGACAAAATGGCGCCGGCCAGTTCTTAAAGGGGAGGGTTGATCTTGCTCTCCATCCACATCCTGCTCATTGCAGCCTTGAATCTCGGACTGGAGAGGCCTGTACATCAAATCTGCTGGAAAGAACAATGGAGAGTACCAGGGAAAGAGCTCAGAGTGCAGCCCCCACAGTCTCTTCTAAATCGATACAAGGAAGGGCAAATCAAAATGAACCTGCAAAGTGCTGCTCAGTACCCAAAACTCCTTCACACAGCGTTGAATCTCTCCAGAAGTCTCTCTCTCTCTCAGAATGTGTGGTGCAAAAATGTCACCAACAAAAAAAGGCAGGAAGCGTTTGCCTTTAAATAGCGCTCTCCCAGTCCCTTCCTCACTGCAAAACGCTCCCCTCAACATGTCGTTGCTAGCGGCAGGCGGTAAGGCATGGAGCACCACTCAATATCCAGTCCGGGGTGCTACCGGGGCGTTGCACACTCGACTGACGTCATGATCTGCCGCGCAAAAGATCGTGGCGGTAGTGTTTAGCGCCGCCGCAAAATGTCTAGTTAATTTCATGAGCGGTGCAAACATCGCCGCGCATGGGCGCTAATTGCTTTGCGCCCCATTAGCGCCCTCTTAAGGCGCTAACGGGAGGCGCAAACCAACTGAATTTTTCCCCCTGTAATCTTAACGTCAATGATGTTCCTGGTGGTTCCATGGCTATTATTGTACCTGTGCTGCTCAGGCATGGTGGGGTTGTGGAGAGGTGACACCAGCCAAGTATGTAGCAGGTATCTTTCAACCCCTAGCAGCCACTCTCTGGTATTCCTGGAGGGGTGGATTAGTGGAGGGATGGAAAGAGTGTCTCAGGATGAAAGCATTGTGGCAGCTGCCAATGAAACTGGCACAGATTTGCATGATCCTTCAGTGGTGATCACATTGGACATTGATGCAATGATAGCCTTTCCTCTTGGGATAAGCTCCTGGCTCACCCTCTGGTGCCCTGGTAGGTACATGCCTGCAGCCAGTGATGCCCTGTACCTGAGGGAAGCCAGCCACTGCTGCAAATCCTAGAGCTCCCTCGTTCTGGCTATTGACGTCCATCGTAAGTGGATTCCCGCAAGTTTAACCGCTCCCCCGCTCTGTTCCCACTAAGCGGATAGGGTTAAAATCGTGGCCCGTGACTTTCCATTCCTTTCCTGAGCACTGTTTTGGTTTTTATGTTTTAGTGATATCCTATTTCTTTCCTATTCCATTTCTTTGATCAACTCCATCGTTTATCAACTCTTGTAACTAGATACAGATTTAGGGGGAGAAATTCAGTGGCGCCCAGGAAGGGGCGCTAACTTTTGAGAAGTTGGAAATTTAGCACCAGGCGCTAATCAATCTCACGGCCTGCTAAATTCAGTCTCAGCACTCAAAGAATGCAGGGGTGCACTAAATAAGGCGCTAATGGCGTAGGTGAGTGGCGTTAGACTCCAAGCGATAACAAATATGAAATGTTGTGTAATCGGAAGTGAGCATTGGCGCAGGCATCTTCCAGCCATTAAAGGGGAGGGTCACTGGAGTCCGCACACCAGCCCCCAATGATTTGGGGAGTGCAGAATGACGATATGCTGTGGGATGAAATGCAAAGAGCTTTGACAAGCCGCAACACTCCGGGGACTAAGGAGCCTTTATTTGGCTGCAAATACATCCTGCGCTCTCTGCCATTCATAACTGACCTTTGTAACGGAAGTTCCTTGACAGCTGGGACGCATCCCTTTAAGTAGCGCCCCGCCAGTCACCAGCCGGCTGGTTCACGCCGCCACTCCCTGGTGCTGTCGGCAGGGGGCGCTAATGAAATTTGCAGATCGGGCGCCCAGCGAGCGTTGCACACTCGCTGACGTCACGATCTGCATGGCGAAAGGGACCGGGGTGCTAATTGTCATCACCGGCGCTACGGGGCCGATGAATTTGCCGTGTGGTGCGGTACTCACCCCGCCGCGGCGCTACTACCTGAGCGCCCCATTAGCGCCCCCACCAGGCACTAACTGGGGGTGCTAACCGACTGAATTTCACCCCCTATATTTCTTTCTGGAATATTGGATCAATCACCTAGCAATATTGGAAAACAAAGACAAGAAGGCGCATTTTCTTCCATTCGTTAATATGAACAATATAGTCAGCATGGGTATGAAATGGGGAAACCGGTTTTATACTCCCACTAACCTTCACTCACATTACTGTCTGGAGGAAAACTTACCCAATGATGACCAGTGATCCACAACATAAATACATATGTTAATAGAATCAGACAGTGTCAATTGTCATTCACATTGATTCCTACAAGGGTGTCAGACTTGGCTTAGTGGAGAGCACTCTTGCTTGTGAGTCAGAAGGTCATGGACTCAAGCTCCACTCCAGAGATTTCATCACATAATCTAGGCTGACATTTTAGTGCAGCCCTGAGGGAGTGCCATACTGCCTTTCAGATGAGATGTCAAACCAAGGCCCCGTCTGCCCTCTCAGATGAATGTAAAAGATGTCATGACACTATTTGAATTAGAGCAGAGCAGTTCTCCTAGTGTCCTGGCCAATATTCATCCCTCAACCAACACCAAAAAAACAGATTACGTGGTCATTTATCTCAGTATTGTTTGTGAGATCATGCTGCTACGCTTTCCTACATTACAACAATGACAACACATCAAAAGTCTGTAAAGCACTTTGGGATGTCCCGAGGCCATGGAAGGGGATGGGGGTGGAGAGACAGGTTGTGAAAAAATGTCTAATGTGAGCCTCAGATGCAGCATCAGAGTAGGTTAGGCCAAGGACAGTGACCTTTTGAAGTTAAAGTTTAAATTTCACAGATGGAAGGGGTGAACCAATTATCCTATGGTCAATTCCATTCTCTTGTGGGGTCTTTAACTTCAAAAAGACACTTCCACCACTTTAGCAACACTGGACACCAGTAACATTCTGCCATTACTTGCGTCTAGCATTACTATGGCAATAATGATGAAAAAAAGGACACAATGACATCGCTCCTTCATTGCCACCTACTTTGAATATGCCCACCAAAAGATGTCCGCTGCCATTTCCAGCAGGCAATCCTAGAGCACCTCCTTAAAGAAATGGGAGCTGTGTTAAGTGTGCGCCATGCTCCTATATTCAATGGTTTGCTGGAGTCCAGGTTTGTTACTGATGCCTGAAGGGAAACAATATTTAAAAAGAGTAACAGTCAGAATCGGGAAATTATAGGCTCATTAGCGTGACGTCAGTTGGAGGAAAGTTGCTCGAAGGGATCATTAGGGATGCTCTATCCAACCACCTTGGGGTTATTGGGGACACACAACTTGGCTTCTGGAAAAGAAAGCCAAGAAACTAGGTTGAATTCTTCAAGGAGGTTGCTAAGTTGATGGATAAAAGTAACCTGATAAACATTGCCTATTTAGATTTTGAAAAAACTTTTGACAAGGTGCCTCACACTCGGGTGTTAAGTAAGATAGAGTCCTGTGGGATTGGAGGGCATCCTGGGTTGGTTAGGGAATTGGTCGCAGTCCCGTAGACAGAGAAGTGTCATTAATGGTAGCGACTCCACATGGAGACCGGCTACAAGTGGAATCCTGTTACTTTTCACAATTTATAATGACCTGGAGGAAGCCGTTGGGGGTAGAGTACTATCTGGAGGTTCAAAGATCTGTGCTGGTGTCAGAACCCTTGAGGAGAAAAAAAGTTAACTATCTGATCAAAATGCGATGGAGGAATGGGCTCGCATTTGGCAGATGACATTTAATGTTAATGAATGCAGTATGATAGATGTAGGTCAGGCTAATGTCAAACACATGCATACAATGCTGGGTTTTGAATTAAAGTCTGTTGAGAGGAAAAGCGACCTGGGCGTTATAGTACACAAGTCTCTAAAGATCCACAACCAGTGCCGAGAGACTATAATGAAAAGAAATTGGGTATTAGGATGTTAAACTAAGACGATTCATGAAAGAACAAAGAGCACCATAGTATCCTTATACAAGACCTTGCTTAGGCCGCATCTAACATACTGGCCAAGAGTTTCCGCTTTGGACACAATCTGCGATCCAGGTACGAATTGCACTTAAAATTGCGCTAGTTATCAGAAGTGGGGTTTTTTTTGACTGGAGTTGCCGTTCAAACTCATTTGCATATCGCTCAACGCAAAATCTGCCATGAACCAGCGCAATTTAAAACGTAATTTAAAAAAGAAAGTTTGCTTTAAAAAAATATTCCTTGATATAGTTAAGAGTGGTAACCTGGTGCAGGTCTGATTAATACAGCTGAAAATGTGCTTATCACAAAAAAAATAAGCATTTTTAATCACAGTGTCAATGTGGCTCCTGTGAGCAACCCGATTTTAAATGACTGAACATGGCTTTTAAAAATGTACAAAACCATTTGCCAGTTATATTGGGTTACAGTAAGTCAGTATCTCAGTAAATTTTAAAAAAATTGACGTAAGAAAACCACTTGGTCTAAGCATTAAACAAAGCTTTAAGCAACTGTTTTTCAACATGGAGATCTAGTTGTGTCCTTCACTAGTTCCTGTTGAGGAATGTCCTAAGCAAGCTGGGCCCATGCCCGAGTATTTATACTCTCCCTGGACAGCGCCACCAGCAGGCCGCCCAGTATTACTTCATACATGAATGACAAGATTCAAGTCAAAAATTATATTCGAAAGCTTTTAAATGGTGCCTATTAGTGTCCTTGCGCCCAAAAAAACCGGCTTAATTTTTAGAGCCTCCTCCAAGGCCCGCAAACGAGCGCAATTAGCAAAAACGTCCAATGGTGATTAATTCATCCTGGGGGACATGGGCAGTTTTGTGGGCGGCGCCGGCTTCTGGCACGATGTTTGTTAAACTAGCGCAAAACTCGATTTGCGGCGAACGTAATTTACGCTTAAAATTCCGCAATCTTTGGCCGATTTTGAGCAAATTGCACCGAAAAAAATCAACGCAGCTGAGTGGAAACTCCACCCTACTGTGTCCACTTGGGTCCCGTAACACGGTGAGAGATATAGAGGCTCTGGAAAAAGCTCAGAGGAGCCCCACTAGATTAATGCCTGGTTTAAAAGCCCTTGGCTATCATGAGAGGCTCAGCGAGCTGCGTCTTTTTACTCTAGAAAATGTAGACTTTGGAGAGACTTGATTGAAGTATTTAAATTGGTGCAGGGACTGGTCTGTGTACATGTAAACAGATTATTTGAATTAGATAAATTAGGGAGACGTGCATATAAGCTATGTAAGCATAGAACTAGGATAGATGTCATGAGATTTCTCTTTTCCTAGAGGGCCATTGACCTTTGGAATAGACTGCCAGCTTATGCAATGGGTCTAGATTCACTGCAAAATGTTTATAATGGAGCTGGACATGTTCCTGGAGGAGGTTGATATCACTGCATAGAAAAGGTGGGATGTTGGGTAACGTATCTCATGGTCATTATTATCTCCTGGAACTCATTTTGATCGCTTTCAGGGGCCGGATAGGGAAATTCCCAGAATTCTTCTTTCCTTGAACTGGCCCGGATGTTTTTGTAATCTGTTTTGATGCCTCTCCTGGGAGATTACATGGCTGCTGGTGGGTGGGGAGAATTGGGGATTGTGGGGTTGTGTTGCTTAGTTGCAACACAGCTGAATGGAGACAGACTCGATGGACCAGCTGGTCTTTCTCTGTCCATCTTTTTCATATGGTCATGTGTAAGTGGCCACAGTCAGCAGGAATCTCCCCAGTATCACCTAAAATTGGGCAGCAACAATGAGGAAAATCCAGACCAATGTCTGTACATTGTATTAAAACAAGCTGGGCCATTTTCTTTGAGTTTAACTGGTTGCTTAGCCCCATATGTGGCAAGAAACCAATACCATGACCTATTAAACAAAAATGTTTTCATTTTTGTCACAGCTTTATTTCTGCAATATGGATGATCTCCTGGCTATTTTTTGGCCTGCCACTGGCAATGTCGAAAGTACAGGGGAGTGGGACTAATTGGATAGCTCTTTCAAAGAGCCAGCACAGGCACGATGGACTGAATGGCCTCCTTCTGCGCTGTATCATTCTATGATTCTATGAACAACATTTAGTTGGCATTTGGATGCCAGTAAGTACAGAGCTCTACTTACCCTGACAACAACACTCAAGAAGCTCGACACCATCCAGGACAAAGCAGCCCACTTGATTGGCACCCCATCCACCACCTTACACATTCACTCCCTCCACCACCGGCGCACCATGGCTGCAGTGTGCACCATCTACAAGATGCACTGCAACAACTCGCCAAGGCTTCTTCAGCACCACCTCCCAAACCCACAATCTCTTCCACCTAGAAGGACAAGGGCAGCAGGTGCATGGGAACACCAAAACCTCCAAGTTTCCCTCCAAATTCCCCACCAAGTCATACACCATCCCGACTTAGAAGTATATCGCTGATCCTTCATCGTCACTGGGTCAAAATCTGGAAATCCCTACCTAACAGCACTGTGGGAGTACCTTCACCACACGGACTGCAGCGGTTCAAGAAGGCCACTCACCACCACCTTCTCAAGGGCAATTAGGGATGGGCAATAAATGCTGGCCTTGCCAGCGATGCCCACATCCCATAAACGAATAAAAAAAAACCAAGGGAGCAATGCAGAATCTGCAGTATAAGTAGGGTCTCATGGCCCTATATCTCTATAGAAAGGTACTGGTCTCAAATAAGTACCTACATATAAATACAACCCTAATCTGGTCCTCAGATGTTGCAGACTGGCAGCTGCGAATCTCTGATGCTGTTATTAGTTGTCAACAGCATCACCACTGAACATTTGGCTACTTTGATATTGCCCAGAACATTCTAACCCCATGCATGCTGTGATAAACATTGGTCATAGCACAACACTGGTTTCTGTGGAGTAGATGTTGTATCACTATTTGCTTAGTTCACAGGCTACAATTAGACAGAGCACCTCGGTTCATGTTATTGTTTGTTGAAAATAAAAAGGTCATAGTAAATATTAGTCTGAGTCCGTGACTATACAAACTGATTCCTAGACACAGAGAGAACCTGTCAATGTTGTGGTAAAACAGAAATGGAAGAACCACTGTGACAGAAAAGAAGTTTCTGAGTGTGTTGTATGTATGAGGCATCATTACAGAAGCAATGGGTGTCATTTGGTTATAATTCCAGAGTGAGCAAGATCAGGGTAGATACAGACTGTCATAGACAGTCTGGGATGCTGGGATTCAGAGTCGAAAGGGTAGAAATTGGTCCTCGTGTCCATTTTCCGGATGGAAAACGGGGGCAAAAAGTACCAATTACCCAAGGACGACTGAAATATGTCCAATCCCTTATTGGGTCGGGCAATTTTTCAGGCGATACTGGCGGCCCTCTTAAACAGGTTTTAGGCCCCTTGCATATGTTATGAAGAGGCCTGTTTCACGGCCCGTCTGCCAAATGGGGCTGTCCTGAGCAGAGCAGGTGCCGGGCCTGCTCCCCTCAGGTTTTTCTGTCGTGAATGCGGCCTAGCAAGCGGCCTCCACCATAAAGATAATTTCAAAAAAAAATACCGCTTGATGTGGAGCCAGGAAGAGCACAAGTGAGTGCTCCTCCCAGCTTCACAGCAATCCCGAGGGCTGTTACCAGCCCACGACTGCTCCCACTGTGCCCTTGCTGGGACTTACCTGAGGACCACACCAGGCAGCCAAAATTGATTCCTTGGAAATGGATGAGCTGCCTTTGGAAGTGCGACAGGCTCCGACAACCTTTCTAAAGTATTCAAGTGAGGCCGCGCGATTTGGACACGCACTATCTGTGCGCCATTGGTTATGCGCCTGAAAACCAGCCACAACCAATTTCTCCCCCAACTTCTCCGGGAGGTTTGAAAGAAACTGCGAATAGAGTGACAAGCTGCACAACACCACTGATCCCTGGTCTGAAAGTAAAGAATTATGTTAGGGAATCCCAAGATCAGACGTGTCAACCTAGAAAGCTAACAAAAACTGAACATCAGCTGAAACAAAAAAACTGTCTCAGACCCAAAACAGCTGTCAGCTCAACAGCAACTTTGAACATAGATGTGAAGGTGAGGTTTTTGAGCGTGCAGTGGGACATGGCTTGTCATAACCGAAGATTCCAACACTTCTATTGCAATATGCAAAAGTACAGTTAGCAGCAGTGGTGATTGGAATGTACTGAAAAGAGAAGTGAGTGTTGCAGGCATGAGAACTATTCTCGATGGAAGGTTCTCTCCACAGCACACTTTTGATTTTTGATACATGGCAGCAAGTTTTCCTGACTTTTGCTCCCATGTGCAAAGGTCAAAGGCGGCGGAGCTGGATCTCTGTCCCGCTTACGTTGCCTTGGGATTTCTGGGGCTCCCCCCCAAGGGATCAGCATCTTTAATAGGTGTAAACCCAATCCTGCCACAATAATGAGGTGGGTGGGGCTATTTCCAGCCCTCTAACCTCAATTTCCCCTGGTTACATCCATTTCTACTGGCACCCTAAGAGGCTGGCAGGCTGCCCACTCAAATTGGAGAGTCTGAGGAGACCAGAAAGCTAGTTAAGATGGTTGATAGGGAAAGTTCTCTATTTTTCTTTTAGGGACCCAGTGCAATTTCAGGCTAAGAGGCCTTCTGCTGACTGTTCTTCAACAGCAGCCGAAAGGCCCTGAGGCCTGTAGACCGTTCCACGGCTGTAAACTTCTCAGGCCTGCAGCTGTACTCCTGTATCTACCTCCTCCACCATGCAACGCCCCCCCCCCCCCCACCTTTTCCAGCACAAAAGCCCTGCCCAAGTTGGATGTGTGACTGGGCCATGTTAATCACCTGGCCATCCAAATGCAGGAGCACGGCAGCCTTGGCAGGTGCAGCGCACTTTGGGTGTCTCGGCCCCCCAGTCACAGGGCCCCAGGAAAATTGGTCATCTGATTTGGTGCATTGTTGACATTTGGGATCCTACCGTGATTCTTTAGCCGGAATTTTCTTGCGTCCGTGCGGGCTGGATTGGAGGCGGATTGGGAGTGAAAGTTGAAACAACTCAGAGCAGGTTGGGAACCCTGCCATCATTCCGCCTCCACGCGCCTTTCGCTCGGGTGCGTTTGCCAGTGTGGCCGCAACCGTAACGGCAGAGGCAGCCGAGCTAATTTAAATCATTATTAGGTACTTGTCAGACCCTTAAACGCCTTTTTAACCCCACCTTTCCAATTTCACTGGATAACTACGTGAATTACACAGCTCAGGAACCACGTCTGTGAACCTGAGGTGGAAGTTCAGTGGCCGTTGATGGAACTCATTCATGCACAGCATGGAAAGTACAATAAATACTCCCACCTGACACCTGGTTACTTTCCTAAGGCAGATGCTATTGCTGAGTGCATTGTCAGCACAGATTTAGCTTTCTAGAGGTTGCAAGTCTTTCCAGCAAAGCCGGGATCCATTGTCACCTCATTGGTAGAACCTATCACACCATTGACAGATTGCTTCTTTCATCTCTACTTGACCTGCCATCTATTGCATCAGCATGGGTGCAATTTATACCGGCTCACCTTGGTCCTCAGAATCAGACCACGATGAGCCCCAACACCAGCAGCACCAGGCACACCAGCAGCACCAACAACACCACCAACCTTTTCCTCAGCTATCTGATGCTGCACAGGATGAGGGCATCAGCGCAGGGCTGCACCGCGCCGGAGGCGATACCCCCAACACAGGGTATACAGGCAGAGGATGAGCTTCCTCAACATGACGGAGCAGCAGTGCCAAAGAAGACTCAGGTTATTGTGCCAGGCCATTGCAGACATTTGCACATTGCTGGAGCAAGACCTGCAGCCCAGAGGAGCGGGTGGACACGCCTTACCAGTGGCTGTCAAAGTCACCAGCACCTTCAACTTCTTCGCCTCAGGCTCCTTCCAGGGATCTGCAGCAGACATTTGTGGCATCTCGCAGTCAGCCACCCACAGATGCATCACACAGGTCATCGATGCCCTCTTTGACAAGTCAGCCAATTATATCAACTTTGCCACTGATGAAGCCAATGTGACTGGGCGGGCGCTCGGCTCTGCAGCTTCGGCTGGCTTCCCATGGGTTCAGGATGGCATCGACTGCACACATGTGGCCATCAGGGCACCCCAACATCACCCAGGAGTCTTTGTCAACCGCAAGGGCTTCCACACCCTCAATGTGCAGCTCGTCTCCAACCATAGGAAGATCATCATGCATGTGTGTGACAAATTCCCTGGCAGCTGCCATGACTCTTTCATCCTGCGGCAGTCCACCCTCCCTCAGTTCTTCACTCCTCCAAACAATCTTTCCGGCTGGCTGCTTGGAGACCAGGGCTATCCACTGAAGACGTGGCTCATGACACCCTTAAGGTGGCCAAGCACTGAGACCGAGGAGAGATATAATGAAAGCCACATGTCCACCAGATGTGTCATAGAGCAGACAATAGGTATGCTGAAAATGCGCTTCAGATGCCTTGACAGATATGGAGGAGCCCTTCAGTACACACCAGCCAGGGTCTCCAGAATCGTCGTGGTCTGTTGCGCTCTGCACAACATAGCGCAGCAGCGAGGATTAGCGCTGCATGAGGAGCAAGGCTGTGAGCGCACAGCCTATTCAGAGGAGGAGGAGGACCAGCTATAAGATGAGGACGAGGAGGAGCAGGAAGAATCTGCGGTCCAGATCCCACCAGCACCCGAGCACATTGCTGCCCGGGAGGCCAGAGATGGCCTCATCATGGCCAGATTTAATTAACTTCAGGCATTACACCCATATGGCTGCCATATGCTGCACCAGGCTCCCAACACCCCACAGCAACACCATAAAGCATCCCTACAATGACCAGCCCATTCCTTTCACACTGACCACCATTGCAGGAGGTAACATTATGTCTCACCATTCACTCCAACTCACTAAGCCTCTTCCAAAGTTGCAATCATAAGTTCCATGACCGGAAAGTAGTGAAAATAATTATTTTTATTTGTGACATCATATTAACAGAAACTTCACACAGTTATTAAAACACCCAAGTGGCTACCCTTGTGCATCTACTTGTGTTTCATCTTTCCCTTACGCGTGCTTCTATGAGGTGCTGCCCCTGTGGCTTCAGCAGAGGTAGAGGCAGCCTGCTCACTTCCCTGCTGCGACTGCTTAGACACTTTTGGTGGACGTCCTCTGGGTCTTGGAGCCTGTGATGGCCCCGCCAAAGTCTGCTCCTCCTGCGACTGTGCAGGGGCAGACTCGGCCATCGCGATCCCAGGAGGCATGTGGGGCTCTGACTGAGGGGGATACAACAGGGGAGCTGGAGAGCACCTTGCTGCACAGCAGTGGGGCCATGAGGACCCAAGTCTACGTTGACATCCCTCCTAGAGAGGACGTCCAAGAGCATCAGCCATCTATTCTCTATAGAGACCATGTGCGCCTGTGAGTGGCGCATTAGCTGCTCCAGGCAGGTGGCCATGTTTTCCTTGGAAGAGCCTACAGTTGCCATCGCCTGCGACATGGTGGTGCTCATGTTGGAGATGGACTCCTCCATTCTCTGCACATTTGCAGACATCGTGGTCAAAAAACCTATCAAAGCCTCCTGCTCTTCTTCCTGCACCTCCAGGACCGCCCTTTTTCTGGATGGCCCCCGAGGCTCAGCGTCTGCATGCAGCTGAGCAGAGCTTGGAGTGTCCTGCGCCCTCTGGCAAGGAGTCTCCACTGCTGTCCCTGTTTCCACCATCTCCTCTTGCTCACTTGTGAGTTGTGACACACCAGGTGACAACACTACTCTATCTCGCGTGGGACCCACCCAGGTGTGCGTCTCTGCGCTGGTGCTGGGTGCGCTTATGTCTGGTGACGGTGCGTCCTCAGAGGCTGGAGGCTCCTCTGAGGAGACGTCTTCCTCTTCCTTCTGGATAGTGGTGGGGGCTCTTGATGGACCTGTGGGAGAGTAAAGAGATGAGTTAGAGATGTCATATCAAGAATGGGTAATGATACTATTATACACATGATGAACATTCACTGGCTGCTGACATCAGTCACCATATCAGTGACTGCTGTATGCCATGTAGCTGTATGAGATGTAATTCTGTCACCAGGTTGCTGAGTTGTCCCCCTCTCTCCATTTCCCACCTCCAGCTGGTCTGCGACTCCTGATACTTCCAGGGCGACCTCTTCTGCTGCAATTAAGGTTGCCAATGATGGAGTGCCACCTCCAGTGGCTATCTTCTTCTGCAAGGAGGGAAATGAGAGAAGTTTGAGTGAGAGTGATGGAATGAGTGTAAGGGATGGATGGTTAAAATCTTTAGAGGGTGACTATGATGGAGTGGGGTGGCAATGCTAAATGGCCTCCTTGTGTGTTATTAGTTGGTATGATTGCACTAGGATGAGGGTGAGTGTGAGTGGTGGTTAGTCAGATGGGGATGTGATAATGTAGATAGAGAGAGAGGGATGGGTGGATGTGCAAGGTATGTTGGTGTGAGTAATGATGTGCAGGAGTAGGCTTGGGAAGGCAGAGTGATGGGGATGTGGTGAGAGGCACAGCAGGATGAAGTTGAGTGTGGCTTTGCAGTAACTTTTCGTGATCTAATGAGATCATTGAAATGTTTCCGCCACTGCACCCAGGTCCTCCTGACAACATCCCTGCTGTTCACCTCCTCTGCTATCTCCAGCCAGGCTCGTTTGGTGTCCTGAAGACATCTCTTCCGCCCATCAGAAGGGAAGAGGACCTCCCTGTGTGTTCTCACTCCCTCCACTAGCATATGGAGGGAGTCATCTGAGAACCTGGGTGCAGCCCTCTGCCTCTGTGCAGTAATTTTTCCAAGGCTTAGCAACACTTGAAAGCTCCAAACAGTGCCTGCACAATCCTAGATAAACCTTCAAATGCAATGTGGCCATGGCTCCTTTAAATATCCCGGCTGAAAACGTGTCATCGATGACGTCATCAGACCCGCACCATTTATTAGGGCCGGGTAACATTCAGGGCTGCCTTAATAGGTGCCATTAAGGGAAAGTCGATCTCAGGAGTGGAATGAAATGAGGAATGGGGTCACGACCCGCCATGCTGATCGCCTGCACCCGACCCGCCTAGGTACATAAAATTCCGGCCTAGGTGTTTATTTGTTTCTATAATGTCTTTGAAAGAAAAGAAAAAGAAAGACTTGCATTTATATAGTGCCTTTCACAACCTCAGGACGTCCCAAAGCTCTTTACAGGCAATTTGCACACAGCAAACAGCAATGTGATAATGACCAGATAATCTGTTTTAGTGATGTTGATTGAGGGATAAATATTGGCCAGGACACCAGGGAGAACTTCCCTGCTCTTCTTCGAAATAGTGCCATGGGATCTTTTATGCCCATTTCAAGTTTTCCTTTCTCAAATTTATGTGCGACACACAATGGGAGAAAGTTACATCTGCTTGGTTCCATTCCCTATCTGATAGACTTCAACTCCATCTTCCAAATGAACCTTCAATGGCAGTGAACAAAGTAGATTTTTTCTTGTAAAACATTGACGAGCTGACACATGGATTGTAAGGTTGACGCCAGTTGGAAAGACTGATAGTTGGCACGTATACAAGATGACAGGTTGTGAAACAGTTTTCGGGTCCTGGGCCAACTCAACAATAGAAGCAGATGCAGGTTATCTTTCTCTCGGTGGTGTCAGAGCTATCGTTCTCAGTGCTACTGAAGTGTCTTAAGCAAATTTTAAACTTCATGCAATAGCAAAATACTGCGGATGCTGGAAATCTGAAACAACAGAAAATGCTGGAAACACTCGGCAGGTCAGGCAGCACCATGGACCATTCTGACGAAGGGTCATCGACCTGAAATGTTAACTCTGTTTCTCTCTCCACGATGCTGCCTGGCCTGCTGAATGTTTCCAGCATTTTCTCTTGTTGTTTTAAACTTCATGGTTTAACTTAACAGCTTTATAAATAATTGAGAATCACTAAAACTAGTGCAATTTTAATTGCAATATCAACTTTGAAGTTGGTTTTCCAGCCACTTTTTAAAATGTAAACGGACAAGATATTTCAAACTACTATAAGAGGCAGGTCGATGCTATAAGTTGGTAGCAATTAGAAAAATTCATCCCGTGCATTTAGAATATAGCGTCAGAAATTCTGAGAATCAGTCTAAGTACATTAGTTCCAGTATTAACCCCTTGTTTACCCCAGAATTCAGTCGGGCTTTAGGACGCTGCGTTCCCGCAGTGCCCAAATATGGGCCACAAACATCGGCAACTCCATTTATTGTTTTTTTAATTATAATCACAATATGTAATTTCAACTTGAGTAAAAAAAATAGAACAAATCTCTTCCCTCTCTTCTGTGATCCCTCTGTAAGGCTGCTTTCTGCAACCTGATGATGGGCTATCCTTATCACTATCTACAGAAGTACGTGAGGCAAGTCAGAATTGCAAATGAAGGTAATATTTATTAGCCGCCACTGCTGCATTAATTGATAAGAGTACAGTTTCAGTCAAAGCCTATAAGCAATGAAAAGTCTGGTATCATCTGCAAATGATCCTTCAGCTGTCTTACACCTGCCATTTGGATTGCAACCGCATCTCTCTGAATCATCTCAGGATCTGTCGTTGCTTGCTTCCAACCCCCCCTTTCAATTCTGATGAGGTCCATCTTCTGCAACCTCCGGCTTGGCTGGAAATCCTCTGTGCCCCACTTTTGGGCTGTGCAGCTACCCGGATCCACGGCACGATTCCCTGAATCCCACAGCCAGGCTTGGTTGCTTGACGGAGGCCCCTTGATATTAATTTCCCTGCATTTAATTTCAGACCTTTTCACTCACTCGGGATTATTTCTACCAGTCACTGTCTGTCTGTCCTGAGGGTGATTCTCCAACAATTTCTCCTTGCTCTGATTGTATGCGCTGAAACTCTCAAGCGTACTCGGTCATTCTGCTGTAAGCTTCCCAGAAGGCTCAGTCACTGAATTTCCCTTAGCCTACTCCCATTCGCAGCAGCGAGGCTGAGTTTTTGGAAGTCCTTCGATGGCCCTCTATGTAGATGTCTTGATTGGCGTCTGGGCCAACCACTCCGGGGGCTGGAAACACCTCCCTGAACAATGGTTTCCTATCTCGGAGGTTCCAGCTGTGGACTTCCAGTGCAGAACTCAAGGAGCTGCTGATGTTCAGGTGGGTTCCCGTTGTAGCTTCCGCTCCCTCGGAGAGTTCTTTCAGGGACTTCAGTATTATAAATTGAACTATTATCTTTTGTTTATCTAAGCAGTAATGTAATCTACTGGCAGTATTATGAATTAAGAATAAGGGGTTTAGCATCTTTGAAAGTAGATAAATCGCCAAGCCCGGATGAAATGTATCCCAGGCTGTTAAGAGAAGCAAGGGAGGAAATAGGGGCTCTGACCATTATTTTCCAATCCTCTCTGGCTACCGGTATGGTGCCGGAGGACTGGAAGACTGCTAATGTTGTACCGTTGTTTAAAAAGGGAGAAAGAGATAGACTGAGTAATTACAGGCCAGTCAGCCTAACCAGTGGGCAAATTATTGGAAAAAATTCTGAGGGACAGTATTAATCGTCATTTAGAAAGGCACAGATTAATCAAGGACAGTCAGCATGGATTTGTTAAGGGAAGGTCGTGTCTGACTAACTTGAATGAATTTTTTGAGGAGGTAACAAGGAGGGTCAATGAGGGCAGCACGTTTGATGCAGTCTACATCGATTTTAGCAAGGCTTTTGACAAGGTCCCACATGGCAGACTGGTCAGAAAAGTAAAAACCCATGGGATCCAAGGGAAAGTGGCAAGTTGGATCCAAAATTGGCTCAGTGGCAGGAAGCAATGGGTAATGGTCGACCGATTTTGTGACCGGAAGGCTGTTTCCAGTGGGGTTCCTCAGGGCTCAGTACTAGGTCCCTTGCTTTTTGTGGTATATATCAATGATTTAGACTTCAATGTAGGGGGCATCATTAGGAAGTTTTCAGATGATACAAAAATTGGCTGTGTGGTTGATAGTGAGGAAGAAAGCTGTAAACTGCAGGGAGATATCAATGGACTGGTCAGGTGGGCAGAAAAGTGGCAAATGGATTTCAATCCAGAGAAGTGCGAGGTAATGCATTTGGGGAGGGCTAATAAGACAAGGAAATACACAATAAATGGTAGGATACTGAGAAGTGTAGAGAAACAGAGGGACCTTGGAGTCCATGTCCACAGATCCCTGAAGGTAGGAGGACAAGTAGACAAGGTGGTTCAGAAGCCATACGGGATACTTAGCCGAGGCATAGAATGTAAGAGCAGGGAGGGTATGCTTGAACTGTATAAAACACTAGTTAGGCCACAGCTAGAGTACTGCATACAGTCCTGGTCACCACATTACGGGAAAGATGTGATCGCACTAGAGAGGGTACAGAGGAGCTTTACGAGGATGTTGCCAGGACTGAAGAATTTTAGCTATGAGGAAAGATTGGGTAGGCTGGGGTTGTTTTCTTTGGAACAGAGGAAGTTGAGGTCAGACTTAATTGAGGTATATAAAAATATGAGGGGCCTATGTAGAGTGGATAGGAAGGACCTATTTCCCTTAGCAGAGAGATCAATAACCAGGGGGCATAGATTTAAAGTAATTGGTAGAGGGATTAGAGGGGAGTTGAGGAGAATTTTTTTCACCCAGAGGGTGGTGGGGGTCTGGAACTCACCGCCTGAAAGGGTGGTGGAGGCAGAAACTCTTATCGCATTTAAAAGTACTTGGATATGCACTTGAAGTACCGTAACCTACAAGACTACGGACCAAGAGCTGGAAAGTGGGATTAGGCCGGATTGCTCTTTTTCAGCCGGCACAGACATGATGGGCCGAATGGCCTCCTTCTGCGCTGTAAATTTCTATGATTCTAGAATTCTCAGCCAGTGACAATATCTATGTGTTTACACACTTTGGAAATGAATGAGGCTAACAATCCAAATAGGTGTCTTGAGTCAAAATTGGGGTCAAAGAAATCTCCCCTGTAACAGTAATTGCTTCTTTGCTAAATTTTGGCGCAGTCTGTGTCAATGTCCCACCCTTGTATAGTTTGTATACTCTGCCTCTTACCCAATCACTGCTTGGAAAATGTCACACAAGGTGGGTAATTTTAAACCCTAAGAACAGGTGGATTTGGACTGATGGGAAGTAAAAATTGTAACAATTTCAAAACCCAGCTCCAACCCACCCACTTCCAGTTTTAATGGAGGCGGGGCCAGGAGCAGACGACCAATCCGTTCTCAGTCTCGGGAGAAGGGTCCGTCATTGAAGTCTTCTCAGGCGGCTGCATGCCTCCATTTTTGCATTTTTATTTTTAACTAATTTTGGCCGGGTTTTCCCGGGACATTTACAGCACTGCTTGTGGGCTAGGAGGAGCAGGAGGGTTTCCTCCAGGCTCAACAAGCGAACCACTTCACAGACCCTGTGATTGGTCGACCCCCCCCCCCCCTCCCCCATGATCCACCTCTGAACGCGATCTCCCTCCACGATCTCTCCACTCCCCGCGATCACCCCAGCCACGGCGATCTCCCATTTCCCCCACGATCTCTCCACTCCCCACGATCACCCCAGCCACCACGATCTCCCATTTCCCCCACGATCTCTCGCACACCCCGCGATCTCCCACCCCCGCGTGATCTCCCCTTTACCATCCGCCCCCCCCCCCCTTGTGCCACAAGCTGTCCTGCCTGACAGGTAGTCCTGTTGGGCAGGAAACTTGCAGAATAACTTTAAAAGGTGTCCTGATGTTAATTTCAGCAGGACATCTGGCTATCCTCCCCCATCCCCTGCTGCCCTTACCCCTACTCTCTCCACGGCCCCGAGTAAATATCGGGGCCAATATGCATGACATCATTTCTTGTAACTTAGGAAAATGTCTCAGTAAGGACCCTGTTTACAAGTCAAACAGCTCTAAATAATTATGATTAACATTAACAGTCTTTTGTTTATTTCATTTGATTTCTGGATATTTATGTTTAAACAGCAAGTTTAAACAGGGGCAACACGGTGGCATAGTGGTTAGCACTGTTGCCTCACAGCGCCAGGGACCCGGGTTCGAATCCGGCCTCGGGTGACTGTCTGTGTGGAGTTTGCACATTCTCCCCGTGTCTGCGTGGGTTTCCTCCGGGTGCTCCGGTTTCCTCCCACAGTCCAAAGATGTGCGGGTTAGGTTGATTTGGCTATGATAAATTGACCCTTAGTGTTAGGGGGGATTAAATACGTGGGGTTACGGGGATAGGGTGGGATATGTGTCGGTGCAGGCTCGATGGGCCGAAATGGCCTCTATCTGCACTGTGGGGATTCTGTGATTCTGTGAGTTCTGACAACGCCACCAGAGAAACTGACCAGGTGGGTTCCCGAATCCAACAGTGAGAGAGCTGAATAAACAATCCTATAGTTGATATAAAGAAAGAAAGACTTGCATTTATACAGCACCTTTCACAACCACCGGACATCTCAAAGCGCTTTACAGCCAATGAAGTACAGTCACTGTTGTAATGTGGGAAACACAGCAAGGTCCCACAAACAGCAATGTGATAATGACCAGATAATCTGTTTCTGTTATGTTGGTTGAGGACTCCAGGGATAACTTCCCCTGCACTTCTTCGAAATAGTGTCATGGGATCTTTTACGTCCACTTGAGAGAGCAGACGGGGCCTCGGTTTAACGTCTCATCCGAAAGACGGCACCTCCGACAGTACAGCCCTCCCTCAGCACTGCACTGGAGTGTCAGCCTAGCTTTATGTGCTCAAGTCCCTGGAATGGGACTATGAACCCACAACCTTCTGACTCAGAGGGCGAGTGTGCTACCCACTGAGCCACAGCTGACACATCTCTCTTAATGTTCCTTAAGCTCTCTAATACTGTTGGGCCCATTGAATCCTCTTTGATGACATCAACAGTTCATTTTTTTCTTAAAAAGAGGAAAAGTAAATAAATAACAATATGCTGAGTCATAGTTGGTTAAATTGAAATCAAGATCAAAATGGAGATTCCCTCTTGGCTGGTTGTCAGCAGGTATGGTGTGGAATTCCAGAATAAACATTCTAATGGCTCTGCTTGTGTTTTAACAGGTCATGAAGGACAGGTTAACAGACCTGACTAGCTTCAAGAAAGGAGAGGAAGAAGGAAGTCATGATGATAATGTGGTAACACTCTCTGTTAACCTGGATGAGCCACTCAAACAGGACACGTGCTCTTCCCAGCTGAACTAAACGTGCCACATGTCTGCCAAACTCTTTATACGAAAACTGTGTTGTTATCATACACATAACAGATTTTGTTGAATGCATAATTAATGCTTTATTGCAAGATAAAGACTTGTAAGATATCCCTTGTAAAGTACAATATACTGTGAAGCTTCCCAGGCAAGAAGAGGCATCCTTTCAGATTTGGAAAGCACAGAAAGAATCCCTTCTTGTCTGGAGGGCATTGTTACCTTGTCTGCAATCTTGACATTTAATCAGGGCACGAGCCAATCATTGCCTCGTGTGCTCCAAAAATTGAAGTTACTAATTAAGTAAACGGTACGTGTATTTTTTCAACAACAAAAAAAAACCCCTGAATAGTTGTGTTTGTGATGGAGGTGTTTGCTGAGAACATCGCTTCTTGGTTTCTTTCCATCACATGTGAACTTGTATCACTTTGTTTTGCTTTATTTAGAGTGCACCCACTGTAGCAAACTCCTAGGTTGGGATAGTGGTAGACAACAGCAACCGAATGTAGACCAGCATTGCCCATGCAGTATAACACCCCGTCCAGCCTTCACCATATGCGCTGATCATTTTATTCTTCACATTGTCACCGTTTAGTTGTTGAGGTAATATCCACCAGCATAAGAACTGATAAGCCACTGAGTTGTAACTTGTGCTCCATTTCAATCAGCCTTATTGAAATGCTGTTTTGCTATTGAGAAATGTCAATTTTAACAAAGTTCTGTAATACAGTGAAATAACTTTTTCTTCCCCCCCCCCCCCCCCCCCCCCCCCCCGTCCCCGTGCTTGGTGGAGATTGTGACACAGCAATGAACTCGGGAAATGGATGAAAGGGTTCTCAATGAGCAACATCACTTAGATTTCAATTGTCGTGAAACCTAATGGCAGCAGGAGAGTGCTTAGCACCTAAGCACCAAGTCATTTTCCTATCATCACAAATCCAGATCAGGGTGTGAAATGTTTCATCAATTCTTAGCAGCACTATGTGGTGCGATCTCCTATCTGAAGAACATGCAACACCCTTAATACGATTTGGGAACACGGTTTTCCCATAGCGACCTTTGAGAGAGTGGACAATTTACTAAAATAACACATAGAACAGCAGTGGTGCAAAGTACTATGGGCTCCTCATGCTGTACGGAGTCAGTAATACTGTAATGGCAGCCAAGAATAAAGCAGAGGTTTGTACTGAGTATATTGTATAGACTTATTTTTAGTTCGATGAAAATACAACTGTACTGGTCAAATAATAAAGAAATGTTCTGGTTATAGTTAGATCAAGACTACTGGTCTATATAAAACCTCTAATTCCAAATTGTTAATTCATTCACCCATACAAACCGATACCTTTCAACAGAAAGCCACAAGGATGACATTAGCTGGCACTGAGGTTTGCTCATCTGATTTATTTCTTTGTGTACTTAAAAGAAATGTAGATGTGTGTCTTGAATAAAGAATACATGAAATGGATGCAGTCTACTGAAGATTTCAGCACTCCAAAATGTGTGTGTCCTTCGCAGCATTCAAAATGCAGATATTCTCTAACGTACTTTCTGAGATGTTTCTAATGCTGAATGACAGAAAAACACATGAAGCAAAGAATCTTATTTTATTCATATTATTCCTGAAACCACTGTGTGCGATGTTAATGTCTGAACACTTGACACAATTGTATTGTATTACTTTGTCCTCAATTTCAACTGAGGTGTTAATCTATTTATTTTAAATGTTCATGCGATAATAACACCTGCAGTAATTTCTGCTCGAGGCTAATCTTATTTTACTAAGCTTGCACCATCTTATAACCATCTTACTTTGGTGCAGAAATATTACTATAGTCTGAGAGCTAACGAAAGAAAGTGTCGAGTCAGGATGCTCCATGCATCGTGAGTGTGGGGCAGGCTTGATGGACCAGCTGGTCTTTTCCTGCCCGTCATTTTTGTATGTTCGTATATTTATAAATGTCAGTCAGATAATTAAAGGCTTTAAATGTAATTCAGTAGAAGGTAGAACCTATGTATGACTCCAAGAGCTTCTGGTGTTTCACAAAGAGGCCAATTTTCAGAGGCATTGTGCCAACACAAAAGTGTTAAATTTGACTTCAAAGCATATATTAAATGATTTCTGTTGCCACTGCAACATGAGTAAGAATCTCTAACCCAGAGGAAATGGTTTTCAAATACTGTTAAAACCAGGAAATGCTGTTTATCTGGCGGAGCCAATCATTTCCAAACCACCTTTGAGATGTTCTATAAGCCTCCTGCACTTCTGGCAAAAACAAGTTCAACTGACCACAACATGACCACTGATTGCAGCAAACATATATGCCCTGATAGTTACTGGGGTGGGATTTTCAAGCAGGGGGAGGGCGGGGGGTGGTGGGGGGGAATTTGCGGTCCCCAAAGGCTGTGGAGTTTTACAGCGTGCAATTTTTTTTAGCAGGTTCCCCACCCGGAAGCCACCCTGGTTGACAGGCTTAGCTCTCTGTTGGGTGGGGAACACGGCAGAGGAGGCCACAGCCCTGGAGCAGGTCAGTTTTGTGCTGCTCAGGTTAGAGATCACGGGGTGGGGGAGGGGGGCAGGTGGAGGATTCGGGGGGGGGGTGATCACATGGGCTCGGAGAGAGATCGGGGCAGAGATGGGGCAGTTCAGGGAGAGGTCGGAGGGGGGTCAGAGAGAGATCGGGGGCAGATATAAGGGGGTTGAGGAGAGAGATCGGAGGGAGCTATGGGGGCAGTTGGGGGAGAGTCGGTGATTGCGGGGTGCCGGTGATCACGAGGGGGGCTCGGTGATCGGGGGGGGGGAGATCATGGAGGTTGTGTGGGGAGGTGGGTTTACAGGTTAGCTTGCTGGGTCGGGGAAAACATTCCTTCTCCTCCTGGTCCACAAGGAATGCTATAAATGCACTTACCTGATAGATCCAGCCCTTCTCGCCTTCTTTTACCTGCTGGTTTGCTGAGGCCTGGGAAACCTGGCCAGCTTGTGGTTAAAAATAGAAACATTGTTAAATTGGAGGCACGCAGCCTCCTTAAAAGCTTTCAACAACCGGCCCGCCTCCTGGGAACGGAGAGGTCACCCACCCTCCTCCTGCCTCCGTTAAAACCGAAAGGATCAAGGCAGGTTGGGTTCCCGTTGCAGCTATTTAACATTTCAACTTCTCACCCGACGCAAACCCACCTATTTTTAGGGATTAAAATTAGCCCCCTAATTCTTAATTGGTCTAATGGAAATTAGCAATATAGAATAAAAGTTTCATCAAACCACATTTGTGCTAAATATAAATATCACAATGGGCCTGATCATCTAGCAAGCACAGAGGTGTCTCAGTTGAGAGGTGTGTAGAAGCACCCTAGAGTGCATCTTATTTTTATTGTAATATGGGAATAGTGTCTTAAAACAATGGGTAATCTTGGGGTGAACTTGTGCCTTTGCCACTCCCAGTACGAACCTTTACACTTCACGAGCATTAAAGATGATAATTTGTCCCCTTGTCGCAACAACAACTTGCATTAATATAGCATCTTCAATGTAGAAAACCACCCAAGGAGCCACACGGGAGTGTAAACAGACAGAGATAGATGTCAAGCCAAAGAAAAAGGTATTAGGAGGGATGACCAAAAGTTTGCTCAAAGAGGTGTGTTTGAAGAATGATCGTGAAGGAGGTGCAGGAAGTGGAGGAGACAGAGAGATTTTGGGAGGCAAAGCCTAGGGCCTAGACAGCTGAAGGCATGGCCGCCAATGATGGAGCAAAGGGAGAGGCTAATACATATGAGGCCAGAGACGGAGCAATGCAGAGTTCTGAGGGGGTATTTATAGGGCGAGGAGGAGGACACAGAAATAGGAAGCGATGAGGCCATAAAGGGATTTAAACCTGAGGATGAGAATTGTAAATCTGAGGCGTTGGATGACCAGGAGCTAATATAGCTCTGTGAGTACAGGGTGATGGGTGAGCAGGACTTGGTGCAGGATAGGACATCAGCAGCAGAGTTTTGAATAAGCTACAGTTTATGGAGAAGAGCATTGGATTAGTCGAGTCTGGAGGTAACAAAGGTATGGATGAGGGTTTCAGCAACTGATGGACTGAGGCAGGGGTGGAGGGGGATGGTGTTACAGAGGCGGAGGTAGGTGGTCATTTTAATATGTTGATGCTCTAGAAAACCCACCGAGGTTGGTCAATGCTTACAAAATAAAAATCCGATTATTTGTCAGTGTGTTAACTCATTGACATATGTTGGCCAATAGTCTAATCTTAACAATTATTATCAAAAAAAACCCTTTATACACTGCAGCATTTATTTGGACAATTACTGATCCAAATCACAAAACAGTGTCTTCATAGCCATCAAACATAAATAGCTCATACACTCAATCCCCTTCACTGAAACTGAAAGCAAATAATAGGATGGAATAGAGGAAAGAAAAATATTAGTGCATAATTTTTTTTTTTAAATAACCTTCAGCTTGAATCATGCTATCTTCACCTTGGAAAAGGCAATTATCAAAAATTGGTTAAATAATAAAATGTATCTTCCTTATTATTCCTCCACCCCCACCCCCCCCCCCCCCCACCACCACGCTTCCCCCCAAAAACTCGACGGTTTCACCACAACAGTTAGTAAGATTATATTTGGGGTTATTTTCTAAATCAATGAAACTGTTTTTACACTTTTCTTGATGTTCTCCCACTCGTGCAAAGAAAACATTTTGATTCACGGGACACACAATTATACCTATAACTTTCTACTCTCACGTTACTGGTGATCTTGCTTCTCTTCTCAATCTCTTTACTTTTCTTGTTTATCCTCATGCCATTTCTTTTGCTTCCTCTCTGCTTTTACTCTTGCTGTTTATCTTTAAGCTGACGCCCACTCCTCCTGCCTTCCTGTTTCTCTTTACTTCTCTTCTAGTGTATTTCTCTTTCTGTTTCTTTTTCCTGGTTGCCAGGTTCCAAGATAATGGGCACGGTATGATCAACAGAATACCGTCAGAGACCTTCTTGATATGTATGTTTTCTTTGAGAGTCTTGGTGACCATTTTTATGGTATTTTGATGCTTTAGACAACCTACAGAGATGGATATTCATGCAGCTTGTTTCCCGTATCCATAATCGAACCAGAGGTGCCCATAGAATACAGGATTTCCATAGAGATGAGAGGTAATTTTTCGTTAATTGGAGTATATGGCCTTATTCATAGAAGACACACTTTATTATTGATGAAGATGAGAATGGTAGCATTGCCCTTCTGCTTGTATAAACTGTTTATCCAAACATTTCAGTTCTGCACCTCATAATGACTAGAATCTAGCCAGTAAATGAGCTTCCCTTTCCAATTGTCTTAAAGTGCTTTACGATACACTTAAAACAGCTCTTTCTAAATCATGAAATGATCGCACTGCAGGATATTTCATGCATGCTGCTGATAAGCCTGTGAAATGTTATGGAAAATTAGCTCTACAGTTAACAGGAGTGCATGTACTGCTGGTATCCAAGGAATCAGACAGCAAATCTATCTTTCTTAATTGTTTTTTCCTGGCTAAGATGATTTAAAAGAAAATAAAAAACCTCTGTCTCATTAATATATGTTATTAAAACCCCAGGGTTAAATGAACTTGAATATTGCCAGAGAACCAAATGCATTAAAAGGAGAGAATCTCTTCCGTTGGAATGAAATAAAACTCGTCAATCCTTGGACTTGCTATCTCTGCTCATGATGTTAAAGATGCTTACTAAAACGACAGCAACTATTGGAATGATTATTACCTGAGGTCTGTTGTCTTGAGGGTAAGAATTATGGTCACTATATGTATAAGCATTACAAATGTGTCCATGAAGATTTCCAATGGTCAGTATTTTGAACAAATTTATGAAGGCTTTCAAAAACAACAGGTTTACAAATATTGACCAGAGGAAATCATCCTAAACAAATTTACAGTGCCATGATAGATAGTGACCAGAACAATTCTAACCCCCGTGGGGTAGAAATGGATCTCATTGCGCCGGTTTTACGGGCGTAAAGTGAATGCAATGAGGTCCAATTTGGGGGGACCAACATCTTGCGCCACAAGGACGCCTGACAAACATCTGACCCAAAATTGGGCCAGGCCATTTTTCAGGCATCCCTGTCGGCCAGCTAAAACAGACCTTAGGCCAATGGCCTACGGAAATGAGGGGCACAATGCCTGTTTTAGGCCCCCTGGCAGAAATTGCTTTGAGGCAGGAGCCGGGCTTCCCACGGAGCCAGGAGGAGCAGGAATGCTCCGCTGACTCCACATTATCCCGATAGGTGACTCGTTACTGCTCCAACCCCCTCCCTCCCCATCCCCACCACTGAGACATACCTTCGAACCACTGCCGGCAAAGCAAGCGGACCAAAAATTCATCATCTTTAAATGGGCGAGTTACCTGGGGAGGCTGCGACAAGCGGCAATAGCTCACCTGCGTTAATGTTAATTAGGCCCAAGGTCTAATTTCGGGCTATTTGCACACTCCAATCTGTAAATTAACATTTTGAAAAAGAAATTGCATAATTCTTAGGCCATGCTTGAATTGCGATATTGTTATTATTTTACTCAAAGAAAGGCAAATGAAAAGAACAGTGGTTCCTAATTAAAGGGAACCTAAATTAGAGAGTCCAAGAGTTTGTGATATTTCTCTGAATCCCATTCAATCGGAACTGCAGCGTTTTTGTATCATTAAGGGCAGAATCCAGCTCCTTTCACAAAAATGTTACATTAAAAAAAATCTGCAAACTCAAGCAGACTACCCAATCCATGAGGAAATCTGATTATGGACCAAATTTGCAATTCAGATATCCAATTGGCTTTGAGGTTCAGAAGCCTGTGCTTAGCCCTGGTAGATGTCCCTCCTCACTGCCATAATTCGTATTTAATGAGCCATTTTATTTGGAGATAGAGCAAAACATCAATGGAGGTTCAAAGTAGTTCAAATTGATATGCCCTTTGTAGTTTGTGGTTTTATGAGATACAGTATTGAGTTTACATACAGTTTGGCATTATGAGAACAATGTGGTCCTATTGTCAGCAGTGCTTCACTGAAGGCAATTAGGCTGCTAAAATCCAAGATGGAATGAATCTCTACAGTTATTTACAGATGATAAAGAAAATGCTCTATGAAAGTTTGAGAAAAATATTCCTGTAAAACCTTTAGTTGAAGACTGATCTCTTGAGAAATAACAACAGAAAACGCTAGAAAAACTCAGCAGGCCAGGCAGCATCCGTGGAGAGAGAAACAGAGTTAACGTTTCAGGTCGAAGACCTTTCGTCAGAACTGGAAAAAGCAGGAAATGAAATAGATCTAAATAGATCTCTTGAGGTTTGGTGAGGCCAGGGTTTTCATTGATGTTATGCAGAAAGCATCATCATGGTATGGGTTAAGTTTGAAGGTGTTATAATCACTCAGACTATAGTCCCAACCCTAAGACACTTTTATTCAGTTTCAAAAGTCATGCATTTTACACCAATTTTAAGTGAAAACTCTACATGGATCACCTACATGACTACAGTATTACAGGCTTTTGAGTTCTACTGCAGTCATGAAGGCTTTAAAGGTTAGGGTAGAGCCACTTTGGTTTTTTCATATGAGTACAAGTATTTTTAGACCAAGACCGCCAAACCTGTTAACAATATTCAGGCAAAAAAGATATTTATGACCACAATTATATCACCACATATGAAGTGATTAGATACACATCAGTAGGTGGCTTTCAATTCCTGTTACAGCAGTGCTCCATAACTTGATAAGTGGATCGATAGTTATTTTATTCTGGACCATAAATTATTCTAAGAAAATGAATCCTCTTTAAATGGTTGGCAGTTGTAACTTGACTTAAGTTGTCTGTCATTTAGATTTGGGGGAACAATAGTTCTAGGGCCTGCTAGTCACACGAACCACAGATAGCAAGAGCAATCTTTTCCTGAACATTGAGATTTGCCATGTTTTGTTTTGCTGTTGTTTTTTATTTGCTTGTCAGTTATCTGCTGCCTAATATGATGTGTTATCAACTAACTGTTCAACAAATCTTTGAAGTTAACCGTCAAACCAATGAGCTTGTCAAGCCAATGAATCTCTCTCTTCTATCTTTCCGATTTGTTCTCTGACCAATCGAGCTGCCCCATTAACCCGCTGGACAGTGGGATTGCCTCTGTACGTCTTTGATCATGGTTTCCACTTATTGTCTGGTTAGTGAAGTAGCTAATTAAGCTCCTGGCCAGTGGAACCAATTAATAGTCTTTTGGCCAACAGTCTCCCACTAGACCACTGACCAGAAGGAGTCATTGACTAATCCTGTTGCTAATGGGGGTATATCTAATTAGCCATCTGGACAATAGAACTCTTACAGTAATATTTTGGTCTTACTAGAACATTACTAATGAGTATGTTCATTAAAATACTTTATCAAGAGGCTATTTAAACAACTTGCATGTTGTCCATCCGATTGTCTCTATACCTTAAATTTTCACTTTAAAATAAATTTAAAATTGGGTTACTGGAAGGTCATCAAATTTAATTGATAATTAACTCTCTCTGATTAGAAACTTGCCTCCTTTGGAAATAAGTATGCCGAGACTGTCCGGTAACACCAGAGAATTGCAATTTCGATGCGAACCTGAGTTCAGCTCTCAATTAACACTTGCAATTGAACTTGTTCGTGATCACTTTGCCATTCTAATTTGTCTGTTGGAAAAGATAGAAAACAAATAAGGGAGTCTGTTTTGTGTTGCTCACATAACAGGCAGACGAGTGAGCTGTATAAGCAGCAACCATGTCAATGGTCTAAAGCTGGCCAACCTCACCCTCCTCACTGTTGAGGATGAAAGCCTGGATGAGCAAAATCAAGATACAAGGTGCAAGGCTAAATTAGTCAGAAAAAAGAAATGGATATGCTACCCACCTCGTTATATTCCACAAATGTCTGTGACCTCGCTAACCCAACAATGCTTTTATGAGATTTACACCAAATGCAAATATTTCATCTTGCGTATTGCTTTTGCAGTGTATTTATTCCTATCTTTTACATAATCTGATGTATATAGTGCATCCTTTTTCATATGCCACAGAATGTATTGTTAAAAACTTTGCACTAAACAAAGCTTTACAATCCATAAATAAAGATTTTTTCTATTTGCAGTGACATCTACATGGCATGTGTTCTTATTTCCTTAAGACATTTGGTAACTGCTGTCTCTCTGAATTCCCAAGTCACCTCCATCTTCTGCTGTGTGGGAGGATGTTTCTTAGCTTTGCCCACTTAACTGGGATTCTTTTGGACAGGCGCAACAGTAACAAGCCCCAGTGTCATTATGGCAATTCCTAAAACTAACATCCCTTTGTCACCTTCACTGAGCTCATCCTTCCAACGGTCTGTGAAATGCAATTATTGTACTGAAAGCTTTACGTACAAAAACTGAACTAAAACTAGTACAGAGGTCCATACCAATCCAGAATAATTACCACATAACTCCTTAGCATCGCATGACAAGTAGAGTTTATACTGATACCAAACTAGTAGAGTTATTATATGAAATAGCAACAGAAAACGCTGGAAAAACTCAGCAGGCCAGGAAGCATCCGTGGAGAGAGAAACAGAGTTAACGTTTCAGGTCGAAGACCTTTCATCAGAACTGGAAAAAAGCAGGAAATGAAATAGATTTTAAAGCAAGAATAGGGCTGGGAAAAGGGGAAGGGGATGAAAGAACAAAAGGGAAGGTCGGTGATAGGATAGAAAGCAGGAGAGATTAAGAGACATTGAGAGACATTAAGAGATATTCAAGGCAAGAGGACTGATGCCACTTCATAAAGCCACATTGGAAGAAATTACCAGCAAATAAAAAAATAGTCTGTCTATGCTACCAAGAACAAACGTCATAAAAGTGGATTGATATGCTGACCTGAGTAAAGCTCTTTTATTAAAAATGTACCCACATCAAGCCAGAGTCAATAACACAACACAACCAAACACAATGCATCAGATCTAACACTGCCAAACACAACAAAATCCACTGTATTCCAACACAATGGGATTCCTCTCAACACAATCAAATCTAACCCAACAAAGCATTGCACAGTACAGCCCAACTGAAGGCTCGTTCCACTGAGCTGTAATGTACAGTACCTGGAGGGAGCAGCTGTCACAAATAATTTACTATGCATGGGCTAATAATTTGAAAAACATTTTTTGTGTAAATCCCTATAAAATACAATGGGCCAAAATTTGCGGTGGGTAATAGCGACGAACTAACGGCATTTTCTGTTATTACCCCTTTGAAACTGACCGCAACTGCAGGATGTGGCGCATGCGCATCTAAATGCAGGAATCCTGAAGTTGCGGTCAGTCATTCACTGCTTCGACACTGGCTGCGCTGTGGCCCCCCCCCCCCACCAGAAATCAGTGTAATCAGTGAAATCAACGAAACTGACGAAAATGTTGGCTTTTCCGCAGTAATATCGCAATTAAATACCCCATTACATGTTAGGCCTTGATGGAATAGTTGTAACTGGGGTTTTACAGCATATTGACTGCTAAACAAATGTTCTGGCCCTGCGAAACTAATTTTTATATTTGTGGAATGTCGAATTTCTCCATCATGATAAAAATTACAATTTTTTAAAAACTTTAAAAAAACATTGTTTTTTAAAGTTTGGCCAGGATATTTCAGGTTCTACCTTATCGCAATGTGAGAGTCCCAATCTTTGTTTTGCTCTCTGTAACAATTTTTAAAAGTCCGGATAAAAGCAGCTTCTCATTTCCTGGTTTCCTGTCTCTGAGAATTCTGCAATGTGATTGGCTGCTTAGACAGGGTGTTGACATCACAGCAGCATCACTCTAGGGATTCCCACTACAGAGTGCTGAAATCACTTCAACGTCGGAAAAGGCAAACTTCTCGCGAGATCTCTGTGGCCAGCTTTCTTCGGGGCCAACGTATATCCCACAGCTAACATTGTTAAAACAGATGAAATGGTCATTTATTGCACTTGTTTTTGGGTCCTTGCTGTGAGCAAAGTGACTGCCACATGTATTTGCATTACAGTGACTAGACTTCAAAGTAATCCATTGATTGTGAGGCACTGTGGGATACCCTGAGGATGTGAAAGGTTCTAAATAAATGCAAATTCTTTCTTTCTTTAACCTAGCCTATTGTTCTATTGCATTGAATTGTATGTTGCTCCTTATACCTTAGAGAAATGTTACCATCAACACCCTTGAAAAGTGAAACTGTTACAAAGAATTATGATGAACTTTAATATCTTTTACAATAGCAAAATACTGCGGATGCTGGAAATCTGAAATGACAACAGAAAATGTTGGAAATACTCAGCAGGTCAGGCAGCATCCGTGGAGAGAGAAAAACAGAGTTAATGTTTCAGGTCGATGACCTTTTGTCAGAAGTGGAAAAAGTTAGTGATGTAACAGATTTTAAGCAGGTGCAGAGGCAGGGAAAGGGGGGAATGGAGGAAAGAACAAAAGGGATGGTCTGTGATAGGGTGGAAGGCAGGAGTGGTTAAATGTTGCAAATGGGAATGGCAGAATCATCAACTGCTGCTGCCTGAAAAAATAGGGGCAGAGGTTATAGTCTGAAATTGTTGAACTCAATGTTGAGTCCAGAAGGCTGTAAAGTGCCGAATCGAAAGATGAGGTGCTGTTCCTTGAGCTTACGTTGAGCTTCATTATAAGAGGCCAAGGACAGAGAGGTCAGAGTTGGAGTGGAGTGGAGCGGTGAATTAAAGTGAGAAGCGACCGGAAGCTTGGGGTCACCCTTACGGACTGAACGGAGGTGTTCCGCAAAGCGGTCACCCAATCTGCGTTTGGTCTCCCCGATATAAAGGAGACTGCATCGTGAGCAGTGAATACAGTACATTAAATTGCAAGAAGTACAAGTAAATCGCTGTTTCACCTGGAATATCTTTAAGTTTTGTTCTGTCCATTTCAGTCAATTTCTTATATATTTTTATTTAACCTGAGACTTCCGACAACACTATTGAGAGCAGCAGTTTGTGAGGATTACTTAGCTCAATAGTGTTTGGAAGACAAATCACTATCATTCCAATTTTACGATTGTATCTGCTAATGTTGTTTCAGTTCCCTAACGGTCAATCTGAGTAATACCTTCAGGCCACTATCTCTATTGATGTCACTGGGACTCACTGCTTAAACAAAAATATATTAAAAATCCACTCAAAAGGACAGAACAAATCAATATTGTTTTTCTTTCAACTTCCTCTTTTTGTTCTGCTAGTTTTCTCTTTCCACTTCTCTCTTGAAGGTGTTGATTTGTTGCTGGACTGTTGTTTCACAGGTATCAGTAACCCTTGGGTCCGTACTCAAATGGCCATTCTTTATGCATAAGCCTGGATGTTGCATATCAGCAGGCTATTTGACCATGTGGAAGGCAGGAGGTATCACACCCGAGCCTTTCCTCGCCGGATACGTGCAGGCACACACTTCCAGCAATCAGCAGCATAAACATTTGCTGAATTTCCCCTTCTTAACTTGAGAAGAGGGGGCTGAGATCAATCAGAGCAGCCCTACTATCATCTAAGGGTTGCTTAGATGGATTTCCAAGTTTACTCAATCTGTATAAGGCAAATGTGAGCAGTCGCACAACACCAGGTTATAGTCCCAACAGCTTTATTTGAAATCACAAGCTTTCGGAGCGCTGCTCCTTCGTCAGGTGAAGTCAGCAGCGCTCCGAAAGCTTGTGATTTCAAATAAAGCTGTTGGACTATAACCTGGTGTTGTGCGACTTCTCACATTTGTCCACCCCAGTCCAACACCGGCATCTCCACATCATGTATAAGGCAAGTTTGTGCTTTTGAGGTTCAAAAATAAGACAAATAGAAACATAGAAGATAGGAGCAGGAGTAGGCCATTCGGCCCCTCGAGCCTGCTCCGCCATTCGATGAGATCATGGCTGATCATCCAAACTCAGTACCCTGTACCTGCCTTCTCCCCATATCCCTTGATACCTTTAGCTTTAAGAAATATATCTAACTCATTCTTGAATATATTGAAATGAAATAGCTATTTCTGCAATGCCTCTCATAATAGATTAACTCACTGGGGAAGAAATCACTGGGATTTAATATATTCTGGCTCTATATTTGCTTACTGCCATCGAGCGTGGCTGGAAAACTTACTGCACCACTTTTGTTTTTTTTGTTGCTGGATCTTTCTGGCTATCTGGAATGTAAAATGGTAACATTGTTCATGACACCAAGTCCATCTACATTTGGATGGTGAGAGATGCACTGTTCAGAGAAACTTGGCAGCTTCACCACTGGAAGAGTGCAGAAAGAGTTTGACATTCATCTAGATTTCATGCTCTAGCTGGTTTTCCAAGAGAACTGGATACTCACATTGAAATATCTGCACAGTCAGTTCATTCACAAATCATTAAAAGTAGTGCCGCAGGTTAACAAGTTTATAAAAATGCAATCAAAGCACAGGGGTTCATTTCTAGATGAATAGAATTGAAAAGCAGAGAAATTATGTTCGACCTATATAGAACCTTGGTTAGACCACACTTAGGGTGCTGTGCACAGTTATGGTCTCCATATTGCAAAATGGATATGGAGGCACTGGAGAAGGTGCACACATTTTTTACAAGGATGATACCAGAACTGAGAGGTTATAACTATCAGGAAAGACTGAACAGGCTGGGGCTCTTTTCTCTAGGAAAGATAAGGGTAATTACATAGAATGTACAGTACAGATAAGAGGTGACCTGATACAGGTCTTTAAAATTATGAAGGGGTTCGATAGGGTAGAGGTAGCGAAGGTGTTTCCACTTGTGGGGAGTCTAAAACCAGGGTCCATAAATATAAGATAGTCACTAATAAATCCAGTAAGGAATTAATTGAGAAACTTCTTTACTCAGAGAGTGGTTAGAATGTGGAACTTACTACCACAAGGAATAGTTGAGGCGAATAGCATAGATGCATTTAAGGGGAAGCTAGATAAGTACATGAGGCAGAAAGGAATAGAAGGATATGCTGATGGAGTTAGATGAAGTAGGGTGGGAGGAGGCTCATGTGGCGCATAAACACCGACATAGACCAGTTCAGCCAAATAGCCTGTTTCTGGCTGTAAATTCTAAGTAATTCAAAGCCATATATTAACTGCAGGGGTTTCATTTCGCAACATGTTGATGTATTCTACACAAATGTATTGCTTCAATCAGGATGTTTTGACATTAGGCCTGAGAAAAACAGCAGTAGGATGCAAGTCTCCCCAGCTGACATGCTCGTTCTACAGAAAATTCCATTCCCACGCCAAGTACTAACCTGAATTCCACGCTTCCAACACAGTGCAAGTTCAGAGGTATGTGCCAGTATTACTTTATCCTCCACCAAAATACTCAGGGGGAAAAATTGAGTCGCGCCCCCTTTGGGGCGCTAACTTCGCCAGTAGCGCCCCGAAAAGATTAGCGCCCCCGCGGCAGAAATTCATCGGTAGCGCCCCAAGAGGGAGGTGGGGCGCTACTGGAAGTGCCCCACCTCCCTCTTGCGGCGCTGCGTGGGTATATCGTGGCGCTACGTGCCGCAGTATTGCAGGCCTTCCTCCCCTTCTTAAAGGGGAGGGGCCTTGCGCAGTGCGACCCGGGCCCAGCTGTGCCACCGGGGATCGGAGTGCCGGCAAAAGAGCCCGGCACTCAAGAAAAGTGCCGGGCTCTTGGAGCGCAGCCAGCACTCTGCAGGGGGTGGGGGGGGGGGGGGGTGGCTGCTCAGGAGGCCAGGGACGACAATGGAGGCAGGTGCTGGCAGGCAGCCAGCAACAAAAATGGCCGACCAGCACCTTGCTTTTAATTAGCACCACCCCAGCCACAGGTAGGCCCCCCTGACCCCGTCGGACATAGCGTCCGGCGGTAAGTCAGGGGGCACTACCAAAGATCACGGCCGGGGCGCGAGCGGGGCACTGCGTACGGCGATGACGTCATCGCCGGCGGCGCAGCACCTAGGCGCTAGTTGCTTTGCAACCGAATTTTCCCCCCTTAGGGTTTCACATGACTGCTTCACATGACGGGAGGGAACATGGCAGCAGACAGGAGGTGAGGCAGTAAGTCCACCGCTACCACTTAGTGTCCCTCAAGTGGAGGGTGTTAAAACTAGCTCTACGATTTATTATTGAAACATTTTTTTGAATGCTTAGGCAACAATAATGGTGCATTGATTTCACTGGCGATTCTTTGCAGTCTGTAAAACTTGGCTTTTCAGAGAAACCTCACTGAAGAAATGATCCACACACTGCCCGTAAATGAGACAGAACTACAACTGCCTGTACCAAGAAGTGATGAGCTGGCATTGATGAGAGATTTGTGCCATTCTCATTGAAGGCACTCCTACTGTAGGAATCTCTCTGTTACGCATTGCACAAACATGTCTGTAGGCCAGATCCTTGTCTGCATCATGACAAATCAAATGCTAAAGAGTACTTACAAAATAAATTAACAAGGCAAAAAGATAAGTGTGTTAATCAACCAGAATTTAAATATTTTTCCACTAAATAACAAATATCAAAATGAAACGGGCTGTATGAAGAAATATGCTGTATTAAACACACTGTGAACAAAAAAGCCTCACTGCACTGAACAATATTTAGAATTTATAGTAAACTGATGGGCTGGTTTTAGCTCCAATGGCCTTGTTCTGCCCCTCACTCGAGGACACATTTCTCCGTATGATTTTTGCCCTGAGGTCGCACTACCAATGGCGGATGTATTTATTTCCAAATTGGGATTTTCAACTTGTGACATGGGCATTATGTTGGGATCAGTGGCACTCATTGTTGAATGATCTTCAGGACAAACACTGCTTTCTGTCATCTCAAGGGAAATCTGAATAGCTTCTGTTGGTACAAAGATAGATCATTCAGTTATCCAAACAAATTATTGACTTGAGCTATTTTTGTGCTGCCTGTGATGTCCTGAGCTTCCTCTTATGTTGCTTGTTCATCGGTAAGTTATCATTCATATGGTTCGATGACCAAGTCCAACACCGCCTTCAGTGTGCCAGTGCAGCCTTCAGTCGCCTGAGGAAGATAATGTTTGAAGACCAGGACCTCAAACCCAGCACCAAGCTCATGGTCTACAGAGCAGTAGTGATACCTGCCCTCCTGTATGCTTCAGAGACATGGACCATGTACAGCAGGCACCTCAAAGCACTGGAGAGGTACCACCAACGCTGCCTCTGCAAGATCCTGCAAATCCATTGGCAGGATAGGCGCACCAACGTCAGTGTTCTCGCTCAGGCCAATATCCCCAGCATCGACGCTTTGACCACGCTCGATCAACTCCGATGGACGGGTCACATCGTCCGCATGCCCGATACGAGACTCCCAAAGTAAGCGCTCTACTTGGAGCTCCGACACGGCAAGAGAGCCCCAGGTGGGCAGAGGAAACGCTTCAAGGACACCCTCAAAGCCTCCTTGAAAAAGTGCAACATCCCCACCGACACCTGGGAATCCCTGGTCCAAGACCGCACAAAGTGGAGGAGAAGCATCCGGGAAGGCGCCAAACACCTCGAGTCTCTTCACTGGGAGCAAGTGGAAGCCAAGCGCAAACAGCAGAAGGAGCGCAAGTCAACCCAAGCACCCCACCCACCCGCCCCTTCAACCACTGTCTGCCCCACCTGTGACAGAGACTGTAGGTTCTGCATTGGACTCATCAGTCACCTCAGAACTCATTTTTAGTGTGGAAGCAAGTCATCCTCGGTTCCGAGGGACTGCCTAAGAAGAAGAAGAAGTTATCATTCATATGGTTCAGACTAAGCTGGATAATATCCCTAAATTCTGACAATCCTACATTGGAAGCCTTCACCAGTTTTTGCTAATCCTGCATACAATGCTATTTGGAATGTTACTTAGTTACAGCCATTGTCAGAGAGGATTGCATCAATGCTTATATTGCATAATCAACCACTTGGAAACCCATTCCAAATGAGAAATCATTCAGCCTTAAGTGCAATTCTCCTCCTATACAATATAAAAAGTGTCACAGCTAATTCTAATACTACCCCTGTGTTAGTCAAAACGGTGTTGAAAATAGACTAAATTTCAAACACTTGAATCAATGATGGAATCATCCAAATGATCTATGTGGCATTCCACTTTGCTGCAAATCTCAAATGCCCACTTCCAAATTCTATTAGGGGAAGAAATCTCTTGCCCCGTGGTGCTGCCTTTGATCTAGGAAGCCGTATATAAATGATAGCTCCACAACGCTACTTAAAACCAAACAGTGAGAGTACAAAGAGTGAGTGGCGCTTGGAATGGACTTCTGAATAGGGTGATGCAGGCAAAAATCATGGAATAATTTAAGAAACAGTTAGATGCCATTGTAAGGACTGCAAGGACTTTCTAGATGGATGAGCTATAATGAGATGATCATTATCTTTAACTACCTGGGAACTTATGATCTCCATATGCACTACCTCCTCCTGTGAGACCGAGGCCTGAAAAACTTGCAATTTGCAATGGGTTTGAGCTTCACTGGGGGACGCAATATCAACTGTGCTCAGCAAGTGCACAAATAGCACTGATATTGTTAATTCTGCTGATGCTGGGGCTAAGTTTTCTGTGCTGCTCTCTGTGCCAGCTGTGAAGTGTTAACGCTGACTACAAGTTATTGGTGATGATGCGACTGGTTCTTGCTTCCAATGATTGTGGAGCAGATGGATGGGTAACCTTGGTGACTTGAGCTTGGCAGAATGGCTGAAAACAAAAATCATTTTCTCATTTATTTTAAATAGCTCGGTGTCTTTGTTAAAATAAAAGAGAGGACTGCCACACAAACGCATTAAGCGATGCACAATAATGTCACACAGTGTGACTCAGGGCCTTGGTCCTGAAAAGGTTCCATGATTTCATAAAACAAAAGTGCATTATTGTTTGAAAAGGCTTATAGTCATTTGTAATTTATGCTGAAATTCAACTTCCTGAGTACACAGAGGCTTTCCCTGGCAGCTGAGGGATAGGGCAGAAGTGGAATCCTGAGGTTTCAGTGACAGCAGTAATTCCTTACGTGATGTGAATATAAATGGAAGGACTGGTGCACTGCTTACTGCTTTGGTCTCCTCTTACTCTGCAGTGCACTGTGTCAGTACATGAATGCAGTGGTGATGGCACCTGGCTGCCTGACAGAAGGTTAAGAACACTTTGTGCAGGATATGCAATGGGAAGAGCAGCATGTTCCATTGGTCAAAGAGGTGTCTCACAAACACTTAGGGCTGGATTTTGCCAATGGGGAGCTTTTGGAGGCGGGACTCCCACTTGTCGGGTTTCAGTCCCGCCTCCATCAACTTCTGGCCAACCCACGCTATTTTCTCTTGATTGACCTTGTTAAGCCCGCCCAGTGGGGTTAGCAGGCCAATTAAGGGAACGCCGGTTACAGAGAACATTTCATCTGTCAAAAATTTTGACAGATGAATTGTTATCGTTTGACAGCTCTGTGAAGCTGTCAAACACTGACATTCTCTGTAGTTTGATGAGTTCTTGAATTCAAGACCTCATCAAACCTCTTTCTTTAGCAGAAATTAGATGACTGTTGCATCGGAGAATGCAGCAGCCATCTGTCATCTCTGCCACGGAGATGCGAGACTCTCCGCATCCCCAACGATTGAAGCCTGCAGGAAGAAACAAAGGTAAGTAAACTTTTTCTAACATTTTCCACTTACCTCACATACTCACCTCTCCACACTCGCACCCATCACTTACCTTCACAGCACACTTTTGCACCCCTCCAACCCCCGCAGACCCACTACTCGCCTCGGTGACCCTGGCGGAGTTCACAGCCTTCGGGAAGCCCGCACTTGTGTGGGCAAAATGGGGATTAGCCTCTTATCTGCCTGTTAACTACCTGTTAACAGGCAGATAAGTGGCACTAATCCCCTTCCCACCTCCAAGGAGACAGGACCCGGCGCGGGACAGCTACCCGGCTCCTGGCAAGATGGCACAGAGGCGGGTTAATGGCGGGTTGGGCACCCGCCCCCAAATGCTGCCATTTTCCCGGCAGTCCCGCCTCCAAACCCGCCTCCCCAGGGCTGGCAAAATCCAGCCCATGTGCTGAATCTCCTCGCTAGCCATTGTGTTTCCCATTCAGACAGCCTTTCAACAAAACAAACAAAATATTGAATTTGATTTTCCTCCCATTTACCACTTGTTTTGTGGCAGACTTTGGGCTGGCAGTGGAAGAAAACGAGGAAGAGAGATCGAGCGTCAATTACTTGCCTGTTCAATACCCTGTGTAATTTTCCTCTACTCCAGTGAAGGCAGCCCACAGCATTCACTGGAATCCCACCCACCGCATGCAAATGCGATTTGAATAAGCCCCTGAAGCACAATGTACAAAGTTATGGAATCATTATTAATAGTTTCAATTCTAAATAGGGTACAGTAGTGTAATGATTTTTTTACTGGACTAGTAATTCGGAGAACGTGAGTTCAAATCCCACCGTGCCAGTTTGAGAATTTGAATTCAGTTTAAAAAATCAGAAATAAAAAGCTGGTATCAGTAAAAGTGACCGTGAAGCTGTCGGTTTTTGTAAAAACCCAACTGAATCACTAATGTTCTTTAAGAAAGGAAACCTGGCGGTCTGGCCTAAATGTGACTACAGTCCCACACCAATGTGGTTGACTCTTAACGGCCCTCTGAATTGGTCCAGCAAGCCACTCAATTGTGTAAAACTGCTACAAAGAATGAACTCCCTAACAGTATTGTGCGAGCATCTTCGCCTCACAGACTGCGGTTCAAGAAGGCCTGCCACCACCTTCTCAAGACAACCAGGGGTGGGCAATAAATGTCAGCTTTGCCAGTGATGCCCACATTCCGAGAATGAATCTTTAAAAATTCTACCTACGGGGAGGGATTGGACTTGTCAAAGTTCAGCTCCCATTGTGACTGACATTTTTAAATAGAATGTCAACGGCTAGGCTACCACAGGCTCCGAAAGATTAGAAAATGACTTCTCAATGACTGAAGGTTAGGGAATAAGGGACAACAATGGGAGACAGTATTCTTGGCTTGCTAGAGACAAATTTCCACTATCTGTCAACACAATTCCAGTCCATTAAATATTTAGAGTGTTTATATTATCTTCAATAGCATTAAACTGATGATGCTCACTAAACAGCTGTAGAACTCCAGAAAACATTGGTTTGAAAATGTGTTCCCTCAAGAACTTATCTCAACTGATAATAAAGACACAGATAAAATAATTCCATTTCCTCCTGTCCATGCCCATGCTAACACATTTATCCAGTATCTGGTTCATTTTCAAGAAGTGAAATTAGTAATAGCTGTCTTCCGTTATAACATAAAATGGACACAGAACTTTGGTTCAACTGTGGTATTAAAGCTTGATTACAAAATATATTAAGCATATCAAACTGGGGATTACATTTTATGGGATATATTATTATGAGTGTATTGTGTAGGATAATCTTGATGCATTTTAACAGACTCGAGTTTCCCACATTACAACAGTGACTCCCTTTCAAAAGTACTTCATTGGCTGTAAAGCACTTTGAGACGTCCGGTGGTCGTGAAAGGCGCCGTCGAAATGCAAGCCTTTCTTTCTTTCTTAAACCTTTAACAGTACAAGATCAGGAAGTATACGGAGAGGTGCTGATGGAAATGTGGATGAGGTTCTACATCTCTTGAGATAAAGCAACAAAATGCAGCTGAGAATAGCAACAATCAGATGCCATGAATATAAGTTCCATATAGATATTCCACATTTCAATCAGGGCTTTGTCAATACTTCCATTACGTTATGTGAAAACACAATACATCCTGTGGCTTTCTCTACTTTTTCCCGTCAGCTAAAACACTAGGCCTAAAAATTCGGTTGATTTGCGCCACCCGTTAGCACCCTAAGAGGGCGCTAATGGGGCGCAAGGCAAATAGCGCCTGGGCGCGGAGCCGCCAACGCCTCTCACAAAATTCAGTGGGAGGTTAGCGGCGGTGGTAACCGTTAGCGCCCTGCGGCGCTGCGCCGCTGGCGATGACGTCATTGCTGTGCGCAGCGCCCCACTTGCGCCCCGGCCGCGATCATCGGTAGCACTCCCTGACTTACCGCCAGACGCTATGTCCGACGGGGTCAGGGGGGCCTAACTGCAGCCGGGGCGGCGCAAATTAAAGGGGAGGTGCCGGGCAGCCATTTTTGTTGCTGGCCGCCTGCCAGCACCTGCCCCCGTTGCTGTCCCTGGCCTTCTGAGAAGCACCCCCCCCTCCCCCCACCGTGGAGTGCCGACTACGCTCCGTGAGCCAGGCACTTCTCTTGAGTGCTGGGCTCGTTTGCCGGCACTCCGATCCCTGGTGGCCCAGCTGGGCCCCGGGTCGCGCTGCGCCAGACCCCTCCCCTTTAATAAGGGGAGAAAGACCTGCAGTACCGCGTCGTGACATACCGCAGAGCGTGGCACTGTGGCACGTAGCGCCGCGATATTCACTCGCAGCACCCTGAGAGGGAGGCAGGGCACTTCCTGTAGCGCCCCGCCTCCCTCTTGGGGCGCTACCGGTGAATTTCGGGTGCGGGGGACGCTAATTTTTTCGGGGCGCTAAAAGTAGCGCCCAGGCGAAAGTTAGCGCCCCAAAGGGGGCGCGACACAATTTTTCCCTCCAAGGTTTGTCCCTGTCAAAGCTGTATGTGTATTCTCTCCCTGTCACAAGTAGAAAATACACCAAAGCTGTTTTCCCCTCTTCTGAACCACACAACATTAAAATAAATTTGATAAGGGAACACAGGCAGCAAATGTTCACGCCCGCCTAGAGACAGCCATGTTCTCGACTACTGGGATAATCCTGTGTAAATGTTCTGACAGTTACATTGCAGGTTGCTTTATTATTTGATCATTAGAAGCAGAAATCTTGTCAAAGCCATTATGACAAATATCAGACAAACCTTCTCCTACAAACATTACAAAGTCTGACACTTTTCAGTTTTGCAGAGCACTCCCAGGTCAGCGCAAATTTAAGCATTCAAAGAAATTAGATCAACCATCACTGACAAATAACAGCCATTGCAGGTGACAAACTCAAGTTTTCAAGGTAAACATTTTAAATTTGCAGCCTCTGCCAAATCAGCCACTCCACCAACATAAAGGATTGCGTTGGCAGAAAATAAGACAGTCAATCATAATTCAATCCTGAATCATTGATAATGACTGTTCCAACAAATGTAACCACTACTTAACAACTAATAAGACACTTGACCTATGCAGATGACATTTTCTCTCCCTACAGATGATAAACAAAATGTCAGTGGCTGGGAGTGGGGTTAGAAACTAGTCATAATAAGGACAACCAAGTAATACTTGTCAATTGCTACTGACATCAGCACAGGGTGAGCCGTTTAGCAGCTGTTTGGCCAAATAAAAGAGATTACAGGCAATATTCCCTCTAATTTTAATTTTAGGTGCCTGTCCCTTTAAATTTGCTGCGCGGCTACGCATGCGCCGTATCTTTTCCAACATTACAGCTGGTGAGCAGCCTGCGTGTGGCCTCCTGATCCCTGTGCGGCCACGCGGCCACAGAGCTTAGGGGAATGTCGATTACAAGATACCAGGGGAGGATCAAATCCCAGAGGTAAAGTGGACAGAACAGTGACAAGTGAAAGGGTGAGATGAAAATACAAACAATACCATGGAGATAATCAGCAAAAACATATTGGAATAGATTCTGTATTCGATTTAACAGTCCACCAGGAGTGATTAGTAACTGGAAGTGAGTGAAGCCTTGGCTCATTGGTAGCACTCACCTCTGAGTCAGAAGGTCCTGGGTTCAAGCCCCACTCCAGAGACTGTGAGCATATAATCTAGGCTACTGAGGGAGTGCGCCACTGTTGGTGGTGCTGTCTTTCACATGAGAAGTTAAACCGAGGCCCCATCTTCCCTCTCAGGTGGACATTAAAGATCCCATGGCACTATTTGAAGAAGAGCAGCGGAATTTCCCTGGTGATCTGGCCAGTATTTATCCCTCAGCCAATATCACTAAAACAGATTATTTAGTCATTTACCTCATATTAGTTTGTGGGACCTTACAGTACGCTAATTTGCTGCCACGTTTCCCGATGTTACAACAGGGCCTAGACTTCAAAAAATACTACATTGAATATTCATGGTAAGCATTAAAAGTACTGTAAGACAATATAAATGGGAGGTAACTCTGTGTGCCTTACATGCTTAGTACACTGAATTAATATAAGGGAAAGGCAGGCTTTCCTACCTTTCCTGACCTTGTGAGGTCATTTAACTTTTTCTGGTACTGCTGCCAGGTCACTGCATGGTACAGAGTGCATTTACATTGGTAGCCAATGGTAGCCACCACCTCCCATTGATCCTGAATAGCTCGACCTTGTATTTGGCAGGAATTAGCTCACCACCACCTTCTTAAGGGCAATTAGGGATGGGCAATAAATGCTGGCCTTGCCAGTGATGCCCGCATCCCGTGTACAAATAAAAAAAAATAAGGAATCTATCAAGGCAGAAGAGACCAAAGTTAGAGGGTGAATTCTGAAGAACAACTTGAGAAGTTAAAGCAGTTCAGCTTTGAAAAGTGTGTCTCAGAGGTGACCTGACAGAGGTATGTAAGATACTTAACTGGATAGGGAAAGAAAACCTCGAACAATAAGTAAAACTTCTATTGGCAGATGGGTCAATAACCAGAGGACGCAGATTTAAGATAATTAGCATTAATATTCCAATGGCCCCTTCTGAAAAAGGCAACATTGTGAGACCAGTTCCACTTTCTACAGACATTTGCCAGCCTTCCTCCAGCTCCCACCATGCACGATACCAATGAAAGACAACTTTTGTCTTTAAACTGCTGCATGTTTGGAGCAAAGGAAGATACACGGTGATGGGGAGAGAGCCGGGCAGTGGGATCAATTTTGGATAGAGAATCATAGAAAGTACAATACGGAAAGAAGCCATTAGGCTGTGACATAGTGGGGGGGGTCAAGGAGCGGACCATTGTCAGAGGAACAAAGGGTTTGAGCAGAGACATAGGGCTGTGATGCCCTTCATGGTTGACTACTTTGCCCAAGCTGTTTAGGTTCACACATAAAGAGTGGCCACTTGAATGTAGTACCTGATGGTGCCTGTGTAACCATATCCCAGCATGGACAAAAGAAGCCTTTTTTCTTTAAAAAAAATGACCTCAAACTCAGATGAGCACCCCATACTGCACCAGTGTAACATTTTTAATGTCCCACACAAGACATCCCCTGGCCAAATTTGGGGCAGTTTTATGATATGGGCTCATGCCTAGTTGTATTTGGTTTGAGACATCCCAAAATCCCTTCACTTAGAACATTGCTCACACTGATTGTGTGTAATTTCTGAAAACTGACTCATGTCTCTTACGTTGGTAGTGCCCAGCACAGTGCTCAGATAAATTGGTTGATAAAAGCGCAGAGCAATTAATTGCTGAGTTCTGATACAGAATAAACTGGTAAAGTTGCTGATTGTTATTTAACCAGTAGTTGACACCTCGGATTGGTTTCTGCCTCTCGTTAACACCCCCGGGTGCGGCGCCCGCTAACGCCTCCCGCGAAATTCAGCGGGGGTTAGCGACGGCGGTAGCCGGTAGCGCCCCGCGCCACTGCGCCGCCGGCGATGACCTCATCGCCATGCGCAGCGCCCTGCTTGCTCCCTGGCCGCAAACTTCCCTTGCGCCCCCTGACCTATCGCCGGACGATATGTCCGACAGGGTCAGGGGGCGTTTTTGCAGCGGCGGCAGCGCTACTTAAAGGGCAGGTGTCGGGCGGCCATTTTTATTTTGGCCGACTGCCAGCACCTGCCCCCTTTCCCTTTTTTATGCGGGGTGCCGGCTGCAATCGCTTCTCTTTTCTGTTTTCACGGCACCCCGCTCCCCAGTGGTCCAGCAGGGCCCCGGTGCGCGCAGCGCTAGGCCCCTCCCCTTTAATCAGGGGAGGAGCTCTGCAATGACGCGGCGCTATGTGCCACCGCGCGTGGCATGGCTGCACATAGCGCCATGAAATTCAGTAGTAGCGCCCCAAGCAGGAGATGGAACACTTTCCTGCTTGGGGCGCTACTACTGAATTTACAGCAGAGGGGCGCTAACTTTTTCGGGGCGCTAAAATTAGCGCCCCAGCGATGTTAGCACCCCAAAATGGGCGCCACCCAAACTTCCCCCCCTCAATTCTAAAATATGAATGAAAGAAAAATATAACACAGCTCTCCCTCGCCATCAACTTATTTTCAGGAGCAGGGGAAAGGTTTTTTTGAATCTTGCGAAGGGTTGTATGTGAAACCCATTTCAAAAAGAAGTATTTGCTTCAACTATACATCATCGTAGTCAGCTTCTTCATGAGGGCTGCGTGAAGCAGAAAATCAAAATTGATTAAAGCAATGAAATATGTGTCCCTGAAGCTGGACATGCTCCAAGTTCTGTGTAAGGGTCACTCAGAGACTCACTGAACCTATCATTCTTCAAAGAGGAATGCGGCTATATTGGTCACTGTCACTCTTGGTGTCTTTATCAATGATGTGAGCAAAAGCAAAATACTGCGGATGCTGGAAATCTGAAATAAAAACAGAAGATGCTGGAAGTACTCAGCAGCTCAGGCAGCACCTGTGGAGTGAGAAACAGAGTTAGCGTTTCAGGTCCCAGTACCTGTGTAACCATATCCCTTCACCTCCTCAATACCATCTCCAACTCTTCCCTTCCCTCTCTCGACTTCTCTGTCTCCATTTCTGGGGATAAGCTATCAACAAACATCCTCTATAAGCCCACTGACTCCCACAGCTACCTGGACTACACTTCCTCCCACCCTGCTTCCTGTAAGGACTCTATCCCATTCTCCCAGTTTCTCCATCTCCATCGCATCTGTTCTGACGATGCCACCTTCCATACAAGTGCTTCCGATATGTTTTCCTTTTTCCTCAACTAAAGATTCCCCTCCACCGTGGTTGACAGGGCCCTCGACCGTGTCCGTTCCATTTCCTGCACTTCTGCTCTCACCCCTTCCCTTCCATCCCAGAACCACGATAGGGTTCCCCTTGTCCTCACCTTTCACCCGCCAGCCTCCACATTCAACGAATTATCCTCCGCCATTTCTGCCACCTCCAGCGTGATCCCACCACCAAACACATCTTCCCCTCATCTCCCCTTTCAGCATTCCGAGGGGACTGCTTCCTCCATGACACCCTGGTCCAGTCTTCAAATACCCCTCACATCTCCACCCCTTCCCACTGTACCTTCCCGTGCAAGTGCAGGAGGTGCAATACCTGACCTTTTACCTCCTCCCTTCGCACTGTCCAGGGCCCCAAACACTCTTCCAGGTGAAACAGCGATTTACTTGTACTTCTTCCAATTTAGTATACTGTATTCACTGTTCACTATGTGGTCTCCTGTACATTGGCGGGCCAAGTACAGATTGGGTGACCACTTTGCGGAACACCTACATTCACCCTGCAAGTGTGACCCCGAGCTTCCGATCGCTTGTCATTTTAATTCTCTGTCGCACTCCCATTCTGACATCTCTGTTCTCGGCCTCCTACACTGTTCCAATGACGCTCAGCAGAAGCTCGAGGAACAGCACCTCACCTTTCAATTAGGCACTTTACAGCCTTCTGGACTCAGTACTGAGTTGAACAATTTCAGATTATAACCACCGCTCACATTTTTTGAACACCAATTGCTATTAATGATTCTGATATTCCCATTTACACCTCCTCTAGACCATTCCTTTGTTTCTTTACTTGTCCCATTACCATCTCCTTTTGCCTTACACCAACATCCCTATCACAGACGTTTGTTCTTTCTTCCCCCTCCCCGCTTTCCCTGCCTCTGTACTTGCTTAAAACCTGTTACATCTCTAACTTTTTACCAGTTCTGACGAAAGGTCATCGACCTGAAACATTAACACTGTTTCTCTCTCCACAGATGCTGCCTGACCTGCTGAGTAGTTCCAGCATTTTCTGTTTTTATTTCAGATTTCCAGCATCTGCAGTATTTTGCTTTTGTATTAGCGTTTCAGGTCGTTGACCTTTTGTCAGAACTGCCAAAATATGTAGATATGTAGCAGGTTTTAAGAAAAGAGACAAACTTCTTCAAGGTGGGCATTCCTGGAAGAGACAACAGCAGCTCGGAATGTCTGTTCCAGTCATTTCTGAAAGTTTTATCGTCTACTGCGCAGTTGGTAAAGTCACCTGGAGAACAAGTGCATTGTACCCAGCATCTTGAACAGTGGTCTAATCAGTTGGCTATGGTGGATGGGTGTGTCCAAGTATGGTATTACAGCTTTGTACGACTCAAGAGGAGATCGCAAAGATAGTGATTGGAAGGTACAAGGAATGTCTATTCTAATTGTTGATTCATATCAGTGCCTTTCCAGAGAAAAACTCCAGCCTGAACATAGTTGTTCGGGACCATGCTAAGAAGGGGCCCTCTGGCCTAGGTAGTTGGGGTGTGTCTTTATGGGGAGAGAGTGTGCACTTTCTATTGGGATAACAGAAATTTTTGAAGGTGTAGTTTAGTTTGTAAATTCTTAAACATGGTGATGTTTGTGTCAGACACCTGGCTTGCCAAAAAGAAATCTGTGCTTTTTCTATTGTTCATTCACAGGAGGCGGGCATCGTTGGCAAGGCCAGCATTTATTGCCCATCCCTCATTAAGGTGGCGGTGAGCCATCGCCTTGAACCACTGCAGTAGCAGTTTGGTACAACTGAGTGGCTTGCTAGGTCATTTCAGAGGGCAGTTAAGAGTCAATTACATTTCTGTGGGTCTGGAGTCACATATAGGCCAGACCAGGTAAGGATGACAGATTTCCTTCCCTAAAGGACATTAGTGAACCAGATGTGTTTTTATGACAATCTGGTAATATTCATGGTTACCATTTACTGATACTAGCTTTTTAATTAACTGAATTTAAATTCCCCAGCTGCCATGGTGGGATTTGTACTCACATCTCTGGATCAGGCCTCTGGATTACTACTCCAGTAACAGAACCACTAAGCTACCGTTCCCCATAATTGATGATTACAGACTTTTATATTTAACTCTTACACACAATTATAAATCCATTACTGATGCTGATATCACTAAAGATAGAAAACAAATATTCTAAAAACCAGCTAATCCATGATAATCTTACATGGTGTAACTCCAGCAGATGGGGGCGGGATCTTGATCAGGAAGCTGTTCTGCCCACTATCTACTCTCCCTGCTGCTTCTGGGACTTTCCCCCAGAAGTGACAAGGATATAATCTATGTCCACTCTAATTTAGGCGTATTGTAATTGCACAGCCTAAGTGGTTGAAGGACAATTTTAGCAAAAAGAAATCAGTTTGCGCTAGTTTGGCTGTCAACCACTGCCTGAGGCCTACCGCAGCTACTTAGCCTCACCACCCCCCCCACCCTCAATGGACACCCAGACAAAGACAGGAATCGCATCGGCTGCCCGCTGACTTTATGTAAAGTAGCCTGACCTCAGGAGCGAAGTCCAGCCCACTGATTGTGCCGGGACTCTGATGGAGCATAAAATCCTGGCCACTAAATCAGGAAATTTGCAACGCCAATGAAATTCACAGATCTGATAAGAGTGAAGAGATATTGGGAATTGTCTCAATAAACCTAAGAGATCTCAGCGTTAAAGAGGAAAGATCACTCTGGTATGGTTTTTGATAATGCTATAGTGCCATTCACATTGTAAAAGCAAAATCCTTTCACCATGATGGGACTGAGGCTTAGCTCGTCTTGGACCAGATAATAGAATTCTCTATCCACAAAAATGCCCTTTTAAATGGGCAATTTTGCCAAAGAACATCTTGCAAGCGAGAAATTCCTACTTGCAGCCAGTGGCTACTTTGAAGGGGAAAAACTATGATGGTGGCAGCTATTTGAGCATGCTGTATTTTTCAGTGTTCGGTCAAATGTCTCACTGTGAAGCTTTTCCATGATGATCATTGGTAAGAAACTGTTCAAGCCCATCTCCACTGGAAAACTTGCAATGATCATTGTCAGATTTCTGACAAAGTTAGACTTCCCCTTGCACGAAGCTAATCCGTGCGTGTTGGACTTCGTCATCGACGTCTGCCCTTGTTGACAGTAGGCTCCCGAGGTATGGAAAGTGGTCCACGTTCTCCAGGGCCTTGTCGTGGATTTTGATAATCAGGGGGCAGTACTGTGTGGCGGGGGCAGGTTGGTAGAGGACCTTTGTCTTACGGATGTTTAGTGTTCGGCCCATGCTCTCGTACGCTTCAGTGAAGGTGTTCACGATGGTTTGGAGTTCAACCTCCGAGTGTGCGCAGACGCAAGCGTCATCTGCAGACTATAATTCAACGACAGAGGATGGGACGACCTTGGATCTGGACTGGAGGCGACGGAGGTTGAACAGTTTCCCGTTTGTTCTGTAAATTAGCTCCACTCCAGCAGGGAGCTTACTGAGGGTGAGATGGAGCATTGCAGCCAGGAAGATCGAGAAGACACCGCCTTCAGTGTGCCAGTGCAGCCTTTGGTCGCCTGAGGAAGATAATGTTTGAAGACCAGGACCTCAAACCCAGCACCAAGCTCATGGTCTACAGAGCAGTAGTAATACCCGCCCTCCTGTATGCCTCAGAGACATGGACCATGTACAGCAGGCACCTCAAAGCACTGGAGAGGTACCACCAACGCTGCCTCCGCAAGATCCTGCAAATCCATTGGCAGGATAGGTGCACCAACGTCAGTGTTCTCGCTCAGGCCAACATCCCCAGCATCGAAGCTTTGACCACGCTCGATCAGCTCCGAAGGACGGGTCACATCGTCCGCATGCCCGATACGAGACTCCCAAAACAAGCGCTCTACTCGGAGCTCCGACACGGCAAGAGGGCCCCACGTGGGCAGAGGAAACGCTTCAAGGACACCGTCAAAGCCTCCTTGAAAAAGTGCAACATCCCCACCGACACCTGGGAATCCCTGGCTCAAGACAGCACAAAGTGGAGGAGAAGCATCCGGGAAGGCGCTGAACACCTCGAGTCTCTTCGCCGGGAGCAAGCGGAAGCCAAGCGCAAACAGCGGAAGGAGCGCACGTCAACCCAAGCATCCCACCCACCCGCCCCTTCAACCACTGTCTGCCCCACCTGTGACAGAGACTGTAGGTCCTGCATTGGACTCATCAGTTACCTGAGAACTCATTTTTAATGTGGAAGCAAGTCATCCTCGGTTCCGAGGGACTGCCTAAGAAGAAGAATCCGTGCGGGACTAAATCTTGTCAATTTCATGGAGTGCAGTGAAAGCAACAGAGTTCAAATTCTGATTAATTAAAGTTTAAAACCATGGAAACCAGTTTGCATCTTTTAAATTTTTTTATTCTCATTACTGTCTTCTAGAATTTCCATTATAGATGTCATGTAGCATGATAGGATTAAGCACAGTGGTGTCATTGAGGCAGTCATACAGGCTGTAAATGTATGACTGATGGAGGAGCTCAAATGTCCTATCACTATTCCTCACAACTCCATTCTCATTCCAGTGTGTTCGTAAGACCTTATATTTGATAGAAAAATTATGTTCAGGTTTAACATAATTCATTATTAAAAGACTGAAATGACAATGTCACTTCATAGAGTCTCTCCAGGCTACCTCTACAAAACTAAGAGAATCACAGAATCATACAGCACAGAAGGAGACCATTTGACCGACCGTGCCTGTGCCGACTCTCGTAACAACTCACTGCGTAAAAAAAAAATTCTCCTCATCTCCTCTCTGGTTCTTTTGCCAATTATTTAAATCAGTCACTCACCTCTTCCCCTGGTAGCCCAACTCTTATTATAGCAACCAAACTTATTTTAAATCACCCTAACATTGTTGACTCTACTATTCTGCTTGGCAGATTATTCCAAACATTTAGCACTCATTGAATAAAGGACTATTCCTGATATCTGTTTTAAATGTGCTTTTCACTAATCCCCATTACAATCCTCAGCCCTATTTTCTTGATGTAATTCAAGGTAATATTCTGGGTGTACCTTCTCTACACCATTTACTAGTTTATATACTTCAATGTGGTGTTGACTGTTCCTTAACCTCTTTCAATCTCGCCAGAGTCAGAAGCTTAAGTTTCTCTAATCTTTCCTCAGAGCTCTCATCCTTAACACTTGGGCCGGAATTTTCATTACCTGGGCAGGTTGGGTGCGGGCGGTCAGCGTGGTGGGTCGGGACCCTGTTCTTCTTTTCATCCCGCTTCTCAGAGCGACTTTTCCTTAATGGCTCCTATTAAGGCAGGCCTGCGCGTTTCCCGGCCCTATTAAATGGTGCAGGTCTGATGACGTCATCGATGACTCATTTCCAGCCGGGATATTTAAAGGAGCCTTGACCACATTGCATTTGAAGGTTCATCTAGGAGTGTGCAGGCAGTACATTTCAGCATCTGCTTACTGCTCAGCCGTGCACACACGGCTTCACAGAGGCAGTGGGCTGCACTCAGGTTTTCTGATGGCTCCCTCCATATGCTTGTGGAGGGAGTCGGAGCACGCAGGAGGTCCGCTACCCTGTTGATGGGCAGAAAGGACCTACCCAGGAGACAAAAAGCACCTGGCTGGATATAGCAGAGGAGGTGAACAGCAGGGATGTGGTGAGGAGGACCTGGGTGCAGTGCCGGAAGCACTTCAATGATCTCATGAGATCAGGAAAGGTGAGTGCAAAGCCACACTCAACTGCATCCTGCTGTGCCTCTCACCACATCCCCATCACTCTGCCTTCCCAAGCCTACTCCTGCACATCCTTACTCACACCAACATACCTTGCACATCCACCCATCCATCTCTCACATCCCCATCTGACTAGTCACCCCTCACACTCACCCTCATCCTAATGCAATCATACCAACTGACAACACCCAAGGAGGTCATTTGGCATTGGCACGCCACTTCATCATAGTCACCCTCTACAGATGTAACCCATCCATTCCTTACACTCATGCCATCACTCTCACTCAAACTTCTCTTTTTTCCCTCCTTGCAGGAGAAGAGAGCCCACAATAAGAGGGAAAGGGAGAGAAAACCTGAGGTGGTCCTCCATCCTTCGCCACATTGACATCAGCAGAGGAGGTCGCCCTGGAGGTCTCCAGAGTTGCAGAGCAGCTGACAGTGGGAGACGGAGAGAGGAGGACATCTCAGCAACCCGGTGACAGAATTACATCTCATACAGCCACATGGCATACAGCAGTCAGCAGCCAGTAAATGTTCATCATGTGCATAATGGTACAGTTGCCCATACTTAATATCACATTTCTAAATCATCTCTTTACTCTCCCACAGGTCCATCAAGAGCCCCCCCACCATTGTCCAGGCGGAAGAGGAAGACGACTCCTCAGAGGACCCTCCAGCCTCTGGGGGCGCACCGTCACCAGACATAAGCGCACCCAGCACCAGCGCAGATACGCACACCTGGGTGGGTCATATGCAAGATAGAGTCACCTGGTGTCTCACAAGTCACAAGTGAGCAAAAGGAGATGGTGGAGACATTGACAGCAGTGGAGAGTTCTCGCCAGAGGGCGCAGGACGCTCCCAGCTCTGCTCAGCTGCATGCAGATGCTCAGCCTCGGGGGCCATCGAGAAAGAGGGCGATCCTGGAGGTGCAGGAAGAAGTGCAGGAGGCTCTGACAGGTTTTGCGGCTGCGATGACTGCAAATGTCCAGAGAATGGAGTTGTCCATCTCCAACATGAGCACCACCATGTCACAGGCGATGGTGATGGTAGGCTCTTCCATGGAAAGGATGGCCACCTGCATGGAGCAGCTAATGCGCCACTCGCATGAGCACATGCTATCTATGGAGGACAGATGGCAGAGGCTCATAGACGTCCTCTCTAGGAGGGATGTCAACGTAGACGTGGATCCCCACTGCTCTCCAGCTCCTTGTTAGCAGGGAAGAGCGGGTGGCCCACGAGAGGGATGATGGTGAGAGGGGGCATGGAAGTGCGGCCTCCTCTCAAAGCGCCCACACTTCTTCCCCATTACCTCCCCCTCAGTCAGAACCCCAGATGCCTCCTGGGATCGTGATGGCCGAGTCTGCCCCTGCACAGTCGCAGGAGGAGCATATGGGTATAATGCAGGATGTTAAGTAAATCTGGCCATGATGAGGCCATCCCTGGCAGCAATGTGCTCGGGTGCTGCTGGCATCTGGACCTCAGATTCCTCCTGCTCCTCCTCCTCATCTTCCAGCTGATGCTCCTCCTCCTCTGAAGAGGCTGTGCGCTCTGCAGCTTTCCCCTGATGCAGCGCTAATCATCGTTGCTGTGCATCACGCAGCAGACAACAACAATTCTGGAGACTCTGGCTGGTGCATACTGGAGGGCTCCTCCAGATCTGTCAAGGCATCTGAAGCGCATTTTCAGCATACCTATTGTCTGCTCTATGACATGCGCCTTTCATTATATCTCTCCTCAGCCTCAGTACTTGGCCTCCTCAAGGGTGCCATTTTTAAAAATTTGTTTCATGGGATGTAGCCGTCGTTGGCAAGGCCAGCGTTTATTGCCCATCCCTAATTGCCCTTGAGAAGGTGGCGGTGAGTTGCCATCTTGAACTGCTGCAGTCCGAATGGTGAAGGTACTCCCACAGTACTGTTAGGGAGGGAGTTCCAGGATTTTGACCCAGCGACGATGAAGGAACGGCAATATATTTCCAAGTCAGGATGGTGTGTAACTTGGAGGTGAACTTGCAAGTGATGGTGTCCCCATGCGCCTGCTGCCCTTGTCCTTCTAGGTTGTAGAAGTCGCGGGTTTGGGAGGTGCTGCTGAAGAAGCCTTAGTGAGTTGCTGCAGTGCATCTTGTAGATGGTACACACTGCAGCCACAGTGCGCCAGTGGTGGAGGGAGTGAATGTTTAAGGTGGTGGATGAGGTGCCAATCAAGCGGGTTGCTTTGTCCTGGATTGTGTCAAGCTTCTTGAGTGTTGTTGGAGCTGCACTCATCCAGGCAAGTGGATAGTATTCCATCATACTCCTTACTTGTGCTTTGTAGATGGTGGAAAGGCTTTGGGGAGTCAGGAGGTGAGACACTCACCACAGAATACCCAGCCTCTGACCTGCTCTTGTGGCTGGTCCCATTAAGGTTCTGGTCAATGGTTGACCCCCCAGGATATTGATGGTGGGGGATTCAGCGATGGTATTGCCGTTGAATGTCAAGGGGTGGTGGTTAGACTCTTGCTTGTTGGAGATAGTCGTTGCCTGCCGTAAATGTTACTTGCCACTTATCAGCCCAAGCTTGAATATCATCCAGGTCTTGCTGCATGCGGGTGCAGACTGCTTCATTATCTGAGGAGTTGAGAGTGGAACTGAACACTGTGCAGTCATCAGCGAACATCCCCAGTTCTGACCTTATGATGGCGGGAAGGTCATTGATGAAGTAGGTTGGGCCTAGGACACTGCCCTGAGGAACTCCTGCAGTGATGTCTGACCTCCAACGACCATGTTCTTTTGTGCTGGGTATGACTCCAGCCAGTGGAGAATTTTCCCGCTGATTCCCATTGACTTCAGTTTTACTAGGGCCCCTCAAAGCCACTCTCGGTCAAATGCTGCCTTGATGGCAAGGGCAGTCACTCTCATCTCACCTCTGGAATTCAGCTCTTTTGTCCATGGGTGGTAGGTGGTAATCAGCAGGAGGTTTCCTTGTCCGTACTTGACCTGAAGCCATGAGACTTCATGGGGTCCAGAGTCAAAGTTGAGGACTCCCAGGACCACTGCCCTCCCAACTCTATACCACTGTGCCGCCACCTCTGGTGGGTCTGTCCTGCCAGTCGGACAGGACATACTCAGGGATGGTGATGGAGGTGTCTGGGACATAGGTTGAAAGGTATGATTCTGTGAGTATGACTATGTCAGGCTGTTGCTTGACTAGTCTGTGGGACAGCTTTGGCACAAGTCCCCAGATGTTAGTGAGGAGGATTTTGCAGTGTCGACTGGGCTGGGTGTGCCATTCTCGTGTCCGAAGCCAGTGCCTAGGTCTCTGCCGGGTGGTGCGTCCGGTTTTATTCTTCTTATTGCTTTACGTATCAGTTTGTTACAACTGAGTGGCTTGCCAGGCCATTTTAGAGGGCAGTTAAGAGTCAACCCCATTGCTGTGGCCAGATCAGGTGAGGACGGCAGATTTCCTTCCCTAAAGGGCAGGATTTTACAGTTTTTACGGCAGTCCGATAGTTTCATGCTCACCATTACTAATACTAGCTTTTTATTCCAGCTTTATTTAATTAACTGAATTTAAATTCCCCAGCTGCCGTGCTGGGATTTGAACTCACACCTCTGGATCATTAGTCCAGGCCTCTGGATTATTCATCCAGTAACATAACCACTATGCTACCGTTCCCAATGAGCCGCATCTTAAGTGAATAGCCCTGGTCTCCAAGCAGCCAGCCGGAAAGTGTGTTTGGCGGTGCGCAGAGCTGAGGGAGGGTGGACTGGCGCAGCACGAAAGAGTCATGACAGCTGCCAGGGAATTTGGTGCACACATGCATGATGATCTTCCTATTGGTGCAGACGAGCTGCACATTGAAGGAGTGGAAGCCCTTGCTCCTGGGTGATGATGGGGTGTTCTGATGGCCACATGTGTGCAGTCCATGACGCCCTGCACCCGTGGGAGGTCAGCCAGAGTGGCAGAGCCGAGCGCCCACTCAGTCATGCTGGCTTCATCAGTGGCAAAGTTGATGTAATTGGCTGACTTGTCAAACAGGGCATCGGTGACCTGTGTGATTCATCTGTGGGCGGCCGAATACGAGATGCTGCAAATGTCTGCTGTAGATCCCTGGAAAGAGCCTGAGGCGAAGAAGTTGAGGACGGTGGTGACTTCGACAGCCACTGGTAAGGCGTGTCCACCCGGTCCTCTGGGCTGCAGGTCTATCTCCAGCAAGCCTGAGCCTCCTGAAGCACTGCTGCTCAGTCACGTTGAGGAAGCTCACCCTCTGCCTGCCTATATTGCCTGCAGCACGGTGCAGCGCTGCGCTGATGCCCTCTGTCCTGTGGAGCATCAGATGAGGAGAAGGATGGAGGTGTTGCTGTTGCTGCTGCTGTGCCTGCTGCTGCTGGTGTTGGGGTTCATCATGGTCCGATTCTGAGGACCAAGGTGAGACAGTATAAACGGCACCCATGCTGATGTAATAGATGAGAAGTCGAACAACACCAGGTTATAGTCCAACAGCTTTATTTGAAATCACTAAGCTTTCGGAGCGCTGACGAAAGCTTGTGATTTCAAATAAAGCTGTTGGACTATAACCTGGTGTTGTGCGACTTCTCACTTTTGTCCACCCCAGTCCAACACCGGCATCTCCGCATCACGATGTAATAGATGGCAGGTCAAGTAGCGATCAGAGAAACAATCTGTCAATTGTGTGACAGGTAGTAGCAATGAGGTGAGAGTGGCTTCCGAATTTGCAGAAAAGACTTGCAACCTTTAGACACCTAAATCTGTGCTCAAAATGCACTCAGCAAGAGCCTTTCTCTTCGGAATGTAAGCAGGTGTCATGTGGGAGCATTTATTGAGCTTTCCATGCTCTGCAGTAATGACCTCGCTCAATGGCCACTGAGTTTCCACCTCAGCTTGACAGACGTGGTTCCCGAGCAGCGTTATTCCTGTGGTCATGCAGTGAAATCTGGTTAAAAACATGGTTAAGGGTCTGACAACAAGGTAATAATGATCTAAATTAGGTCGCCCGCCACTGCCGTTTGGTCCGTGCCGCGCTGGCAAACGCGCCCGAGTTAAAAGAGCGAGGAGGCGGGATGACGACGGGTTCCCGATGCGCTTTTATTTATTCCAACTTTTACTCCCGACCTGCCTCCAATCCCGCACGCACGGCAGCATGAAAATTCCAGCCTTGGTATTGGTCCTCTTGCTATGTTCTGTATCTTTTCTAATGCAAGTATACATTTTTACAGATGCCGACCAAAACTGGACACACTATTCTAAAATGAGGTCAACCAATGAATTGGAAAGCCTCAGCGTATCTTCTGTAGGTTTGCATTGTGAGTTAATAACTGCTTTTATGTTGGGTTAAGTGCGGCTCTAGTGCCATTGGCTCCTGACGCAAGGGTGCCTTGGGAAGCCAGCAGTAACTGCAAAGTAAACTTACTGGATTTGTTCAGGCCAGCAGTGGGGAGGACCCATTTGTTGACCTGGTCTTCACAGTACCTGGTCTTAGTGAATCCAGCACGGTTATTTTGGGTTTGGCCTGGCTGAGTGCGACTCCTATCAGGAGCCACTGGCAGTAATACATGCAAATAGGAGAGCGGCTATTGAAAGAATGCTTAGAATGCGAATAGCACGCATTCCTCGTCTGGACTGCGTGAAGTGTGCATTTCAGTATGTCCCATAAAAAGTGTACAAAGTGAGATGTGTTGGCATGGATTTTCTGTGCATTTTATGACCATTTTGTGGACAGCTTCTGGGCATAAAATAAGGCGGGGGGGCTATTCCATGGGCTCCTTGACCACGTGCCATTGCTGGGATTGCCGATCGGATGTGATGGTGGAAGCTATATACACCCGCCCATATTTCAAATTAAATGTTAATGGCAGCACTACGTCACCCAAAAGATTTGCCACTGTTAACACCTTGGCAACACTCGGCAGCAATAACTCATTTTAATTTCTGGTGTCCGGTGTTGTAAAGGCAGTGAAGAGAGCAGTAAAATTTAAGGGGAAGGAAAGGGTACTGCAATCAATCACAGACTCCAATTTAATTTTTTGTCACCTTGACCTGTCACCATGATTTCCCTCTTCCCAACCCAAGGCAGGCTTTTTAGGTAGCGCAGCGACACAATGCAGTTGGATACAGGATACACAGCCTATAAATTGATCCAGTTGCTTGGAAAAATTGTATTGGAATACCAACGAGCAACAGATTTCCCATACGGTATTCTATGTCCACCCTGGTTGAACAATGATGCTGAACCCTGTGATCAAACATCTGCACTAAAAGGATAAAGTTTGGGATTCAACACTGTTTTGGAGCGATTTCCCAAAACCGAATGAGCCTGCAGCTTCACTGTTAGTGCTCTGTGAGGAATGTTTGAATTAATACAGAAAGTTGAAGTGCAGCTGCAGTAGCTCTTGTGCTTCGGCCTAAATGTGGAGGTCTGTATAAGCACTTGGGATATTTTTTGGAACTGGTCCAGTTATAATCACGTAGAGGACTGACAGACCAGTCAGATCTCTTTGATGCCATAGGCCCTTATTATTTCCATGTCTTGAATAGCCTCCACGTGACCGTTCACCTGACTGAGGCAAGTCGAGACAGCATCCTGCGTCTGTACCGATGCAACATGAAGCCCATGCCAAGGAAACCAACAGACGGAGCAAACAATAGGCCAGGCTCTGCTAATGATTGCCCTAACGTGCAAAACAGTCCCCACTGTCAGTAATGACAACACGTACATTGGAAAGAAGCTCAACAAAGCCAAACTTCAAACATGATAGGGTACATCGAAATGCAGGTCTTTCTTTCCCAATGGGGCTTTTCCGGGATTGGTCACTGGATAAGTGGAGTGGAAATCCTGGCTGGTTTTTTCACCCCCTTCTTCGCCAAGGCCAATGTAGCTTCCTAACGGTTGTCCGGCACGATGGGCTAAATCAGCACAGACCAAAGATTGAATATGGGCTCGTCCTAGCCAATTGCACACCACATGGTCCATTTACCCACTATTTTTGTTCTTTGCTTCTGCTGAATAAGTTGTACCTTTCACACGTCTGAGTTAAAGCAGCAATTTTAAAACATTCCTGTAAGTTTTGTTTTCAATTCTTCAACTAGCAGCGCCAGCTGCAGCAAGGGAGCAAGCGATTTTCCCACCTAAAGCAGAGCAGGACGCCTGCCCGTCCTTTGCCTGCTCCATAATTAAAATATTGAGGCAGCCGACAGGGCTACTAACTTTACTGCGCAATCAATTGCATAAACTCACGTGTTGGGGGGGGGAGGAATCTTTTTTATATTAGTTTGGTGCCTGCAGCATTCGGCACAGGCCACAGCAGGCTGTGCTCCACCACAGCCTTTCACAGCCAATTCCTTTTGTCTCCTTGACAGATGCTTGTCTAAAATATGCCGAAAATTAACTGGGCTCAGAAGCGGAGGCCAGGGGAGGATGCAAAGGCCACCCTGCGAGGATTCCACCCGCATTACACAGAAGCTGAAAATCTTGGCCTTTGTGGGCTTGCGAGGTTGTCAGATCTATAGGCCTTTGATTCTTCTCAATCAATATTACGTTTTAGAGCTTTTGACTATTTTTCCGCAGAAAGGATTTGGATATGATTTATAATGAAATGTTGCTTTTGAGCCGGTGAGGTTTCCCTTTCAGATAATAAAGGATTTGTCAAATTACTCTTCCTTGCCCTTCCCTATATACCAACATCTAATTCTGCCAGTCACTCAGAGACTGTGCTTCATTGTTGTTAAACATAGTGAGCTTCTTATCCTCTCACTGCTAACTTACTGACGAAGGAGCGAACTGCTTCGAAAACTTGTAAAATTAAATAAATCTGTTGGACTATAACCTGGTGTTGTGCGACTTCTCATTTTTGTCCACCCCAGTCCAACGCCGGCATCTCCACATCATGTCTTCTATACAGAACAGTGACTAATACAGTGGTAACTATCTTTACTAATGACAGATTTGTATCAGTGATTGATATCAGTAAGTGTGTCTTGTTCCCCCTATCAAACTGTGCCTATATCAGGGCTCCCTGTTGGGGTACTCAGCACAAGGCTCCCGCTAACATTGATTTAATTTCTCCTCCTACAACAGCCATGGGTTTACTTATTCCAGTTATGATTGTGTCCCAAACCCCTCCCAATTTCTCCTCTGTTTGATTTATATCCCTTCGTCACCATATCACTTAACAGGTCTATAGCAAAATGAATAGAAATATCTCTAGCAGGTTTAATTTTGCAAAAGCTAATAACAAGAATCATGCAATACACTGAGGTCAACCTGGGCTCCAGACAACTTATCAATGGAGTGCATTTAGTTGCCCCCCCCACCCACCCCCCCCCCCCAGTTTGTACCAGATGTATCAAAAATTGTGTATACCTCTACCTTAAATGTTAAAGTGTCTCAAATGTCATGTTTTAGCCTGTAGTTGCTTAATATTTGTATCTAATCCCTTGTATCGTAAAGCAAGGTTTTACAAATTCAACAGACAATTTTCCTTTTTCTAAACAAGGGATAACGTTCTGTATTCCATTGCAAATGAGCAAAACTGTCACTCTTAATGGTTCAAATATACAGACACAAATCTAAAAACGCAGTTTTTACGGGACTATATCCTCCCTCCTTGCTTCTGATGTGAAAGCAATTTTCTGCCCGCTGCATCATGAGTTGAAAGGTCACTTGGTTAGACCCAACTTGTGAGTAGAAAACTGTTGGCACTTCATCTCTCCAACTGAGGGTTCATTGTTCAGGCGACACTTGTGTAGACGGACATAGACAACTATTTCCACAAATATGTATATAGAACAAAGTATATTTAGAATAATCAGCAGCTGCAACAACACTTTACCTTCTCTCTCCATCTCTCTCACTCCAGAATTTTCTGCATTTGCCTTATGTATCCAATTTCCCCCTCCTATTCCTCAGGGATGGGAGGAACTACAATACCACCTTTCCACAGCTCAGTTCCTCAGGATCATCCCTCCACACATGACAACCTCCATGACCATAGTTGACCTATTTCCAGGCAGTTGGAATGGCCCACAATTTGCTTCATGCTCTTTGGATACACAAAATTAAATTAAAAGACGCAACTTTTTTATTCGTTTATGGGATGTGGGCGTCGCTGGCAAGGCCAGCATTTATTGTCCATCCCTAATTGCCCTTGAGAAGGTGGTGGTGAGCCGCAGTCCGTGCGGTGAAGGTACTCCCACAGTGCTGTTAGGGAGGGAGTTCCAGGATTTTGACCCAGCGACGATGAAGGATCGGCGATATACTTCTAAGTGTGTGACTTGGAGGGGAACTTGGAGGTGGTGGTGTTCCCATGCGCCTGCTGCCCTTGTCCTTCTAGGTGGAAGAGGTTGTGGGTTTGGGAGGTGCTGCCGAAGGAGTCTTGGCGAGTTGCTGCAGTGCATCTTGTAGATGGTGCACACTGCAGCCACGGTATGCCGGTGGTGGAGGGAGTGACTATCTATCTCTCCAAGCCACTGTCTATAAATAGGATGCATCATGATTGGGTTGTCAACGTACACCTGTAAAATACCAATTAGAAACAATACCAAATGACAAAGGGGTCCACATCTGAAACATTAACCCATTTGTTTTCCCCACAGATGTTGACTGACCTGGAGTGTTTCCGACATTTGCAGTTTTGCTACCAAACGGCAAGCTGAAATAGTAAGAGAATACTCTGCATTGCAATCAAGAGCCCTGGTTTACATACAGTGGAAATACACACATACGATATCATATATGTAATAGGAATATATATTTATTGGGCGTTCGTTTATTGCGTGGGTGTGTTTATGTGTGTGCGTACACTTGAACAATGTGGAGGAATGATCTGAAATGAATTCATTTGCACAGGTCACCAAGTTCATGCTGCAGCGGATGGAACTTTTCTGTTAGCAAAAACAATGGAATAATCTCAGCATCAAACTGACATTATCTGATGGAACTCTCTGACCCCTAGGAACACATCAGTGAAATGCTTACAATTATGATGTTGGCGTAATCTGCTGCAAAGCCTCTGACACCCCCTCAAACAAATCAGTATCGACTGAGCAGTTAGAAATTGTATTTTAAATCACTCTAATTCACAATTCAGGGTCAGATGCTAAAAGTGTATTTTATAGTCTTTGTGGGGGAATCGGAGGTCAGCTCACTGGTTACACAGAGCACGCTGTCGTACACAGAGCTGAAATTTTACACAATTGCAGAGTGCCTGCAAATGGCTATGGTTTGTACTTGGGGAGACTTACCTTCTGCCTTTCTCTAGCAATTCTGCAAAGAAGGCACTACATACATTTACAGAAAGCCTCACTTATTGAACATGAGGACATCCATAAAAATTGAAATGAGAATCTTGTTAAATAGTTGGCATTGAGAGGTTATGATCAAAGCATCGAGGTAATCTAAATTTAGATCGAACTGCTGCATCCTATGCACCTTTCACTAAAATGCTGTGCAATGGTGGGGGTAATTATGACTTTGTGCAATAGTGTAAAAAAGGTGATAACGCATCGGCAGCCCATTTTACATCTCTCCCATTGAAATAAAAATCAGGAGAGATGCAAAATGGCTGCCGATTCACTATCACCATCGCCCGTTTTACACTAATGCACAAAGTCAAAATTACCCCTGTTGATTGAACTCACACTAAAACGTTGTCCTGATAGTGAAGATATTAAAGACTTACACTGAGAGGACTTGTACTGAGAGGGCAAGGCTAGGTGAACTTGTTGAGGAGACTTGCAATGAGCGGCTGAAGCCATTGTGTAGATGTTGGGGAGACTCACACTGATACAATGGAACAGCAGTGAAGATGTTAGAACCCTGGCCCATGGCAAAGGTGGACTTGTACTGAGAGGCATGGGCATTAACCAGTGCTGCTTCTGCGTGTTTCCTCGTGGCTGGTATTGACTGTAAAGGGCTTGAGAAGATTGTGGGCTGGATTTTCATTGACCCGTGGAGGCGGGTTTGGAGGCGTGTGGGGGGGTTAAAATTGCGAAAACTGGTGGGCAGGCACAAGCCCGCCTCCATCCCACCTCCACGCAATTTTCATGAAATCGTGTCTGCTGGTCCCGACTCCGTCCCGCCTTTAAGAGACGGGATAGGCTGTTAAGGCCCTTAACAAGCACTAAATTGGCTGTATAATGCCATTTTGAAAGGCCTTTGTGATTTTAACCCTTGTTCTACATGAAGCACGCCTGTTCTGAACCACGATTGTGAAACCTGGCGGGAGCGCATTTGGCTGGATCTCTCTCTCTCTCTCTCTCTGAGTGGTGGTGTAAAAGTATCTGGGAGCAAACCATAGCCATTTGCAGGCATGCTGCTGCTGCTCATTTTGCATCCAGGTCCTCTCACAGCAAAGGCCAGGCAGTGTTTGAAGACCTTCAATGCAGCAGCAATGATGACATCATCAGAGGCGACTTTCAGACTGAAAACACTAATTGGTTCATGGGTTCCCACATGCTGGAACTCAATTGCCCAATTAGGTGAAAATTGCATCAATCTCCCACATCCAATTGCAGTCGGGTGGATAACACAAAAAGTGGATGACACGACCCCAACCCGCCCCAGTATCAAAATCCAGCCCAGTGAGTCACCAGCGAAACCTCAAAACTGAGAGAAAATATAACTTATAAAAGAGAAAAAAAGGAGATTTCTCCCTCTTTGTTGTTAGCTTTATTCTCCAACTCTTGTGTGCAATACAGCTGCTCAGATAATAGTCTATAGATCTATTCCATTGGGAGAGTATTTCAAAATATAAATACAATATCGATGTTGGAGTTAAGACCTTTCTGGATGCTTTTCTCAAAACAAAATCTCTTGTAGCCATCAGCTTATTAAACCTTGCCTGTATTATTTTATTGACTAATAACTAAAAGAGAGCATCACAAAGCTAGGATGTTTTTATTTTTAACATTTTAAATGAAAGGTTACGTCACATAATATAAAATAGCAACATATGAAAGTATAAAACGAAAGAAAAAAGGGCATTTGTCCTATGAAGCCTCAAGTTGTAGAGCAGTGAGAGGAGGGACCTCAGTCTCTGGAGTTTAGTATGAACTCAGACGTTGATGGCTACACCCTTTCCCAACCAATAGACATTTGTCCAAGTGGATCGCAAATTAATTTCCATTTCACAAAACTTCTAGCTCCAAAACCAACCTGTCAACGGCGGACATCGCAGCTACAGAAACCTTGGGCAAATTAGTCATTTGAGTCATCAATCAAGAGTGATTGGTTCCACAGTGACCAGTTTGTGGCTTGTACTCCCAGACATACTCCCGTTCTGGTACCACATTCACATCACTATGACCATAAGTATAGCACTAAAATTTAAACGTAGGCTGGGATTTTCTGGCGTCCGTGTGGGCAGGATTGGAGACGGGTCGGGAGGGAAATTTGAAATAACTTGGAGCGGGTCAGGAACCCATAGTCATCCCGCCCCCACACGCCTTTCCCTTGGGTGCGTTTGCAGTGCGGCAGAGCCGGCCAAACTAATTTAGATGATTATTAGGTACTTGTCAGACCGTTGAGCATCTTTTTAACCCTACATTTCGAATTTCCCTGGATGACCACGGGAATCACGCAGCTCGGGAACCATGTCTGGAGGCAGAAGTTCAGTGACCATTGATCCAGCTCATTAATGCACAGCATGGAATGCACAATCGTTACTCCCACCTGACACCTGGTTACTTTCCTAAGGCAGATGCAGTTGTTGAGTGCATTGTCAGCACAGATTTAGCTTGCTAGAGGTTGCAAGTTTTTTCAGCAAAGTCAGGATCAACTATCACCTCATTGGTAGAACCTATCACACCATTGACAGATTGCTTCTGACATCTCTAGTTGACCTGCCATCTATTCCATCAGCATGGGTGCCGTTTATACTGTGTCACCTTGGTCCTCAGAAATGGACCACGATGAGCCCCAACACCAGCAAACACCAGCAACACCAGGCACACCAGCAGCACCAACAACACCAAAAACCTTCTCCTCAAGCACCTGATGCTGCACAGGACGAGGGCATCAGTGCAGGGCTGCACCGCGCCGGAGGCGATACCCCCAACACAGGGTATACAGGCAGAGGATGAGCTTCCTCAACATGACAGTGCCAAAGGAGGCTCAGGCTATCGTGCCAGGTTGTCACAGACATTTGCAGATTGCTTGAGCAAGACCTGCAGCCCAGAGGAGCGAGTGGACACACCTTACCAGTGGCTGCCAAACTCACCAGTGCCATCAACTTCTTCACCTCAGGCTCCTTCCAGGGATCTGCAGCAGACATTTGCAGCATCTCGCAGTCGACCGCCCACAGATGCATCACACAGGTCACCGATGTCCTGTTTGATAAGTCAGCCAATTATATCAACTTTGCCTCCGATGAAGCCAGTGTTACTGAGCGGGTGTTCAGCTTTGCCACTCTGGCTAGCTTCCCACGGGTTCAGGGCGTCATGGACTGCACACATGTGGCCATCAGGACACTGCAACATCACCCAGGAGTCTTTGTCAATTGCAAGGGCTTCCACTCCCTCAATGTGCAGCTCATCTCTAACCATAGGAAGATCATCATGCATGTGTGTGCCAAATTCCCTGGCAGCTGCCACGACTCTTTCATCCTGCACCAGTCCACCCTCCCTCAGTTCTTCACTCTTCCAAACAGACTTTCCGGCTGGCTGCTTGGAGACCAGGGCTATCCACTGAAGACATGGCTCATGATACCCTTGAGGAGGCCAAGTACTGAGGCCAAGGAGAGATGTAATGAAAGCTACATTTCCACCAGATGTGTCATAGAACAGACAATAGGCATGCTGAAAATGCGCTTCAGATGCCTTGACAGATCTGGAGGAGCCCTTCAGTACGCACCAGCCAGGGTCTCCAGAATCGTCGTGGTGTGCTGCACCTGCAGAACATAGCACAGCAGCAAGGATTAGCACTGCATGAGGAGCAAGGCACTGAGTGCAGAGCTTCTTCTTCTTCAGAGGAGGAGGAGCATCAGTTGGAAGACGAGGAGGAGGAGGAGCTGGAGGAACCCGAGGTACAGATCCCACCAGCACCCGAGCACATTGCTCCTATCCATGGAGGAGCCTACAGATGCCATCGCCTGCGACACGGTGGTGCTCATGTTGGAGAAGGACTCCTCCACTCTCTGCACATTTGCAGATATCGTGGTCGCTAAACCTGTCAAAGCCTCTTAATAGGCACCATTAAGGGAAAGTCGATCTCAGGAGTGGAATGGAATGAGAAACAGGGTCGCAACCCGTCACAGCGACCAACCGCGCCCGACTTGCCCGGGTACAGAAAATCCCGGCCATAGAGTTGCTGGTGATGTCTACACTGTGATAGTCTCATAGTGGATTAGCAGGTATCACTCCAGCCTAACACAAGGAACTGATACAATGCTCTAGAAATCATTGTATCTGATGACACACATCATTATGTTGATGTTGCCCCACTGAAATGCACTTATTAGTGAAAGTCCTACTCCTCAATCAACTTGTGTCATTATTAGTGTCAAATCACTAACATTGGCTTCATACCTGTATTTCTACTGGTCCTTCTGAATTTGGACATACAACTATGTACTGCATTGCACATGTGCATCCATGTTATGCATGATGCAGAAAGTTACAAGTGAAGGTAACATTATCGGAATAAACTCAAAGAGCTGAACTTGCAATGGTAAACAAGTGAAGCAGGCAGCTAAAGTGATTTGTTATTGGTTTTTAAAACATTTTCTTACTGGTTTTTAAAGGATCAGTGGCTGTTTCTAAGTGCTTAGCATATTAACCAGCCTTTGTTTTTCTGTGGGTTCTCTCTCACGCTCCCTTTTTCCTGTTTTAAATTTATTTTACAGGATGTTAGAAGGGGAGGATTTGCAGAGGGGAAGTTCAAACCAAACATCACGTCAAGATCTGACAGAGCGACTCGAGGTTGTTTCCCCTGGCTGAAGTGTCTAGAGCTAGGGGGCATAGTCTCAGGATAAGGGGTAGACAATTTAAGACTGAGATGAGGAGGAATTTCTTCATTCAAAGGGTTGTGAATCTTTGGAATTCTCTGCCCCAGAGGACTGTGAATGCTGAGTCTTTGAGTATATTCAAGGCTGAGATAGATAGATTTTTGGACTCTAGGGGAATCAAGGGATATGGAGATCGGGTGGGAAAGTGGAGTTGAGGTCGATGATCAGCCATGATCTTATTGAATGGCGGAGCAGGCTCGAGGGACCATATGGCCTACTCCTGCTCTTATTTCTTATGTTAATATGACTGTCATAGAGTTGTTCGTTTAAAATATTCTGGATGGCCTGTCAATACAGTAGTCAATGCTCAGTACAAAAGCAAAAAACTGCAGATGCTGGTAATCTGAAATAAAAACAGAAAATGCTGGAAATACTCAGCAGGTCAGGCAGCATCTGTGGAGAGAGAAACAGAGTCAACGTTTCAGGTCAATGACCCTTCGCCAGAACTGGAAAAAGCTGGAGATGGAACAGGTTTTTAAGCAAGTGCAGGGGCAGGGAAAGCGGGGAGGGGAGGAAAGAACAAAAGGGAAGGTCTGTGATAGGATGGAAGGCAGGAGAGATTAAGAGACATTAAGAGAGATTAAGAGATGGTGCAAGGCAAAAGGAGATGGTAATGGGACAAGTTAAGAAACAAAAGATGGCTCTAGGTGAAGTTAAATGACACTGGCAGAATGATCGACAGCTGCCATGTGGGAGAGAGAAAAAAAATAAATGGAAAAAAAAGGATAGGGGCAGAGGTTATGGTCTGAAATTGTTTAACTCTATGTTGAGTCCAGAAGGCTGTGAAGTGCCTAATAGAAAGATGAGGTGCTGTTCCTCGAGCTTACGTTGAGCTTCATTGGAACAGTGTAAGAGGCCGAGGACGGTGAGGTCTGAGTGGGAGAAGAGCGGAGAATTAAAGTAACAGGCGACCGGAAGCTCGGGGTCACTCTTACGGACTGAATGGAGGTGTTCTGCAAAACGGTCACTCAATCTACGTTTGGTCTCCCCATCGTGAGCAGCGAATACAGTATACTAAATTGCAAGAAGTACAAGTAAATCGCTGTTTCACCTGGAAGGATTGTTTGGGGCCCTGGACAGTGGGAAGGGAGGAGGTAAAAGGGCATGTGTTGCATCTCCTGCGCTTGCACGGGAAGGTGCCGGGCAAAGGGGAAGGGGTGTTGGAGGAGTGGACCAGGGTGTCGCGGACGGAGCGATCCCTTCGGAATGCTGAAAGGGGAGGTGAGGGGAAGATGTGTTTGATGGTGGGATCACGCTGGAGGTGGCGGAAATGGCGGAGGATGATCCACAGCTACCTGGACTACACTTCCTCCCACCCCGCTTTCTGTAAGGACTCTATTCCATTCTCCCAGTCACATAAGAACATAAGAAATAGGAGCAGGAGTAGGCCAATTGGCCCCTCGAGCCTGCTCCGCCATTCAATAAGATCATGGCTGATCTGATCCTAACCGCCAATCTACTATCACAGAACCATCTCCTGAACCTAACAGAATTGGACACACGAAATAGGAGCAGCATCAGGCTACATGGCCCCTGGGCCCGCTACGCCACCCACAGGGCCATGACCGATCCGAACCTAGACTCATGTCCAAATTCCTGCCCGCTCCTCGTAACCCTTAATTCCCTTTACTTCTAGGAAACTGTCTATTTCTGTTTTAAATTTATGTAATGATGTAGCTTCTACAGCTTTTTGGGGCAGCATATTCCATGGACCTACCACCCTCTGAGTGAAGTAGTTCTTTCTCATCTCAGTTTTGAAAGAGCCCCTTATTCTAAGACTATGACCCCTAGTTCTAGTTTCACCCATCATCGGGAACATCCTCCCCGCATCCACCCGATCCAACCCCTTCACAATCTTATATGTTTCAATAAGATCGCCTCTCATTCTTCTGAACTCCAATGAGTAGAGTCCCAATCTACCCAACCTCTCCTCATATGTCCATCCCCTCATCCCCGGGATTAACCGAGTGAACCTTCTTTGTACTGACTCGAGAGCAAGTATGTCTTTTCTTAAGTATGGACACCAAAACTGTATGCAGTATTCCAGGTGCGGTCTCACCAATACCTTGTACAACTGAAGCAATACCTCCCTATTTTTATATTCTATCCCCTTAGCAATGAAAGCCAACATTCCATTGGCCTTCTTAATCACTTGCTGCACCTGCATACTAACCTTTTGAGTTTCGTGCACCAGAACCCCCAGATCCCTTTGTACTTCAGTACTTTCCAGTTTCTTGCCATTAAGATAATAACTTGCTCTACTATTTTTCCTGCCAAAGTGCATAACCTCACACTTTCCAGTATTGTATTCCATCTGCCAAATCTCTGCCCACTTACTTAGCCTGTCTATGTCCCCTTGCAGATTTTTTATGTCCTCCTCACTCACTACTTTCCCTCCCATCTTAGTATCATCTGCAAACTTTGATATGTTATACTCGGTCCCCTCCTCCAAATTGTTAATATAGATTGTAAAGAGTTGGGGACCCAGCACTGACCCCTGCGGAACACCACTAGTTACTGATTGCCAGCCTGAGAATGAACCATTTATCCCAACTCTCTGCCTTCTGTTAGATAGCCAATCCTCTATCCATGCCAGAATATTACCCCCAATCCCGTGATTTTTTATCTTAAGCAATAATCTTTTGTGTGGCACCTTGTCAAATGCCTTTTGGAAGTCTAAATACACCACATCCACTGGTTCCCCTTTATCCACCCTGTGTGTTACTTCCTCAAAGAACTCCAGCAAATTTGTCAAACATGACTGCCCCTTCTCCGTCTCCGCCGCATCTGCTCTGACAATGCTACCTTCCGTACTAGTGCTTCCTAGATGACTTCCTTTTTCCTCAACCGAGGATTCCCCTCTACTGTGGTTGACACGGCCCTTAACCGTGTCCATTCTATTTCCCGCACTTCTGCTCTCACCCCTTCCCCTCCCTCCCGGAACCACGATAGGGTTCCCCTTGTCCTCACCTTTCACCCCACCAGCCTCCACATTCAACAGATCATCCTCCGCCAGTTCCGCCACCTCCAGCGTGATGCCGCCACCAAACGCACCTTCCCCTCACCTCCCCTTTCAGCATTCCAAAGGGATCGCTCCCTCCACGACACCCTGGTCCACTCCTCTATCACCCCCAACACTTCTTCCCCTTCTCCCGGCACCTTCCCATGCAAGCGCAGGAGATGCAACAGATGCCCTTTTACCTCCACCCTTCCCACTGTCCGGGGTCCCAAACAATCCTTCCAGGTGAAACAGCGATTTACTTGTACTTCTTGCAATTTAGTATACTGTATTCGCTGCTCACAATGCGGTCTCCTCTACATTGGGGAGACCAAACGCAGATTGGGTGACCACTTTGCGGAACTCCTCCGTTCAATCCGTAAGGGTGACCCCGAGCTTCCAGTCGCCTGTCACTTTAATTCTCCGCTCCACTCCCACTCAGACCTCACCGTCCTCGGCCTCTTACACTGTTCCAATGAAGCTCAACATAAGCTCGAGGAACAGCACCTCATCTTTCGATTAGGCACTTTACAGCCTTCTGGACTCAACATAGAATTCAACAATTTTAGACCATAACCTCTGCCCCATCCTTTTTTTTCCATTTTTTTTCTCTCTCCCACATGGCAGCTGTCTTTCATTCTGCCAGTGCCATTTACACTTCATCTAGAGCCATCTTTTGTTTCTTAACTTGTCCCATTACCATCTCCTTTTGCCTTGCACCATCTCTTAATCTCTCTTAATGTCTCTTAATCTCTCCTGCCTTCCATCCTGTCACAGACCTTCCCTTTTGTTCTTTCCTCCCCTCCCCCCTTTCCCTGCCCCTGCACTTGCTTAAAACCTGTTCCATCTCCAGCTTTTTCCAGTTCTGACGAAGGGTCATCGACCTGAAACGTTAACTCTGTTTCTCTCTCCACAGATGCTGCCTGACCTGCTGAGTATTTCCAGCGTTTTCTGTTTTTATTATAGTTAATGTTCAGTGATGAGGCTGTTGGAACAATTCTCAAGTGTCACTGTGAAGAAGCTCCAAGAAAGGAGAGGGAAACATTCATACTACCTGGTATGTGGAGGCAGAGAAGATTCAAAATTAAATGGACTATTTTTCTATCTTCAGAATTAAACCTGAGGAGGAAGGGAAAATCTTCAGTGTTTCTTCGACTGCATGGCCTGTGTAAAATGTATTGAATGAAGTCACAGAGCTATAAGCCTAAGTGTTTGAATAATGTTGAATAACTGTAACCTATAGAAAGAATAAGTTAACGTTTATTTAAATAGTCCATCAATAGTATATTGTGGTCTAATGCAAATGATGTAAATCTGAGTGAGATAGAAAATGTGACAGTATCTAAAGTAATCATTGTTGTTACTAAGGTGATTAGTTACTGGTTTCTATGGTTACAAATGATTGGTTTTCTATACCTCTGTTTACTTGAGTGTATCTTCGATACCGACTGAAGGGAATTAAAGGGGCCAAACAGGAGGGGATGCATTTTAAGTGTTCAGATCCCCCAGCAGCTGAGGTAGCTAGCTGATTTGATAACTACAGCTAGGGACTCTGAAACAGAAAAAGATTGAAGAACTTAACCGAGAAGAGTTTCTGCTCCCAGAAGTAAAATATCTTCTCAATGCAGTGGCCTAAAATCTATTGGAATGAGGTAATGCAAATCAAATTGTCTGTTTCAAAATAGCATAAAATTGATAATCCTATAGTAGCTAAACACAACAGGAATGTACTCGGCATCAGTAAACTGAGCATTAGAGTTTTCATCACTGAATATAGGGGTGAGATCCCTCTCAACAGAACGTGGTACACCTTGAAGCAAGAGCCAAATAGGTAGAGGCCCACTAGGACGACACAATAAAATCTTAACAACAGAAAGAACAGAAGCTAGATTGTTTTCCTAACAAGTTGAAGGATCTGGTGCGAATTCCTTTTTGAAATGTTACTGTCACATTTCCTAGGTACTAACAGGCTCATAAAACCACTGGAAATATGCGCCTTAACTGCCCAAGCATCGTGGCCAAGTTTTGCCTTGACCCAGGACTGTGCTCTGTTCTGTCTTTGTTTGCCCTGACCCATTGCTGTATTTATCTCCTCACTTCTATCGTCCTTGCTGCTGTCACTTTGTCTTTCTCACTTTTTGTGTATAAAAAATCAAGGGGTAAAAATTCACTTGGTTGCGCCTCCCGTTAGCGCCTTAAGAGGGCGCTAATGGGGCGCAAACCCGCTAACGCCCGGGCGCAGCGATGTTTGCGCCGCTCGAGAACTTAACTTGAGATTGTGCGGCGGCGCTAAAACTTACCGCTGCGACCACCTGCGCGCGCAGATTGTGACGTCATTCCATGGTGCAACGCCCTTGTGGCGCCCCGTAGCGGAAATTGAGTGGCGCCCCCTGCCTTACTGCCTGGCGCTTCCAACGACCAGAAGACTGGAACGCTATCAATCGCTGTGGGGCTGGGGGTGGCGCTATTTAAAGGGGGCCTCTTCCTGTCTTTTATTGTTGGTGGCATTTTTGAACTACGCATTCTGAGAGAGAGAGGGAGAGACTTCTGGAGAGATTCAACGTTGTGTGAAGGAGTTTTGGGTACTGAGCAGCACTTTGCAGGTTCATTTTGATTTGCCATTCCTTGCATCGATTTAGCAGAGACTGTGGGAGCTGCACTCTGAGCTCTTTGCCTGGTACTTTCCATTGTTCTTTCCAGCACATTTGATGTGCAAGTCTCTCCAGGCCGAGATTCAAGGCAGCAATGAACAGGATGTGGATGGAAAGCAAGATTAACCATTCCCTTTAAGAACTGGCCCGTGCCATTGTGTGTGTGTTCCATTGCTGACTGACATTACATGAGCTTCGCCAGCGCTCCGAGTTAGCGCCTCACTGCTCGGCCTTTGCGCCTTGAGAGGTGTGCAGCGCCTGCTTTAGCGCTCCACTCACCTCCCGGGGCGGTAAAAGTGAAGTTTCCTGTCAGAGCCGATAATTAGTGCCAGGCGCTAATATTTGCGTCCGGACGATATTTGCGCCCCAAATGGGGCGCGACCTAATTTCTACCCCCAACTGTTTTATTGGTCACTGAAGGTCCTGATGGAAGTCAACATCAGCTTGGATACAGTTCTTCACAACCAAATTTAGAAGGGATAAAGAACATTTTGAACTTCCTTGCCTGGATTTTCCTCTGTTGGTTTAGTTTAGACCCGAATGAAAATTGACAGGATTGAGACAGGCTCAAATGAAAGTTTGCACCTGATTTTCTTCAGTCAACTCAGTAACAGAGGGCGTGATCTTGCCAGCCCTGGGGAGGCGGGTATGGAGGCGGGACTGCCGGGAAAATGGCAGAATTTGGGGGCGGGTGCCCATCCCACCCCCAACCCGCCTCCGTGCCATCTTGCCAGGAGGCGGGTAGCCATCCCGCGCCGGGTCCCGTCTCCTTGGAGGCACAAAGGATTACAGCCACTTAACTGCCTGCTAAGCCCGCTGGCCAGGTTTCAGTCCTGCCTCCAAAAGCTCCCCATTGGCAAAATCACCCCCATAGCTTCAGATGCAAATGTGCATTTAAGTGAAATTTAGAGGGGTGGGTACAATTAAAGGGAGTGTCACAAAAGAGGACAAAAAATCCTGCAAGTCTTTGGAGAGCCTCAAAAGGCATTTGAAAGCATCAGTGACCTTTGCCAAGGCTGAAGGGGTAGGGGCCTAAGAAGAGACAGGAAAAAATGGAGTGAAAGGAACCCCAAGCAGAAATCACAGGCAAGTGACCGAACAACACAGCACTTCAGCCCCTGTTTGATGGCTCCTGCAGTGGTGCTGTGTGATGTGGTTGTGAGGATGTTGGTCCTCTGCGCCACTCCACCTTCAGCATTGAAACATGCTTGCAAGGAGGTTGAACCGAGTTTCAGCTCCGAGCTGACTATTACTGTGACTAGATGTGCCAAGCCTATGCTGCGAGGCAACCTCTGGAGTATTTGAAATGAATTCTCCAAACCCATTACCAGGCAGATTTGCCAGGTCCAGGTGAGATGTTGCTGCTATCTTGATGGGTGCAGCTAATTAACCTACGCTGGCTATTGATCACCCTGACATGCCTTCTGTTGTGCAGGACCACTGGAAGCAGGAAGCATCTCACATTACAGTCAGTCAGGCATCCACATATCTTAATGTTAATTTGGGGTCTGCTGGCTCAGCTTCATTTGGGACGAGGAGACTCTGCATGCACTAATTGTCTGCCAAAGTGAAATATGTTCATCTACCTGTAGATGCCAGTGGGTTGCCACCGGCAGCTGGGCACAGCATGTTTTGTGCAGGCTAATTGCCTAGCATCCTACCAGAGGTCTTACTCTTCTTTTTCAAAGCATGTCAGATGGGGGACGTCCCATTGGGAAACCCATTGGCGAAAGTAATTGTGAGCAGGGTTTTTTTTTTTAAATAACAACCATTGGTACAAAGGCTCATAAGAACCTAAGCGCCAGCAGAAATGAAACAAAAACAAATGAATAAAAATGGTCGGAAAGTAACTGAAATCTAAAAGGTTGTAGTTTCTCTCACCACCGTCAATTCCCTGATAATTCACCGTCAATTCCCTTTTCAAATGGGCATCCTTCAGACTTGACGGAGGTAAAATTCAACTTCACCGGGGGAGCAAGACAGAACGGTGTATAATGAGCAGCCAATCTGCTACTGCCCGCTTTGTGCCCCCACCAAAGTTGAATATCTTTCTCCATGTCCCATGACTTTGACCTTCTGGTACTGACATTGAGGGTGGAGAATCATGGACGGAAATTAAGATCCAGAAAAAAATAAGAAAAAGTAGAAAGAAGACAAGATATGTACTTTTTGGGAATGGTTGAGGTAGTTCTTAGCTATAACGTATTAAAAATCCTATGTCTGTGTGCACGTCCTGTCTACAAAAGCCTACTTCCTGTTGTTACGTTTTTGTTGTGCTTTAGTGTCAACTTTTTCCATGATCAATTTCTGTGTTCACATTTCTGATGTAAACTGCCCATGTGCTACAAATTTACAGGTCTATAGTAAACATTCTTGAGCGTTTTGCATCTCCAGTCTCTGCCGTGAGTGGGCCTTGTGTCCCTTACAAACTGGAAAGCACCTTTATTGCCCAATATCTAGTTAAATAATGGCATGACCTGGGGATTGAAACAATAACATCCCTCATTGTATGTATTCGACACTATGATCTTGGATGCATTGCCATTTACATTCTCCGATCTTTTTGGAAGGTGGACTGATAAACATTCTAGTGAGATGAGATCAATTGTAAACTAATAAACTGGTTTACTTTTACATAAAAGATATGAATGAATAAAATGCAGTCTTCCAGTGAAATATATCTATTTCCTACTAACATTAAAATAATAAAATTCAAGAGCCTGCCCGTTGTTGGTTGAACTCATTTTACAAGTGAGCAGTCCCTCTATTAACTGGCACTAACCTTAGAAAGCGAGACTTCTCTGATTCACTCTGACTTTTCCAGATTCCAACTACAGACAAACTTCTGCAGAGAGGGATTTAGGGAGACAAAAACTGACCTTTGACTGTTCCCTCAGCTCTCTGCAGCGAGGAATAGGCTCACTGAATTGCCCATTAAAACTATCACAAATGAAAAACCCTCTCTCTTGCTGTGGGGACTATGGCAACTATATTGTTTGTTTAGATGTGCTCTCTCACTAGACATGAAATCCATTCTTGTGCTACAGGTGGGAATAACTCTCAGAATCTGCTGAATGACTCCCCAGGGGCTCAAAACTGATGGAGTCGGCAAGATTACACACCTTTGAGGCTGATTCATTTGGGGGGAGAAATTCAGTTGGTTTGCGCCTCCCGTTAGCGCCTTAAGAGGGCACTAATGGGGCGCAAAGCAACTAGCGCCCGGGCGCGGCGATATCTGCGCCGCTCGCGAAATTGACCAGACATTTTGTGGCGGCGCTAAACAATACCGCCCCGATCTCCTGCGCACGCAGATCTTGACGTCATTTGAGCGTGCAACACCCTTGTGGCGCCCCGGAGCGGATATTGAGTGGCGCTCTCCTCCTTTCCGCCTGGCGCAAGCAACGACAGGTAGACTGGAATGTTTCCCAGTCGCTGTGGGGCTGGGGGGGGCGCTATTTAAACGTGGCCTCTTCCTGGCTTTTTCTGTGGTCGACATTTTTGCACCACTCGTTCTGACAGAGAGAGAGATTCTGAGAGAGAGAGAGAGAGAGAGAGAAGGAGAGACTTCTGCATAGAGTCAACGCTGTGTGAAGTAGTTTTGGCTACTGAGCATCACTTTGCAGGTACTTTTGTTTTTGACCTTCATTACTTTGATTGCCAAGAGACTATGGGGGCTGCACTAATTGGGGGCGTTGTCCTGCGCCGGCAGATTCAGAGGCCACAGAGACGCAGAGAGAGAGTGGCAATCATGGCCAGACGGAGCAGGGCCAACAGGCCTCTGTACAGGAGATCTTACCCTCCCAGGGTATTTCGCCAACAATTCTCCTACATTAATATGTCTGAGGAGCAGTGTTTGTGAAGGCTGCGCTTCAGCAAGGAGGTGGTCGCTGAGCTCTGCCACCTGCTGCAGCCAGATCTGCAGCCTCTACTGAGGGCCAGGACGTCTCTGTCGGTGGCAGTGAAGATCACAGTGGCTCTGAACTTTTATGCCACCGGCTCTTTTCAAGCAGCTACTGGGGACATCGCCACTATCTCCCAGTTCGCTGTCGATCGCTGCATCCGTCAGGTCACAAATGCCCTCTATAAAAGGAGATGACAGTACATCTCTTTCCCGATGACCCGGGCCAAACAGCATGAACGCGCATTGGGCTTTGCGAGGATAGCGGGCTTCCCCATGGTGCAGGGTGCCATTGACTGCACGCATGTGGCATTGCGTGCACCGCATGAGAATGCAGAGGATTTCCGCAACTGAAAGGGGTTCCACTCCCTAAACGTCCAGTTGGTCTGTGACCACAGACAGCTGATACTCGCTGTCAATGCCCGCTATCCTGGCAGCAGCCACGATGCATTCATCCTACGCCAGACTACTGTGGCAGACCTTTTCCAGGCACCGCATCACCCAAGTGGTTGGACAAGGGTTATCCACTGTGCACCTGGCTGATGACACTGCTCCGTTCCCCCAACACCCCTGCTGAGTTGCGGTACAATGAGAGCCATCTCGCCACCAGGAACATCGTTGAGCACACAATCGGCGTGCTCAAGCAATGGTTCCGCTGTCTGGACCACTCAGGAGGAGCCCTGCAGTACTCGCCTGAGCGAGTTTCCCTCTTCATAGTTGTGTGCTGCATGCTGCATAACCTGGCAATCCTCAGGACCCAGCCAATGCCACCAGGCCTTGGAGCACCACCGGAGGAGGAGGAGGAAGAGGAGGAGGATGATCAGCAGCAGCAGCAAGGCGGGAGGGAGGCCCACAATGTAGAAACTGGAAGGGCCGTCCGTCAACGGCTGATAGCAAGCCGCTTCTAAGCCCCTGCTGAGGAAATGGCTTCTGCCATTGAGAACAACATGAATAAAACCAACCCGCAACCCCTAAGCCGGCCAAGGCAACAATGATTCCAAAGACCAAACATGTACATTTTGAATACAAAAAATTATTTATTTTAGAAACTCTGTGTGTATCATTTCTTCATGACAAACTAATAGAAAGAAATACAAAAAAACGGTCATTAACATAACTGGTTCTCACAACCTGGAGATAATGTCCAAAACACTAAACAAAAGTTTGACCACGAACCTCGGCCTTTAATAAAAAATTGACAAACATTTTGTCACACCTCCTACTTTTTGCCCTTCGAGGGTGATCTCCTTCCCTTGCGCACTTCCCCCCTTCCCACCCTACTGCTCCTCCATAATGGGGCCCCAGTGGTTGCAGCAAGGCTGGTGGAAGGCTGCTGATTGTCAGAACCTGAGACTGCAGATGCACTTGAAGGACAGCCTTGACCAGCTCTGGGCCTGGAGGGCCCGGCTGCAGACTGCACCAACTCTGCATGGGCGGCAGCAGTCTGGCCTACAGGCGGTGGCAAGTGCAATGGAGAAGTGACAGTGGTGGCAGCAGGAATGCTGTTATCTTGAGAGAGGAGAGCAACTCCCTGCTCGACCGACACACTGGCACTCCCACGGGGCAGCACCTCAGCATCCGGAGCAATCTGCTGGAGCACAGATTGCTGGCCTGCTGCGGCGCGGTGAGAGCCCCGGGGAAATGTGTCCGAACCAGCGAGAATGGCAGCAGTCAGTGCTTGCATGACCTCAATCTGAGTCTGCATGAGAGCAGTCTGAGATGGGATCATGGCAGCCAGTGACTGAATTGCAGCACTAAGCTTTAGCGTGGCATCCACCTGTGCTACAGCGAAGTGCTCCACACTCCTTGCCAGTGATTCAATGCATTCAGGCACCCTTCCCACTGCACCCATGAGCTCAGTGTGCATGTCCACCGCCTGGATGTTCATTTCAGCGATGAGCCGCTCCTCCTCTGCGTCCAGTGCAGCAGGACTCGCTGGCCTGCTCTCCCTCCGGAGAGAAGGCCCCCGAGCTTCCCTACCCCCATCGCGTTGCTGCAGCCCACTGGGTCCTGGAGCTTCGCCCTCATCAGACCCTTCCCCCCTGCTCCCCTCCAGGGAAGGCGTGTTCCCGGTGTGGGCATGGGCTTCCTCGGGAGAGGGTGGCACTGATGCTCCGGCTTCATCTTCCTCCTCGCCTGCAGCTTCACTCCCACTGGCAGCTTGAGGGCCCGTCTCCTCAGCTGGTGAATCACCATCTGAAAGCAGGGAGGTACAAGGGTGGCTTTAGCGTGAGGACAGGGGGGCAGTAAGGGAGGAATGAGTGCAGCGATTTAGTAAGTTGGATTGAAAGTGTCAAAGGCTGGTGTTGTGAGGGACAAGTGGAAGGAGAGAGGAGAAAAAGGTGATCACCTTACCATTGCTGTCCAGAACGGGGTCGGCCTCTCCAGGGGCGACGGGACCGATCACCTGGCTTACCACAATCCTGTGGACGCGCGCCTCAAGAGCGCTGAGGGGTTGCAGCTGAGGCCGCCCTCCACCCGTCCGTTGCTGCTGTCTCCTATTATGAGATAGCTTGGCCTGCAAGAAAAAGGACAGCGTTTGAGTAAATTTATAGCCATGGTCTTGCCTGATGTGCCTCCCATAATTGAATAGCCCTTACTGTATACAACCATGGTCTTGCCTGATGTGCCTCCCATAGGTGAATAGCCCTTACTGTATGCAGCCATGGTCTTGCCTGATGTGCCTCTCATAGGTGAATAGCCCTTACTGTATGCAGCCATGGTCTTGCCTGATGTGCCTCTCATAGGTGAATAGCCCTTACTCTTTGCAAAGTGTGGAATGTACGTGTGTGTTTCATGAGAGGGCCATAGGTGTTGGATGAGTGTTGGGCATTGGGGTTTTAAGACCCTCTGGCCATAGAGTGAGGTTGAGATGGAGGTATGGAGAGGTATTGAAAAAAAGCCACTCACCCTGACGACCCGAGTGAGGTCGTTGAACTTTTTTCGACATTGAGTATGGGTCCTGGGCACCATGCTCCTGGAGGAGACGCTCTGAGCCACCTCCATCCACACTCTTCTGTACTCGCGCGGCAAAGGCCTCCTGCCACTCTCAGGGAAGAGTATAGATCTTCTGCGCTCCACCGCGCCAACCAGAGCCTCCAAGGCCCGCTCACTGAAGCGCTGAGCTCGTTCTCTCACCCTCTCCATAGTCCTTTGCTGGAAGATTTAGGCACAGGTCTCTCCAGGTCGAGATTCAAGGCTCCAATGACCAGGGTATGGCTGGAGAGCAAGATCGACCCTCCCCTTTAAGAACTGTCCGGCGCCAGTGTGTCTGTGTTCCATCGCTAACTGACAGCACCTGTGCTGCGCCCGCGCTCTGAGGTAGCGCCTCGCTCCTCGGCCTTTGCGCCTTAAGACAGGTGTGTAGCACCTGATTTAGCGCTCCAATCACCTCCTGGGGCGATAAAAGTCAAGTTTGCAGTCGGAGGTGATAATTAGCGCCAGGCGCTAAACTTTGTGCACGGTCGATAATGGCGCCCCAAACAGGGCGATACTGAATTTTTCCCCCTTGGCTTTCTAACTAATTTGATCCAACTACCCATCCCAAATAGCCTGTGCATCCCTGACGGTTAATTCTTTGTGAACTAAATCTAACATCATTGCAATATTGTAGTATCGGAACGGTAGCGTAGTGGTAATGTCACTGGGCTAGTGATCCAGAGGCCTGGACTAATGATCGAGAGACGTGAGTTCAAATCCCACCACGGCAGCTGGGGAATTTAAATTCAGTTAATTAAATAAATCTGGAATAAAAAGCTAGTATCAGTAATGGTGACCATGAAACTACCCGATTGTCATAAAAACCCCTCTGGTTCACTACTGTCCTTTAGGGAAGGAAATCTGCTGGTCAGGCCTATATGTGACTCCAGACCCACAGCAATGTGGTTGACTCTTAACCGCCCTCTGAAATGGCCGAGCAAGTCTCTGTTGCAACTAACCGCTACGAAACAAAATAATAAGAATGAAACCGGACGGATCGACCGCGGCCACGGCAACGGTGCACCCAGCCCAGTCAACCCTGCAAAGTCATCCTCACCAACATCTGGGGACTTGTGCCAAAATTGGGAGAGCTGTCCCACAGACTAGTCAAGCAACAGCCTAACATAGTCATACTCACAGAATCATACCTTTCAGCCAATGTCCTGAACTCCTCCATCACCATCCCTGTGTATGTCCTGTCCCACCGGCAGGACAGACCCACCAGAGGTGGTGGCACAGTGGTATACAGTTGGGAAGGTGTGGCCCTGGGAGTCCTCAACATTGACTCTGGACCCCATGCAGTCTCATGGATTCAGGTCAAGCATGGGCAAGGAACACCACTTGGAAGAAGCACTGAGGGTAGCAAGGGCACAGAATGTACTCTGGGTGGGGGACTTCAATGTCCATCACCAAGATTGGCTCGGTAGCACCACGACTGACCGAGCTGGCTGAGTCCTGAAGGACATAACTGCCAGTCTGGGCCTGCAACATGTGGTGAGCGAACCAACACGAGGGAAAAACCTACTTGAACTCGTCCTCACCAATCCATCTGTCCATGGCAGCAGTGACCAACGCACAGTCATTGGGAAACGAAGTCCTACCTTCACACTGAGAACACCCTCCATTGTGTTGTGGGGCACTACCACCGTGCTAAATGGGATAGATTCAGAACAGGTCGCGCAGCTCAAAACTGGGCATCCATGAGGCACTGTGAGGTAGCAGCAGAATTGTATTCCACCACAATCTGTAACCTCATGGCCTGGCATATCCCTCACTCTACCATTACCACCAAGCCAGGGGACCAACAATGAGTGTAGAAGAGCATGCCAGGAGCAGCACCAGGTGTACCTAAAAATGAGGTGGGAAGCAGCATGCTATAGACAGGGCTAAGAGATCCCACAATCAACGGATCAGATCAAAGCTCTGCAGTCCTGCCACACCCAGTCATGAATGGCGGTGAACCATTAAACAACTAACGGGGGGGAGGAGGAGGCTCCAAGAATATCCTCATCCTCAATGATGGTGGAACCCAGCACGTGAGTGCAAAAGACAAGGCTGAAGCGTTTGCAACCAACTTCAGCCAGAAGTGCCGCGTGGATGATCCATATCGGCCTACTCCCGAGGTCCCCGCCATCACAGAAGCCAGTCTTCAGCCAATTTGATTCACTCCACGTGATATCAAGAAATGGCTATCGAGCTGAAGACTTGTGCTCCAGAACTAGCCGCGCCTCTAGCCAAGCTGTTCCAGTACAGCTACAACACTGGCATCTATCCAACAATGTGGAAAACTGCCCAGCTATGTTCTGTCCACAAAAAGCAGGACAAATCCAACCCAGCTAATTACCGCCTCATCAGCAAAGTGATGGAAGTTGCCATCGACAGTGCTATCAAGCGGCACCTGCTCACTGATGCCCAGTTTGGGTTCCGCCAGGACCACTCAGCTCCCGACCTCATTACAGCCTTGGTCCAAGCATGGACAAAGGAGCTGAATTCCAGAGGTGAGGTGAGAGTGACTGCCCTTGACATCAAGGCAGCATTTGACCGAGTCTGGCATCAAGGAGTCCAAGTAAAACTGAAGTCAATGGGAATCAGGGGGAAAACGCTCCACTGGCTGGAGTCATACCTAGCTCAAAGGAAGATGGTTGTGGTGGTTGAAGGTCAATCATCACAGCCCAGGACATCGCTGCAGGAGTTCCTCAGGGCAGTGTCCTAGGCCCAACCATCTTCAGCTGCTTCATCAATGACCTTCCCTCCAACATAAGGTCAGAAATGGGGATGTTCGCTGATGACTGCACAGTGTTCAGCGCCATTCACAACTCCACAGATAATGAAGCAGTCCATGCCCGCATGCAACAAGACCTGGATGACGTTCAGGCTTGGGCTGATAAGTGGCAGGTAACATTCACGCCACACAAGTGCCAGGCAATGACTATCTCCAACAAGCGAGAGTCAAATCACCTCCCCTTGACATTCAATGGCATTACCATCGCCGAATCCCCCACTATCAACATCCTGGGGGGGTCACCATTAACCAGAAACTTAACTGGACCAGCCACATAAATACTGTGGCAACAAGAGCAGGTCAGAGGCTAGGTATTCTGCGGCGAGTGTCTCACCTCCTGACTCCCCAAAGCCTTTCCACCATCTACAAGGCACAAGTAAGGAGTGTGATGGAATACTCTCCACTTGCCTGGATGAGTGCAGCTCCAACAACACTCAAGAAGCTCGACACCATCCAGGACAAAGCAGCCCGCTTGATTGGCACCCCATTCACCACCTTAAACATTCACTCCCTCCACCACCGACGTACCATGGCTGCAGTGTGTACCATCTACAAGATGCACTGCAGCAACTCGCCAAGGCTTCTTCAGCAGCACCTCCCAAACCCGCAACCTCTTCCACCTAGAAGGACAAGGGCAGCAGGCTCATGGGAACACCACCACCTCCAAGTTCCCCTCCAAGTCACACACCATCCTGACTTACAAGTATATCCCCGATCCTTCATCGTCGCTGGGTGAAAGTCCTGGAACTCCCTCACTAACAGCACTGTGGGAGTACCTTCACCACACGGACTGCAGCGGTTCAAGAAGGTGGCTCACCACCACCTTCTCACGGGCAATGAGCGATGGGCAATAAATGCTGGCATTGCCATCGAAGCCCTGATCCCATAAACGAATAAAAAAAAATTAAACCAAACTCCCTTCCAGAGCAAATACATAAAACGTCTCAATGTTATACCATATAAAAATGTCACACTGTCATTAAATCCTCCTGCCAGTGGTAATGATGTAGCCACGTGTTTGTGTAGATGGTGTGGCCTCAGTTTTGCACCTCCCAACTCTTCAGCCTGTACTACGGAGAAACTGCTATGCTCCGACCAACTCAACCTCTCGGCGTTCCCAAAAGGTCATAGGTTTCGCTATTTAGCTATTGATTATAAAATAGAAAATCAATGCATTACATAAAAATATGGACAGAAGGTAAGACTTTAAAATGGGGACTGATTTATATCTGATCCAATTATCCCTCATCCTCTAACCCTGCTTCACGTTAAGACTGCAGTTGGTCTTCACGTCCTGTGGTGCAATGCCCTGGGAGATCACTAGTAAGTAATCATTATTTTGGAACTGCTTTGTTTTTTTTTACAGAGGCTTAACGGAGAGTATCATGTTAAAAACAAGGAAAGACTTGCATTTATGTAACACCTTTCACAACCTCAGGATGTCCCAAAGTGCTTTACATCCATTGAAGTCCTTTTGAGAGGCTGAATGCCTACTCTTGTTCCTGTGTTCCTAAGTGTAATCACTGTTGTAATGTTGGAAACGCAGCAGCCAATTTACACACAGCAAGCTCCCACAAACAGCAATGAGATAATGATCAAATAATGTGATTTAGTGATGTTGGTAGAGGAATAAATATTGGATTTGAATAAATAAAAGAAGTCAATTAAGCAGCAGGCCGTAGCTCTGGAATACAATGGAAGCAAACCAAATGAAGACATTTTATGTGCCATGACGCAGATAAGGACAACAACAAACTCATTATATGAAAGACTTAGCCATGTTAGTGGGTAATTCGGTATTGTGTAATTAGTTTGTTTTGGAGACAGAAGAAAAAGCTACGACAGAGAATCTGTAGCAGGAGAGATCCATTTATTTATTTAAAACTGGGTGTGAATAAAGAAAGAAGGTTTGCTATCCACTAGGAATGGAAGTGCAATCTGCATCAGCTCCTTGCGTCATACACTATCTGGAATAATACAGGCTCTGGTTGTATTTGATTTAAAATTCTTTTCATAATTAGAAGTAACATAATGTGTGTACTTGTGTGTAAGGTTCATATCTTTTTCATATCTTAATCAGAAAATATCTGGAAGAGAGAGGTTTAACCAGAGAATTGAAAAAAGGGGAGTCAGTAGACAGCTTCACAATAGTTTTGCACAGCCTGATAGAGCATTGTGGCTTGCAAAGATAATAATACTTGCACTTTCATAGTGGCTTTCACATCATAACATCCCAAAGTGCTTTGTACAATAAATTACTTTTCTGAACAATAGTACCTTGTGATATGAAGGCAAATGTTCTGCACAAATAACATCTCCCCAAGAACCATGAGATGCATGACCAGATAATCTTCTTTTCGGAGGGATTGGCTGGGAGGATGACCAGGGCACTGGGAGGGATGACCAGGGCACTGGGAGGGATGACCAGGGCACTGGGAGAACCCCGGCTCTGCTTTGAATATGCCGTGGGATCTTTAACATCCACCTGAACCACCAGAACAAGCAAACAGGACCTCAGTTTAAAATCTCCATAAGGACAAGTTAGAAGAATGTTTTTTCACAGGGAGGGTTCTTAAAACATGGGATGCTTTATCACAAGTGGCTACTGAGGCAGAGACTTAAGAGGGAATTGGATAAATATTTGAAAAGAAAGAATATAAAAGATACGGCAAGGAAGTTGGATTAGCGTAAATAAATCCAATTGAAGAGCTGCCATCAGCGCCCATGTGATTGGTTTCCTTTTGTCCTGTAATTTCTATGATCACATCTAAAGATGGCACTTCGAACCGTGCAGTGGTCTCTCAATACTGCACTGGAGTATCAACCTAGATTATGTGCTCTGTGGGTTGGGGCAAAAGAAAAGTATTGTACATAAATAGAACTTTGATAAGGATCAAGTGATTCTGTGAGAAATAATAAACTAAAATATGTTTTTTTATTTGTTCCTGGGATGTGGGCGTCGCCGGCAAGGCCAGCATTTATTGCCTATCCCTAATTGCCCTTGGGAAGTTGGTAAACCGCTGCAGCCCGTGTGGTGAAGGTACTCCCAGAGTGCTGTTAGGGAGGGAGTTCCAGGATTTTGACCCAACGACGGCAAAGGAATGATGTAGCGTATGATTCATATCCTGGAAAAAATTAAAGGTTCCTTTTAAGAGTGGTACGTGTGATGATGTAAGTCAAGCCAGAGGCATTGAATTGGTCACAGTTGGGGCCTTCTCAAAGAGTCAAATGCATTGAGTTTTGGGGGAAAAATTCAGTTGGTTGCGTCTCCCGTTAGCGCCTTAAGAGGGCGCTAATGGGGTGCAAACGCGGCGAAGTTTGCGCCGCTCGCGAAATTAACTAGACATTTTGCGGCGGCGCTAAACACTACCGCCACGATCTCCTGCACCGGCAGATCGTGACGTCAGTCGAGTGCGCAACGCCCCGGTAACGCCCCGGAGCGGAAATTGAGTGGCACCCCCTCCCTTACCGCCTGACGCTAGCAACGACAGGTTGAGGGGAGCATTTTGCAGTCATGAAGGGACTGGGGGAGCGCTATTTAAAGGTGACCGCTTCCTGCCTTTTATTGTTGATGCCATTTTTGAACCATGCATTCTGAGAGAGAGAGAGAGAGAGACTTCTGGAGAGATTCAACGTTGTGTGAAGGAGTTTTGGGTACTGAGCAGCACTTTGCAGGTTCATTTTGATTTGCCATTCCTTGTATCGATTTAGAAGAGACTGTGGGGGCTGCACTCTGAGCTCTTTGCCTGGTACTCTCCATTGTTCTTTCCAGCAGATTTGATGTACAGGTCTCTCCAGGCCGAGATTCAAGGCTGCAATGAGCAGGATGTGGATCGAAAGCAAGATTAAACATTCCCTTTAAGAACTGGCCCGTGCCATTGTGTGTGTGTTCCATTGCTGACCGACATCACATGAGCTTCGCCAGTGCTCTGAGGTAGCGCCTCGCTCCTCGGCCTTTGCGCCTTAAGACAGGCGTGAAGCGCCTGATTTAGTGCTCCAATCACCTCCAGGGGCGATAAAAGTCAAGTTTGCAGTCGGTAGCGATAATTAGCGCCGGGCGCTAATCTTTGCGCCCGGCCGATAATTGCGCCCCAAATGGGGCGATACTGAATTTCTCCCCCAAAGATTTTCTGAATGTATGGAACAGTACACGGTCAAAAAGGAAAGGGACAGTGTAGAAGAAATATGTGAGCAGAAGAGGGCATGCCATAACACTGAAGCTATTTGGCTATGTGTACTGAAGAAAGATATGTTCTAGAGAGTAGGAATAAATGAGTCTTTTTCAGGGTGGCAGGCGGTGACTAGTGGGATACCGCAAGGATCAGTGCTTGGGCCCTAGCTATTCACAATATATATCAATGATTTGGATGAGGGAACCAAATGTAATATTTCCAAGTTTGCTGACGACACAAAACTAGGTGGAATTGTGAGTTGTGAGGAGGATGCAAACAGGCTTTAAGGCGATTTAGACAAGTTGAGTGAGTGGGCAAATACATGGCAGATGCAGTATAACGTGGATAAATGTGAAGTTATCCACTTCGGTAGGAAAAACAGAAAGGCAGAGTATTATTTAAATGGTGATAGATTGGGAAATGTTGATGTACAAAGGGACCTGGGTGTCCTTGTACACCAGTCACTGAAAGCAATCATGCAGGTGCAGCAAGCAGTTAGGAAGGCAAATGGTATATTGGCCTTCATTGCAAGAGGATTTGAGTACAGGAGCAAGGATGTCTTACTACAGTTATACAGGGCCTTGATGTGACCACACCTGGAGTACTGTGTGCAGTTTTGGTCTCCTTACCTAAGAAAGGATATATTTGCCACAGAGGGAGTGCAGCAAAGGTTCACCAGACTGATTCCTGGGATGGCAGGACTGTCGTATGAGGAGAGATTGGGTCGACTAGGCCTGTATTCACTAGAGTTTAGAAGAATGAGAGGGGATCTCACTGAAACGTATAAAATTCTGACAGGGCTAGACAGACTGGATGCAGGGAGGATGTTTCCCCTGGCTGGGGGGTCGAGAACGAGGGGTCAGTCTCAGGATACGGGGTAGGACATTTAGGACTGAGATGAGGAGAAATATCTTCACCCAGAGGGTGGTGAACCTGTGGAATTCTCTACCACAGAAGGCTGTGCAGGCCAAGTCACTGAATATATTTAAGAAGGAGATAGATAGATTTCTAGATGCAAAAGGCATCAAGGGGTATGGGGAGAGAGCGGGAATATGGTATTGAGATAGAGGATCAGCCATGATCATATTGAATGGTGGAGCAGGCTCGAAGGGCCGAATGGCCTACTCCTGCTCCTATTTTTCTATGTTCTATGTTTCTAGAAGAGTCAGAGGACTGGCCGGCCACATTCAAACAGTCGAGACAAATGTCTGGATTGAACAAGATACATAAAGCAAATGAGATATTTTCATATATTGTTGAGAGATGAAGCTGAGAATATATTAGCATATTAGCCAGCACTTAACACTTTCAGAAGCAAGAAGCTGAACCAGCTTGAAATGGACTCGAGCATCCTTTTATAATCAGAAGGAATACAATATTTTAATGGTCAAAGTTTAATGCAAGAAGGAAGAATCAGTAGAAAGGTTCATAACAGCTTACTGTAGTCTTGCCTGTAATGAGACATTGATGAGAGATTCCAGCTAAATGCCAATTCAACCTTAGATAAAATTGAACCAGGCACATCAAAGTGAAGCAGTAAAGCAACAACTTGCAATCATTAGAAACAGTTTCCGAGAGCAGAGACGTTATGGATAATGTCTTGATATTTGGAAAAACTTTGGAGTTGATGCAATTTTTTTATTATATGGGTCAGTGACATTTTTAATGAAGGATTTTTGTTTTATCCCTTTTGCTTTTGCACTGTTATGACTCCAGAATGCTTAGGGCAGTGATGGTATCCTAGTAACAGCTAGCACTTGCTGATGATGAGAGTGAATGCACAGCTATTTAAAAATAAATGAAACTGCCGATGGCCAGTGCAAGGGGGGTTCTGATTAGATTGCGATCTCTTGTATATGTTCCATATGTGAAGTGCTGAGCATGGGTCACATACTGTTTGGGGCAACTTGTATTGTGTAAGCATATTTATTTATTTATGTACAGGTTTTTGGTTGCAATCATTTTGTCTTAAAAACAGATAAATATATATTTCTGTCACCTTGTGAAGGAGAAATGCTAGAACTGATACAAAAGTGAGAAGTCGCACAACACCAGGTTATAGTCCAACAGCTTTACTTGAAATCACAAGCTTTCGGAGCGGCTGCCCCTTCACCTGAAGAAGGAGCAGCCACTCCGAAAGCTCGTGATTTCAAATAAAGCTGTTGGACTATAACCTGGTGTTGTGCGACTTCTCACTTTTGTCCACCCCAGTCCAACACCGGCATCTCCACATCAGAACTGATACAGTTCAGTGGCAATTGTGATGAACACTCAAGTCCAGAGTAGTTACAAAAATGGGGAAGATTCAACATTGTACATATGACAAGACTTCTGTTCCTTGTAAACTGACAACATCATTGCTTTACCTGGGATTTTGGAGGAACAGTTAGATGATACTGTCAGCAGCCACATCGCCACAGCGACCATATACAGCACTGGTGTCTGGTTGCAGGGTTTTGTCATCGAGATTGTATTGTGAAGTCATTGGTGAGCAAGTGCAAAAATGCACTCACAGGCCTAAGTTTTGATGCTCGGGATATTTTAACTACCAGACTACATCTGCAAGCCGCCAGTCAGCAGCCTGCCTGAAACGGACAGAAAGTGGCAGCTGGCCAGCGGGAAGGAACGGAAGTTCAGCCAGGCTGGGGCTGCCAGCTAGCACCACAGGAAGGCTGGCTGACAAGGAAGTAAGTGGTGGGGAGGGGGTTTTATAGGGGGTCTTGTGGAAAGGAAGGGGAGGAGACCAGGTCAGGGAAGGCCGCAATTTTCATTGTGGGGTCCGGAGAAGCACTCCTCGTAGAATCATAGAATCAGAACAGAACAGAAGGAGGCCATTCGGCCCATTGCGGCCGTGCCGGCTCTCTGCAGGAGCACTTCAGCTAGTCTCACTCCCCCGCCCTTTCCCCGTAGCCCTGCACATTTTTTTCCTTCAAGTACTTATCCAACTCCCTTTTGAAAGCCACGATTGAATCTGCCTCCACCACCCTTTCAGGCAGTGCATTCCAGATCCTAACTACTCGCTGTCGCCTTTGGTTCTTTTGCCAATCACCTTAAATCTGTGTCCTCTGGTTCTCAACCCTTCTGCCAATGGGAAGTCTCTCTCTATCTACTCTGTCTAGATCCCTCATGATTTTGAACACCTCTATCAAATCTCCTCTCAACTTTCTCTGCTCCAAGGTGAACAATCCCAGCTTCTCTAGTCTATCCACATAACTAAAGTCCCTCGTCCCTGGAACCAAATCTATTCTGCACCCTCTCTAAGGCCTTCACATCCTTCCCGAAGTGCGGTGCCCAGAATTGGACACAATACTCCAGTTGAGGCCGAACCAGCGAAACAGTGTTTTATAAAGGTTCATCATAACTTTTTTTTTTATTCATTGGATGTGGGCATCACTGGCAAGGCCAGCATTCATTGCCCATCCCTAATTGTCCTTGAGAAGGTGATGGTTAGCCACCATTTCAGAGGGCAGCTAAGAGTCAACCACATTGCTGTGGGTCTGGAGTTACATATAGGCCAGACCAGGTAAGGATGGCAGATTTCCTTCCCTAAAGGAATGGAATTTTATGACAATCTGGTAGTTTCATTATTGATACTATTTTTTTTTTAAAAGGTAGTTAACAGGCAGTTAAGAGGCATTTTCCCATTTTGAGCCTTTTTCTGCAGGCTTCCTGACGTCGGGGAACCCCGCCAGGGTAAGTGAGGCGTGCTGTGGGTCTGTTGTTATGTTGGTGTTTGGATGACAGCTGCAGGATGCAAAGTGACAATGGTTAGTATCAGAAGTAAGGAAATGTTATGAAAGTAATTTTTAATGTGTTTAGATGTTTCTGCAGGTGACAATCTGTGAAGTGTTTGTGTAGCCTCATCTCATCGGGAGAAGTGACAGATGGCTTCTGCAATCTCAGCTGCAGCTGCCATCTGTTTTATCCTAAGGAGAGAGTAATTGGGGAGCCTGGCTGCAAGGGCTCACCTTTGGACAGTGATTGTCAGTGTTTGACAGTACCTCAATGCTGTCAAACACTGTCAAACAAGTGTGGTGCATATGCCTTTAAGAAAACCGGCAGATGAAGCGTCATCAACTGACGTCATCTGACACCGGCTTTCCCTTAATTGGCCGGCAAGCCTGTAGGGCGGGCTTAACAAGGCCAGTCAGGGCAAAATAGCGTCAGTTCGTCAGACGTCGCTGGGGGCGGGACTAGAACCCGGAAGACAGCAGTCCCGCCCCCAACTCATCTCGGTAAGTAAAATCCAGCCCAATGTCTCTATTTATGAAGCCTATGCTTTTTCAACTGCTTTCTCAACCTGCCCTGCCACTTTCAACGATTTGTGCACATATACCCCCAGGTCTCTCTGTTCCTGTACCCCCTTTAGAATTGTACCCTTCTGTATATATTGCCTCTCCTCGTTCTTCCTACCAAAATGTATCACTTCGCACTTTTCTGCGTTAAATTTAATCTGCCGCTTGTCCGCCCATTTAACCAGCCTGTCTATGTCCTCTTGAAGTCACTGGGCTGGATTTTCAATGACCCGTGGAGTCGGGTTTGGAGGCGTGTGGAGGGTTAAAGTTGGAGATTCGGGGGTCCCGACCCCATCCCGACTCCATTCCGCCTCCATGCCAGTTTCTCTGGCGGCGAGTACCCGACCTGTGCTGAGACCCGACTCCCCGAGGTGGGAAGGGATTAGTGACAATTAACTGCCTGTTAACAGGTAGTTAACAGGCAGTTTTTTGCATAATCCCTATTTTGACAGGTGAAATGTGGGCTTACCGACAGGTGGCTACCACGCCAAGTTATCGGGGCGGACCGTGGGTCTGCAGGGGTTGGAGGGGTCGATATGTCCGGTGGGCAGGTGAGTGATGGGTGCATGTGTGCAGAGGTAAATGTGTAAGGTAAGTGCTAAGTGTTGGAAAAAGTTTTACTTACCTTAACTTCCTCCTGCAGGTGTCAGCCCTTCAGTTCTCTGGAGTCAGAAATCTCACCGGCACAGAAAGCAGAAAAGCCGTGGTCCTGTCAAAAACTGCAGCCTTCTGTTTTCTGTGGTGGAATGATTTCTAACTCAGCCTGAGAGGAAGGACTGAAGTTAGAAATCATATTGTGAGTGTTTGACAGCTTCACAGAGCTGTCAAACGCTGATATTTCATCTGTCAAAAGCTCTTGACAGATGAAATGTCAATCTGTGACGTCACCTGTTGCCAGGTGGCCCTTAATTGGCCTGCTGAGCCCACTGGGCGGGCTCAACAAGGTCAATCAAGGGAAAATACAGTGGGTTGGCCACATCTCGATGGAGGCGGGTTCACAAGCCAGAATGTGTGATTCACGACACCAACCCGACCCCAGTTTCAAAATCCACCCCTATCACTCTCCTCCTCACTGTTCACTATACTTCCACATTTTGTGTCATCTGCAAATTTTGCAGTTGTGCCCTGTACACCCAAGTCCAAGTCATTAATATATATCAAGAAAAGCAGTGGTCCTAGTACCTACCCCTGGGGAACACCACTGTATACCTTCCTCCGGTCCGAAAATCAACTGCTCACCACTACTCTGTTTCCTGTCACTTAGCCAATTTCTTTTCCATGCTGCCACTGTCCATTTTATTCCATGGGCTGGTGGGTCCTGTGGCAGCCGCCATTTTCCTCTCCTTTGCGCTGCCGGTAACTGGCAGCACTCTGAAAAAAAATGGCGGTGTGGTGACGTCAGTGGGCGTGCATCGCCGACTTCACGTCACCAGTTTGAAATTTGACCCTATCGCTGAATTTAGCGCTGGGTGCTAAGCATACCAGGTAAACCTTACATGCAAGCAGGGTAACAGTGGCGATGTCAGCGCCTCTTAAAGTGACAAACACATTTTTCAGGTAAGTTTAGATTTAAGCTGTTTGAACTGGGTTTTTTGAAATTTGTTGAAGTAGTGGTTTGCTGCAATAGATCTTAAAAGTTTTGTAAGTGTGTAGGGAGTGCTGCTGGATGCTTGCAAGGCCTCGGACAGTAAAGGAAGGCCTCTGAGAAGCCAGCAAATGCTGCAAATACTCAGCAGGTCAGGCAACATCCATGGAGAGAGAAACAGAATTCATGTCTCAGGTAAAGATGCTGCCTGACCAGCTGAGTATTTCCAGCATTTTATGCTGTCATTTCAGATTTACAGCATCCGCTCACAGAGGGAAGAGGAAGACATGGAAGAGGAGGAAGCAGATGGAAGGATGCATCCCAGACAGCCCCTTTTTGGCGGGGATATCAGGGATGGAATCTTCCGCCTGCAGTCCAAGTGACCACAACCCCAATTCCCCTTTTAACATTAGTCCCACACCTTACTTTCCATCTGCTACTGACCATCACAGTGTCCTCTTGGCCATGATGTTGAAATAAAAGCCACCACAAAGCAAACTTTCCAATCCAACTTTATACATCTATCCATCCAATAGGACACCAAGAACTCAACTCATCACCCTTATGCATTCTCTTAGTGACTGTCTCGTGTGTGTCTTTGCCTATCCTACTGATGTCACACAGTGCTACCCCAGTGGCTGCAGCATGGCTGGTGGAAGACTGCTGACTTTCAGTGGGGGACACTGCAAATGGCCTTGCTAGTTGACCTTGAGGAGCTGCTGGCTGGGAGTGTCAAATCGAGTGATGGTGAAGCTTCTTCTTCTTCTTCTTCTTCTTCTCCTGGCCCCTTTTTTTTTATTTGTTCCTGGGCTGCGGGCGTCGCTGGCAAGGCCAGCATTTATTGCCCATCCCTAATTACCCTTGAGAATGTGGTGGTGAGCCGCCTTCTTGAACTGCTGCAGTCTGTGTGGTGAAGGTACTCCCATAGTGCTGTTAGGGTGCGAGTTCCAGGATTTTGACCCAACGACGATGAAGGAACGGCGATATATTTCCAAGTCAGGATGGTGTGTAACTTGGAGGGGAACTTGGAGGTGATGGTGTTCCCATGCGCTTGCTGCCCTTGTCCTGCTAGGTGGTAGAGGTCGCAGGTTTGGGAGGTGCTGCCGAAGAAGCCTTGGCGAGTTGCTGCAGTGCATCTTGTAGATGGTACACACTGCAGCCACGGTGCGCAGGTGGTGGAGGGAGTGAATGTTTGAGGTGCTAGATCAGGTGTCGATCAAGCGGGCTGCTTTGTCCTGGATTGTGTCGAGCTTCAAGTGCTGTTGAAGCTGCTCTCATTCAGGCAAGTGGAGACTACTCCATCACACTCCTCACTTGTGCCTTGTAGATGGCGGAAAGGCTTTGGGGAGTCAGGAGGTGAGACACTCGCTGCAGAGTACCCAGCCTCCGACCTGTTCTTGTGGCCACATTATTTATGTGGCTGGTCCAGTTAAGTTTCTGGTCAAAGGTTACCCACCAGGATGTTGATGGTGGGGGATTCAGTGATGGTGATGCCATTGAATGTCAAGGGGCAGTGTTTAGACTTTCTCTTGTTGGACTTAGTCATTGCCTGGCACTTGCGTGGCGCGAATGTTACTTGCCACTTAGCAGCCCAAGCCTAGGACACTGCCCTGAGGAACTCCTGCAGTGACATCCTGGGGCTGAGATGATTGACCTCCAACAACCAAAACCGTCTTCCTTTGTGCTAGGTATGACTCCAGCCAATGGAGAGTTTTCCCCCTGATTAACATTGACTTTAATTTTACTGGGGCTCTTTGAAGCCACACTCAGTCAAATGCTGCCTTGATGTCAAGGGCAGTCACTCTCACCTCACCTCTGGAATTCAACTCTTTTGTCCATGTTTGGATCAAGGCTGTAATGAAGTCTGGAGCTGAGTCATCCTGACAGAACCCAAACTGGGCATCAGTGAGCAGGTTATTGGTGAGTAAGTGCCACTTGATAGCACTGTCGACGACACCTTCCATCACTTTGCTGATGATTGAGAGTAGACTGATGGGGCGGTAATTGGCCAGATTGGATTTGTCCTGCTTTTTGTGGACAAGACATACCTGGTCAGGTTTCCACATTGTCGGATAGATGCCAGTATTGTAGCTGTACTGGAACAGCTTGGCTAGAGGCGCGGCTAGTTCTGGAGCACAAGTCTTCAGCACGACAGCCAGAATGTTATCGGGGCCCATAGCCTTTGCTGTATCCAGTGCGCTCAGCTGTTTCTTGATATCACATGGAGTGAATCAGATTGGCTGAAGACTGGCTTCTGTGACGGTGGGAACTTCAGGAGGAGGCCGATATGGATTATCCACTCAACAACAACAACAACAACAACTTGTATTTATATAGCACCTTTAACGTAGCAAAACGTCCCAAGGCGCTGCACAGGAGTGTTATAAGACAAAACAACTGACACCGCTCTGTAGGGGGTGGTGGTGGGGTCAGCCTTTCCCCTGACTCAGTGAGCGGTTCGAATCGCTTCCACGCCCCAGGTTCAAAACTTGGACTTATTTAGGGGTTGTGAATAAAGATGCAGTAGACAACAGGTTCCGATGAAAGAATTATAACTTTTATTAAAATTAAAAGGTAACAAACTGAAACACACTTCACACTTAAGCAGGTTTGGGGAACACACGGTTACCGGCGAGGGAGAATGACAATATACAAGAAAAACCTTTATCCCTCCCAAAAATCCCACTATCTAGCTAGGTTTCGGTTTCAGGAGATCAGGGATAATGCTCACCAAACAGGGGTATTAACAGTACGAAATCCAGCCAGGTAAGTTGATGGTGATTCTGGTCATCGAATGTCTTCCTTTACCATGCGGCTTCTGGGCAGAGCTGAGAGGGAGCGTTGTTCCAGCGTGGTCGGCGAGTCGAAAGAGAAAGAAATCTTGAGTCCTGCTGCAATTATAGTCCTTTTCGCCCCCCCTTCCCCAAAACTCCTCACAAAAACTGGTTTCGTAATGCAGTGAGTTTCAGGTGAGGCCTGTTCATTGTCTTGTTAAATTTTGATGGGTCTTCAACTATGCTAAACCAAATCAAATGGCTTGCGTCCTGTTGAGCTGTTGTTTTATGGAAGCTTGCATTGTTCTCATGTTTTGGGTTCCTTGCTGGGCCTAGCATTCCTATGGGTTCTGTGTTGTGGGTGGGGCGGCCTTCTCCCAGGGCCTATTGTCCAAATGTTAATGTTTGCTGGGCTTTGGATCCCCAGACAATGCAATCCTCAAGCCTGCTATTCACAGAGGTAGATCCACGTGCGGTACATGTCCAGACATGTTCCTTTAAAGTTCCAAAGTCCTTATCTTTTTTTTCCCTTAGATATTTTTGGGGATCTGCAAATTTTGGAAACTTTACAGAGCCACATCCAGTACAGCTACAACTTGGCACGTCTGGCTGAAGGTGGTTGCAAATGCTTCAGCCTTGTCTTTTGCACTCGCGTGCTGGGCTCCACCATCATTGAGGATGGGGATATTCATGGAGCCTCCTCCTCCCGTTAGTTGTTTAATTGTCCACCACCATTCATGACTGGATGTGGCAGGACTGCAGAGCTTTGATCTGATCCGTTGATTGTGGGATCGCTTAGCCCTGTCTATAGCATGCTGCTTCCACTGTTTAGCATGCGTGTAGTCCTGTGTTGCAGCTTCCCCAGGTTGGCACCTTATTTTTAGGTACGCCTGTTGCTACTCCTGGCATGCTGTTCTGCACTTCTCATTAAACCGGGGTTGGTCCCCTGGCTTGATGGTAATGGTAGAGTGAGGAATATGCCGGGCCATGAGGTTACAGATTGTGGTGGAGTTCAATTCTGCTGCTGCTGACCCACAGCGCCTCATAGATGCCCAGTTTTGAGCTGCTAGATCTGTTCTGAATCTATCCCATTTAGCACGGTGGTAGTGCCACACAACACGATGGAGGGTGTCCTTAGTGTGAAGACGGGACTTAGTCCCCACAAGGACTGTGTGGTGGTCACTGCTACCAATGTTGCCATTGACAGATGCATCTGCGAAAGGTAGACTGGTGAGGACGAGGTCACGTAGGTTTTTCCCTCATGTTGGTTCTCTCATCACCTGCCGCAGGCCCAGTCTGGCAGGACTCAGCCAGCTTGGTCAGCAGTGGTGCTACCGAGCCACTCTTGGTGCTGGACATTGAAGTCCACCACCCAGTGTACATTCTGTGCCCTTGCTACCCTCAGTGCTTCTTCCAAGTGGTGTTCAACATGGAGAAGTACTGATTCATTAGATGAGGGTGGGTGGTAGTTGGTAATCAGCAGGAGGTTTCCTTGCCCATGCTTGACCTGAAGCCATGAGACTTCATGGGGTCCGGAGTCAATGTTGAAGGCTCCCAGGGCCACTCCCTCCAGACTGTATACCACTGTGCCGCCACCTCTGGTGGGTCTGTCCTGCCGGTGGGACAGGACATACCCAGGGATGGTAATGGCGGAGTCTGGGACATTGGCTGAAAGGTATGTTTCTGTGAGTATGACTATGTCAGGCTGTTGCTTGACTAGTCTGTGAGACACCTCTCCCAATTTTGGCACAAGTCCCCAGATGTTAGTGAGGAGGTCTTTGCAGGGTTGACTGGGCTGGCTTTGCCGTTGTCGTCTCCGAAGCCAGTGCCGAGATCGATGCCGGGTGGTCCGTCCGGTTTTATTCTTATTATTGCTTTTCGTAGTGGTTTGTTACAACTGAGTGGCTTGCTGGGCCATTTCAGAGGGCAGTTAAGAGTCAACCACATTGCTGTGGGTCTGGAGTCACATATAGGCCAGACCAGGTAAGGACGGCAGATTTCTTTCCCTCAGGGACAGTTAGTGAACCAGATGAGTTTTTACGACAATCCGTTTCATGGTCAACATTACTGTTACTAGTGTGGCATGGTAGGTTAGTGCTGCGCTACGCATCGCCAACCCTAGGGCGAATTTTTTCAGCGGTAGTGCTGCGGCCATTTTCAGCAGCCGTTAACTCGCGTTGCTGGTGACTCCAGCAGCTTTTTGTCGCACACCAATTTTTCGGAGTAGGTCTTGTGTCAGTTCTTATATTTATTGTGCTCTAGATTCTTCATGTGGCATTCACATGTACATCTAAATGATTGGCTCATTCAAGCATGGCTTTAGTCCTTGTTCATGATTGGTTCAAAGTTTAGTGGGGTTACAGCATCATGTGTGTCACTTTTTTTTAAATTTGTTTTTATGGGATGTGGGCGTCGCTGGCAATGCCAGCATTTATTGCCCATCCTAGTTGCCCTTGAAAAGGTGGTGGTGAGCTGCCTTCTTGAACCGCTGCAGTCCGTGTGGTGAAGGTACTCCCACAGTGCTGTTAGGTAGGGAGTTCCAGGATTTTGACCCAGCGACGATGAAGTATCGACGATATACTTCTAAGTCAGGATGGTGTGTGACATGGAGGGGAACTTGGAGGTGGTGGTGTTCCCATGCGCCTGCTGCCCTTGTCCTTCTAGGTGGAAGAGGTCGCGGGTTTGGGAGGTGCTGCCGAAGAAGCCTTGGCGAGTTGCTGCAGTGCATCTTGTAGATGGTATACACTGCAGCCACGGTACGCCGGTGGTGGAGGGAGTGAATGTTTAAGGTGGTGGATGGGGTGCCAATCAAGTGGGCTGCTTTGTCCTGGATGGTGTCGAGCTTCTTGAGTGTTGTTGGAGCTGCACTCATCCAGGCAAGTGGAGAGTATTCCATCACACTCCTTACTTGTGCCTTGTAGATGGTGGAAAGGCTTTGGGGAGTCAGGAGGTGAGACACTCGCCGCAGAATACCTAGCCTCTGACCTGCTCTTGTTGCCACAGTATTTATGTGACTGGTCCAGTTAAGTTTCTGGTTAATGGTGACGCCCAGGATGTTGATAGTGGGGGAATCGGCGATGGTAATGTCATTGAATGTCAAGGGGTGGTTAGACTCTCGCTTGTTGGAGATAGTCATTGCCTGGCACTTCTGTGTCGCGAATGTTACCTGCCACTTATCAGCCCAAGCCTGAACGTCGTCCAGGTCTTGTTGCATGCGGGCATGGACTGCTTCATTATCTGTGGAGTTGTGAATGGCGCTGAACACTGTGCAGTCATCAACGAACATCCCCATTTCTGACCTTATGTCAGAGGGAAGGTCATTGATGAAGCAGCTGAAGATGGTTGGGCCTAGGACACTGCCTTGAGGAACTCCTGCAGCGATGTCCTGGGGCTGTGATGATTGACCTTCAACCACCACAACCATCTTCCTTTGTGCTAGGTATGACTCCAGCCAGTGGAGTGTTTTCCCCCGATTCCCATTAACTTCAGTTTTACTAGGGCTCCTTGATGCCAGACTCGGTCAAATGCTGCCTTGATGTCTAGGGCAGTCACTCTCACCTCACCTCTGGAATTCAGCTCCTTTGTCCATATTTGGACCAAGGCTGTAATGAGGTCAGGAGCCGAGTGGTCTTGGCGGAACCCAAACTGGGACATCAGTGAGCAGGTTATTGGTGAGTAAGTGCCGCTTGATAGCACTGTCGATGACACCTTCCATCACTTTGCTGATGATTGAGAGTAGACTGATGGGGCGGTAATTGGCCGGGTTGGATTTGTCCTGTTTTTTGTGGACAGGACATACCTGGGCAGTTTTCCACATTGTCGGATAGATGCGAGTGTTGTAGCTGTACTGGAACAGCTTGGCTAGAGGTGCGGCTAGTTCTGGAGCACAAGTCTTCAGCACGACAGCCAGGATGTTGCAGTTTAATGAGGGTCTTATCTCAAGACAGTGCTGGTCGATTCCACTGGTTGCATAGCAATGCCAGACATGTCCCTGGCCACAACTGCTTCTTTTATCTTAATAATGTCTGTTAAAAATGTTCCTCCATATTCTTTGTTCTCAACTTGCATTTTAAATTGCTGTAACCATCATTAAAAAAAGTTCTCTTTTGTATTAAAGTTCTTGTTGTTGTCAGGGATGTTTAAAATAGATTTCCCTTCACTTCCCTCCAATAGATGGACTTCAATGTCCTCGATACTCCAAAGCACTTTACAAACAATGGGTTACTTTAGAAGTGCCTGATGGTGGTGGGAGGGGTGGATAAGTAATTATCGGGGCGGGTAGTTTAGATTGATGCTGGTCAAGAGTGAGTACCCGTCCTGGACTAATTCCACTTTAACTATAACACTGACACAGTGCTGCCAACTCATGTCTTAGGAGAGCTTCCAACTCCTAAGATACTGACAGGAAAAGCAAAAATAGGCCTGGTGCATAAATCTTTGATTCACTTGGATGTGGGATCATAGTTTTCGCTGATTGCTTATTTGATCTTGATTATATGGATGTAGTTAAGAAAGACTTGCATTTATATAGCGCCTTTCACAACCTCAGGCCATCCCAAAGCGCTTTTGCCAATGAAGTACTTTTGAAGTGTAGTCACTGTTGTAATGTAGGAGACGCGGCAGCCAATCTGCACACAGCAAGCTCCCACAAACAGCAATGAGATAATGACCAGATCATCTGTTTTAGTGATGTTGGTTGAGGGATAAATATTGGTCATGACACCGAGGAGAACTCCCCTGCTTTTATTCAAAATAGTGTCCTGGGATCCCTTAACATCCGCCTGAGAGAGCAGACGGGGCCTCGCTTTAACGTCTCATCCGAAAGACCGTGGGTTCAAGATGTGGATATTGTAAATGTGACTGGTTTTAGGTTTCGCATTAGAAAAGCAAGTGAATTTATTAGTCAAAGAGCACTAAAGTAACCAATGAGAATATGCTCCATGATCCACTGAAGTAGATATAAACGGTCCCAGATAAACATTCAGAATAGTTGTTTGAGAAAGTAGGTGATAGATCAAGAAGGAACCTCATGGAAGATTTAAGCAATATCAATGGGAAATGATAAGTTATGCTGTCTGGCTTTATCTTAGGGGACAGGAGCTATAGCAACGGTGAGTTCAAAGCATTAATAATTTTTAGATTACCTTGGGCGACATTTTAGAAAGTGCAGAAAGAAAATGCTTATTCCGGACAACTTGCATTTCCATTGTGCTCTTCACATGCCGAATGCTGTACAGGGTAAAGAGTTGATACCAAATAGAGGGGCAAAGGGAAAAAGAGGGGTTGGAGGGACATAAACACAATCAAAGAGAAGGATCTTGAGCTAATAGATTGGGAGGAGTGCGACCTGAGATGAGTGTCTGCTTTATAAAACTTCAGCAGCCAGGGGTATTCAGCCTCGGATCTGCGGGTAAGCGTTCTCCAAGGCGGCCTTCGGGATACACGACAGCGCAAAATCATAGAGCAGAAACTGATAGCCAAGTTCCGCACTCATGAGGATGGCCTCAATCGCGATATCGGGTTCATGTCACGATACAGAACGTGACTTGACATCATGGCCGGTCTTTCCAGGTGTTTTTTTTTTAAAAAGACTAACACAAGAACCAACACAAATTGACAGGCTATGCAGCCAGCAGGTGTTTTGACACGTTGGACCCCCTGGGACACATCTCATTGTCTTGGCTGTGCTCTTAGTGTGTCTTTGATGTAGGGAAAGATTTGAATAGATTTTGTCTGTGTTTATATTGTGAATTCTGGGAGATTCTCTCACTGCTACCCTACCTGAGGAAGGAGCGAACCGCTCCGAAAGCTTGTAAAATTAAATAAATCTGTTGGACTATAACCTGGTGTTGTGCGACTTCTCATTTTTGCTTTATAAAGAGTTGAGCAAGAAAACCTGGGGAAACTGAATGGTAAGCTATCACTTCAAAAATCGACAGAACACTTCAGCTGTTGGACAATGCTTTGAAAAAACTAGGGGAGATTGACCTCGATTAATATGCAGACCAGCCTATGGCAGTACGTAGGAGCTGTTTGTTCTATCAGAGAAGACACAGCCTTGTGGAAATAACTTACTAGAACATGAATAACCTGACCAAAAAATCACAGGGATAAGTCTTTTTCAGGTACCAGTCAAGCTTCACCAATTATCTGCAGCTTAACTGGCCTTACCAGAGGGAGCCCAAATGGAGATTGCATAAGATCAGCTTTCACTCGCACTGCAAATAATCAAAGGGGGTGAAGGAAATGACCACTGCTAACAATGACGCCAAATTCTGACCTTAAAAAAGGGCGCTATAATATTGCAACAAAAATTAAACTGGAAAACAAAAATCAAGTGTTGATATGCTGCTGATTGGAGCCATCATCCCCTTGCCAGGAATGAGAGTTCGTTCACTTAAAGATTTATTGGAGGAAATGATACTCACAGACAACACGTGCGATGATGCAAAGGCTACGGGAGACCTCATGTTACAGTTGCTGAGCTCAGTCGCTGCCATTGTCTGCGCTCACTGGAAAAATGGTAATTAGTCAGATCGTGCAACGCTGAATTGACGCACAACCTGCTATTTTGGATGGCGCCGCTCCATTCAATGCCCTCTTCAAAGCACGCACAGCTGAACCTGCATGACGGACCACCACCAGTGCTTCTTAAAGGGACACCCGCAACTTTGGGGTAAGTTTAGATTTTTGCTTTTGTACTGGTTCCTGCACATTTTATTTGAATAGTGGCTTGGCGTAAGACATTTAAAAAATTGTTAAAGTGTGCAGGGAGTGCTGCTGGACATTTGCAAGGCTTTGGCTCTTAAAGGAAGGCTTCTGAGAACACCACTTGCTCCCAGTCCTGGGAGGTCTAGTTGCAGTCCCCCTTGAGCTGCAGCATGACATGAAGATAGAGCAGAGGCAGCAAAGGGGATAAGCTGCTCACAGAGGGAAGAGGAGGAGGAAGGGGAGAAGGCGGAAGAGGAAGTAGCAGAAGATAAAGAAGCAGAAGAGGAGGAAGCGGAAGGAAGGAAGCAACCCAGACAGCCCCTTTCTGGTGGGATATCCGGGATCGAATCATCCGCCTGCGGTATCAATGACCACAACCCCAATTACCATTTCAACTTTTGTCCCACACCTTACCTTCCCTCTGTTACTGACCATCACAGCATCCTCTTGGCCACAATGCTGAAATAAAAGCCACCACAAAGCAAACTTCCAATCCAACTTTATCCATATATGCACCCAAGATGACATCAAGAAATCGACTAAACACCCTTGTGCATTCCCTTAGTGACTGTCTTGCGTGTGCCTTTGCTTATCTTAGTGCTCCTCTGTAGTGCTACTCAGTGGCTGCAGCATGGCTGGTGGAAGGCTTCTGACTTTCAGTGGGGGACACTGCAGATGGCCTTGCAGGACGACCTCGATGAGCTGGTGGCTGGGAGTGTGAAATCAAGTGACAGTATTTCTTCTTCTTTTTCTTCACTCTCCTCTCCATCTTCTTGTTCAACCACTGGCTGGGCAGGCTGGATTTCTTGGGTGTGTGAAATGAAGAAGGCTCAAGAGTAGGGTTGTAGTGAGGGGAGAGGGGTCGGGGGGTGGGGGTAAAGCAAGAGGTGCATGCTTACACCTTGTGCAGCTTGTAAAGCAGAAGATATTCTGGGATGAGGGGGAAGTGGGATGTGAGAAGGAGGATAACTTATGAGGATACCGGTATCTTGTCTTCTTTCAGCCCCGCCCCGGCCAAGGGTTCAGCCAGGCCCCTGCCAAGAATGCCGAGCACCATCTTCTCCAAGGGGGTGAGGTGAAGCTAGGAATGTGAGGAGGTGAGGAGCGTCTCATGTTTGATAGAGATTGTTGGTAGGTGAGTGAAGTGGGGGGAGGGGGTCGTGCATTGAGCACTGTGTGAGGCTAGTGGTGCAGTTGGTCGGAGACGGCTTTTGAAGATGCATTCACTGACCTTGACCACTCGTCTGAGGTCATGAAACTTCTTTGAGCACTGGAGTCACATCCTGGGGGCAAAACTGCTGGCAGTGACTGCCTCGGCGATCTGGTCCCACATCCTTCTTTCGGGAGGGCCTCCTGGCCCCCTGTGGGTAGAGGACCTCGAGTGCTGCATCCGAGACCCTGGGTACCTTTCCCCAGCCTGTTGAGCCATTTGGGTTAGTGCTTGTAATGTATTATCACATGGTTTGTCACATGGTTAGTATGAGCATGCTCAGTTCACTCTGGCCTAATAAACAAGCACCTGGACTAGCAACTCATCGTGTCTCATCGTGTCTCATCAAAGTCACAAATGACATCGTTTGTGAATGTGACAAAGGTAAACTATCCTCCTCGTCCTTCTTGACTTGTCTGCAGCCTTTGACATGGTTGACCACTCCATCCTTCTCCAACGCCTCTCCACCATCGTCCAGCTGGGTGGGACTGCACTCGTCTTGTTCCATTCATATCTATCTAATCGTAACCAGAGAATCACCTGCAACGGTTTCTCTTCCCGATCCCACATCATTAGCTCTGGTGTCCCCCAAGGATCTATCCTTGGCCCCCTCCTATTTCTCATCTACATGTTGTCCCTTGGCGACATCATCCGAAAACACAGCATCAGTTTCCATATGCACGCTGACAAGACCCAGCTCTACCTCACTACCTCTTCTCTTGACCCCTCCATGGTCTCTAACTTGTCAGACTGCTTGTCCGACATACAGTTCTGGATGAGCAAAAATCTTCTCCAATTAAATATTGGGAAGACCGAAGCCATTGTTTTCAGTCCCCGCCACAAACTCCGTTCCCTAGCCACTGACTCCATCCCTCTCCCTAACATCTGTCTGAGGCTGAACCACACTGTTCGCAACCTTGGTGTCATATTTGACCCTGAAATGAGCTTCCGACCACATATCCGCAGCATAACAAAGACCGCCTACTTCCACCTCCGTAACATCACCTGTCTCCGCCCTTGCCTCAGCTCATCCGCTGCTGAAACCCTCATCCATGCCTTTGTTACCTCTAGACTTGACTATTCCAATGCACTCCCGGCTGGCCTCCCACATTCCACCCTACGTAAACTTGAGGTCATCCAAAACTCGACTGCCCGTGTCCTAACTCGCACCAAATCCTGTTCGCCCATCTCCTCTGTGCTTGCTGACCTACATTGGCTCCCAGTTAAGCAGCGCCTCGATTTCAAAATTCTCATCCTTGTTTTCAAATTCCTCCATGGCCTCGCCCCTTCCTATCTCTGTAATCTCCTTCAGCCCCACAACACCCCCGAGATATCTGCGCTCCTCTAATTCTGCCCTCTTGAGCATCCCTGATTATAATCGCTCAACCTTTGGTGGCCGTGCCTTTTGTTGCCTAGGCCCTAAGCTCTGGAATTCCCTGCCTAAACCTCTCCGCCTCTCCGCCTCTCTTTCCTCCTTTAAGACGCTCCTTAAAATCTACCTCTTTGACCAAGCTTTTGGTTACCTGCCCTAATTTCTCCTTATGTGGCACGGTGTCAAATTTTTTTTTGTCATATAATACTCCTGTGCAGCGCCTTGGGACGTTTTTCTACATTAAAGGCGCTATATAAATACAAGTTGTTGTTGTTGACGATTAATATAAATGTGAGCACGGTTCTCCCCAAAGGAAGAGCAAAGTGAACGGTCTGTGCTATCTCTTATAATTGTTAAAGGGCAGAAATGTAACATGTTTTGAAGCAGTTTGTGTGGGACTTAAAACATTCTGGGTGCCATCACAATAGCAGACATTGTCCAGTAGTGATGCTGTTGAACAATCGATTATTTAAACTGTATCAGAGATTCACAACATGTCGGCCTACAGCAGCTCAGGACCAGAGTGAGAGGGGGAGCTCATTAACACTACAAGAGATGTGAAGGTAAAGTCAATAAGCAGGTGGGCAAGTAACATCTGCAAAATTAAACTTCAAGTATAAAGAAAAAAATCTTCAGTGTTTGTAAAACTATAGATGCTGTGAGTCTGTTGAATGTTGAATGAGGCGATGGTCGACTAAAACCACTGCGAGTTCTGTTGGCAGACCCCTGAGTCATGCTCCAGAGGACTACATCCTCCAACTTTGCAGCCTGAGGGAGTCTAATCATGAGATTGAAGAGCAATCATGTGAGCTCTATGACTATTTTAATACTGTGTGCAGCTGCTGTTTATACAGAAATCTCTCTATATAGTGTAGGACACAACCATCTATTCTAGGCTATAAGTCAGTTTGATCTGTCAATGTTTCATTTTATGTACAAATCTCATATAAAGAAACAATTAGGAACAGACACAGAGCACTCTGGTTTCCTGATCTCAGGTATCCAACATTGCCATGGCAAGGCCTAGGATCTTATGTTTTGCTGGCATCACAGCAGAGTGTTCATGCAGGGGAGAGGAGGATATGTTCACTGTGAATTCTCCGGGGTCATACTAAATATCTTTGGTTGGATTCCTGCCTGGATCAGGGAGCCTGCTTCAGGAAGAGGAGGGAAAATAACTGCTGTCGTCTCCTAAGGAGTGACTTGGATGGGGACCCAAAACAGGCGGAATCGCATTTGCGGAGCATTAAACGGCACGCCTGATAGTCAGGTGTTTTGAAGTCAATGGGACTGAATATCGGGCGTTTAACATAAGAACATAAGAAATAGGAGCAGGAGTCGGCCATTCGGCCCTTTGAGCCTACTCCGCCATTCAATGAGATCATGGCTGACCTTCTGCCTCAATTCCATTCACCGACCCTATCGTCATGTCCCTTGATGCCCTTACTAGTCAGAAATCTATCGACTTCTGTTTTGAATATACCCAATGACTGAGCCTCCACAGCCCTCTGGGGTAGAGAATTCCAAAGATTCACCACCCTCTGTGTGAAGAAATTTCTTCTCATCTCTTAACGGATGGCCAATACAACACTGCCTGTTTTGCGCCCCGGCCCATGTGCAATTTTACCCCCAAAGTGTCTGCACCAGTGGAGCAGAGGCTGGTTGGCTGCCTGTGGGGCAACTCAAATGGAATTAAAACATTTTTTTTTTAAACTGTGCAGGGCTCTGAAGTGCAATCGGTCACCCTTGCAAGGGCCCTTTTCTTATTTAAATTCCCGCTTGCTTGCCAAAGCGACACAGGAAGAAGCAGACGCGTCCAGTGTCCATTGCTGTTGTGTAATGACGGGAAACACAAACCTTCAATTATAACTCTGGGCGGGAATCGGAGGTGGGGGGGGGGGGGATTTTTGACTCCCGGGCCTCATTTGCTTGCCCTGAGACTGACTCCCGGCCCAAGTTGGCGGGAATGATATCACTGCGAGTGGGCAGGAGTCAAAGTTCATGGGGGAGGGCTCAGGCTGCTGCCAGGGCCCCGTGAAAACTATCCCCGGCAAGTAAGTAAGTAATGGGGGGTGGGAGCAGATCAAGAGAGTCCATGATCGGGGGAGGGGTAAGCCCGGCGCTAGGCAGGCTCAAGGTATCCTTGTGGGGCCAGGAGGCGCAAGAATGTTCCTCCTGGTCCACATTTTTTTTAATTCTAAAAATTAAACTTACCTGGCCCTCTTGTGGCCAGGATGCTGCCTGCTGCCAGCTTTTTCTAGTGGGTTTGGGACTATGTGACCTTTAGTCAGGCTTGCAGTTAAAATGGCATGCGAGGCCCGATGACATCATCGTAACATGACTTTGCCTTTTAGGGCCCCACTCCTCTGGGGCAGACGGCCTTTCTGTGCCTGATTTCAAGCGAATTAAAATAATGGGTGGAGGGAACACAATGTGAACCGCCATCTTAATTCCCCGCCCGCACTGTTCCCGCTGTGCGGGGTGTTTAGAATTCCTCCTACAATGAATGACATATTCCCATTATTATTACCCAGTTTGAATATGTCTGCCCATATTTGGCTGGACATGTTCAACAGCCACTGTCACTTTGCCAATGTATTTTTTTCCTTCATATGCTGCTTTGGCTTGTATTCTTTCACATTTCCCTCTCCTTTTCCCGTTACAAAACTGTGAGATCGAACCACTGTGAGTTACATATGAACATACCGACATACGAACAATGACAGACAGGTTAACACCCTCTGGTCCATCGAGCCAGTCCCACAAAATTGCGATACCTTATATATCACAATATATATAGTCCACACCGCACGAAAGTTCTGTCAGGAGAGCCTTGGATATTGGTCCAGAGAACTGAGTCCTGTGGGTCTCTAGTCTCTTGGACATATAAGAACATAAGAAGTAGGAGCAGGAGTAGGCCATATGGCCCCTCGGGCCTGCTCCGCCATTCAATAGGATCATGGCTGATCCGAACCTAGACTCACGTCCACTTCCCTGCCCGCTCCCCATAACCCTTAATTCCCTTACCAGCTAGGAAACTGTCTGTCTCCGTTTTAAATTTATTTAATGTCGCAGCTTCCACAGCTCTCAGGTAGCAAATTCCATAGATTTACTACCCTCTGAGCGAAGAAGTTTCTCCTCATCTCAGTTTTGAAACAGCAGCCCCTTATTCTAAGATTATGCCCCCTAGTTCTAGTCTCACCCATCAGTGGAAACATCCTCCCCGCCTCTACAGAATCTGAAGCATGAAGCTGAAGGTATATGTTGTATTTTGAGGGATAGAGTAATCTTTCATCCCCAGTAAGTATGATGGATGACCCAGTATTAAATGTTCCTCTACAGGAAGCTCTGTCACAGTGCCAACTTTCAGGGCGTTCTCCAGTCTCCTTTGTCAATAAATACCTTTCACTCCTATAGACTCTTCGGAGAGAATTTTAATGCCCCAGTACAGGTGGGAGAGGGGTTGGGGGGGGTTAAATTCTTTAAAATGCAAAAACACGACCCCAGCCCACCGCGAATACGGTTTAACCGGGGCGGGTTTGGAGGTGAGCGAGTAACCTGCTCTCAAAAGGCGGGTCATTAATTATAATATTTAAATGAGGCGGGGTGCCTCAGATTTTAGCAGCCATGTGGATTTGAAGGCTCCGACCCGGGTTTCCCAGGGCTCGAGAAACCCGGCAGCTAAAGGGAGGCGAGAACGGCCAGATCCAGCAGGTAAGTGCTTTCCCAGCACTGCTTGTGGGCCAGGAGGAGCAGGAGTGCTTCCCCCTCGGCCCCACAAGCTAACCTGCCGCGATATGACTCCTTCTCCGTGATCAACCGAACCTCCCCCCCAATGATCTGATGTCTCCTCCTCGATCCCTCCCTCCTCACTGGTCCCCGATCCCCGGCTGTGGCCCTCCAGCCAGGCAGCTGGCCCAGCCTCTCAATCTGGCCATCTGCCGGGCGGGAAACGGAGAAAATAATTTCAAATGAGGTCCTGCCATTAAATTCGGCAGGACCTCCACCTTTCCTGTATTTCCGGCTTTCCTGGCTGTTGACAGTCGTCCCCGCTCCGCCCCCACCCGCCCCGTAAATAATATCGGGGCCGAATTCTGAAAGGAATTTGTGAGGGTTTTTTTCAGTGTTTTTCTAGGGTGCCCATACCTTAGCTCTATGATCTACGTTCTTCTCCCAGTCAGCAGTGATTTGCTGGTCCTCCTGTGAGCAGGTTCAGCAGTTACAAAGCTGCAATCTGCCTCTTCCGATAAATATTGAGAAGTTACTGCTTATTATATTTGACTTTTTAAACCTCATTTCTTCTAATTGTCTTTTATTTGAGTACATTTTATTTATTATGTTGGTTGAATCCATAAATATTTACAAAGGTTGGCAGTTTAAACCACAAGAAGTCATATTAGTCAGGAATGTATTCTCGCTTGGCTGAAGAACTTATTTGGGTATCGATGTAAGAAAACTACTAGGCACTTGGTGAAAGCGTTAAACAAAGCTTTAATCAACTGTTTTTCAACATGGAGATCTAGTTGTGGCCTTCACTAGTTCCTGCTGAGGAATGTCCTAAGCAAGCTGGGCCCATGCCCGAGTATTTATACTCTCCCTGGACAGCGCCACCAGCAGGCCGCCCAGTATTACTTCATACATGAATGACAAGATTCATGTCAGGTATTTCTTTAGTTTTTGCCACTTAGTCAAAGCAGAATCATGCTTATTATCGAAGTTATTTTCAAGTCCTATTTTGGTCTTAAAAGTCTCCTGTGCCTTCGGTGAACACCTGATGGAGAGGGGTGACCTTCTGAAGATAGACAGCATTGTGACAATGTGCCATCTCGATGAGGAGAGCTAAAATAGGATGGTTATTGATTTTCACATTGAAAGCAGGTGATACCTGGCACTGAATGTAAAGGAATATTGGCCGAGGAATTGCGGCCTGAAGTTGTTTTTTTCTTCACCCTTCAGGACGTATTATTTTTGCACCACAAATTGCTGGAAATGCAAATTGATGACAGCGGGGCGAGGTCAAAGGGCCATCCTGGATCTCATGAACGTCAGGTCCAATGGTCTATCTCCTTAACCAATTAAATTTAAGGATAGAGAAAAAAAACAGAGGGAACAACGGAGTAGGAAATAGGGTGAATTAGAGTCAAATTAGAGAGAAATAAAGAGAAGGAAAGTAAGAATGGATTAAGAGAGAGAAAAAAGAGACAGAAAACATTTTTTAAATTTTAAATTTTAAAAACCTCTAGAAACAATTTGCTACCTGCAGGAGTGAGACTCCATAGTTTCAATTGGTCCTTTTCTGGTCGAGTTTCATGTCAGAACCACAAATCACATCATTAACAGGGTCCTTATGACATGAAATGCCAGCCCTAAATGTCTGTGGCGAGATTCATTCGTAGTTACGGCACAAATCCAGCAATTTCTTGACGCTCATGGGGAGGTCCCATTTTTGCAAGGCTAATGGTGGAGCAGCGCAACTCATGGCGTATCTCTTCCTCGCCACAAACTGCTGAGCTTTTTACGCACTAACAATGGCGGGTGGTGTGAACCCGCCTTTATTTTTCCAGCAATTTATGGGCCATTATACTCACAACCAAAATGGGCATCTTTGTAAATAAAAACTTTTAAAATTTCAATATCTGAAACAATGAAGTCACTTTGATTGTGACATCACTCGGACTTGTTCAGCAGGTTTAGACTTCTTTGCACCATTGGCCAATTCTAAGCTCCCTTGTGCTTCCTTGAGGTTTGCTCTCACATTCATTGTAACAACAATTCCTTTTGTGTAAAAACGTAAGAGATGGGGAAGCAAGGCCCAGATCAGCTCGAACAAGCAGAAAACTATTGGGCCAAAAATTCAGCTCTTGTCGAGTGAGTATGCACTGTGTACTCACCCGTAAGGCCTCCTGAAGTGCCGGTTTCCTGCATGCACTGCGCATGCGTGGGAAACCGGAACTTCCGGTCTCATGTAGGGAGGGGTTCAGAGGTGAACCGCGTGCGCGGTAGAGGCTGCGCGCACGCAGCAAACTTAGGGTTTTTTTCAGGTTTCTCCGGGAGGGTAAGCATTGAAGAAGCTGCGCTTTTAAAAAGGAGGCGCAAGACCCGTTTTCAACAAGGTAAGTGGTTAATTAATTACAATTTAAAAAAAATTTCAACAGGTTTATCTTTTTTAGATACTTTAAAGAAAGGTAAGTTTATTTTTAGCACTGTTAAAAAGTATTTTAATTTTTTCAAAAATTTAAATTTTTGTTTAAAGTAGTTAATTTATTTAACTTATAGTTATTTTAAAAATGTGATTTTTTTAAAAAATTTATTTGAAGTTTAGGTGTTGTTTTGGGGCCGATTTCAATTCATAGATTTGACAGGTCCTGTCAAATCTATGAATGAAAGATGGTCTGCTGCCATTGGCTCTCCATGGCCCACGTGATCCCAGGGGACGCATCGCACTAACTGCGCCCCTGGGACACGCAAGCACTGCGCGCCGGCATTTGGGGGAGGCCCAGGAGCTGAAGTCCCCGTGGGCCCAGAGGTCAACGGCAGGCGCGGTAGGTAGGTGCGCGCGCGATCCTTGCACCAGCGGGAAGCCAGGGAGCCGAATTTCTGGGCCAATAATTATATTTTATTGAGCCAGGCAGCCTTGGTTTCCAGACCTTTCTGACGTTGGCTCTTCTTCAGAAAATAATATTTGTGACAAATAAATTCCGATGATTGCAGTTCATTTTGATTACTGTTACAAAATTGTACAGCGACTGTTTGAAATTAAATACTGCATTAATGTTTAAGACTAGAGATTAATTAGCATTCATGAATAGCCTATATAATGTCTCCAGAGAAAGTGTGAAATTGATTTACGAGGAATTTTCATCCACCTTCACTTGTGAAACTTTGGGAGTCGAAGCAAACCGGATTTTCAGCCTTAACCTGGTTCACTGCACTTTGTGAAAAATGTCCACATGAGTATTAGCAACAGCCAAAGCTGCTGTTTGATGGTAATCCAATGAGAAAGGTTACTGGTAGTTACTATGATGACAAAAAAAATGTCAGTAATAATCATATCTATCAAAACAAGTCTCAAATATATGAAATTATATCAATTGCATTCAAGTCAAACTGCGAGTGAAAGCATACCTCACTCCCAAACATGGAATCCCAGTGTGTACAATATCACTTCCCAGTCTATGTGGTACAGAAGTTCAATATAATAGGTCACAGACAGTATAAGTAGCTGTCATGTTGGCTTTAATTATTCATCATTTGATTATTTTTTTACTCCTTTTTATACCATTTTCCCCCTTCTTAAGGTGATCACTCCTTGCCAGAATACAGTTTTTCAGGCACTAGTTAGGGGAGAAATTCGGTATCGCCCTGTTTGGGGCGCAATTATTGGCCGGGTGCAAATTTTAGCGCCTGGCGCTAATTATCGCCTCTGACTGCAAACTTGGTTTCTATCGCCCCTGGAGGTGATTGGAGCGCTAAATCAGGCGCTAGACACCTCTCTTAACGGGAGGCGCAAAGCAACCGAATTTTTCCCCCGACTGTCCTATAATACCGCGTTCAAATGTCCATCTTCAAAGTTTAACTTAGTCCGTGACTGTTGGAAGACTTATCAATTGTACAAGACAGCAGAGTTTAGCGTGATCCTGTCTTCACTTGATGTTTATGGACGATTGGTGGATAACCAACAGGAGTGATGATCCTTCCCAATCTTTTCCTTCCTTCACTTAAGGATACTGAGGTCAATTGTATTGCCATCCTGACTGAGCTGAGTTAACCAAATAAAGAACAGGGATTGAAGATGGAACCTTCCTGATCTGTATGGCTCAGCTATTCACTGGCTTAGCCATCAGGAGAGCTTATTTCATTATTTTTTAGGGATTACTAAGTGTCTTTGTTGACCTAGCAAGTTGATATAAATTATGTTGTTGACTCTTTGTAGATATGTGAACAGATTGCTCTGAGCAGCTTCAGCACGTGTATACAAGTACTGGCTTCATCAGAATACTGATGGTACATCAAACAGCTGCCAGAATTCAGGAACTGGATGGTGAACTGTCTCTAGTGTGACCTCTGAGACTTGGGCTAGAATCTGCACAGACTCTGTGTACAAGCACGGCTAGTGTGAGAAATGAAATGGAAATGCATAGCTATGAGGAAAGATTGGATAGGCTGGGGTTGTTTTTTTTTGGAACAGAGGAGGCTGAGGGGAGATTTGATTGAGGTGTATAAAATTATGAGGGATCCAGATCATTGATGTAGATTGTTAATAGCTGAGGCCCAAGCACTGATCCTTGCGGTACCCCACTAGTTACAGCCTGCCAACCCGAAAATGACCCGTTTATTCCTTCTCTCTGTTTTCTGTCTGTTAACCAGTCCTCAATCCATGCTAGTACATTACCCCCAATCCCATGTGCCCTAATTTTGTTTAATAACCTCTTGTGTGGCACCTTATTGAATGCCTTCTGAAAATCCAAATACACCACATCCACCACACCCCCTTATCTATTCTGCTAGTTACAACCTCAAAAAACTCTAACAGATTCGTCAAACATGATTACCCTTTCATAAATCCGTGTTGACTCTGCCAATCCTATTATTATTTTTGCAGTGCCCTGTTACCACATCCTTAATAATAGATTCCAGCATTTTCCCTACTACTGGTCTGTAGTTCCCTGTTTTCTCTCTCCCTCCTTTCTTAAATAGTGGGGTTACATTTGCTACCTTCCAATCTGCGGGAACCGTTCCAGAATCTATGGAATTTTGGAAGATGATAACCAATGCATCCACTATCTCTATAGCCACCTCTTTCAAAACCCTAGGATGTAGGCCATCAGGTCCGGGGGATTTATTGGCTTTCAGTCCCATTAATTTCTCCAGTACTATTTTTTTACTAATACTAATTTCTTTCAGTTCCTCATTCTCCTTAGACCCTTGGTTCTCCACTATTTCTGGGAGATTTTTTACATCTTCTTCCGTGAAGACAGACACAAATGGTTGGATTTTGCCAGCCCTGAATACAAAGACTCATCAAACAACAGAGAATGTCAGTGTTTGACAGCTACACAGAGCTGTCAAACGATGACAATTCATCTGTCAAAAATTTTTGACAGATGAAACATCATACGCTGTCGTTCTCTGTAACCGGCTTCTCCTTAATTGGACTGCTAAGCCCGCTGGGCGGGCTTAACAAGGTCAATCAACGGAAAATAGCGTGGGTTGGCCACAAGTCGATGGAGGCAGGACTGAAACCCAACAAGCAATAGTCCCGCCACCAACGCGCCCCCATTGACAAAATCACCCCCAAAGTATTTGTTTAATTTCTCTGCCATTTCCTTATTCCCCATTATAATTTCTGCCGTCTCAGCCTGTAAGGGACCCACGTTTACTTTTGCTAATCTTTTCCTTTTTACATACCTATAGAAGCTTTTACAGTCTGTTTTTATGTCTCTTGCTAGTTTACTCTCATATTCTATTTTCCCTTTCTTTATCAATTTCTTGGTCCTCCTTTGCTGAATTCTAAAACTCTCCCAATCCTCAGGCTTACTGCTCTTTTTGGCAACATTATAAGTCTCTTCCTTTGATCTAATACTATCTTTAACTTCTTTTGTTAGCCACAGTTGGACCTCTTTTCCTGTGAGGTTTTTGTGCCTTAAAGGAATGTATATTTGTTGTAAATTATGTGTTAATTCTTTAAATGCTAGCCATTGCTTGTCTACCATCATACCTTTTAATGTAGTTTCCCAATCTACCTTAGCCAACTCGTCCCTCATACCTACATAGTTTGCCTTGTTTAGATTTAAGATCCTAGTTTCAGATTTCACTAAATCACTTTCGAACTTAATATAAAATTCTATCATGTTATGGTCACTACTCCCTAAAGGCCCCTTTACTGCAAGGTTATTAATTAACCCTTTCTCATTGCTCATATTCAAGTAACATTGTGCTAAAGATTCCCACAATGTAACATTGTAGAATGTCTACAATAACATCCTGTGCTTATAGATTTTTTAAAGAGAGCCTAACCTGTAGAATGCCAGCAGATCTACCAAATCTCCACTTCTTTACCGGGCTGCTAACTGATCTAACCCCTTTTGTTTCCCTCCCTCAATTGTCACTGATGCTTGCCTGGATTCCAGGTGTCACAGTGGTTGCATCACATGCAGTACTTGAGGAAATCATAAGGAAAATGATGAAGAAAATCCTTACAAAGGCAAACCATTATGTAAAACTAAATGTCATGGGGTCCCGATGTAACGCACTTTCTCATGGGATCCATTTAGTCCATGTGGGTTCCTCCGGTTAATTGATAATGTTTGTAGCTGAGAAATGTCTAACTTGAAATACGATCAGAGAACTGTGAAGTATGTCTTGACGGATCACTGCTCAGCCAGCAACAATTTGATGACTTTTTTCTTCCCTTTGATTCAATTTGGATTGGCTGATTATAATGGATACACTGCAACAAGGGGTTATAGTCTGTGAACTGGAAACAGTTCCAATACGTTTAGCAACATCTCACATCAATCCTCATCCTGCAAGTAGTTTTTCCTTCCACAACAATGAATGGATCACAGATGGAAGGAGAGATTGACAGCAGATGGCTGATGAATGGTTAGGAGCTGAATATATTTGTATTAAACGAGGACAGAGGAAGAAGCAAGGCTGCCACTGAAATGGTGATTGATGAGAATGCATTGAAGGTGGTGGCACAGGAGATAGTTTACTGACAAGGTACTGGAGGGAATTCTCCAAGAAAATGCTGAAATGCCTGAAAAGTTAGGAACTGATTAAAGTTTGGCACTTAGTTAGCAATGATTTCAATTTATTTTCCTTTTAACACTATCATCTCTCATCAGTAGAATAAAAGGTGTCATTCATTGGGAAAAAAGAACTCTTACAGACTTCTTTAAGTGATCAGTAAGACACCAGCAGGCCCAGTGTGTTGACAATGGGTGGAGGGTTTGTGTGTGTATGGGAATGTAAGGGTGCATTTTGTTAGAAACTAGGGGTGCCTAAAAATGTATATGGCTACGTGAATAATACTGTGTTTAAATGATTGTATGCTAGTGCTCGAGACAAGTAAGGGGTTAATGTATAAGTTGTGTTTTACTGGAACTGTGTAAGTTTTGGTTTCCTGAAGACTTGTATTAGACTTTGAGACAAAGTGTTTGAATTAGTTAGATTAGAGGATGCATAACATCCCACACAGAAGCGCATAGTATGGCCTTGCCAGTTAATAACAGGCTAGCTGTCTGTTGTTTGTAAGTTAGGATTTTTGACTCTGTTGTTGTCTTTAATTTGGCCAATGAAGGCCCAACCTTTGTTTCTTCCATTATTACTAATAACCGTATTATAATGCTAAGGTAGAATTTGGAATTTGTTTAACAGAACTGCTTGCGAAGTTAATTAAAAGTTAATTATTATAAAGGACATAGAATAGAAGGAATTTATGGGAGTTAAGGTACCATCTCAGGATGGAATAGTCTCTTAGTTTAAGGGGAGATGGTTTGGATGGCAGCTGGTTGAGTAAGACAGCTCTGACTTGGGCCTCTGATTTAATGGCCCAAAGCTGTGCCTGATACACGCACTGGTTGCACCGGGGGTGGGGGGGGGGGGTGGTCGGAGGGGGGCGCTAGACAGGATGAGATAAGAGACTATTTATTGTTTTGGAAGGAAAGGGTCGGATGAGATAATGGAAGACAGTCCTCAACATGCTGTAAGGCCATGATTGGTCAAGTACAGAAAGCATGTGTAATGGTTGTGAAGACCCCTTGAGGGAGCGTCTTCATCGGTAAGTTTAGACAAAGAACTCAACATGCCATTGGGCACCTTGTTTTAAGGGGACCTCTATAGGTTAAATGGTCTTGTCCATTATTCTACCTCAGGCCCACCCCTAAAAAGAGAATAAAAGGAAGAGCTAAAGAACTCGTAGCTCAGACCGTGGAGCAAGCGGCTCTCAAGAGTGGACCCATGTGGACCCTAGTCTAACACTCTTGGGTAGTTCAGAGAAAGAGAGAGAGAGACACGTGAGACAAGAAGGAGGACGAATAATAAGAGTTGTTCGCACACGCCAGCCGTCTGTCCGATCGGGTCCGGTACCAGCTACTTGTCACGGTCGTATGTTTTTGCTGTATTTCCAGTGTGTTATATTCCATCCTAAACTCCGATTAAGCACAATATACCCACCATATTGGTTTGCACTCGATCCTGGTTACCAGAGATATGCGAATCTATACAATTTTCCACTTCTGCGCTCCTGGTGCATACAGGGACAGCATGTAGATGAGGAAGAGGAGGGGGCTAATTAAATCAAGATCTCCAATTCCTTCCTGGAGCGCAATCGGCAGCAGGCGGGGCGGAGACTTCAGCAGCGCTGCACACTGGGCCGTGCAGCGCCACTGCGTTCAAAGGCTCCTTCCCTCCCTTAAAGGGAAGGGCCATCGCTGCAGGCTCTGCAATAGAAAAATTACCTACCTGGACCACCAAGGCAGCCGCGATCCCGCGCGATCAGCCCGGCACTCAAGCAGAGCGCCGGGCTGATTGATCGTGGGCAGGAACCTGCGAAAAAAACTGCAACAAGAAAGGTAAGGTTTTTTTTACACACCTCGGCCACCTCGCCTTTAATCACCGCCCCCGAAGCGGCCAGCCGCCCGATGCACGCCTCCTGCAGCTGTCGGTGTTTTAATTACAGTGCAACTATCATATCTTAAAGTATAAAGTGGCTAGGGAATGGGTGGCAGGGGACAGAAGTCAATTTCGGGTCCATGGCACTACCAGGGCGATGCGCACGGCGATGACGTCACAATCTCTGGCCGAAGGAGATCGGGGCGCAACGCCCCAGCGCCGCCGCAAAACTCCTGCCGAATATGGCGGGAGTCGATGTCAGCGCCGCGCCCGGTCGCAAAGCCATTTGTGCCCCATTAGCGCCTCCCGGAGGCACTAACTGGAGGCGCAAAGGCACCCAATTTCGCCCCCATTGTTTCTATGTCTATATCTGGGTATAGTGCACCACAACCAAAATGACAGGAAAGCCTATGTGGCCACCTGTTTCTTTGCACAAGAGAAAGCTATGAATCTGCCACTTAGTGGAACAGTGCATCTGTCACCTCCTCAGTGCAGATGGATGTGGTGCTTTGAGTGGAACCACTGCTGTATTTCCTGGTGCCTGAAACAGCCTGTGGCAAAAGCAATTAATATTTTCTGTGCCTTTTAATAGCCACGAATTGGAGCGATTGGAGACTCTGAGGAACTTTCAAAATCTGAAATTAGTCTTTGGCATATTTGTGTGAATACCTTGTTATTTAGCTTAATTCTCGTTTACACACTGCTTCTCGGAGAATTCATCCTTGGCTTAAACAGCCTTTCCTGTGGACAGGGCCTACTCCTAAATGTCACTCCTGGGCTTGCTTCTCCTATTTGTCTTCATTCTGGCAGAGATAATAAGTGGTTGCTGCTGCAACATTTTAGAAATCCCTGGAAACATACCGCCAGACGCTATGTCCGACGGGTTCAGGGAGGCGTACGTGCGGCCGGGGCGGCGATATTTAAAGGGGAGGTGGCAGGCGGCCATTTTTGTTGCTGGCCGCCTGCCAGCACCTGCCCCCGTTGCTGTCCCCGGCCCCCGTGAAGCCCCCCCACCGTGAAGTGCCGGCTGCGCTCCAAGAGCCCGGCACTTCTCTTGAGTGCCGGGCTCTTTTGCCGGCACTCCCGATCCCTGGGGGCCCAGCTGGGCCCCGGTTCGCGCTGCGCAGGGTCCCTCCCCTTTAAGAAGGGGAGGAAGGCCTGCAATACCGCGGCGCGACGTGCCGCAGCGCGTGGCGCTGCGGCACGTAGCGCCAGGATATTCCCTCACAGCGCCCCAAGAGGGATGCGGGGTGCTTCCAGTGGCGCCCCGCTTCCCTCTTGGGGCGCAACCACTGAAGTTCCGGCGCGGGGCCGCTAATTTTTTCGGGGCGCTAAAAGTCGCGCCCCGGCGAGGTTAGCGCCCCAAATGGGGCGCGACTCAATTTTTACCCCTAGATTTGGTCTGGCAGCAATAATGAACTCAAGCAGCAAGTTTTATTTGGAACTTACATCTAAATGTCAAGCTAGAAAACTAGCCAAAGCTGACGCAGCCCTGATAACTCAAGAAGAGCCCTGATTATAGGGCTATAATATGTGAATATAAGTAGTTATGTGGATTATGTATCATAAACTGTAGGTATGCCCAACATTCCTTCATTTGTATTGGATGATGTTACATTGCTAAGGGGTTGTCATGTATCAGGATTTTTTGATCATTTTTCCACAGAAAGCAATTGAAAGCAAGAGTTACTTTAAACTTAGGTTCATAGAATCATAGAATGGTAACAACACAGAAGGAGGCCATTCGGCCCGTCGAGCCCGTGCCGGCTCTCTGCAAGAGCACTTCAGCTAGTCCCACTCCCCCGCCCTTTCTCTGTAGCCCTGCAAATTTTTTCCTTCGGGTACTTATCCAATTCCCTTTTGAAAGCCACGATTGAATCTGCCTCCACCACCCTCTCAGGCAGTGCATTCCAGATCCTAACCACTCGCTGCGTAAGAAAGTTTTTCCTCATGTCGCCTTTGGTTCTTCTGCCAATCACCTTAAATCTGTGTCCTCTGGTTCTCGACCCTTCCGCCAATGGGAACAGTTTCTCTCTCTCTACTCTGTCTAGACCCCTCCGATTTTGAACACGTCTATCAAATCTCCTCTCAACCTTCTCTGCTCTAAGGAGAACAACTCCAGCTTCTCCAGCCTATCCAGTCTAGCATTGTGTATTCGCATAAGCTTTTTTCAAAAAAGACTTCAAAACGAAAATGGGTTAATATGCTAAATGAAAGTTCTTTTCCATGGAGACTGAACAATAAGCAATGCATTAGCTTGTCTAAGTAATCAGAAAATGCATCAGACCTATTGGCCCCCATCTTATCTTACGGGCGTGTTCGGTGCGGCGGTGGGGGCTACAGTTAGGATCATGGAAAACGGAAGTACGGGTTTCCCGAACGTCCGTAGTTTTTAACTGCAGGATGTCTTTTCGTTTTTTTCTGTAGGTTTCCCACCCGACGGTCAACCTGATTGGTTGGGCGGAAAAGCCTGCAGCACAAGGCCGCAGGTGTGCTGAGAGCAGATAGGCCTCGTACGGGGGTGCGAGACATTGCGGGGGTGGGTGGTGGTTGGGATGTCCGATCGCTGCAGGGTGGTCCGATCGCGGCAGGGTAGGGGGAGATGGTGGTCGGGGGTTCCGATCGCGGGGAAGGGGGGAGCAGACAGATCATGGCGGGGAGGGTACAGAGGTAAACTTGTTGGGCCTGGAGGAAACACTCCTGCTCTTCCTGACCCACAAGCAGTGCAAAAAAGACATTTACCTTATGGATCCGACCCTTCTCACCTCCTTTTACCTGCAGGGTTTCCCCAGGCCAGGGAAACCCGGCCGACTGTGCCTAAAAATATAGGGGGGAAATTTTTCATGGGGGTCAACGGGCATGTTTGGTGGTGGGATGGGTGGGAAAAAAAATGTTGATAGCGGATAGGGAACCCGCTGTCAACCTGCCGCTATGCTAGTTTTACAGATGTCGGGTCTGTCATCGCTGAACAGACCCGATATCAAGCGATGGGGGAGGCAATTTAGATGATTAAGAGCTTGTTAACTATTTTAACTATTTTAAGCTCACCTTTAAATTTTATGAGTTCGCCCACTGGTTCCCCGCTGCTCGGGGATCATGTCAGGTAAGCAGATCGGGTGTTGTGTCACCATGGGATCAATTGTATCCAGTGTCACCTCATTGGAACAAACTTTCTCACCATTGACAGATCACCTCTGTCATCTCAACTTCACCTGCCATCTATTCCATCAGCATTGTGCACTTGAAACTATATCAACTTGGTCCTCAGAATCCCACCACGATCAGCCCCAACACCAGCAGCACCAGGCACACCAGCAGCACCAACAACAACACCAACCTTCTCCGCAATCAACTGATGCTGCACAAGACAGAGGGCATCAGCACCCAACCACATTGCTGGCGATGAGGCCAGGGATGACCGCACCATGGCCAGATTTGCTTCACTTGACGCTGTTCACCCTGACTGCCACATGATGCGTCAGGTTGGCACCACCCCACACCAACACCATAAAGCATCCCTACAGTGCCCAAGCCATTCCTTTTACACTCATCACCATCGCGGGGGGTAACTTTATGTCTCACCATTCACTGCAACTCACTAAGCCACTTCCAAAGGTGCACACAAATCTGTCCAATAATGCAAAGTGTTGAAAATAAAGATTTCAATGTTTGACAGCAGATTAACAGAAGCTTCACATGGACATTGGCTAAAACACCCAAGTGCCTACCCTTGTGTGTTGTTACTTGGCATGATTGAACTAGGATGAGGGTGAGTGTGAGAGGTGACTAGTGAGAAGGGGAACTGATAATGTAGATAGAGAGAGATGGGTGGAGGTGCAAGGTAAGTTGGTGTGAGTAAGGATGTGCAGGAGTAGGGTAGGGAAGGCTAAGTGCTGGGGATGTATTGAGTGGCACAACAGGATGAGGTTGAGTGTGGCTTTGCAGTAATATTTCGTGATCTACTGAGATCATTGAAAGGTTTGTGCCACTGCAGCCAGGTCCTCCTGACAATATTCCTGCTTGTGCCCTCCAGTGCAATGTGCAACCAGGCTGCGTTGGTCTCCTGGGGAGGTCTCTTCCACCCATGGGAAGGGAAGAGACCTCCTTGTGTGCTGTGACTCCCTCCATAAGTATATGGAGGGAGTCATGGGAGAGCCTGGGTGCAGCCGTGCACCTCTGTGCAGTGGTTGTCAGTGTTTGCAGCACCTCAATTCTGTAGAACACTGACAGCACAACTGTCAAAACCAATTTGCGCATGGTCCCTTTAAGGAAACCGACTGATGATGCATCATAAAGTGACGTCATCAGACCCACTTCCTTCAATTGGCCGGGAAACACGCTGGGCGGGCTTAACAAGTCCAATCAACATAAAATCACTTTGGACAGCGGGCTGGAGCCAGCAGCGAGGTCGCAACCCGCCACCGACCCCGGCCGCACCGGACCCACCGAGGTCGGGGAAATCGCAGCCATAATCACGGTTAAAATGAAGGCACGCATCCTCATTAAATATTTAAATGAGCACCCCGCCTCCTGAGAGCAGATTCGTCGCCCGCCCCTCGTCCTGCCTCCATTAAGACTGTAAATGGGCGGGTTCGAGGCGAGTTGTGTTCCCGTTTCAGATTTTTAGCTTTTTGGCCACCCACCCGAACCAAACCCACCCGTCTTTGGGGATTAAAATTACCCCCATTGTGTTGGGAAGTTCTTTGATCTCTGTATGCCTGAACAGGGGGAGATAAAAAAGATTTAGAGGCTGGCAGACAATTTTGTTGAACCAGGAAGGCTGAACGTTGAGTCAGTCTTTTAAACAAAGAGCTTCAAAAGCTTCAGGCAGGCTCATAAACAACAACAACAACAATTTGCATTTATATAGCACCTTTAATGTAGTAAATGTAGTAAAACATCCCAAGGCACTTCACAGATGACCAAGCTTGGTCAAAGAGGTAAGTTTTAAGGAGCGTCTTAAAAGAGTTGAGAGAGGTAGAGATGCAGAGAGGTTTAGGGAGGGAATTCCAGAGCTTAGGGCCAAGGCAGCTGAAGGCAGAACCGCCAATGGTGGAACGAATAAAATCGGGGTGCGCAATAGGCCAGAATTCAAGAAGCGCAGAGATCTTGGAGGGTTGTAGGGCTGGAGGGGGGTTTCAGAGATAGGGAGAGGCGAGGCCATGGAGGGATTTTAAAACAAGGATGGAAATGTTAAAATTAAGGCATTGCCGGACCGGGAGCCAATGTAGGTCAGTGAGCACAGGGGTGATGGGTGAACGATGGGTGAAGAATTTTGGATAAGCTCAAATTTATGGAGGATGGAAGATGGGAGGCCGACCAGGAGAACGTTGGAAAAGTCAAGTCTAGAGGTAATAAGGGCATGGTTGAGGGTTTCAGCAGCAGATGAGCTGAGGCAGGGGCGGAGTCAGTTGATGTTACGGAGTTGGAGGTAGGCGGTCTTGGTGAGGGAATGGATATGTGGTCGGAACCTCTACTCAGGGTCAAATATGGCACCAAGGTTGCGAATGATCTGGTTCAGCCTCAGACAGTGACCAGGAAGAGGGATAGACTCAGTGGCTAGGGAATGGAGTTTGTGGCGGGGACCGAAGACAATGGCTTCGGTCTTCCCAATATTTAGTTGGAGGAAATTTCTGCTCATCCAGTACTGGATGCCGGACAAGCAGTGAGACAGTGGAGGGGTCGGGAGAGGTGGTAGTGAGGTAGAGCTTGGTGTTGTCAGCGGACATGTGGAACCTGATGTGTTTTCGGATGATGTCGCCGAGGGGCAGCATGCAGATGATAAATAGGAGGAGGTCAAGGATAGATCCTTGGGGGACTCCAGAGGTAACGGTATGGAAGCGAGAAGAGAAGCCATTGCAGGTGATTCTCTGGCTACAACTGGTTAGATAAGAATGAAACCAGGCAAGTGCAGTCCCACCCAGCTTGACAAGGGAGGAGAGGTGTTGGGGAGTATGGTGCGGTCAACCATGTCAAAGGCTAGAGACAGTTCGAGAAGGATGAGGAGGGATAGTTTACCACGGTGGCAGTCACATAGGATGCCATTTGTGGCTTTGATGAGGGCCATTTCAGTACTGTCAGAATAAAGTCAGAATTGCTGGAAGGACAGTTAGAAGGCAGCTTGTTTAAATGAAAGCAGGTTACGCACTGATGTGGGGAAGCATAGCCTGTTCTTTATTTTGTGTCATTACGCAAGGATAAATTGTACTGATTGAAGTAAGTGGATCTGATCAGAACTGTTGCTCTGAATACTCACTTATTGTGAAATAAAGCAGCTTAACGATTGGTATCAAGTGTTTACTCAGTCTGCCTCGGAGAGATTGAAGAAGTACATTTGTGAAAGACATGAATATCAGGTTCTGGTCACAAGGAGGTAGTATTGTTTTATCCCTGGGTCCTGCTATTGCACAACTAGATATAAGGCAGTGTGAGTCAACTCCCCTCAAAGTAACCTGCACAGAATGTTTTCAAAAGCAATTGATAGCACTGAGCCTGAAGGAATGTACAGCAGACCTGAAGTTGTAATGGAGTTCTGGGGGAATGGTCCTCAAGGAAATTCTGAATTTGTACATTAAAATAGTGCATTATGGTTTATTTTAAGCATTTTATACTTCACAATTGAAAAACAATCATGGTTGGGTTTTTAATAGACCAACCAGATCATCACTTCCCAAAACTTACCTACAGGAATGGTAGCGTAGTGGTTATGTTACTGACCTAGAGGCGAGTGAACTACTGATCTGGAATATTGTAGTTCAAATCTCACCACGGCAGGCTGGGGAATTTAAATTCAGTCAATCAAATAGAAAATCTGGAATCTGTAAAAATCCATCTGGTTCACTAATGTCCTTTATGGAAGGAAATCAGCTGTACTGGCCTATATGTGACACCAGACCCACAGCAATGTGGTTGACTCTTAACTGCCCTCTGAAATGGCCTAGCAAGCCACTCAGTTCAAGGGATGGGCAATAAATTCTGGCCTTGCCATTAACGAATAAAAAAAAGCAGTCCCCACATCTACTCCCGACCCTTTCACAGAGACACACTCTCCTTCTCCAACCCTCCTAGTTCATACTGACACTCTTATACCTCTCCCTCCTCACCCCCACCCCCACGTTCAAGCTGGCATTCTACTCCATCTCCACCCCTGATCAAATTGGTCATTTCACCTCTCCCCCACCCCCTACAATCATATGCAAAGTAGCACTCTTCCTCCCCTCCAGTTCAAACTGCCACTCTTTTCTCTCTCCAGCCCCTTGAGATCATGCTAGTGGTCTTCCAACCCCCTCAGTTCAAGCTTGCACACTTCCATCCCTCCATCAGTTAACGCTGCCTCCCCACTCCCTGTCACTGGCACTCCCCCTCATCCCCACCTCAAAACACTGTTTCAGCTTCTCCCCCATTCATTTCTGAATTTCTGATCCATTTCCCTGTCCCCTTCCTTCTCCTTTTCATTGGCATCTATTTCCTGCCCTTCGTTGCTGTCCATTTCCCTCTCCCCTTTCACTGCCATGAATTCCCCCTCTCCTTTGTTTCATTCCCCTCTTCCTTCTCCCTTAATTTCCTCCTTCCCTCTCCCTTTCATTGCCATCCACATCCCCCCACCCCGCCCACCTTCCCCCTCACCTCATTGTCACTCCTACCTGAGTCCTGCTGCCAGTACAAGTGATTCTGGCCATTGCATTCTGTACGCAGCAATTCCTGTTCTTGTGTGAATTCCTGCCTACAGTATACAATGACTAGAATCACTTCCTCTAGCAGCAGGATTCAGGTTGGTGCAGCACTGAGGGGAGGCTAGCCCCATCACTCTGATTTTTGTTGGCAGACTTTGACGCACAGACCGGATCTCCAAAACACTAAACATTAGCCGTTGTCAGGTCTGCTTACAGTGCTGATTGTCATTCCTTCAATTTGCATGAAAATAGAAGATAAACTAAAACAAGTGTTATCTGTCCCCTGATGTTTGTTTAAACTGGTGTTTTTAGTTCAGTAACAATAAGCATTTACAGTTAGGTTGAACTTACAATCAAATATACAGAGTGGCTAAAAGAAACTATACTGGCTAAAATGCAATGATCAACTCTGCAGTAATTGGGCAAGAAAATGATCAACACTCGAAATATATAAGCCAAGATTTTTTTTAAAGAGTATTTGATCATGTATGTCCTTAATTGCCCAATAACATGGAGCCTGGTTTTTAAACAAATAAGCTTCAAAGTCATTCTTAAAGGCGCTAATAAATCTGGCATTAAGCTACTTTGATGGGAATCTATTTCACATATTTACTTTTCATTGGAGAACAAATCGTTCTAATCTCTATTCTTGTTGGGAGCTTGTCAGTTTTATACTTCACCTCCTCTTCTTCTGGGAACATAGTTGAAATAAATTGGCCTGCTTTCATCCATGATATCCATGCCTTCCAGCATTGAACGACCTGGATCCTGTCCTATGTCAACCTTCTTCTCTCCATGATGCGGAGATGCCGGTGTTGGACTGGGGTGGACAAAAGTGAGAAGTCGCACAACACCAGGTTATAGTCCAACAGCTTTATTTGAAATCACAAGCTTTCGGAGCGCTGCTCCTTTGTCAGGTGAAGTGAAGAAATGCATATGGGCACAGCATATATAGTCAGAGAACAATGCCAGACGACTACAGTTAATCTTTCTAACTGCCCTTTATCACACCTCGGCAGAGAGACAATCACGGCAATCAAAGGTGTGGATGGTGTCCAAACAGGTCAGTCAGGAAAACATTACATCAAAGACAATAGCTATCGTCTTTGATGTCATGTTTTCCTGACTGACCTGTTTGGACACCATCCACACCTTTGATTGCCGTGATTGTCTCTCTGTCGAGGTGTGATAAAGGGCAGTTAGAAAGATTAACTGTAGTCGTCTGGCATTGTTCTCTGACTATATATGCTGTGCCCATATGCATTTCTTCACTTCACCTGACGAAGGAGCAGCCGCTCCGAAAGCTTGTGATTTCAAATAAAGCTGTTGGACTATAACCTGGTGTTGTGCGACTTCTCACTTTTCTTCTCTCTAGTTCAAGCTGGCTCCAACCCCCTTGGATCATGTTAGCGCTCTTACAAGATCAATTTTGTTAGCATATCCTGGTAGGTCAACATTTTTAAACTTCCAGTTTCATTCTACGAACCTCCTCTCTGAATTTTCTTTCAACGCGTCGATGTGGTTTTTGACCACAAGGTACGTGAAAATACATAGAGGTATTTCGAACGTGACCTTTCTGGGAATCGTCGGTTGAATTGATTAAAAGGAAATTACCTCATTGAATGGCTTAAATAAATTGAGCAAGTGAAGCTTGAATGCTTTATTATCATGTAAACCCTGAAGTGAGATTATTTCCGCTGTGATCACTCCCACTCCCATACACAGAGATGGCAGTATTGTATTATTGACAACTATCGTAAGTTACAGGAAAATATCACTGCTCTCTATATTGCACAAAAATAGCCGTCACATTGCAGTAACACTGCTCTTATCTCTGTTTGCTTGCTCCAAGTCTCACATCAACTTTTCTTGTTATGACTTTGAGAGCTAAAGAAGAAAAACTCAAAAGGAGGAGGAGGCAGTAGTAATCTCCCAATAGATTATAGATTATTGCCCGCGGTTGATTTACCTGGACGTTACTAAAGTGCATTTCCTGAGAAAATGTTAGCTCAGCAGGCAAGTCCTGGTTGACTTTTGTGAAGAACTGCAGAGTGATCTAGAATTTGGATCTGCTTGGCCAGTAGCTGAAACAAACTTCTGTTATGCACCTACAAGTTGGTCAGTGTCGCATTGTGTTATGCAGGTCACAACAGGCGCGTTCAAGAGTGCACCTCGTTATATATAATCCCTTAGAATTCGTGACCAGCAGCTTGAGCCTTAGGTTGCATTTACACCACTGCTGCCAATCGAGTGTTCTACATTACAACAGTGACCACACTTCAAAAGTACTTCATTGGCTGTAAAGCGCTTTGTGACATCCTGAGGCTGTGAAAGGTGCTGGCTGCATAAATGCAAGTCTTTCTTTCTTTCAGGTGCATACACTCCTGCATATACTGTTTGTGGCTCCTGCCTGGTTGATGTTTTAAGTGCCTTTGTTTGAGAACGTGCTCTGCGCATGCCTGGGTGAATAGATGCACATCATTGTCTCCCAATAAAAAGAAATGTTTAGACAGTGTGGAGGGGGTAATGAGGTCGATTTTGACTTTTGGGTGACCAATCGGTGGAGCACGCTAGTCGGCCGTTCCTGTTCAGAAGGTGAAAAAGCCCCAGCCATTTTGAGGCCCCGGCCTGATTTAAATTTTGCAGGCGATTTGCGGGACACAGGCATCACCTCCGAGGATTCTTACCCTGCATTGCTTGGGAGTCATGTCACATTGACACTAAACTGGTAGTGTAACTGCACCCTTAGTAACAATGTTTGTAACGAGTTGTTGAAATTTCAGGGATCTCGGATGTTGTTGACTACACACACGTTGTATATGTAGCTCCCCAGAATGGCATAGGAAAGGTTTAATTGCATGAATAGAGTGTGAAGTAAAAAAAAACATATTGATGCAAATTACCCTGCAGACATGCATTACTTCATAACGCTGCCTCTTTCTCCTCTATGTCTCACAAGTCTAGGGCAGACAAAACATTTGAGGGTTGGCTTTTGAGCGGCAGTGGAACAGATTTTCATCTACGGGTCTCAGTCTGTAATAAATGGTTAAGAACTGGTGTCAGTTGCGTGTGAGTGAAACTTAACGGAATGGAACCAGTTAAAGGAGACTGTCACTGTTACATTTTTAGGTGTTTCTACCCTCCTTTACTCCTCTTTCATATTTCAGATTGCCCTCTTAGGAGATTCCCAGCTTCCCAGACTTTAAAAGCGTTAGCCTTAACTGAATAGTAACATGCTCAAGGTAGCGAACAAAAAACCTACACTGGGGAAGCCAAAGGCAGATTGGGTGATCGCTTTGCTGAACACTTCCGTTCAGTCCGCAAGCGTGACCCTGAGCTTCCAGCCGCTTGCCATTTTATTTCTCCGTCACACTCCCACTCTGACCTCTCTGTCCTCGGCCTCATACACTGTTCCAACGAAGCTCAACGGAAGCTTCGATTAAACACTTTACAACCTTCCGGACTCAACATTGAGTTGAAATTTTTCAGATTATAACCTCTGCTCCCATTTTTTCAGACATCAAGTGCTGGTAATGGTTCTGCTGTTGCCATTGACAGCTCATCTAGAGTCTAGACCCATCTTTTGTTTCTTTACTGGTCCCAGAACCACCCCCTTTTCGCCTTGCATCATCCTCCCTTTTGTCATTTAAACACTCCTGCCTTCCGCCCTATCACAGGCCTTCCCTTTTGTTCTTTCCTTCTAACCCTCTCTCTCTGCCTCTGTACCTGCTTAAAAACTGGTACATCCCTAACCATTTCCAGTTCTGACGAAGGATCATCGACCTGAAACATTAACCTGTTTCTCTCGCCACAGATGCTGCCTGACCAGCTGAGTATCTCCAGCAGTGCAGAAAACCTTTGTCTGTCAATTATTTTGAATCTACTGGAATTATTCTTGTGTCTCCACAAGCTCTCTCTCCAGTCTTCAAAAGGCAACAGGGCAGCCAATCAGACCTTGTTCTCATTTTAAAATACTAAACAAATATGCAACACCAACTTATTTGTAGTATGATGTGGAGATGCCGGTGTTGGACTGGGGTGGACAAATGTGAGAAGTCACACAACATCAGGTTATAGTCCAACAGCTTTATTTGAAATCACAAGCTTTCGGAGCGCTGCTCCTTCGTCAGGTGAAGTGAAGAGATGCATTTTGGCACAGCATATATAGTCAGAGAACACTGCCAGATGATTACAGTTAATCTTTCCAACTGCCCTTTATCACACCTCGGCAGAGAGATAATCACGGCAATGACTATATATGCTGTGCCGAAATGCATCTCTTCACTTCACCTGACGAAGGAGCAGCGCTCCGAAAGCTTGTGATTTCAAATAAAGCTGTTGGACTATAACCTGGTGTTGTGCGACTTCTCACATTTATTTGTAGTAGAAATCCTAAAGTTGCTAATCTGATTTGTAGCTAAATTGAACAACTCTTATATGAACATGTTCCCTCCTCCATGACTCCTTCGGAGCTGTGGGCACCAGCTCGTGTCTTTAAGATCTCAGTTTGTTCAGTTCGACACACTCAGAGGATGATTACCCGTTTGATTCTTTTAATAGCTTCTGACCTGCTTGCTTTAAATTCATAACTGCCAGCCGTGTTCAAAGAAAGTGCGCTCACGTTCCTGAACCAATCACAAAGTCTGTATGCATTTGAATGTTAAACTCTCTTTCAGTGCTGTAGAGGTTCCGGGGACAGATTCCTCCTCCCGCTGCACGGCTGATTGAGTAGGAGCTTGCTGCTCCTAAAGTCTGATGGCAATGATGATGATATTTGGATTTTCGTCTTTCGGATGAGACGTTAAACCGAGGCCCCGTCTGGTCTCTCAGGCGGACGTAAAAGATCCACGGCACTATTTCGAAGAAGAGCAGGGGAGTTATCCCTGGCCTCCTGGCCAATATTTATCCCAATCAACATCACTAAAAAAAAAACAGATTATCTGGTCATTGTCACATTGCTGTTGGTGGGAGCTTGCTGTGCGCAAATTGGCAGCCGCGTTTCCTACATTACAACAGTGACTACACTTCAAAAAAGTACTTCATTGGCTGTAAAGCGCTTTGGGATGTCCTAAGGTCATGAAAGGCGCTATAGAAAGGCATAGCTTTCTTTTATTGAGGTCATTAAAGCTATTTCGGCCCTGTGTGGCTATTCTTGGGGTGATGGAGGTTGTACTGACTGCCTGCTCCAAACTCCATCCAGACAGCTTGTCCAACTCTTTAACAGAGCTTCCTATCCTCAATGCCCAGGTGACAGTCCCTCCCTGTCCTGACTTCTGCCAGCACAGCCTCCGCAGATGCCCCAGTTGCTGGTGCCATGCCCAAAAACTGCTGCCTCCTCGGCCATTTTGCAGTGTCTGGTGCTGTAAACGCAAGGTACCCCTTTAGCTGGCTGATGCCTTTTAAAGGCTGCCTCGGAAATGCATTTCCCTCCCTTTCAGAGATGGTAAGCCAAACTGCCCAGCGTGGCTAATGAGGGTTCTGGCAGGAAATAGTGGTGGGTTAGCGATGGTTTCATGTTGATGGGCATTAGAACCAGCAGCCTGTCAACATGAGGAGAATCCAGGCCCCATCTCCTAAAAGATAACCTGTCATTTGGTTAATGCTATAACAATACTCTCTGGGGTTCTGACACAGAATAAAACATTTCAGAGCTTCCATTACAAAAGCACTTGGAGTCCATCTTCCATTTAAGGGTACCATTACATTGAAAATGATGCATATGCAATTTATACACATCTCATGGGACAGAAATTGTATTGTTGGCATAATTTGTTCCATACCTGCTTGTACAGTAGTGCACAATGTTGCTGTTTATTATCCATCTGGGTGAGGGCAATCTGGAAAACATCCTGAATGGCTGCTATTTCAGTACAGAGAGTTTCCTGAATTTCCACTATGCCAATCTATGTTGTTGTATACATCTCTGCTTCAGCAACCTGCATATTTCAGCCGCATCTGTGTTCCCTTGCTCCTACAGCTTAAGGAGTTCTTCGAGAGTGCTTGATGTCCTAATGCCTTTGGTGTTAACTTACTTAACTTTTTCTGTAGAGCTTCTTGGGACAGGTTCCTCCTCCCACTGCATGGTTGGTTAAGTAGGAGCTATGTTCTGTGAGATAATCCAACTTCAAAGTAAAGATTCCTCATGCCCTGTCAATAGTGTTGGTATTCGTATGGGCGACTGCACTCGAAGCTACAGATGGATTCCTTATCTGTAACTGTGCTTTTATTCCAGGGCTTACTTCCTTTCAACTGATATCACATCTAAACAGTGTTGAAGTACTCATTCATGCTGTACCATGTAAAATATGACATGCTGTGACTGGGCTGCTTCTGAAGAACCATCCAGCATAACAGTTATTCAGGCCTTCGCACGTGAAGCACTTATTTTGGATCCAAAACTAGAATCACGTCACCTTAAAACTAAAAGTTCCACCACTCCCTTTGTAAGCAGTGGTTTCCTGAATTGCTTTCAGACTATTTTCACGGTTTTGGAAGCAGTGCTAATTTATTTATTTTAATTTTAATTTTTAACTACATGACCTTTCACAACAGCTTGAATCTAATAAAAGTATCAAAAAGATGACACTTCAGAATTAAACTATTTGTTATGTCTTGTAATCCCTTTAGGTAAGTGTTCTGCAAATAAGTCACAGAACATCTTTGCAGTCTGGCAGTGAGACGGAAATCTTATACAGAAGACCATACCATTACTCTGTCAGTAGAATCTGATGCTGGAATTGCAACAGGACAGTGACTTGAACAATTTCAGTTGCAGACTTGGAGGAGCCAATTTCCCTGCCTTAGCTCCTTGTGCTTGCCAATTCCCAATGCGCTAGGAACATGAAATAGGAACAGAGACCCATAACTCTGGGCCTCTGCCCCTTTTGCATATGATACAATTTTCTGGTGGGTGGGAGCGGGCGGTGTAGCTAGAGGAAGATGAGGCAGAAGTGTTATTCTGCATTTTTATGCACCCTTCCTGCAAGTTAAATGAATGGTTTATAGAACAGGGCATCCAGGGTTGCTAGGCCATAAGCAGTACAGGCAAGAAGATTTAAAGAGCCATAAATAAGATTCTTGCAGCTGTTTTTGAAGCCACTTCTGGCTTGATTTTCATCATTTTTTTTTTTGCTCCATGCACTTTGGTTCTCATGAGTTTTTGCGCCAATTGTTTTTTGTTTGCCTGCAGCACAATCACTGGCATCAATGGGTTCCTCAGTGGGATACCCGCCCCATCTGAAGTGCTGGGAAGAAGACGAGGAGGACCACTGAAGGAATGCTAGGCAGGTTGGGCTGTATGAGAGATGACTTGTGCCCATCCATTGGTACTTGGACATCTGCATAGAGTGGTGGCCGGACCTCACTTGGGCACGCAATCATTGCATGTGGAAACACTAACTTTGAAGGTCGGCTATGACAGCAGGTCCGATTGTGAAGGCCTGACTAACTGTTGTGCTAGGTGGTTCTTCAAAGGCACCCCAATCACTGCATGGCGTATTTTACATAGTACTGCATCAAGAAGGCATCATCAGCCAACAAAGCTAGATTGCCCGCATCTTACAAGATCCTACCAAGCCTATTTGAAGACCTTGTCACAGCTAATGGACAATGAATGTGGAGATTAGGCCGTGGGTAAGTGTCTTCACAGAACCTGGGTCAACAGAGAGCCAGATGCAGAACTGTGCCATGGGCTGTAAAGGACACTCGCTGCCAACACCCGCCATAGGGCTGGCACAGTCAGTGACAGAACCAGTTAGCTGTGACCCAACCTGCACATGGGCCTTCTTTTCTCTTAGTTTTTGTTTGTCACTTCTTAATCCCCGACCCCACCAGCAAGGGCAAAGGCTCCTAATGGATTGGGATGCCTTTTGAACCTTTCTCAAGGCTTTCATAATTTTTGTTCCTCCCCCTTCGCCACTCTTTACCACTCTCAGCTTCTTACACTTTCTCCAGTCTGCACCTAATTGGTAATTAATGTGCAAATGCAGTAACTTCTTGACACTCATGGGGAGCTTGAGGGTGAGCTGCCGTTTTTGCGAGGCTAATGGCGGAGCGGCACAAATCATCCAGCAACTTGTGGCGATTTGTGACTTACGGGATATCTCTTCCTCGCCGCAAATTGCTGGATGATTTACACATTAATAACAGCGTGCGCGTTCTGGCCCAATACTACACGGTTAAAAACAGTAGAATAATTATAATGGTTTTCCCTTTAATTCTGCTGTTTTCAGCAATTCTACATTCATCAATGGGATAACAAAACCCTATAAATAACAGACTCATAACACATCTTAAATTCTATCAAAACAAATAAAGCCACCAATGCAACATATGAATTTGTTTAATCTGTGACAACAAATCACAAAATGCTTCGGTTTTGTGCAAACACTTCCTTCACTCTTAAGATCGAGGAAGGTGTGAGTTAGATGCATTTCCAAAGAGCAAGAGGCTCATTAATTTTCATCATTGCAACCAAAATTGATTGGACAGCTAAAGTTACTGCTGATGATTCATCACAGAAATGAAAGTGAGCAAACCAGTAGACATATTGCTAGTAGCTTTCAATGAAAAATGTTCAATCCTTTGAGGTACGAATGCTACAAATAAAAGCGTATAGATAGGCAGATAAGGACCAGTCAGCAAGCAGTTCATTCAGGCAACATATTTGCAGACACGGGGTTAGCTTAATCAAGAGTCCTTTAGGCCTCAGTGTAACAGATGTAAGATGCACAGAAAGATAGATGGGCCAACTCAGTAAGCAGTGCTTTTAGACTGATCTATTAAACAGATACATCGACCAAGGAATTCTTTCAGGCTGTACTGTTGCAGACACAGCGATGCACAGATGGGAAACAGACAGGATCAGATTGACCATCTGTATTACACCATTTCACTTTCCGTTGACTTCAATTAAAAATGGGCAGCCGATCTGATCGGGTTAGGTTAAACTGACCCCCATAGGGCGGGACTTTCAACCTTGTAATACGGGCGGCAGTGAATCGGCCGACCATATACGCCAGGCTCAATTTTCTCTTCCATTGATTGGTGTTTAACAGGCAGCCGATCCACTACCGCCCGTATTACGCCCATGCTGAAGTTGAAAGTTGAATCAGTTCAGTGAAGAGCTCATAAAGGACTGACTGAAAATAAAATGGAACCAATAACCAGTGTATGAATGGCTAAAAGGCATGGGATTCTACACTCAGTGTGAGAGATGTGTAGCCAACCTGGAATACATTTTATTTTCATTTCATTTCAGAATTCTTATGAATTAAATATTCTGAATTATCGAATCATTAATACAGATCTTTTCTCAACAAGGAATTCCGACGAATGATACAAAAGCAAGAACTTGCTTTATTTTATTTTAATCAAATTCACTTGACTTAAAATTCAAATTTTGCACATTGCTGGTATTCACATGCTGCCTGTGGCTTAGTTGAGAAGAGATAAATAGGTATTAGCTATTAACTGACACTGATAAATTGGGCAAAAGACGAAGCATTTGGTTCACTTCAAGTAGCTGAATTATGAATAATTCATCACATGTGCTCATCCATAAATCAAACCAGCACAGGTCAGTGCACACAGCTCCCTTCTACAAACATACTCATGCTGTTTCTTTGACATGAAACGTAATCTTCAGCTACTCTCTTCTTTGTACTTGCATAAATATAACATGAGATGTGTTATTGCATTAGTTCTGAGGTGATACTTTAAGGCCTAGGGCTCTTTATTAGAGGGATTTAATTGTAATCCTTCCTCAACTTTCATTCGAAATGACTAGAATATTCATGTGCATTCAGTGAACACGCTTTATACTGAAAATGGATCACACAAACACACGTATACGCACGCACGCACACACACACACACACACCCGATCCCCATATTCCTTGATTCCCCATGAGTTCAAAAGTCTATCTATCTCAGCCTTGAATATACTCAAAGACTCAGCATTCACAGCCCTCTGGGGGCAGAGAATTCCAAAGATTCACAACCCTCTGAGTGAAGAAATTCCTCCTCATCTCAGTCTTAAACACACACACCACCCGTATACACACACACGTACACACACACGTACACACCCCCCCCACACACACACACACATACATACACACACACACATGTACATACACATACATAGACACATACACTCACATATACACACTGTACATTCGCTTAGATGTTTTAAAATTCTAAAATAAGATCTTTAGGTGAATGGAATTGCAATGGATCTTAGAACAGACATTTCCACAGTAAAAATAGTTTGCGATGTTAGTTTTTTATAAGAGGATCACTGAAAAGAGCAGTACTATCCAATGCTACTACGGGCTTGCTACTCAAGGAACGCTTATATGCTTTCATGCTCAAATCACAACATTTCAGCTTTGATACTGATAGCGTAGCAGTAGCACACTGAATATAGACCTTGCACTCAGTAAAACTGTACTGGACATCAAACATCATTGTAATATATTGTTATTGAGAGAAACCCAGCTAATCAGATACTGTGAAGCTTATAATTGTTACTGTGATGATTAATATTCTGTTGACAATTGTTAAGAATGAACTGATCTTTATAGTAATCACCAATATTTAATCTTATGGTGGCATTGACCATATCTTTTCAATTGTAGTTAAAGAACACCGTGTTAGCAACACATCTTTGTGCCCACTTTGGTCTGTAATGTCTTTGACAAGTAAGACTTAAGTTACATTAATAGTCCTGCTGTTGACTCATTTAGTTTGATTTTTAATCAATAAACTCGGGCTGGATTACATAGCAGTCTGAAGTGGGTCAATTCAAACATTGTAGCTGGAGCTTTCTGCTTCTGTGTTTGCTCATCCACAATTTTCTGCCCAATAAAGTAAATGGGTGAAAAATCACAGGCTGATGGCTGCAGAAGCTGAAAACTCCAAGCTGAAAACTTCAAACCTGAGATATCCAAACCAATCTAATCCTCAGATCTGAGCTTATTGGTGGAGGAAGAAGAAGCATCTAATAGTCCTCCACTAACATAGACTGCCTACCGGAATTTATCAATACTTTTGATACTTCTGATATACTGAGGTATTGTTCCAGACCGACCCTTTGTCTTTAGAACATGCGGCAGTAATAAAGTGTGTCCTATAGCAACATGAGAAGTCGCACAACACCAGGTTATCGTCCAACAGATTTATTTAAAATTACAAGCTTTCGGAGCTGTTGCCCCTTCGTCAGGTAAAGGTACAATGAGGGAAGCTACAATATTACACAGTATATAAACACAAAAAGCAATTTGTCTGCAGAGATACAATCTTTCGGGAGGCATTACATCAAAGACACATCAGAGCACAGCCAAGACAATGAGATGGGTCACAGGGGGTCCAACGTGTCAAATCCTGCTGTCTGCAGTTGAGCTTTTAACCTTTTTTTTCCCCCTTTTTGTGTTTTTTTGGGGGGGGTTTTGTGGGTTTTTTTAAAAACTGGAAAGATAGACAACGATGTCGAGTCACGTTCTGTAGCGTGACATGAACCCGATATCTCTATTGAGGCCATCCTCATGGGTGTGGAACTTGGTTATCAGTTTCTGCTCGATGATTTTGCATTGTCGTGTGTCTCCAAGGCCGCCTTCGAGACACACGACAATGCAAAATCATCGAGCAGAAACTGATAACCAAGTTCCACACCCATGAGGATGGCCTCAATAGGGATATCGGGTTCATGTCACGCTACAGAACGTGACTCGACATCGTTGTCTGTCTTTCCAGTTTTTAAAAAACCCCACAAAACCCCCCCCAAAAAAACACAAAAAGGGGGGAAAAAAAGGTTAAAAGCTCAACTGCAGACAGCAGGATTTGACACGTTGGACCCCCTGTGACCCATCTCATTGTCTTGGCTGTGCTCTGATGTGTCTTTGATGTAATGCCTCCCGAAAGATTGTATCTCTGCAGACAAATTGCTTTTTGTGTTTATATACTGTGTAATATTGTAGATTCCCTCATTGTACCTTTACCTGACGAAGGGGCAACAGCTCCGAAAGCTTGTAATTTTAAATAAATCTGTTGGACTATAACCTGGTGTTGTGCGACTTCTCATTTTTGTCCACCCCAGTCCAACACCGGCATCTCTGCATCTATAGCAACATGGGCATGCATATGCATGTGCCTGAGTGCTTTGCATGCTGCCACAAAAACAGTACTGAGGGCTGACCTATTAGAGGTCTTTAAAATTATGAAAAATTTTGATAGCATGGATACAGAGAGATTGGCCCAGAAATTCGCCTCTCCGGCTTGCCGCGGGGGTAAGGATCGCGTGCGCTCTTACCTACCGCGCCTGCCGTTGTGTTTTGGGCCCACGGGAACTTCGGGTCCTGGGCCTCTCCCAACTGCCGGCGCGCAGTGCTTGCGTGTTCCAGGGGTGTAGTTAGTGCGATGCGTTCCCTGGGATCACGTGGGTCATGGAGAGCCAATGGCAGCAGACCATCTTTCATTCATAGATTTGACAGGAGACCTGTCAAATCTGTGAATTGAAATCGGCCCCAAAAGAACAGCTAAACTTAAAATATTTTTTTTTAAAACCATCGCATTTATAAAATAACTATAGTTAAATAAATTAACCACTTTAAACAAAAATTTAAATTTTTGAAAAAATTAAAATACTTTTTAAAAGTGATAAAAATAAACTTACCTTGCTTTAAAGTATCTAAAAAAGATAAACCTGTTGAAAAAAATTTAAAATTATACTTAATTAACCACTTACCTTGTTCAAAACGGGTCTTGTGCCTCCTTTTCATTAGTGTAGTATCTTCAATGCTTACCCTCGCGTAGAAACCTGAAAAAAAATCTAAGTTTGCTGCGTGCGCGCAGCCTCTACCGCGCACGCGGTTCACCTAGGAACTGCCCCCTTCACCATACCGGAAGTTCCGGTTTCCCGCGCATGCGCAGTGCATGCAGGAAACCGGCACTTCGGGAAGCAATACAGGTGAGTACAGAGCGCGTACTCACCCGGGAAGGGCCGAATTTTTGGGCCAATGTTTCCACTTGTGTGGAAGAGCATAACTAGAGGCCATCAATATAAGATAGTCACCAAGAAATCCAATAGGGAATTCAGAAGATACTTCTTTACCCAGAGAGTGGTGAGAATGTGGAACTTGCTACCACAGGGAGTGATTGAAGCGAATAGTATAGATACATTTAAGGGGAGGCTGGACAAACATATGAGGGAGAAGGGAATAGAGGGTTATGCTGATAGATTTAGATGAGAAAAGAAGGGATGAGGCTCGTGTGGAGCATAAACGCCGGCATGGACTGGTTGTGCCGTATGGCCTGTTTCTGTGCCGTATATCCTATGTAGTACCAAGGTGAGAGGAAACTCTTGTTGGTATCAATTATAAGGGCAAATACTAAAAGCAGGCAAAGTTTGGCACTCATACCTTGGCGATCTTCGAGAGTCTGGAAAATGTCTTTCTCATCTGCTCCTATGATCTACAGACAAGGAATAATGTGTTCATTTGGTTGGCCAAGCTATTTCTAACATTACTGCGGTTCATCGGGTGCCCCTCAGCTGTGAGAAAGCAACCTTCTTTTGTAACACTTCCTGAAGAAAGACCTTCAGACCAACATCCTCAAATGGAGAATTCCTACTGCTGTCCTGCCTTGCTTCTATCTTCAACTGCTAGCAGCAAGGCTTAATTTTTTTTTTAATTGTGCAGTGCTTTAACTGTGAGCAGCAGCCCTTTAAGATCTGCTGGCTTGCCAGATATCTCACTCACGCACCCAGTGCTCTCCCCATCCATCAGCCAAGCTGTGCTTGGAACAGATGATTATTAAAATGAGCTGACCTTGGGAACTCGCACTAGGTCAGTCTCGATGCTACCTGCACACTTGCGTACAATGAATTACAGAACCACTGACACTATGACGGGACTGTGGAATTGTCCCGTTAATCCTTGGGCCGAAAATTGATCCCGGGACGCGAGAGTACGCACTGCGTACTCTCGCGTATTCCCACTCCAATTGCCGGTTTTCTGCATGCCCTGCGCATGCGCTGAAAACCGGCAATTGCTCTTCTGAAAAGGGGGCGGGTCCTGGGTGCATCGCGTGCATCGCGTGCGCGCTACAGGCTGCGCGCACGCTGTGCACTTCATGCTTTGGACGCGCAGGTAAGTAGGGAAGATTTTGGAAATGTAAAAAGGAGGAGTAAGACCCGCTTTTAAGAAGGTAAGTAGTGAATTAAGTATTTTTTTGAATTTTTTTTTACAGGTATATCTTTTTTAGAGACTTTAAAGACAGGTAAGTTTATTTTTATAACTTTTTAAAAGATTTAAAAATTTTTCAAAAATTTAATTTTTTATTTAAAATGGTTAATTTAATTAACTATACTTATTTTATTAATGTGATGGGTTTTTTTTTAATTGAATTGAGGTTTAGCTGTTATTTTGGGGGGGTGTAAGATTCATAGATTTCACAGCAGGTCTGTGAAACTTATGAATGGAAGATGGTGTGCTGCCATTGGCTCTAACTGAGTCACGTGATTCCACAGCTCGCACGAATTCACTACGCCGCTGGGATACGCAAGCCCAGCACAGCTGATGTCTGGAACATCAAGTTCGTGCGAGCTGGATCTGAAAAAGCACAAGCGAGGTGAGACATCGCGGGGAAGGCTTACCCCCGCGGGAACAGAGCGAGATCAATTTCTGGGCCCTTGTGTTTCGATTGCTATCACCAATTGAATTTGTTTCCTTAAGCTCGATTCATAGCTGAATGATGTAAAAATGGAATCAGCTTTATTTTTTGGGTTGAGAAACCTAGGTGAAGGGTCGAAACCGTCGTGAAGAGTGCCATGAAGTCTAAAAATAGAGGAAAGCATGCAGAGGTGAATCAACAGTTAGTGGTTAGGTGATGACACGTCTGTGTTTTAAAGACCGATAAATTGGAGGAGGAAGGTAAGACTAATGGGAGTAAAAGGGTTAATTTTCCACTGGCATGCTCTCAAATAGTGCCTGTAAAATGGGTGCAATGCAGATGAAAAATGGCCACTATTCCTTTGTTGCCATTCAGTGCCTGAGTAGCGCTGCACCTGAACTTCCTCTATGGCTTTCCTGGTCCACATCTGACAGCACCTGAAGAAGGCACTCCTGGAAGAATTGTGTGACAGTCCTTCTGATGGGACATTAGATTGCAATCCTTGGGGTACAACCCCTGGGAATCACCCTCCTTCTATTCCAGCTCCAGCCACCTTTAGATTGTGGTAGCCCTGCCTTGATCAGGCTCGCTCCTCAAAGCAGGTGAGCTCCCTGATGGAGGCTTGCCCACCTCAAGTCCCCTTTGATTGTGGGCTGCTTTCTCCTGTAAGAGATAAAACAGGGTTGAAGTGAGCAGTGCCAGTTACCAAACCCATGTGAGAACTAAATCAAGACAGAAAATGCTGGAAATACTCAGCAGGTCAGGCAGCATCTGTGAGAGACACCGAGTTAACGGTTCAGGCCGATGACCCTTCATCAGAACTCATGTAAGAACGAGTTGGGCTGATAAGGAAGAGAAGTAGATGATGTGGATGAGGTGACATGCAGGCTTGGGAGTGAGAAAGTTGTGTTAGGGGAATAAATGGTTTGCAAGGAAGCGGTAGAAGATAGAAGCCAGGAGGATTTTGGGACCCATGCAAAAGAATTGTGAGGGACAGAATGCATTAAGATGCGCAGTAACATATTCTACCTTGCCTCTTCTGATGAGGTCAGTGAACTTTTTATGACACTGCATCCATGAATGGCCTCCTTGTGTGCTGTAATTTTCATGATTTCTGTGTTTCTATTCAAGCACTCCAACACTCAAATTGCATTGCAAGCACTGTGATAACACGTACAATGCCTGTTGAAATTTTACACTCAGGTAAGTTTCCTGATCTCCTTATTTAGCAGTTTAACATTCATTATATCATTTCACCCACAACCTTTTGCAAAATTGGAATAATATTCACTATTTTCCACTTCTCTGGTTGCCAGCACTTGGCCCAGTGAGCCACAAAACATTCCTGCCGCAGTTCTCCTGCTTCCCTTCTTATCCCTTAAGTACTCTTAATTAGATTCCTTCTGGTCCTGACTTCTTATGAATATTCAAATAATCCTGTTGCTTATTAATGACAACTTTATTACCAACCTCAATCATCGTTGTGACCTCAACTATTCTAATGATTAGAAAGGAAATATTACTCATGCTTTGATCGGGATAAACTTAGACAAAGCTTGCGATGCTTGACACCTGAAAGGAAGACTCCTATCTTCTATGATTCTATGATTCTATGAGCCCCTCCCCAGCAACTCTTTAATGTCTCTCTGCGTCATGGACGATCCTCACGCTCCTAGATCTCTACCTGTCCTATTGAATAATTAGCCCCTGTTCTGGTGAACATTGATCAACAGCACCAAAAAAATCAGATTAACTGGTCATTTCTCTCATTGCTGTATTGGTTGTGTGCAAACTGGCTGCTTGTTTGCCTCCAATGAGCAAAGTGACTGCACTTAAAAAGTAATTAATCGGCTGTGAAACACTTTGAGGCATCCCCAGGTCATGAAGTGCACTTTATAGATCATAAATTCTTTCTTTTATTCACTGGGAGGTACAGAAAAGCAGCGTGAAGTGACTTTCCTCCCCTGGTCTTTGCCCGTCATCTCTCCAATGTCACACGGCTGAACTTTAATAACTCATTAAATTGGAAATTGCACACAAGAAAGCCGCAACGTAGCACGCTATGGGAGAGTGTATTGAGCTCCACCATACTGACTCCAGTAAACAATCATGGGCAGTCACTCACTCGAAGGAGCAGAAACCTGGTGGCTGGAAGACCAGCTGCTTAGCTGCTGGCCAGGAAATAGGACTTCACAGGACGTGCCTACAAATGAGGCATCATATCTGAGCATTCTGTCCTGGTCCGCAGTTCCATTTCATCCTTCGCCTCATCCGGCGCTTTAACAAAAAACTTTTTTTCTTCCTTTCAGGTGTCAAGGATCGCAAGCTTCAACAACTCTTGGACACCAATGCCCCTCCGGAACCTTCCATCCTTTGTTTCTTAACCTGTCCCATTACCATCTCCTTTTGCCTTGAATATCTCTCAATGTCTCTTAACCTCTCCTGCCTTCTATCCGATCACAGACCTTCCCTTTTGTTCTTTCATCCACTCCCCCCTTTCCCAGCTTCTGCACTTGCTTAAAAATCTGTTCCATTTCCTGCTTTTTTCCAGTTCTGACGAAAGGTCATCGACCTGAAACGTTAACTCTGTTTCTCTCTTCACAGATGCTGCCTGACCTGCTGAGTATCTCCAGCATTTTCTGTTTTTATATCTGAGCATGTGTTTCATTCCATTTCTTGTGTGCAAGTCAAGTGTATTGCAAAGTCTAGGGGTAACTATGGACAACTGCACCAACAGTAATTTTTCTAATGAATGCTCTGGATGGAACTATAGACACCCTGGGCTCGAATATGCAGCAGTGTTCCTTGTCTGGTTTTAACATAGAGGGAGTGCGGAAGGTGAGGTCAGGGATCAGATTGACAGAGCCATAACACAGAGCTTCAGCAGCCTCATTGCTGTCTTTTTAAATTCATTTTCAGGATGTGGCATCACTGGCAAGGCCAGCATTTATTGCCCATCCCTAGTTGCTCTCAAAAGGTGGTAGTGGGCCTGCTTGAACTGCTCCAGTCTGTGTGGTGAAGGTGCTTGGCAGTTTGATACAACTGAGTATCTTGCTAAGAGGACATTTAGCAACTTCAGAGGACAGCTAAGAGTCAACCGTGTTGGCGCAGGACTGGAGTCATACGTAGGACAGATCGAGTAAGGACAGTAGATTTCCTTCCCTAAAGGACATTAGTGAACCAATTGGGTTATTACAATAATCCAATAGCTTCATGTTCACTTTTCCTGATACCAGCTTTTAACTTCAAGAATTTTTTTAAAAACTGAATTCAAATTCTCAAACTGCCTTGGTTGGATTTGAACTCACCTTCCTCTGGATTACTGGTCCAGTGACATAGCCATTACATTATCGTACCCGCTCCCACCACAGATTGCTCGACATGCTGAACGAATGTCCCACAGCAAGGGAATGGTGGGAACAGGTAAGGATGATGGAGCTGTTTCTCAGGGCCACACCGAATCTGTCCCACCCAGCCATTCCAGTCATGTGGCTTGCAAATTGTGCCAGAGAGTAGTTTGGACCAGACAACCACTGTAGCATTACCTGTGGTGCCAACAGTTACAGGGCGATCTCATGACCCAGCAGGAGGAGGTATGGACCAGTTTCATCCCAAGAGCCATGAATTGACAGCCAGCAGCCAGCCATCATATGTACTCCTACCAATGGGGAAGCACATTGATGGAGCATCAGTTAAGTAATAAAATACATAGACCATACACTTTCACACACTGAGCACATATGGAGCTCATAGTATTAGGGAGAAAATGGATTTATTGTATGTCACTTGTGTCCTCAGAGTTTACTTGAGATGGGCTGGAATAAGATAGGAGCAGAAGCATGGTCTGGTAGCCATGGCAGTTGCTATAAGGCTAAGTGAAATGGTGAAGATAGTGCGCTTTATTGGACACATGACTGTGCATAAGGCAAAACAAGCACTTAAGTTGTCAATTAGAGCCTGCCTTGAGACTCCTCGGGCTGGATTTTGTCTTGGAGTCGGGTTGGGGTCGTGTAATCCGCATTTCGTGTTTTCCCCCCGACTCCAGATTAATGTGGATGCCTGATGCAATTTTCACTTAATTGGGCAATTGAGTTGGAGCATGTGGGAACCCATGAACTCATTAGTGTTTTCAGTCTGAAAGTCACCTCTGATGATGTCATCATTGCTGACTGCCTAGTCTCAGAGCCTGTTGGTGAGAGAGGAGTTGCCTGGACCTGGATGCAAATATGGGGGGGGGGGGGGGGGGTAGGAGAGAGAGAGAGAGAGAGAGAGAATGAGAGAATTTTTTTGCCAAGCAAGTCCTCCCAGGCAGTCTCTGAAGACATTCAATGCAGCAGCATCAGAGGCGACGTTCAGACCTAATACTACTACTACTACCTTCATCACATCTCTGTTGTAATAGTGGACCTGCAGCCGATAGTCAGCTATCCACTTGTGCTCCCGCCAGGTTTCACTGGAGTGTTTCACACCAGGCGTGCTTCACGTCAGAAGAGGGTTAAACTAGCTACAGCGTTTCAAAATGGCATTACAGAGCCAATTTAGAGCTTGTTAAGGGCTTTAATGGCCTCTCCCGCCTCTTGAAGGCGGGACGGAGTCGGGAACCCCGTGACTGATTATGTCAAAATTGTGTGGAGGCGGGATGGAGTCGGGATGGGGTCGGAAACCCCGACCCCGCAAATTTAACCCCCCACACGCCTCCAAACCCGACTCCATGGGTCATTCAAAATCCAGCCCCTCCTGTCTGTAACATGGGGAGAGCATGGACATAAACAGCCCTCAAAATGATACATTCATGTTTAATGCCTCAGCAAGGAACAATCAGACTGACTGTGAAACTGCTTTTAGAAGCTGACAAGAAAAATGATAGAGTAAATGGATCAATGAACTGAGCTACAGAAGTAACTGATCAGCAGGACTTTTGGCTATTCTCTTAAAGTTAGAATTGTTTCAAGTGCAGTACAAGGAGAGAGGGCATCCATTTTCCAGTGAGAAAGCCACCAGATCAATGTAAGGTGCAACTGAAGTTAAAAACAGAAACGATGGTATCGAATCTGTAGGAATTATTTACGACTTTCACACCTCGCACATTGGGTATTAGAGTAGGGTTCATAGACCTGAATCCACTTTAACATAAAACTCCACAGATGCACTATCTCCCAGAGATCTTTTACTTAACCACTCACGCACGGATTAAATAAGAACCCAACTTAACCTGTCCTGGAGTCTTCAAGTGTCTGATGGTCAAACCGACAATCACTTGAAGTCTGTTGAAATCTTTAGACGTCTTCTCTTCGTTAAACCAGGATACGTTTATCCTGGCCGACTGCAGTAAAAAAAACTAGGTAGTGTGTCAGTCCTTATATTCTTTTGTGCTCAGATTCTTCTTGTGGCGTTCACGTGTATACCCCAGTAATTGGCTCATTCAAGCATGGTTTTTCCCCTTGTTCATGATTGGTTCAAAGTTTAGTGGGATTACTTCATCATGTGTATCACTTGCTGCAGTTTAATGAGGGTCTTGTCTCAAGACAGTGCTGGTTGGTTCCACTGGTTCCATAGCAACCCCAGATTTGTCCTTGGCTACGACTGCTTTTTTTTTTGTCTGAGCAATATCTGTTAAAAATGTTCCTCCATATTCCTTGTTCTCAACTTGCATTTTAAAGCGGTATAGCCATAATTAAAATGTCTCTTTTGCATTAAAGTTCTTCTTGTTGTCAGGGATGTTTAAAATAGATTTCCCTTCAATCATACCAGGAAGGGCCCCAGTTCTATCCCTGATCTGTGCTGAATTGACTGATTTCAGCCTGAGGAGGGCTGGGAGGCATACAATTGTTCTCAGCATCCCTCAGTTAGGAAGGGGGGGGGGGGGGCGGTGGTGGAGTAAAAAAAACAGCCAGTGTTATCCAACATCTTCTCCCAGGTTAGGAACCCTGGGCAAATTGTAGAACTCCCCCCACCAGACCACCAGCCGCTTGGTGTGAGATCGGCTGACTCAGTGGAGTATCGATTGAACCTGGGGGACCTCCAGAGCATTTTGTCTCAATACCACACCATATACCAGCTGAGACATCAAGGAAGCTTGAAAAATGTACAGTAGGCACATTGGCGGCGGGTTGGGGTCGGATTTCCCAATTTAAACCCATAGCCCGCCCATCCTGGGAGGGGTTAAAATTCTTGCCATCGTTTTTACGATTTTTCTCCCGGTTTCCTCGCAGCAGTGACCAGGAGGTTAATCTTTAATTCCTGGAGACTCCAGGGGCAATCCTGAAGGGTTGGCGACCCTAATGCCGCCCATCTATGAACGGACAGGTTCAATGGCCACCATCATTTTGCGATCTATAAATGGCTGTTCGTGCTAACAGCAAAAATAAAGGCCTGGATTTTCATTGACCCGTGGAGTCGGGTTTGGAGGCGTGTGGGGGGTTAAAGTTGCAGATTCGGGGGTCCCGAACCCATCCCGCCCCCAACCCGCCTCCATGCCAGTTTCGCTGGCGGCGGGTACCCAACCTGTGCTGGGACCCGCCTCCCCGAGGCGGGAAGGGATTAGTGACAATTAACTGCCTGTTAACAGGTAGTTAACAGGCAGTTTTTTGCCTAATCCCTATTTTGAAAGCTGAAATGTGGGCTTCCCGACAGGTCCCAACCACTCCAAGTTAGCGAGGCGGACCGTGGGTCTGCAGGGGTTGGAGGGGTCGATATGTCCGGTGGGCAGGTGAGTGATGGGTGCATGTGTGCAGAGGTAAGTGTGTAAGGTAAGTGCAAAGTGTGGGGAAAAGTTTTACTTACCTTAACTTCCTCCTGCAGGTGTCAGCCTTTCAGTTCTCGGGAGTCAGAAATCTCACTGGCACAGAAAGCAGAAAGGCCGTGGTGCTGTCAAAAACTGCAGCCTCTGTTTTCTGTGCTGGAATGATTTCTAACTCAGCCTGAGAGGAAGGACTCAAGTTAGAAGACAAATTGTCAGTGTTTGACAGCTTCACAGAGCTGTCAAACGCTGATATTTCATCTGTCAAAAGCTCTTAACAGATGAAATGTCAATCTGTGACGTCACCTGTTGCCGGGTGGCCCTCAATTGGCCTGCTGAGCTCACTGGGCGGGCTCAACAAGGTCAATCAAAGTGAAAATGCAGTGGGTTGGCCACAAGTCGATGGAGGCGGGACTACAACCCAAAAAGTGGGAGTCCCGACTCCATCACGTCCCCAGTATCAAAATCCAGCCCAAAATGCCTCAAGTGGCAGATTTCCCCCACCACCGGAAAGGAGCAGAATTCAAGCCACAAATATTTATAGCTAACGAGAATAATCACTGAACAACCAGGGGGACCATTGAACCATTCGGCTTGTGGCCTTTACAGTTCGGAAACAAAGTCATAATTGTAGGCAGCCCATCACCAGCACTGACTGAAAAATTAACCATGAAGTAAATACGGCTGTCTGCCACTGTGGGTGTCCTGACATTTCACAATAGAACCTGGAACCAATAGTGTGGCTGATGTACTGGAACAACATGGTGGCACAATCAATCATATTGTTCCTCTGATTGCTGGCTTTACTTTACAAGGATCGAAATGTGGTACAAGCCCACTTTGAGCTGGAAAATGTTTTCAAAGAGGGTCGCGAGTTACTCGTGTGGAGCCAATTGAGCAGTTTACAGAAATAATGAAAGATTCAGCTTTATCAAAGTGGCACTCCGTGGCCCCTTAATGAGGTTGGGATGTTTGTTCAATACTTATCATTGAACTGTGTGCCTAGGGATCAATTTAATAAGAAATATGGGCCTAGAAATTCCAGTGCGCCGAAAAGCTGCCGGTGCCGGCGCCACAGTTAACGGCCGCCCACATTAATAGCGGTATTTTGGTGCTGCCCGCTGATTAACATTAGCACAGCGCTAAACCTACCGTGTAAGGCTGGTTTTCAGGCGTTACTCTCAGTGGGAGGCCCAATGTCGTGTGGTCGTAGCGTCCCTGGAGGAAGAACAGCCTTATCTTAAAGCTAGCCTGTCATTGCAGTGTCGGTCCCTTAAAGGGGAACTGCTTTCTATAATTAAAGAAATAAAAATAGGCAGATTTTAGCTCTTAGAACGCAACTGCCTTCTGAAAAAAATAAACATTAAAAGTAATTCCCAAATGGCAGTCTGCAGCTCCTAAAGCTAAATTGCCTTCCGCACTTAAAAAAATGGTAAAAGTGCTTCAGCATTAGCACAAATGGCTCAACAAGCCAGGGGCACTCAGGGTCTCACACACAGCACTCCAGCTTTGTGCAGGGGGCCAACACTGAAAGAGAGGTCCTCTACCCACTGGAGCCAGGAGGCCCTCCAGAAAGAACGATGTGAGACCAGATCACCGAGGCCGTCACTGTTGGTAATGTCGCCCCCACCACCTGGCTCCAGTGCCCAAAGAAGCATCATGACCTCAGACCAGTGGTCAAGGTCAGTGAATGCATCTTCAAAGGCCGTCTCCTACCAACTGCGCCACTAGCCTCACACAGTGCTCAATGCATGACCATCGCTCACCTACCAACAATCTCTATCAAACACATGGCACACTTCCCATTCCTAGCTTCACCTCACCCCCTTGGAGGAGGTGCTGCTGGCCATTCTTGGCAGGAGCATGGCTGAGAACTTGGCCAGCGGCGAGGCTGAAAGGATACAAGATGCTGCTATCTTCAAACACTATCCTCCTCCTTGCATGCACCTCTTGCTTTCCCGCCCTCCCCTCACCACAACTTCATCCTTGTGCCTTCCTCATTTCACACACCCAAGAAATGCAGCCTTCCCAGCCAATGGTTGACCAAGAAGAAGGAGAGGAGAGTGAAGAAGAAGAAGAAGAAGAAACACCATCACTCGATTTCACACTCCCAGCCACCAACTCTTCAAGGCCATCCTGCAAGGCCATTTGCAGTGTCCTCCACTGAAAGTCAGCAGCCTTCCACCAACCATGCTGCAGCCACTAGGGTAGTACTGTGTGACATCAGTAGGATAGGCAAAGGCACACACAAAACAGTCATTACGGGAATGCATAAGGGTGATTAGTTGATTTCTTGATGTCTTATTGGATGGATAGATGTATAAAGTTGGATTTGAAAGTTTACTTTGTGGTGGCTTTTATTTCAGCATTGTGGCTAAGAGGATGCTGTGATGGTCAGTAACAGAGGGAAAGTAAGGTGTGGGAGAAATGTTGAAAGGGGTTGTGGTCATTGGTACCGCAGACGGATGATTCCATCCTGGATATCCCGGCCAGAAAGGGACTGTCTGGGTTGCATCCTCCTCTTCTGCGCCTTCCACTTCTGCATCTTCCTAGTCTGTGTCTTCCTATTCTGCATCTTCCTCTTCCCTCTGCGAGCGGATGCTGGAAATCTGAAATAAAAGCAGAAAATGCTGGAAATAATCAGCAGGTCAGGTAGCATCTTGACCTGTGACGTGAATTCTGTTTCTCTCTCCACGGATGCTGCCTAATATGTTGAGTATTTCCAGCATTTTCTCTCTTCTCAGCAGCCTTCCTTTACCATCTGAGGCCTTGCAAGCATCCAGCAGCACTCGCTGCACACTTTAAAAAAATTTAACATTTATTGCACCAAGCCATTACTACAATAAAATATAGAAAGTCCTGTCCAAAAGCTGAAATTCAAACTTACCTGAAAGATGTGTGTGTCCCTTTAAGTAGTGCTGACAGTGTCTCTGTTTGCTGCATGCTCGCTTCTCTGAGCGAGGTTAGGACCGAAATGCTCGAAAAATCACGAGGGCCTCTCAAAATAGGCTTAGAGAGACCCTTAACGAGCATTTAATTATCTTAAGTAGCGCTATGGTCAGCTGGAGGCAGGACCGTTCCCTGACCTACAAAACCGGCACCGGCAAAATCCCGTGGAGGCAGGTTGGAGGCGGGTTTCAAACCCGCCCTCATTGTTTCTGATTTTCCCGCCTTTCCTGCCTCCAAACCCGCCTCCTCCGATGTCTGAAAATCGCCCCCAATACTTCAGTTGAGGCCGAACCAATGTTTTATAAAGGTTCATCATAACTTCTTTGCTTTTTTTACTCTATGCCTCTATTTATGAAGCCCAGTATCCCATATGCTTTTTTAACCGCTTTCTCAACCTGCCCTGCCACCTTCAATGATTTGTGTACATATACCCCCAGGTCTCTCTGTTCATGCACCCCTTTTAGGATTGTACCCTTTAGTTTATATTGCCTCTCCTCGTTTTTCCTACCAAAATGTATCACTTCGCACTTTTCTGCGTTAAATTTCATCTGCCATGTATTCGTCCATTTAACTAGCCTGTCTATGTCTTCTTGAAGTCTATCACTATCCTCCTCACTGTTCACTATACTTCCCAGTTTTGTGTCATCTGTAAATTTTGAAATTGTGCCCTGTACACCCAAGTCCAAGTCATTAATATATATCAAGAAAAGCAGTGGTCCTGGTACCGACCCCTGGGGAACACCACTGTATACCTTCCTCCAGTCCAAAAAACATCCGTTCACCACTACTCTCTGTTTCCTGTCACTTAGCCAATTTCGTATCCATACTGCCACTGTCCCTTTTATTCCATAGGCTTCAACTTTGCTGGCAAACCTATTATGTGGCACTTTATCAAACGCCTTTTGGAAGTCCATGTACACCATGTCAGCCGCATTGCCCTCATCAACCCTCTCTGTTACCTCATCAAAAAACGCGATCATGTTAGTTAAACACGATTTGCCTTTAACAAATCTGTGCTGGCTTTCCTTAATTAATCCATACTTGTCGAAGTGATAATTTTGTCCCTGATTATCGTTTCTAAAAGCTTCCCCACTACCGAGGTTAAACTGAAGTGGCTATTGATGCCGATCAGGAGGCCAGCTAACGAGGCTGAAGAGCGCTACAACACCAGCCACACTTCGACCAGGTCCATCATCGAGCAAACCATTGGGTTGTTGAAGATGCGCTTCCATTGCCTTGACTGATCAGGTGGAGCCCTGCAGTATACACCATACAGGGTCTCCAGAATGGTCGTGGTCTGCTGTGCACTGCACAACATCGCACAGCGTCGCGGCTTGCAGCTTGCTGATGAGCAAGCGGCTCAGTTCCAGCCCTCCTCAGATGAGGATGAGGAGGAGGAGGAGGAGGCTGAGGAGTGGGAGGATCTGGAGGAGGAGGAGGAGGAGCAGGAGGAGGAGGAGCAGGAGGAGGTCAGAGCGCCGGTGTCTCGACCAGCAGCAGTGGCAGCATGCGAGCACATGGCTGCCTGGGATGCAAGGGATGAACTTATCATGGCCAGATTTGTATAGGTTGCCCAAGTTGGCACATGTCCTTGGCTCCATCCTAAGACATCCTTGACAATGGACATGACTCTCTGGTCTCCTTTCACTCAGGCCACCAACCTGACAACGCAAGTGTGGCGGAGCCCGCAATGTGGAGCTGCCTAAGGCAAAAGAACAAATGCCATAACACCAACATTTTGGCATCAAATCATTTTAATGCTTTCCAACAGGGATGGCATTTCATCAATACACAGAAACATTCTCCCAATCTGCACACAGATCTTGCCAGCTGTACCCACACAGCCTTGGTTTCTTTGGCAGGCCTCTTCCTCCGAGATGAGTGGAAAAGCACCTCCCTGCTATCTGTCACCCCCTCAAACAACATTTGCAACGCCTCATCCGAGAGCCTCGGGGAGGCCCTTGCCTTGGAATTGGACATCGCGGTTTCTCAGAATATGTTGCAGGTGGTGCAGCATAGGCAGAAATCCTGTGGAATGAGCCAAGGCAGCAAGAAGCCATAAAATCAGACTGGAAAAGTGATGTCAGCAGAGGCGAGTTTCAGTCCCAAAACACAAATTGACAAAGGGCATCCCACACCTCTGAAATCAAGTGGCCAATCATGGGTAAATCGCAAATTTTTGAAAACTATCAGTGGAGGCGGGTTTCAAACCCACCCAAACCGAAACCCACCTCCATCTTGCCTCCAGTGAGAAAATAGCCTCCATTGTGTCCAATTCTGGGCACCGCAATTTAGGAAGGATGTGAAGGCCTCAGAGAGGGGGCAGAAAAGATTTACGAGAATGATTCCAGGGATGAGGGACTTCAGTTGCGTGGATAGACTAGAGAAGCTGGGGTTGTTCTCCTTAGAGTAGAGAAGATTGAGAGAAGATTTGATAGAGGTGCTCAAAATCAAGAGGGGTCCGGGCAGAGTAGATAGAGAGAAACTGTTCCCATTGGCGGAAGGGTCGAGAATCAGAGGACACAGATTTAAGGTGATTGGCAAAAGAACCAAAGGCGACATGAGGAAAAACTTTTTTACGCAGCGAGTGGTTAGGATCTGGAATGCACTGCCTGAAAGGGTGGTGGAGGCAGACTCAATCATGGCTTTCAAAAGGGAATTGGATAAGTACCTGAAGGAAAAAAAATTGCAGGGCTACAGGGACAGGGCGGGGAGTGGGACTAGCTGAAGTGCTCTTGCAGAGAGCTGGCACGGGCTCGACGGGCCGAATGGCGTCCTTCAATGCTGTAACCATTCTATGATGCTTTGATTCTATGAAGTTCCCTTTTCCTTTACACTTCTTGCAGAAGAAGACAGCCCGCAACAACCATGAGTGATCACTTACAGGAGGTACATTTAGACCACTTGCCCCATATGAGGGAGAAACCCTCAAAATCTGAGAATGGAGGCTTTAGAGCTGATGTGAAGTGAGCGGTTTTAATCAGCTCAGAGTTCAATGGAAACTTCTGCTGCTCATTCTATTCTCTTATTCACTAATTTGCTCTCTTCATTTGGACAAGCTGATTAGCGATCCTGTCGAAAGAGTGGCTGAGACTGCAGCTAAAGGCTTGTATGACAGCAGTCTGAGCATTCAGGAGCAATGCGCAGATAGACATGACGGCCTCCGTCGCGAGGTTTGCGCGACAGATCTCCACGGCGCTATCAGCCGTTCCAAGGCTGACTGCATTCTTCCTATGCTGCGCATGAGAAGCTGACAACATGTGGAATCCACCATGTGTTGAAAGCTCCTGGGCACCAGTGACTCCAACAATCTCTCCATAACCACTCAAAAGCCAGGCGACAGAAATCAGGATCCCTGCCCTCATCTGCTATGGATGGAGGCAAGCTCATTCTCTGATCAGCTACTTCCTGCCCCTGAACCCTCTACCTACCCATGCTTCTGCTCACTTGTGCTGTGTGCTTTACCCCTCAGATTATCTAAATCCCCCGGGGGATGGATCCATGCTGCTTTGCAGAGTGAATATGAGTGTCAGCATGTCAGTCAGGTGCTTGGTGACTTCAGATCTGAGGGCCCTGAGATAGCTCCTACTGCCATACCTGCAGACAACATACGAACATACGAATTAGGAGCAGGAGTAGACCACTCAGCCCCTCGAGCCTGCTCTGCCATTCAATAAGATCATGGCTGATCTGATTACTCCACATTCCCGCCTACCCCCGATAACCTTTCACCCCCTTGCTTATCAAGAATCTATCTAGCTCTGCCTTAAAAATATTCAAAGACTCTGCTTCCACCGCCCTCAAAGGAAGAGAGTTATAAAGACTCACGACCCTCTGTGAGAAAAAAATTCTCCTCATCTCTGTCTTAAATGGGCGACCCCTTATTTTTAAACAGTGACCCCTAGTTCTAGATTCTCCCACAAGAGGAAACATCCTCTCCACATCCACCCTGTCAAGACCCCTCAGGATCTTATATGTTTCAATCAAGTCACCTCTTACTCTTCTAAACTCCAGCGGATACAAGCCTAGCCTGTCCAACCTTTCCTCATAAGACAAAGGACGAGGAAATGTGTTAACAGCATATGCTCATAACAAATTGTTGCCAAATGGCCTTTGTCCAAGAGCTAGTATGAATCTGCTGATGTATGCAAGCTTTCATGTCAGTGATTGCATAACTGAATGGGATGGAGTGTGAAGGAAGGTTAGGTCCCATAGAAACCCTGGATGATGAGCAGTAGCAGGAGAAGAACAGAGGCAATAGCAATGAGGTAAACTATGAGGAGGCTTTTGAGATTTGAAGAGAAAGGTTTGAAGAGAGAGTTCCCACATACTATCACTATAGGGAAACAACTTTGTATATCGAAATTCAGTGGAGAGGCCACTTTGAACTCATCCACTCTGCAGAAGGCTTCCACACACAACTGCTGCACATATTCCACGTGCAGCATATCGACATCCTCCTGAAGGATTCCACAGCTTATCTGTGGGCTCTGGATAAATTTGACGATGCATCTATGGGTTTTGTATGAATTCCATGACCTTATCAAAAGGCTCTGTAAACCTTCCACACCACCCCTATCGTAGTTGGTGACTAAATAAGTATTGGCTAGAAGAAAAGGTAAACTTTTGAAAATGCATCTGAGGCTTGGGTTTGTATTATCAGCTGCTGTGCAGTGTGGAGTATAAAGTCACCTTGTTCTCTGCTGTAGTTGGCCCCATGAATCAGCCTTCCTAAGGAGAACCTAAACTTACAAGAAATAATAAATTGTGATCATTTACTCACAAACGTGAACCTCTGCCAAGTCTTCTGAACAACGTGCTGCTGTGTTCCAGTGTCATTGCAGCTGGGATTGACAATGGTTCTCCTTCATCCAATGCATTCTAGGCAATGTTCTGCAGAAATCAAAGACTTGTGGCTCAGATGCAAGAAATGTGTTCATGCACACAAATGTGTTGGCACATAAAAGAATGGCGCACATCCAGCAACATTCTCTGAAAACAACACAAAACATCACTTTTGCACTTTTGCACAGGATTTAGGCGACATTGCAGCTCTTATTGTTTTTTTGTCTTTGCATTTGAGCCATAGAGATGAATTCCAAAGTCTTTGATTTGTATGGACCATTGATTAGAATGCACTGGGTTGTCCAGATCACCCCACCCACCAATGCCCCCTCGGACTCTGCCAGCCAATCAATAATGCCTGCCCCAAACCGATGCTTTGGTGGTGTGGCCCCACTCCACTGGTACTTCTCCCCTGAGATGCCCTGAAATTCCCTCTATAAACCTCTCTGTCACTGCACCTCCCTCTCTTCCTTTAAGACCCTCCTTAAAACCCAGCTTTTTGACCGAGCTTTTGGTCAACTCTCCTTCTTTGGCTTGGCATCTATTTGTGTCTGTTTTCTCCACTGCCTGGGACATTAAATGTACTCGATAAATTCAAGTTGTTCTTTTTAGATGAAGGAGAACCAATGAAAGATAAAAGCCATGATAAGGGTAGGTTGTACAGTCTGTTAAAACCTCAGGCTTGATGGTCCAAACAATATATTTTTATGTTCTATAAGCAGAATTATACAAATATGGAATTCCAACACTGTAGCTTATATTTTCCACATTAGCACATTTCCGGCTGATATGTTGGAGCAGTACTGTCAACATCAATCAGATTATGAATGTAATGATATTCAATGTGATCTCACCGAAGGTATCACTTCTCACACGATTGGTACTTGTGTCCAAAACATCAATAAACAAATAAGATGATTTCTGTTTGAATAAAATTGACAGAACAACATTATATTGAACATTACAGATGGAGAAGCATCACTATTTTAATGAAAATCCTCTTGATATTGACAAAATGTTTTGTCCCTCTGCTGCTTAATGGCATGAATTGCTGTTCTGTGGTTTCAATGAGTTTTCTGCAAATGAGAAGCAATGATAAGATTATTAACTGTTTGTGGCTGGGTGGACAGAGCAAATCATTTTAACAGGGGAGCGAATAAGTAGATGATCTGAATAATAATGCAGATGTGAGAAGTGAGTATTTGGATGCAGGGAGTTTGATTAAAATGCAGATAAATGTTTGAATGTCCAAGCAATTTTCCTTTTATTCCCAATTTTCTCCCTGTCACAGTTTAGAAATCTCTGGCCAGTGAAATGGACATTAATGGATCGGCCGCCCGTTACACGCCCAGCCTGATATTCAGTTTCATGATGAATGTCAATACATGGCGGGACCCATTAGGTGGATGTGAAATGGGTGGATGAGTAGTTGAAGGGCAGTTTAATGCAAAGGGAGGGGGCGGGGGTGGTACTGGTGATGGGAGCGGACCGCAGGACTTCATTTGTTATGTTTCACAATAGTTGAACCTTTGCGATATTAGGGCATCCCTGGAATCCCAGGCAGCACTGTGAGCAGCTGGTCTGACGATGGGTGCCCCATCTTCATCCTCCTCATCCTCCTCCTCCTGCTCCTCCTCTATGTTCTCCTCACCTGAAGATGAGTGATGAGCCCCTTTGTCCTCCTCCACCTGTAATCCGCTCTGCTGCGCAATGTTGTGCAGGATGCAGCACACCAACATTCTGATGGCTTGCTCTATGGTACACCTGGTGGTCATGTGGCTCTCATTGCAGCACTCCTCAAAAAATTCAACTAGACATGACATAACCTTTACAAATCCATGCTGGCTCTCTCTGATCAGCTCATATTTGTCCAAATGCTCAGTCACTCTGTCCCTAATAACAGATTTTAGTAACTTACCCACAACTGACGTTAGACTAATAGGCTGATAATTCCCTGGTTTATCTCTCATACCTTTCTTAAATAGTGGAGTGACATTTGCAATTTTCCAATCCAAGGGGACAATTCCTGAATTGAGAGAGTTTTGGAAGATCATGACTAACGCAGCAACAACTTCCTCACCTAATTCTGTTAATACCCTGGGGCAGAAACCATCGGGTCCCGGAGATTTGTCTATCTTTAATAACATTAGTTTCTCCATCACCATTTTTTTTTTTACTTGTATTGAATCTAGTTACTGTAGTTCCTCCCGTTTATTTAGTTTTAGTTTTCCTTGTGTCTCTGGTATTTTATCCTCATCCTCTACTGTGAAGACTGATACAAAGTAACTATTTAGTAAGTCCATCATTTCCTGATTTTCAATTAGAATATCACCAGCGTCTGCCATTAAGGGACCACACTCTTTCTCTTAATATATGAGTAAAAGCATTTAGTGTTGTCCTTCATATCACTCGCAAGCTTTTTCTCGTATTCTCTTTTTGCAGCTCTTAGCACTTCCTTTGTATCCCTTTGCTGTTCTTTATAACTCTCCCAGTCTGTGAGATCTCGACTGTTGATTGCCTTTGTATAAGCCCCTTCTTTTAGCTTTATACTATCTCTCACACAAGTGCACTTTGGAGAGTGATCGAGAGCAGGAACCCTAACTGTTATTTCGGGCTGGATTTTCCCTGCGGAGGCGGGATGGTGGCGGGAGAGCTGGTTGCCGGGTTCCGGTCCCAATCCCATCTGCAGCCGCTCTCTGAAAATGATTTTCCATAGATTGGCCTTGTTAAGCCCGCCCTGCGGGGTTCCTGGCCAATTAACAGGAAGCGGGTCTGATGATGTCATTTGATGACGCGTCATCAGCCGGTTTCCTTAAAGGGACCACAGCCACATTGATTTTGACAGTTGTGCTGTCAGTGTTTGACAGCATTGAGATGCTGCAAACACTGACAAGCACTGCACAGAGGTGCACGGCTGCACCCAGGCTCTCGCATGACTCCCTCCATATGCTTATGGAGGGAGTCACAGCACGCAGGGAGATTCTCTTCCCTTCCCATGGGCAGAAGAGATCTCCCCAGGAGATCAACGCAGTCTGGTTGCACATTGCACAGGAGGACACAAGCAGGGATGTCGCCAGCAGTTCCTGGGTGCAGTGGCGCCAACCTTTCAATGATCTCAGTAGATCACAAAATGTTACTGCAAAGCCACACTCAAACTCACCCTGCTGTGCCACTCATCACATCTCCATCACTCTGCTTTCTATACCCTATTCCTGCAAATCCTCACTCACACCAACTTACCTTGAACCTCCACCCATTCATCTCTATCTACATTATCACTTCCCCATCTCACTAGCCACCCCTCACACTCACCCTCATCCTACTGCAAGCATACCAACTAACAACACACAAGGGTAGGCACTTGAGAGGTTAGCCAATGTTCATGTGAAATTTCTGTTAATGTGTTGTCATATATTGAAATCTATATTTTCAACACTTCACCTTATTGGACAGATCTGTGCGCACCTTGAGAAGTGTCTTAGTGAGTTCCAGTGAATGTTGAGATATAACTCCACCCCACTCCCCCCGCTATTGTGATGAGTGTGCATGGAATGGCTTGGACATTAAAGGGATGCTTTACGGTGCTGGTGTGGGATAGTGTTAACCTGGCACATCATGTGGCAGCCAGGGTTTACAGCGTCAAGTGAAGTAAATCTGGCCATGGTGATGCTACTGCTGGCCTCCCGGGCAGCAATGTTGTCGGGTGCTGATGCCCTGTGTCCTGTGCAACATCAGGTGATGGCGGAGAAGGTTGGTGATGTTGTTGGTGATGTTGGTGTGCTTGGTGATGTTGGTGTTGGGGCTGATCGTGGAAGGATTCCGGGGACCAAGTGACGTAATAAAGACTCACTACGCACTTGAACATAAAGCAAGGCTTTAATCAACTTGTAACAAAACATGGAGGTCTAGTTAGCAGTCACTAGCTTCCTGTTTCCAGATTGTCTCTGCCCAAGGTGGGCCCATGCCTGAGTATTTATACTCCCTGGACGGCGCCCCAGCTGGCCGCCCAGTAGTACTTCCTGAGTTGTTTCTTGCGATTTATGACATTCTTCCTCCCTAAAAGGTTTGGAAGTCCAGTCTTCCTTTAACGGACTAGGCGGACCAGAAATAGCCGCAGACGTTTAGCTCTCTGCTTGTGACTGGAAGGCACGTCTCCCCGGACCGTGTCCTGGTCCCTGGGTCGCTTGGCCCGTACCGGTAAGTCAGTAGAGTCCGCGTCATCTTGATCATCCTGTGGAGGACTGGGAATATCATGACTCCGGGTGCGGGTCCCCACAGGTGCTGAGCTGGCCTCATCCCGGGTCGTGGCTGGAGATTGTCCGGCGTCCTGGTTTCGGGTGGCCATCCTACGGGGAGCGTCCAGCTCCCTGAGTTGATCCGGTAGCGTTGCCGGCAGATCCCCCGATGTCCCAGGCGGGGCGTCATTTTCATAGGGGTGCGGAGTGTTGATATCATTGTCGGGGGATCCTTCATCATTCGGGCCCGTGTGACCGGTTGGGCAGGGAGCCAGATCTCGGAGCGAGACGGTGGTCTCCCGGCCATCAGGGTACCGTACGTGCGCATACGTGGGGTTTACCTCCGTTAACTCCACCTCGTCAACGAGAGGGTCGTTTTTGGCAGACCGGACGAACCTCCGGAGTAGCACCGGGCCTGGAGCCACCAACCATGACGGTAGAGACGTCCCATGTGTAGAGCGACGCCGGAATTTGAAGAATCGCTCATGAGGCGTGACATTAGTAGACGTGGAGAGAAGAGACCTGATAGAGTGTAACGCGTCGGGGAGCACCGTTTCCCACTGCTGGTCCGGCAGGTTGCGTGACCTTAGTGCCAGACGGACAGCGTTCCAGATGATGGCATTGTATCGTTCAACCTGTCCGTTACCGATTGGGTGATATGGTGTCGTCCTACTTGAGGCGATTCCCCGTTGGGAGAGATAACTTTTAAGTTCACTCGACATAAAGGAGGGACCCCGATCAGTGTGGATAAAATTGGCCGTCCCGCAAAGGGAAAAGACCTGATCGAGGCATTTAATTACCGTAGAGGTAAGCATATTAGGGCAGGGGAAGGCGAAGGGAAAGCGTGAATACTCGTCCACCATCGTAAGTAGGTAGGTGTTCCTTGTCGACGAAGGCAATGGCCCTTTAAAGTCTATGCTGAGCCTCTGCATAGGCTGCATTGCATGTATGAGTAAGCCATCTGATGGGCAAAAGAATTGTGGTTTCAATTCTGCACAAATCCTACAGGAGGAGCATGTTTTCTTTACGTCCTCGGTTGAAAATGGTAGATTTTTGGAGCGCACAAAGTGCAACATGCGGGTCACACCAGGATGGCATAAGTCCATATGCAAATCCGCCAGAGTCGACGTTGACATTGAGGAGCAAAATGCCCGTGTGAAGGTATCTGGGGCCACGTTCTGTTTGCCGGGTCGGTAACAGATAGTATATCCAAAGGCAGCCAGCTCCATCCTCCAGAGTTGAATTTTATTATTTTTGATTTTCGTGCGCCTCCGGTTATCCAACATGAAGGCCACAGAGCGCTGGTCAGTTATAAGCATAAAATGACGCCGAGCAAGAAAATGACCCCATTGGCGTACAGCCTCGATGATGGCCGTAGCCTCTTTCTCGACGGGGGGGTAATGGAGCTCACTACCCTGCAAGGTTCTGGATAGGAATGCCACGGGTCGGCCACCTTGATTCAAGGTAGCGGAGATCGCCACCTCCGATGCATCGCATTCGACCACAAAAGGAAGATTTTCGTCAATGGAGCGAAGCGTGGCTTTCTCCAGCTGTCGTTTGAGGAGGTTGAAGGCAGAAATAGCTGTAGCTTCCAATGGAAAAGACTTCGCATGGAGCAGGGGCTGTATTTTATCGGAGAAGTGTGGTATCCATTTTGCGTAATAAGCAAACATGCCAAGTGCCCGACGAAGAGAGCCGAGGTTCGTCGGGGGAAGGAGCTCCTGAAGTGGACGAAGTCGCTCTGGGTCCGGTTTAATAACACCGTTTCCCACCCAGTAGCCAAGAATGTTCACCGATGGCACCAACTTCACCGATTTGGATTCGTTTAACGTTAAGTGGCGACGGCGGAGTAAGTCAAAAAATCTCTGAAGATTGGCGTCATGCTCCTTTTGATCATGGCCGGCAATAGTGATATTGTCTAAATACGGAAAGGTATCTGTCAAGTTCTCTTGCCGGACTAGGCCATCCATGGCCCGTTGGGAGACGGCCACCCCATTGGTGACCCCGAATGGAAGGCGGCGAAACTGGAAAAGCCGACCATTGGCCTCAAAGGCTGTATACTTCTTGTCGGAGTCTTGCAGTGGCACCCGATGGTACGCGCTTTTTAAATCGAAGGTCGAGAATACCTTGTATTTGGCAAGGTTCTTGACCATGTCATCTATGCGTGGCAGCGGGTAGGCATCCAGATCGGTATATAGATTAATAGTCTGCGAATAATCGATACACAGACGTTTTTTATGTTGTTTTAAGGGATTCCTCACGATGACGACCTGAGCCCGCCAGGGAGATGAACATGGCTCGATAATACCGTCGACTAAAAGGCGAGAGATTTCCGCCTCAATAAACGCTCGATCATCTTGGCTAAAGCGCCGCGATTTGGTGGCTATGGGTTTACAGCGGGGGGGGAAGATTGGCAAACAGGGAGGGTTCACCGAGTAAGGCCGCCGAGAGTGCACAAAACGGCACCTTAGAAATGGTAAACTCCGGCCTTGACCCTCCAAACTCAAAAGTGATCTTCTTGTGCTGCTTCTGGAAGTCCTGTCCCAGAAGCACATCGCTGCATAAGTTTGCGAGTACTCCGAGCCGGGTGGAGAGATACGTGCGGCCGTTGAGGATGAGGTTGACCAGACAGAAGCCAGAAGAATTGGTGGTCAGAGTCGTCAGAGCCATTGCAATCTCCCTGTCCGAGGGATAAATGTGCAGTTTTAACCTGTTGACAGCCCGCTTACTAATGAAGCTGTCAGAGCTGCAGGAGTCGATTAGCGCGCTTAGAGTGTGCCCATTTACTGAAACCTTCGTGGCTGCATGGGACAAACTTTGGGGAAAAACAGCCGTGATGGGAGGAGGGGCAATTTTCCCTTCGGCAACTGTAGCCTTAACAGTAGTTCTTGGGGGAGGAGCAGCTCCATAGATAGCAGCTGTGAAGCTAACAGGAGCTCTCGACCGGTATACTTTAGAGGAGCGGCCTTTCTTGTTAGCAAAGGCCCGTGACTGGCATACCTTGGAAAAGTGTCCTTTCTTGCTGCAATGATTGCAGGTCACATTACGAGCCGGGCAAAATTTTCTGTGATGGCACGCCCCTCCACAAAAGAAACACTTTCTTCCTGATTGCCAGGATGCTGCTAGGGCGGGGTCGTCATCAGCGAAGGCCTCTAGGGTAGGGTCGTCGTCTGTTAGAGTAGAGTCAACATCAGTGGGGGCATCCGCCCGAGACCTACCGAAAGACTCATTAAAGGAGATAGCCGCCGCCCGTGCACGTGGTGGGAGATAAGTGTCTGCATTTTTCTTGGCCAAGTCCAAGGAACACGCCTGGTCATAAGCAGCCCGTAAATTGAGGGTTTTATTTTCCAGCAGGCGCTGACGTATAAAAGGGGACGCGATTCCATTGATAAAGGAATCGCGGATTAGTTCCTCTTGATACTGTTCAGCTGAAACTGGTTTAAGGTTACAATCCTTGCTGAGCCTGCGAAGTTTCTGGAGAAATTCATCGAGTGATTCCCCAGGCTGCTGCCGAGTTGTGGCCAGTAGGTGTCGAGCAAAGATTTCATTTGGGGACTTGACATATAGCTGCTGTAAGATTTCGATAGCAGTGTCATAGTCTATACAGTCCTCAATATAATCATACACATGAGGAGACACGTAGTTGATAAGCATTCGTAACTTATTAGGGACATCCGCCCCACATTCTTCAAGAAAGTTGCTAAAGGTACGAAACCAATGCTTCCATACCTTTGCTGCCGCAGGTGCATTCGGGTCCAGGTCGAGACGAGCGGGTCTAAGGAGTTTTTCCATGATGGATCAGTTTCTTGCCCAAGTTCCCTTCTGTGGTTCGAGTTGCAGCTGAATGTTCCGAATCACCCAAAGCGTGGAGACGATATCAAGTTGATTAAATTGACGTAATAAAGACTCACTACGCACTTGAACATAAAGCAAGGCTTTAATCAACTTGTAACAAAACATGGAGGTCTAGTTAGCAGTCACTAGCTTCCTGTTTCCAGATTGTCTCTGCCCAAGGTGGGCCCATGCCTGAGTATTTATACTCCCTGGACGGCGCCCCAGCTGGCCGCCCAGTAGTACTTCCTGAGTTGTTTCTTGCGATTTATGACACCAAGGTCTGATTTTTTGAAGGGCACCGATGTTGCTGCAATAGATGGCAGCTGCAGTTGAGATGACAGAAGCGATCTGTCAATGGTGAGAGAGGTTGTTCCAATGAGGTGTCACTGGATATGCAGTTGGCTCTAAACACTTGCAAGCTAAAGAAATCTCTATATGTCTCACAAATGCAGTAACCAACAGCCCTTCATTTCTCTAGCCTAGGAGCGCTGATGCCAATTGCAGCACCCCAACTCTTTTCATAACTGGGATCAGATAAGTTAACTCAGCCTGGGGATCAAACCTGGGCCTTCTGGTCTGTATACCACTACCCACTGAGCTTCTTATCTTTATTCAATATATTTACATTGATTTGCCATGTGAAAAGATGGTCCCACTGAGGTAAGCAAATGCACAACCCTTTGGACTCATGCAAACATTAGCATACAAACACTTACAACATCTTTCGGGTTAACATTTCCGTAAAGTTGCTAGCTGAGCAACAAGTGCTTTTGGAGTGACCACTCAGTTTGTTTTAGTGACCCAAACCTCCAGAATGCACAAGAGTAAAGAGTGTTCCCCTGATGCTGCTAACAGATATGACAAAAAATATACCTCTTATTTAACACACTGTCTATACACTAAGAGGAAGAGACAGTCCATCATGGTGATTGAGCAAAGGTGGGGCAACTTAAAGTGGTGTATGAAGAATAAAATAGTACACGAGCCCAGGCTACTGGGGAAGGACCTAGTAAGAACAAGAAATCCTGCATCCTTTGCATTAGCATTTGGGAAACCTGTTGGTAAATATAATCTCTGATGTGTTCCACTAACCAAATGAACTATATACAATAAAGTGCTCCTCAAGCAGCACTCACCTGAGATCAACAGTGTAGCACATATGACTAGATTATGCCAGATATGTCCCCCATGAGCCAGGTTCAATCATTCTTTATTGATGCACAGGCACAGACAGGACTGTATGAAGTATATTGAAATAAAGTTCCCTTTCAAGATCCTCACAGATGTGAAGCACTTTCTATTTTATCCGTTATGTCCTAATGATGTGAATATCTGTCTGCTCCTGAAAGATAACTCAGGGATAGAGCAGTCTTTTGGGAGGGTCGAACTATTGTTTTGCTGATGTTGCTCATTTTGTTGTCATCTGTTCATTGTATAAAAAAGAGTTTGGTTCCTTTGTGGACTCAGTCCTATTACAGTGCATTGTTTATACTAATCCAATACAAACAGTAAGAAATGGAGGTGGCTGCAGTTTGATTTCCTTCGGAGTGCTCCTTTGGAAGTCCATAAAGTGTACTGAATAGCTCCTGCGTACTAATCTCTGATGGAGTGACTCCATGTGAATGCTAAAGGAAGTGTTTTTGTAATGGATCCACAATGAGGAAGGCTTCAGTAAAAATCTGTTATTTATGAATAGGACAATTTATAGCTAAATATCAGAAAACAATGTTTATGGCTTTACAGAGATTTATGAGTCAGTGTAACTGAGTTATGGATGGGCAATAAATGCTGGCCTTGCCAGCGACGCCCACATCCCATAAACGAATAGGAAAAAAAACTGTTTCCTATCAGACACAAATCTATTTCTGAGCAATGGTTGAGTTGCTCTGACCTATTGCTTATCACAGCAATCAGTGATTATAGCAAACACATTCCCAGAGCTATTTTCTTAAAATGTAATTGCACCTCTGAATTTGTGCTTCATGCCAAGGCTCGGAATGGCCAGACCAAAGCAATAGTGGAATTTAGATGCGCTCTACCCTTGCAGGGTTTGCATCCTCTCGATAAAGCTCTCTGTTTACTTTACTGACTACCTTCAGAAAGTTAATTACATTCCAATGATTTCTGCACTGAGAAATCTCCAGCTGACATCCCGGCACAAATTCTTAAAAAATCCTTCCTTAATTGACTTGCCTCACACTGCCTTCCATACAACTCAGGGAAGGGATGCTGGCTTCTTGTTGCTTTTGACCCCTCACGGTTAGTCATATTTTTCTCCTCAAGGAGCTTCTTTTCCAATATAAAGCTGAAATTGCTTTCTGACTGTATTAGACATGCTTGATGCTTTGTTCCTAGCCTCCTTGGAGCTGCCCCAAAACCATTATTCTTGATTTTCCTGTAGCAGACTATCCCCCAGCCTCTCTATCACTGTCAACTGTCTTTTTCTCCCCCAAGTAATGCCTTACTTTTTTCTAATAGCAACTCCATCCTCGGAATAATTTTACTTTAAATGCAACTAAGGAAATGTCTTTTCACCAGTGGCTTCATTTTTTTTGATTGCAGAAATGACAGCTCGCCAGCATTATCCAAATCCTTTCCCATGTATAAATTACTTAGCCCTCCTGTGGCCTGTGTTTCATGCTGCATCGTAACTATCCAAATGTTCTTGATACTGCTAAAATGTTTTGGATAAGTAAAACAGTCCACAGCGAGCCCTGTTTGTTATTTATAGTTGCGAACGATAACTAATCCTTCTTTGGTTATTCACGATTTCTTATTCCTTTGAGATGTTTCGGATGGCTTATTCCCACCGTTGGTTTTTGTCCAAACCACCTGCGTGTACCAGCTGTGGCTGTCAGCTGTTGTGCAGCGCACACAATGATCCTTTCAACTGCACACAGGTGCTGGATTTAAACAGGAAATGGCCACTCCGCTCCGTAACCGCTACCTCAGGCTGGGCTTTAAACCCAGCCATAAAAATACTTGAAGCTCTGCTCAAGAAAAATTCCCAAAAGTAATGCACACTGTGCCTCATTGGCAGTGTAGTTGCAGCATGCAGGCACGTGGCTTGATCTTGCGACAAGAAGCAACAAATGCAGGAAGATTTGTAGCAAAATCAGTTCTATAAAGAACACATTGTTGATTTTACTTCAGATAATGAACAAAGGAATCCCTTCTCCAGTCAGATTTATAGATCTCATTGGGTGAAATTACTACGGGGTGCAGTCGCATAGTGGTTATGTTACTGTACTAGTAATCCAGAGGCCTGTACTGTTGATCCAGAGACATGACTTCAAATCCCACCACTGCAGCTGGGGAATTTAAATTCAGTTAATTAAATAAATCTGGAATAAAACTACTGGATTGTCGTAAAAACCCATCTGGTTCATTAATGTCCTTTAGGGAAAGAAATCTGCCGTCCTTACCCGGTCTGACCTATAAATGACTCCAGGCCAACAGCAATGTGGTTGACTCTTAACTGCCCTCTGCGGTTCAAGAAGGCAGCTCACCTTCTCAAGGTGGCTGTAATTTGATTAGGAATGGGTAATAAATGCTGGCTTTGCCAGCGACGCCCGCATCCCATGAACTAAAAAAAACCAACACGCTGCCTGAAATTCTTTTCCATTGAAGTCAATAAAGGAAGAAAATATTGGGCAGATTGTAAAGCTGGCTGCTGATGTGCTACTGCCCGTTATGTTCTGTCCTGGCCATGAAAAATGTCACCTCCGTCCAGTCTTCAGTGGCATGAATATCAGGTCTTACATCAGCAAGCTGTGTAAAAGAGAACACCAAGGAGGGAACATGATCCAAGTTTTTCTGAATCATGATAGGATTCACTGGGTTTGATGCACATTGGTTCTTCCTCTGCTGGAGGGCGTGACATAAACCAAGAAACTAAGCAAAACCTAAAAACAAGCTACTCCACACTAACTGTTAACTGATGGATGCTCTGGTGCTGTGAATGACAGCTGGTTTAAAACGTCAGAAAATAATGGGCAGATACCTGATTCAACAGGGAGTAGTGAGATCTATCTTTTGTGCTGTAGAAAGGGATAGGAAAATGGCCTAAATTGGTCTTATAAATGTGCCAATATAACAGGCAACTTTGATGAATTGAATGGGTTTTTCTTATTTGTTACCTTCTTGTGATCATGTATGGCCAAGCAACATTCAATGAGTTTAAGAGTAAATTGCTCAAAACCATTATACATAAGTTATTCACGAAAGATCTGAAGAGGCACTTAATGCCAGGTGATGCCTACAGATATACTTTGATCCTATTTACTATAATTACACTGAGTGAGAGACAGTGATCATGAAAGAAAAACTCAGACAAAGTTAGTTTGAAGATATGTTAATAATTCAGAATAGCATGTAATCAAAGTTGATAAAAAAATGCATTTTTTTAGGAATTTTAACTATTGTAATGCAAAATTTGCATATAGGCTGTAAGAATGAGCACCAGAAATATACAGTGAATAGGATTGAGTCAGGAGGAGATTTAGAAAGGGACCTGGAAGTAAAGATTGATTCATCACTTTTAATATCTGGACAATATGGCAAAGCAATTAAAAAGCATCCAGATGCTGGAATATGTAACCAGAACAGTAGAGTGCTCTCCAGAGATTGTGTACTGGGTCTGTACATCAGTTAGACCACAGTTCAGTATTATGTTCATTTCTGGTTACTGTATCATAAAAATGTATATGCAAGTATTTGAAAGGATTGAGAAATGATTATCCAGACAACCCCAGCTATAATGGGGGGAGGGGGAGCTATTAGGAAATTTAGAGAAGCTTAAATTCCACAATCTAGAAAGGAGATTAAAGGAGGACCTTGCTGAAGGTAAACAAAATATTAAATGGTAAACAGACTTAAAAATAAACCAGGAACATAGGACATAAATTTAAATTAGTGAAAGATGGAGTGCTAAAGATTTGGAGGGAAAAATTCAGTTGGTTGCGCCTCCCGTTAGCGCATTAAGGGGACGCTAATGGGGCGCAAAGCAACTAGCGCCTGGGCGCGGCGATGTTTGCGCCACTCGCGAAATTAACTAGACATTTTGCGGCGGCGCTAAACAGTACCACCACGATCTCCTGCGCCGGCAGATCGTGACGTCAGTCGAGTGCGCAATGCCCCAGTAGCGCCCCGGAGCGGATATTGAGTGATGCCCCCTGCCTTACTGCCTGCCGCTAGCAACGACAGGTTGAGGGGAGCATTTTGTAGCCAGGAAGGGACTGGGGGAGCGCTATTTAAAGGCGACCACTTCCTGCCTTTTTTTGTTGGCGACATTTTTGAACCACGCATTCTGAGAGAGAGAGAGAGAGAGACTTCTGGAGAGATTCAACGCTGTGTGAAGGAGTTTTGGGTACTGAGCAGCACTTTGCAGATTCATTTTGATTTGCCCTTCCTTGTATCAATTTAGAAGAGACTGTGGGGGCTGCACTCTGAGCTCTTTCCCTGGGCCTCTCCATTGTTCTTTCCAGCAGATTTGATGTACAGGTCTCTCCAGGCCGAGATTCAAGGTTGCAATGAGCAGGATGTGGATGGAAAGCAAGATCAACCCTCCCCTTTAAGAACTGGCCGGGGCCATTGTGTCTGTGTTCCATTGCTGACTGACATCACAAGAGCTTCGCCAGCACTCTGAGTTAGCGCCTCGCTCCTCGGCCTTTGCGCCTTGAGACAGATGTGTAGCGCCTGATTTAGCGCTCCAATCACCTCCAGGGGCGATAAAAGTCAAGTTTGCAGTCGGAGGCGATAATTAGCGTCAGGCGCTAATCTTTGCGCCCGGCTGATAATTGCGCCCCAAACGGGGCGATACTGAATTTTTCCCCCCCAAGGGAACCTTCTGTTGAACAGGATAGCAGTGGTAAATATTCAAAAAGAGGCTGAATGTTGCAATGGGAGAGTTAATATACTGGAGGGATGAGCTTCAATGGATTGAATAACCTTTTCATGTCCTTGATTTTTCTTATGTTCTTGTGTGGCCTGTCATGGGACTGGCTACATCGGTTTGAAATGTTCTGGGTGACAGCACAATTGCTAAGTGTTCAGTGATTATGTTTTTGACACAATAAGCAGCCTCAGGAATTCTCGACTGTCAGTCTACAGCAGCTCAAGGTTGGACTAGAAGGAGAGGGACTCTCGCCACCACTACATGAGCGATGAAGGCAGAAGAGACTAGAAGCCAAATCACAAAGAGATATATTATCTGCAGAATGAAATCTGAAGAGGGAGCAGAAATCTTCAGTGAGACATTGTAGTATATATGGGGGCAGTATCATAATTGTCATTACAGTACTGTAAGCATTAGGAGTGCATTGGCTGATTTAAATGGCAATTTGCAATCTCTGATGTAGGATTAACACAGCAGTAAATGTTTTAAATGAGTGGACTAAAACACAAATTATTGCTGAGGGCATCCAATTAACTTATGTTAAGCTGAAAATCCTGAATTAATTTATGCTGTAAAATCTGAACTGTTGCATGGTATACCCTACCAGCATTACGCGACACACAGGCCAGGCCTTGCCTACACAGTTAGCCTAATCCAATACGATTGAAGTCATTTTTAAAAAATATGCGTAACAACAGGTCAGAAAAAATGAGCCTATATACAATGTTGCTGTATATCGAGGCATCATGCACAAATACCGATGAATCTCACTCACACTGGTGCACACTGCAATATGTATAACAAACCTGCTTTGCATCACATTGCATTACTGGAATATTTGGAATGCATACATTGGGCATAACTGCAAGTGCAGTATTTACATGGAGGAAATCATTTCTCTGTTGCAGCTGGCACAAATGAACATAATAATGATACCAGGACCATTAGACTACAGATTGTCACACGTGAGTGAACATTCCAGAAACCACTACCCAGGAGGGTGAACGTATATGAACCATGCTTGACCAACCACCAGCAGCCTAAGATGGCTTTCAGGATTTCAACCCACGAGTCTTCCTGTTAGCATATCACAAGACAAATCAACTTTTTCACTGGTCCGAAAGGTGTCAGTATCAGCCAATCCGATCAATCAGAAGGCAAGACTGGGAGCGTTCGGGATAACCAGGTTTACAGGCAGCCGAACCAGCAGTTCTTAAAGGGACCAAAAAGGTACGTTTTTAAAAAAAATACTTAGCTGAATGTGGAACCGGCTCCTCGGCAGTGCTGAGGATCATTGCTGGCCTCCTCCTAATTGCCTCCCCACTCCTTATTGCCCCCTCTCTCTCGGCCCTTCCGGAAGGCAGTCCTCCCAACTTTGTCCACGCGGATCCAGCGAGCTGTCTCTGGAAGCCCGATTGGCGTTCGCAGCTCATCGGCAACATGCTGATGATGCCAGGTTTCTGGAGCGCGCTCTCAGCGCGTCGCCTATCTCAGGCCCGGAAATTGGCCGAAACAAATTTACACCCCTTTGTATTCCTCAGAGGAACTTCTGGGTCACGGCCAATGTCAAGGTTTATTTTCTTGAAGACTGATTGCAGCCACATTTTTGAGATAAAGATAGAGTAAATTTCCTGGTGTAAATGCATTGGGGCGATTTTTGTCTGCACCTGGTAAATGAGGGGTGGAGGGGGGTGGGTTTGTCATACTTATCCACCTTGAGTTCTACGAACTTTCTGAAAACCAATTCCTTTTCCACAATTATCTCTGACAATTGTTCCATGTCCTCCTGTAGGACTCCTCATTCTCACTTCACCATCATTTGCAAAAGAATCGATGCAAAATATTTATCTGATACCACTGCTGTATGTTGATCCTCCACTATTAGACATGCCCTTACTATTTCCATTTAGAGTAGTCAATTTTAACAGGCAGCTGTGTGGAGTGACGTTAATAATCAATAAGAGTGCAGTAGATTGCTTAATGCAAAAAGAAGTTTCAAAACAACCACGGCACACTGGGATTGAAGTCTTCTCACTTTGCTGGTTCTGTTCATGCAAAATTGTTTGGGTCTACAACTTTCCCCAATTCAGCATAAATGGACAATTTATCATCGGACACAAGGACGGCTGGCATAGGAAATAACAACGTTTGTAATTGTGCAATTGGGGATGACCTTGTGAGGTTGGGCCAGAGGAGAGAGCTTTTTCTGCCTCTGGTGTAACAGATCTAGGAATACCAGACGTTGACACTGGGTGCTCAAAGTGAAGCTAATGCTATTTTCAAATTGATATGTTTCAGATCAATAATCGCAAGAGTAAAATATAAAATGAATCGCAAATTACTTTGGCAAAAGGTTTTGCTGTGGTAAATCCAACATCACAAAAACATTATCGGGTCATGATCACGTTGCTGTTTGTGGGGCCTTGCTGTGCGCAAATTAGCTGCCACATTTCCTACATTACAATTGTGACTACACTTCAAAAGTACTTCATTGCCTGTAAAGTACTTTGGGAAGTCCTGAGGTCATGAAAGGTGCTATAGAAATGCAAGTCTTCCTTTTCTTTTTTTAAATTTAGAATGCACTGCATGTTTGCATCATTGTAGGTGCTGTATTGTAAAAGGTTTAAAGTCACAAATGAACATGATTCTAGGGCTAGATTCCCAATGAAAGGAACTGATCACTGTATAATTGTATTAAAGTCCCTGCACTATTATTTTTGTGTTTCAAATATCTGTATCTTTGGCTTGAAAGGCAGAATTGCAGTAAAATGGCACCACTATCACTGAGCTTCCCATTGTCCCAGAGATATTGGGGAACATAGGGTCTAATGAGAGGGAGGAACTGAATGAAATCAGTATTCGTAGGGAAATGGTGTTAGGGAAATTGACGGCATCAAAGGCCGATAAATCCCCAGGGCCTGATAATCTACATCCTAGGGTACTTAAGGAAGTGGCCCTAGAAATAGTAGATGCATTGCTGGTCATCTTCCAAAATTCTATAGACTCTGGAACAGTTCCCATGGATTGGAGGGTAGCTAATGTAACCCCACTATTTAAAAAAGGTGGTAGAGAGAAAACGGGGAATTATAATTATAAAACGTAAGCCTGACATCGGTAGTGGGGAAAATGCAAGAGTCCATTATAAAAGATGTAATAGCAGAGCACTTCGAAAACAGTGACAGGATTGGACAAAGTCAACATGGATTTACAAAAGGTAAATCGTGCTTGACTAATCTACTGGAATTTTTTGAGGATGTAACTGATAGAATAGATAAGGGAGAACCAGTGGATGTGGTGTATTTGGACTTTCAGAAGGCTTTCGATAAAGTCCCACATAAGAGATTAGCATGTAAAGTTAAGGCACATGGGATTTGGGGGCAAGGTACTGACTTGGATAGAGAACTGGTTGGCAGACAGGAAGCAAAGAGTTGGAATAAACGGGTCTTTTTCCGAGTGGCAGGCAGTGACTAGTGGGGTACCGCAGGGATTGGTGCTAGGACCCCAGCTATTCACTATATATATATTAATGATCTATATGAGGGAACTAGATGTAATATCTCCAAGTTTGCAGATGACACAAAGCTGGGTGGGCATGTGTGCTGCGAGGAGGATGCCGAGAAACTCCAGTATGATTTGGACAGGTTGGGTGATTGGGCAGAAGCATGGCAGAAGCAGTATAATGTGGATAAATGCGAGGTTATCCACTTTGGTGGCAAAAACAGAAAGGCAGATTATTATCTGAACGGCAATAGATTGGGAGAAGGGGAAGTGCAACGAGACCTGGGTGTCCTTGTGCACCAGTCGCTGAAGGTAAGCATGCAGGTACAGCAGGCGGTTAAGAAGGCAAATGGTATGTTGGCCTTCGTAGCGAGAGGGTTTGAGTACAGGAACAAGGCTCTCTTGCTGCAGCTGTACAGGGCCTTGGTGAGACCACACCTTGAGTATTGTGTGCAGTTTTGGTCGCCTTATCTGAGGAAGGATGTTCTTGCCATGGAGGGTGTGCAGCGAAGATTCACCAGGCTGATACCTGGGATGGCAGGAATGACGTACGAAGAGAGGTTGGGTCGATTGGGCTTATACTCACTGGAGTTTAGAAGAATGAGAGGAGATCTCATTGAAACTTATAAAATTCTAACAGGGCTAGACAGACTGGATGCAGGAAGGATGTTCCCGATGGCGGGTGAGTCCAGAACAAGAGGTCACAGTCTAAAGATAAGGGGTAAGCCATTTAGGACAGAGATGAGGAGGAATTTCTTCACCCAGATAGTGGTGAGCCTGTGGAATTCTCTACCACAGAAGGCAGTTGAGGCCAAGTCAGTAAATATATTCAAGAAGGAGTTAGATATACTTCTTAAGGCTAAAGGGATCAAGGGATATGGGGAGAAGGCAGGGACAGGGTACTGAGTTTGGATGATCAGCCATGATCTCATCGAATGGCGGAGCAGGCTCGAGGGGCCAAATGGCCTACTCCTGCTCCTATCTTCTATGTTTCTATGTTTCTATGTCAACATCCTGGGAATGACCAGAAGGTCAACTGGAACAGCCATATTAACAATGTGGCTGCAAGAGCAGGGCAGAGGCTGGATACTCTGTGAAGATTAGGTCATATCCTGACTCCTCAAAGACTCTCCACCATCCACAAAAAATCACGGGATTGGGGGTAATATTCTGGCATGGATAGAGGATTGGCTATCTAACAGAAGGCAGAGAGTTTGGATAAATGGTTCATTCTCAGACTGGCAATCAGTAACTAGTGGTGTTCCGCAGGGGTCAGTGCTGGGTCCCCAACTCTTTACAATCTATATTAACGATTTGGAGGAGGGGACCGAGTGTAACATATCAAAGTTTGCAGATGATACTAAGATGGGAGGGAAAATAGTGAGTGAGGAGGACATAAAAAATCTGCAAGGGAGACATAGACAGGCTAAGTAAGTGGGCAGAGATTTGGCAGATGGAATACAATACTGGAAAGTGTGAGGTTATGCACTTTGGCAGGAAAAATAGTAGAGCAAGTTATTATCTAAATGGCAAGAAACTGGAAAGTATTGAAGTACAAAGGGATCTGGGGGTCCTGGTGCACGAAACTCAAAAGGTTAGTATGCAGGTGCAGCAAGTGATTAAGAAGGCCAATGGAATGTTGGCTTTCATTGCTAAGGGGATAGAATATAAAAATAGGGAGGTATTGCTTCAGTTGTACAAGGTATTGGTGAGACCGCACCTGGAATACTGCATACAGTTTTGGTGTCCATACTTAAGAAAAGACATACTTGCTCTCGAGTCAGTACAAAGAAGGTTCACTCGGTTAATCCCGGGGATGAGGGGATGGACATATGAGGAGAGGTTGGGTAGATTGGGACTCTACTCATTGGAGTTCAGAAGAATGAGAGGCGATCTTATTGAAACATATAAGATTGTGAAGGGGTTGGATCGAGTGGATACGGGAAGGATGTTCCCGATGATGGGTGAAACTAGAACTAGGGGGCATAGTCTTAGAATAAGGGGCTGCTCTTTCAAAACTGAGATGAGAAGGAACTATTTCACTCAGAGGGTGGTAGGTCCATGGAATATGCTGCCCCAAAAAGCTGTAGAAGCTACATCATTACATAAATTTAAAACAGAAATAGACAGTTTCCTAGAAGTAAAGGGAATTAAGGGTTACGGGGAGCGGGCAGGAATTTGGACAGCAGTCTAGGTTCGGATCGGTCATGGCCCTATGGGTAGCGTAGCGGGCCCAGGGGCCGTGTAGCCTGATTCTGCTCCTATTTCGTGTGTCCAATTCTGTTAGGTTCAGGAGATGGTTCTGTGATAGTAGATTGGCGGTTAGGATCAGATCAGCCATGATCTTATTGAATGGCGGAGCAGGCTCGAGGGGCCAATTGGCCTACTCCTGCTCCTATTTCTTATGTTCTTACAAGGCTCAAGTCATGAGTATGTTGGGGTTCTTACCTAGATGGGTGCAGCTGCAACAACAGTCGAGAAGCTCAACACCATCCAGGACAGAGCTTGATCGGTGCCCCATGCCACTGGGCTCATTATCCACTACTCGGTGGCACACTGTGGCTGCAGTATGTGCTATCAACAGGATGCACTGCAGCAACTCACCAAGCTTACTTCACCAGCACCTCCCGGCCCCATGACCCCTACCATTGAGACAGACAAGAGTAGCAATATCACAGGAATACAATCAACACTAAGTTCCCCTCTAAGTCACACATCACCCTGACTTACACACATATCGTTGTTCCGTCATTGTCACTGAGTGAAAATTCTGGAATTTCTCTTACTTGTCCAACTAGCTCATTACCGACCTGCTCACCTTGAACTGACAGTCAGCAGCAGTTGGCATTTATTACAAATTGCTGTCCTTATCTCTGCTAATTTCTACCCAAATTGCTGCTGCCACCTCTGCTCGCCTCCTGCGATTACCATACCTGTCACTGGCTGTTACTCCATCTCTTAGCAATGGTTCTACCAGTCTCAAATAACTCTCATTATTTCCCCTGATCCCTATTACAGTTTGGTTTCTTTTTTTCATTAATTTCCTAACACCATCATGGCAGCACTGTCAGCACAGGAACGGCAGCAGCTTACGGAGAAAGACCACCATCACCCTTTCAGGGCAACTAGGGTTGGGCAATAAACACGGCTTTGCTGGCATCACCCACAAGCATCACCCAAGCAGAAACTTAAAGAAAAAAAGTAGGCTCCAAAATGCTGGACAATGCACCAAGTAAATTGACAAAAATTAAAATTTTCTACAGAGAATATTCCCAGACCAGCCCAAAAAAATACATATTATACTTTCAGAACTCATTTCCTCCTTCAGTAATTTCTAAATCCACTACAACTGCAAACTGCACTTCTGTGTACTTCAGCTTTATTCCTCCTGCAATAAAAATGATGCAATGTTGGGTATACGTGCAATTCAAGTTATGAGATGCCAGTGACCCCAGTGTACTTTCAGCTTAACTCCTCCCAGGACAGATGCAAGAACCACCGACCCTCGCTCCTCCAAGAAACTTCAGTGCAGCCAAGACGAGGCGAAGACGACAATTTGCATTTATATAGTGCCTTCAACATGGTGAAACGTTCTCAAAGCGCTTCACAGAAGCGTTCTCAGACAAAAGTTGGCACTGAGCTGAAGGAAGAGACATGGAGACAGGGAGTCACAGTGGTCGGTTTTAAGTAGCATGTTAAAGGAGGAGGAGAGCTTTATGTCGGGAATTCCGCTTATAAATAGGATAAGCAGCATGGGATCTGAACCAGATCTTTGCGGAACTTCTCCAGTTGCTATCCAGCCATTTCTCATCACCTTCTGCTTTCTATTGCTGTCAGTTATCTAGTGCCCAGCTTCACTTGTGTTCAGAAGCAATGAATTATTACCTCAATAAAACTATTTCTGCTTTCACCTCTCTCTCTCATGCCGATCTCAGAATTGCCCTCCGCGATACTGATATTCCCCCATGTCTATTATATTGCAATTCCCTTCAAACTCTCTTACTTGTCCAACTAGCTCATTACCTACCTGCTCACCTTGAACTGACCGTCAGCAGCAGTTGGCATTTATTACAAATTGCTGTCCTTATCTCTGCTAATTTCTACCCAAATTGCTGCTGCCACCTCTGCTCGCCTCCTGCGATTACTGTACCTTTCACTGGCTGTTACTCTATCCCTTAGCAATGGTTCTACCAGTCTCAAATAACTCTCATTATTTCCCCTGATCCCTATTACAGTTTGGTTTCTTTTTTTCATTTTCAACCCTTAATATTTTCTGAGCAACAACTTAATCTAATTTAATATAACTTCATTTTTCTCTTTTCCAGTTTCACCCTCTCCAGACAGTATTCCATCATGTTAACCTATTTTTCCTACCCAGTTCCTCCATGTAACTTTAAAATTGGCTCAATCATAATATGGTCCACAAGATTATCATTTTCCGCAGACTAATTGCAAGATATTAAATAGAATTATATTATGATTGCCCAAAGCTCAAGTTCTTTTCAACCTTAAAATTACACATTCCCTCAGGTTCATTGCTAAATATTAACTCAACTATAACCTTTTCCCTAAATTAATAAATCCAATGCTAGAGTCCAGATTCCAACGAAATAAAAGATGAGAAGGCAGATTTACTGAGCTGTAAAACTGTGGCAATTTAAATTGGTAGGCCAGGGTGTACAATGACCAGATCAAGAACTAATACGGCTCCACTCAGGCTCTACAAGGGTCACAGGTTTGCTTAATTAGAAACATAGAAGATAGGAGCAGGAGTAGGCCATTCGTCCCCTTGAGCCTGCGCCGCCATTTAATGAGATCATGGCTGATCATCCAAATTCAGTACCCTGTCCCTGCTTTAAATATTGGCCAGGACACTGAGGAGAACTCCCCTGCTCTTCTTCGAAATAGTGCCATGGGATCTTTGACGTCTACCTGACAGAGCAGACAGGGTTTTTGGTTTAACATCTCATCCAAAAGACAGCACGGCACCCCCTCAGTACTGCACTGGAGCGTCAGCCTAGACTTTTGTGCTCAAGTCTCTGGAGCAGAACTTGAACCCACAACCTTCTGACTCCAAGGCGAGAGTGCTACCCACTGAGCCACAGCTGACTCAATGGTTATACATAAATTGAACTGGTCTATGGAAAAAAAAGTGCAGACCCTGTGCTCTTTTTTTTCACCTCATTTTAATGGTGTGATTCTAATGGATACAAAGAATAAAACGTTTATTAAGGTACAAACCGTTATAACGTGCTGGACGCATTCTCAGCACCACACGTAATCAGAAATAAAAACAGGAGGGGCTGGAAACTCACAACAGTTTAGTTAGCATTTTAAAAAGGCCACTGCTTCAGGTGGGGAGCCCTGATCAGAACCCAAACTCACAGATAGGGGTTGTGATCGGTTCTGCCTGACTAATAGGAATATAGTGGGCGTAATCAATTGGGGCAAAAATGGCCAGAGATTCATTAAGCCAGATTTCTGCCCATTTTGTGCCCCATCTGATTTGCCAGTCAGGTTTTGTACAGGCACCACCAGTGTGCAGTGAATTTTATTAAAGTCTGTCCCTAATGATGTTATTTAAACATGCAATTTCCCAGTATTTATGCTAGTATAGCACTCAGCCATTTACCCACCCTTATAAAATAGGCATCCAGGCTTGCTGTGGTGAGCTGTTTATGGAAATTATCTCTGGAGTTTAGAAGAATGAGAGGTGATCTCATTGAAACATGGAAGATTCTGAGGGGGCTTGACAGGGCAGATGCTGAGAGGTTGTTTCCCCTGGCTGGAGAGTCTAGAACTAGGGGAAAAGTTCTCAGGATAAGGGGTCGGACATTTAAGACTGAGATGAGGAGGAATTTCTTCACTCAGAGGGTTGTGAATCTTTGGAATTCTCTACCCCAAAGGGCTGTGGATGCTGAGTCATTGAGTATATTCAAGGCTGAGATAGATAGATTTTTGGACTCTAGGGGTATCAAGGGATATGGAGACCGGGCAGGAAATTGGAGTTGAGGTTGAAGATCAGCCATGATCTTATTGAATGACGGAGCAGGTTCAAAGGGCCATATGGCCTACTCCTGCTTCTAATTCTTATGTTCTTAAGTTCTTAAAGACCTCCAAAATAAATTAGTAGCAGCAGTTTGAGGTTATTCTGAAGCTTTTTTTTTGCTTCTTTTTGTTCCTTGTCTTTTCCACTTAGTTGGTCTGGAGGCTTTGTCGCAAGTGTTCCCGATGGGTTTCCCATTGGGAAGCCCACTTTAATTATGTTTTTTGGAGGAAAAAGAAAATGAGAGGTGCCAGGCAGGCCAGAACGCACCCATTTCTTTTTCATTCTCAGGATGTGGATGTCACTAGCAAGGTTAGCATTTATTGCCAATCCCTAGTTTCCTTTGAGAAGGTGGTGGTGAGCTGCCTTCTTCTTGAACCGCTGCAGTCCGTGTGGTGAAGTTGCTCCCACAGTGCTGTTCAGTAGGGAGATCCAGGATTTTGACCGAACGCTGATGGAGGAACAGCGATATACTTCCAAGTCAGGCTAGTGTGCGACTTAAAGGGGAACTTGGAGATGATGGTGTTCCTATGCACTTGGTGCCCTTGTCCTTTTAGGCGGTGGAGGTTGCAGGTTTGGGAGGTGCTCCCGAAGAAGCAGAAGTCTGCTGGTACCTTTGCACCCACTTTTACAGGCAGAGGCACACCTTTCTGGCTAATCAGGCTCTGCTTCTGCAGACAGATATATGCAGAACTGGGCCACCTGTTGCAAAGACATGTGAAGCTAACATGCACTAAAGAAGTGGCACTGCCACCAATGACTGTAACAGCTGCAACCTCAGGTCCTCTTCCTCCACCTCCTTCCAGGCATGCTGCACTACTGTCCTTGGGGTGGGGGTGTCCCAGGATAGAAAAACAGGCCCACACTCCTCACTACCACCTCAATCTGCACCTCCTTCATTTCACCAGTCAAGAAACGGGGTTGGAGTGTTGAGCTAGGTTGACACTCCCAGTGCAGTGCTGAGGGAGTGCTGCACTGTCGGAGGTGCCGTCTTTTGGATGAGATGTTAAACCGAGGCCCCGTCTGCTCTCTCAGGTGGACGTAAAAGATCCCATGCCACTATTTCGAAGAAGAGCAGGGGAGTTATCCCCGGTGTCCTGGCCAATATTTATCCCTCAACCAACATCACTAATAAACAGATTATCTGGTCATTATCACATTGCTGTTTGTGGGAGTTTGCTGTGCGCAAATGTTTCCCACATTACAACAGTGACTCCACATCAAAAATAGTACTTCATTGGCTGTAAAGCGCTTTGAGAGGTCTGGTGGTCATGAAAGGCGCTATATAAATGCTAGTCTTTCTTTCTTGTACCGGTCCATTATATGGCCAAAAAACTCGGTTTCCTGCCTCCACTCGCATTGTGCCACTGGGTCTTGCTTGGCATTTTTGTTACCCAAACAACCTCTTACAAAGGCATGTCAAAAGTATCAGCGGCCCTTGCAATTGCTGGCAACACTGTTATCCCTATATGCAGCCACTCAGCGTAAAGTAGCTGCATCCAGTTAAATTAACCCATACCCCCTTGTAAGCGGCCCATGTGTCTCTTGGACAGGATTTTGCTGCCCTCTCTGGTGAGCTCTCAATGCCAGATCCTATATCAGCTGGGTGCCCACCCACACTATGTAAATCAAACTAACTCCACAAAATCATCCGGAAGCAGCACACTAAAGTTGTGTGGGTGCTAATTACATATCGCCAACTGATTGAAGGCCCGATAAGAAAGTCCACCCTCATACAATCAAAGCTCAGCAGCTGATCCCATTCCCTCTTCAGATATTTCAGTGCCCACAGCAATTGATCTGATTCATTGCTTAGCTCCCCTCCCATCCGCCAAACCCCCACTGTTGGCTGCGAGTCTTTTCTAATTCATCTTTTTACAGCATTAGTTTCACAGTCTCTTCAAGAACATCAAAAGCTTTTTTTCTTTTTACACAGTGAGTAACTTCAAACACTACAACATAAACATTTTACAATATTCCCATTTCTTAAAAATGCGATCCTTTTTTCTCTCTCAAGCCATTACAAAGATCAGAGAAATTAAAGTCAAGAAATGAGAAAAGGCAGCGTTTATTTACAGGAGCTTATTGGCCAGCATCTTTCAACTCGATAACCGCACTATTAAGGAGGAAATACAATACTGCTGACGGAATGTCTTGAGATTGAATCCATACTGATTGGTACTAATTTGACCTGAATACAGACTAGTGTGAATTTAATTAAACCCAGATGAAGTTACATTACCAATCAGTCTGTATACAGAGATACCTGAGCATTATCCAGTTGTTTTTGGTGGGAGGGTGGAAGGGGGACACTTATTTAGAAGAATCCAAATTTATTCATCCAGATCAGTAACCGAAACTTTGAAAAATTATTACTTGAAAATATTGCCACTTACTTATAATCTAATCTTAGTGGTAATGTCACTGGGCTAGTAATCCAGAGGCCTGGACTAATGATCCAGAGACGTGAGTTCAAATCCCTACCACGGCAGCTGGGGAATTTAAATTCAGTTAATTAAATAAATCTGGAATAAAAAGCTAGTATCAGTGATGGTGACCATGAAACTACCCGATTGTCATAAAAACCCCTCTGGTTCACTAATGTCCTTTAGGGAAGGAAATCTGCCGTCCTTACCCGGTCTGGCCTATATGTGACTTCAGACCCACAGCAATGCGGTTGACTCTTAACTGCCCTCTGAAATGGCCGAGCAAGCCACTCAGTTCTACCAAACAGCTGCGGCAAAGTCAGCGCCGTGGGAGCACCTTCACCACACGGACTGCAGCGGTTCAAGAAGGCGGCTCACCACCACCTTCTCAAGGGCAACTAGGGATGGGCAATAAATGCCGGCCTTGCCAGCGACGACAACATCCCGTGAATGAATACATTTTAAAAAGTAATTCTGCACGCTTTCTGATTCTACTGTGGGGCAACGGAAGGAATTTAAATTCAACAGCGAAAATTGGACAGGTCAAATTTAATTGAAATAACATTAACAATGATGAATTTGAAGACATTGTGAGAGATAATTGGCAATCCTCAGAGAACCTACAGAGTGTGTGCAGGACGTGTTCTGCCAGCTGGTGAGTATTTGGGCAGGGATATCTTGCAACCTGCTAATGCACGTGATATACAGCAGCACAGATTTACAGAAATGTGCAGATCTATATCATTGATAAAATAATATCTGCTGTATGACCTTTTTGTAATGTTGACTGGTCCATCAGAATTATGTAACTATCAGATTTATTTTTCTCTCAGTGAGCATGCGCCTATCAGATCACCACTGTCAAACTTGTGATTTTGAACTATGCCGTTACCAGGGTCTCAGCTTCTACCCTGTTCTCATTGGTTACTGGCAACCACGTGAGTGTTCTTCAATTATACAGTTATGAAGCTACCAGAAATTAGTTTTTTGCCTAGCAACAGGTGCACTATGAGCCACAAACCATTTTTCAGACTGCTTTTCTACGTAAACTTGAGGTCATCCAAAACTCAGCTGTCCATGTCCTAACCCGCACCAAGTCCCATTTGCCCATCACCCCTGTGCTCGCTGACCTACATTGGCTCCTGGTTAAGCAGCGTCTCGATTTCAAAATTCTCATCCTTGTTTTCAAATCCCTCCATGGCCTCGTCCCTTCCTATCTCTGTAATCTCCTCCAGCCCCACAACCCCCCCAGAGATATCTGCGCTCCTCTAATTCTGCCCTCTTGAGCATCCCTGATTATAATCGCTCAACCTTTGTTGGTCGTGCCTTCTGTTGCCTAGGCCCTAAGCTTTGGAATTCTCTCCGTAAACCTCTCCGCCTCGCTACCTCTCTTTCCTCCTTTAAGATGCTCCTTAAAACCTACCTCTTTGACCAAGCTTTTGGTCACCTGCCCTAATTTATCCTTATGTGGATCGGTGTCAAATTTGTTGTCTTAAAATACTCCTGTGCAGTGCCTTGGGATGTTTTACTACGTTAAAGGCGCTATATACATACAAGTTGTTGAAACAAGATTCATCTGAACTCATTAATCCTTGATATCTGCTGTCATATTTATAGCCATCTGTTAATTACTTAGCCTAAAACTATTAGAACATATCTTGATGGTGCCTGTACAGTTCTGGATAAAATAGGTGCCAGCAAAGAAGCTTAAAACAGATTAAATTCAACTGACAGAAGCTGAGCAGAAGCACCTCGCAAGGGCCAGATGATGAAGGAAAGGCTTGGGTAAGATGAAGGAAATCAGCCCCAGTGGCAACCCTAAGCTGCTATTTGCGTCTGCCTTCAAAGGTGTTGAGAGTGTCCCTGCCCTCGGAGCGAGTGGTCCAAGGCGATTGAAAGCAGTCAGCTCCGAAGCTAGTGAGTGCCAAGATTGCAATGACAGTGATGACCACAGGAACTGAGTTGACATTTTATTCAAATCCCAACCATCCCCTCACTCCAGGCTGCATAGTTCAAACATCTATCAAGTTTCTGTCAACTGAGCACTCCTGAGAAAAGCAGTGCTCATAAAGAGCACTGGTTGGGAAATCACAGGTTCGTTAATAAACGGAAAACTGGGGCTGCAGAGCCATAGGTTTCTGACCAGCATTGTTGCTTCTCACCGGGAGAGCTCAATCAGGGAATCAGCCATTGAGAAATGTCCTTACATTAAAATTTCATGGGGTAGAAATTGGACCTCGTGGCATCCATCGTAAAATGGGCACAACACGGCTCAAGTTCAGGGACTGACATCCTGCGCCCTAAGGTTGCCTGATGACCACCTCAAAATTGGGTCAGGCCATGTTTCAGGCATCCCTGGCGGCCACCTAAAACAGGCGTCACTGAGGGATCTAACGCCTGATTTAGGTCCCTTTACAGAAATTGGTTTGCGATGAGGGGGCCTACCCTGCTCAGGATTCTTCAGCAGCCTCTGCAGTGGCCACCAACTAAAAGGTAATTTTTTTTTTTCCAATTTATAATAAACCTTTCTGTGGAGCCAGGAACACAGCACTCCTGACAGCTGCTGCCGGCTGCATTCGGCCCTCCTCCCATTGTCCTGCCTTACTCCCCCATTATTTAATTAGTTGCTGCAAAAGGGTGAGGTGTCTGGGGAGTTGCAGCAGGCGCCAGCCAGCTCGCCCACATTATTCAGATGAAGCCTGAGGCCCAATTTCGGATGAACCTTGGGCCTCAGGGTGTGGGCGTGTGCTGCCTGCGCAAGGCCAATTCTGGGCCTGAAAATGGGCCCAGATGAATTCTGTGCTTTGGAGGTAATGAGCAAAACTATTTTTTTTAAATAAAAGTTGACCAAAGTAACCGGAGCCTATTAATATCAGAAAATGCTGGAAATACTCAACTGGTCAGGCAGCATCTGTGGAGAGAGAAATAGAGTTAACGTTTCAGGTCGATGACCTTTTATCAGTCTAATCCTTTCATTATTTTAAAGACCTCAAACAAATCTCTTCAAAGTTTAAGCTGTTCCAAAGTAAAAAAAACTCCAGCTGTCTAAGCCTGTCCTGGTAAGTGAAAGCCCTTAAACCAGTATCAGTCTAGTGGCTCTCCTCCAAACCTTTTCTAGGGCCTCTATAGTCCCCCCCCCCCAACATCTGAGGGGCCTGACTGACTTGACCAAGACCTTAAACAAAGAATGGATAGAGTTTCTTGTTTTCTATTTCCCACTCTTGCCTTCGTAAAAATCTGGACTCGTCCACCTTCTAAAATTTATGTCTGCATATGGCAGTCGCAATCACTAATTACATTGCGTATTGTCGTTATTCCCTTGCCGGCCGTGGGCTGGGGCTGACACCAGCCTGATGGTGTAAAATGCAAAAATCGAGAAGAAAATAAGGGCAGTAAACAAGAAATGAGAGGAAGAACAATAGCCAATGAAAGGAAAACGAAAAACAGTAGAAGGGAAAAAGAGGAAGAAATGACAAGGAAGCAAAAGGAATGGAGCAGAAAGAAACAGACTGAGAGAAAATTCTGCAACAGAGAAATGAAGAGTTCAAGAAAATGGTTGAAAGAACAAGATCAAATTGGGGGTGAAATTCCTTCCACTAGATACAGTCTGCAGATAGTTCAGTCATTTTCTGTGCTAAAAAGAATAAATTATTCAATAATTTATGTGAAGCAGTATGAATAACGTAACAAGGGGAATTTAATGCTAACTTTTTTTTGAATGATTAGATAATTTGAGTTAAGAGACTTTGAATGAAGAGTAAATTATTTCAACAAAAAATTGGTGCGAGTACAAATGGGGATTTCCTATTTTGCACACTCACTGACTTATTCAGTAAAATTATCAACAGGACGAATTTCAGTCTCAGCAGGAGCACATGTAAAGGACAGAAGACTAGAGCGAACACTAAAACTGAGAGGAATAAAAGCAAGAAAGCATCGCATACGGGGTACGGTAGCATAGTGGTTATGTTACTGGGCAAGTAATCTGGAGGCATGAGTTCAAATCCCACCATGGTAGCTGGTGGAAGTTAAATTCAGTTATAGAGTCATAAGTCATAGGGGGAAAAATTCAGTCGCGCCCCGTTTGGGGCGCAAATATCGTCCGGGCGCAAAAATTAGCGCCTGGCGCTAATTATCGGCACTGACTGGAAACTTCACTTTTAACGCCCCGTGAGGTGATTGGAGTGCTAAATCAGGCGCTGCACACCTGTCTTAAGGCGCAAAGGCCGAGGAGTGAGGCGCTAACTCGGAGCGCTGGCGAAGCTCATGTAATGTCAGTCAGCAATGGAACACACACACAATGGCACGGGCCAGCTCTTAAAGGGGATGGTTAATCTTGCTTTCCATCCACATCCTGTTCATTGCAGCCTTGAATCTCGGCCTGGAGAGACTTGCACATCAAATGTGCTGGAAAGAACAATGGAGAGTACCAGGCAAAGAGCTCAGTGTGCAGCCCCCACAGTCTCTGCTAAATCGATACAAGGAATGGCAAATCAAAATGAACCTGCAAAGTGCTGCTCAGTACCCAAAACTCCTTCACACAACGTTGAATCTCTCCAGAAGACTCTCTCTCTCTCTCTCAGAATGCGTAGTTCAAAAATGGCACCAACAATAAAAGGCAGGAAGCGGTCACCTTTAAATAGCGCTCCCCCTTTCCCTTCATGACTGCAGAACGCTCCCCTCAACCTGTCGTTGCTAGCGTCAGGCGGTAAGGCAGGGGGCGCCACTCAATATCCGCTCCGGGGCGATACCGGGGCGTTGCACACTCGACTGATGTCATGATCTGCTGGCGCAGGAGATCGTGGCGGTAGTGTTTAGCGCCGCCGCAAAATGTCTAGTTAATTTCGCGAGCGGCGCAAACTTCGCCGCGCCTGGGCGCTAGATGCTTTGCGCCCCATTAGCGCCCTCTTAAGGCGCTAACGGGAGGCGCAACCAACTGTATTTTTCCCCCATAGAGTCATAACAGCACAAAAGGAGGCCATTCGGCCCATCAAGAATCCATTTGGTTAGAGTTGAGGAGCAAAAAGGGTATGATCACGCTATTGTGGGTATTCTATAGGCCTCCAAATAGTGAGAGGGAGGTAGAGGAGCAAATCTGCGGGGAAATCGCAGAGATATGCAAGAGCTATAGAGTGGTGATATTGGGGGATGTTAATTAAATAAATCTGGAATAAAAAGCTAGTATCAGTAATGGTGACCAATGAAACTACCAGATTGTCATATCTGGTTCACGAATGTTCTTTGGGGAAGGAAAGAAAATAATGGTCGAGCAAGCGACTCATATGTCTCAAGGGCAATTAGGGATGGGCAATAAATGCTGGCCTTGCATGAGATTTATAACAATGGGGATACGTTTAACTGTTATCCCCGGACAAAAAAAAAGGGCGACCGCAAATGAGATGCCCATTGTACACCAGGCCCAATTTTCATCCAAAACTAAAAATCAAAAATTTTAACCTGGAATTTTCACTGAGCAAATATACAATAAACAGCAAATAAAATTCAAGCGCAAAATACAGCCAAACGTAGGTGATAGCTTTGTTATTTTTTCTGTAATAAACATCAATGGAATTCAGTCATCCACAAAGAGATAAGGGGATAGGAGTCCTGTGAGATGTTTGGTAATCCTTCAAGACAGTTCACATTTGTTTTTTCTCTCTGTGGATCATTCACTTTCGCCCACTCCTGAGCATAAACAATGTGTACCTCACTTCGCCTGTCAGCCATGTCATGGGAAATCAAAAGTTAAATGGAAAATTTATAGCTCCATCTCCATTGAAGCATTATTCAAAATTTTCAAATAAGTTCAACAAATACAAATATATATGGAAAAACCAGCAGAACCAGCCTCAGGTGAACAGTTAAAGCGTCACAATCTTTATTTTATAACCGCGCCAGAGCTGTCTTCTTGGAGACTTTAAATAATGAATTTTGTCCAGCTGAACTATAGAAACAGTAACAACAACAGAAAATGCTGGAAGCACTCAGCAGGCCAGGCAGCATCCGCGGAGAGAGAAACAGAGTTAACGTTTCAGGTCTGTGACCCTTCGTCAGAACTGGAAAAGGTTAGAGATGTAACAGATTTTAAGCAGGTGCAGAGACGAGGAAAGGGGAGAGGGGAGGAAGGAATTGAAAGAACAGTCTCTGCTATGGTACGAGGCAGGAGTGGTTAAATGTTGCAAATGGGGATGGCAGAATCATCAACAGCCGCCTGAAAAATTCTCTCTCCACGGATGCTGCCTGGCCTGCTGAGTGCTTCCAGCATTTTATGTAGTTATTTCAGATTTCCAGCATCCGCAGTATTTTGCTCTTGTATAGAAACAGTAACATGGTTATTGAAAGAAAGAAAAACAGAAAGAAAAAAAGAAAGACTTGCATTTATATAGCGCCTTTCACGACCACCGGACGTGTCAAAGCGCTTTACAGCCAATGAAGAACTTTTGAAGTGTAGTCACTGTTGTGATGTGGGAAACGCGGCCGCCAATTTGCGCACAGCAAGCTCCCACAAACAGCAATGTGATAATGACCAGATAATCTGTTTTTGTTATGTTGGTTGAGGGATAAATATTGGCCCAGGACACCAGGGATAGCTGAACTGGGGGGAGGGGGCGAAAGGGGGTTTAGGAACTGGAGTCCGAAGGGACGGTGCAGAAAGGGGGGTTCGTGATTCGGGATCAGATTCAGCGAGCAAAGCAAAAATCACAAGAGCTCGCTTCAGAACTCCAGCTTACGATTCATCGACAGAATTGAATTCAAAGAGAATTTTGTAGCACAGCATTTGAGCTTACGCAGCAGAGAAAGCTCGCTGCTCCCGGGGCAACACAAAAGAAGGACGATTAAAAATCTCCTCCTCAAAAAAAGGGACTAAATAATAATAAATAAAAGCAGGGCTTACAGGAAGTGGCGACCTTCCGAGTCCCGAAAGAGAAAGGAAAGCCCACAAAAATGAAATTAAACTCCTCGTGTACCTAAAAAAAGTTCAATTGCTTCTCTTTCACACAATTAAATTATAAACATGATCTATACTGGGAACCTGAGCAGGATTTTTTTTGGTATTTCCGTAGTACTAGGATCAGTTCAAAAGGGGTTGACTCTGCATTGCCCAAGGTTTCTCAGAGGGCTGGGGCACAGCATCTCGGACATCACAGCAATGGTACCGCCGGAGGTGCCGTGTTTCGAATGAGACGTTAAACCGAGGCCCCGTCTGCTCTCTCAGGTGGACGTAAAAGATCCCATGGCACTATTTCGAAGAAGAGCAGGGGAGTTCTCCCCGGTGTCCTGGCCAATATTTACCCCTCAAACAACATAACAAAAAACAGATAAAAACAGAAAATGCTGGAAATACTCAGCAGGTCAGGCAGCATCTGTGGAGAGAGAAACAGAGTTAATGTTTCAGGTCGATGACCTTTCGTCAGAACTGGTTACAGATGGTTACATCCCCAACTTCTTCCAGTTCTCTGTTTCTCTCTCCACAGATGCTGCCTACCTCCTGAGTATTTCCAGCATTTTCGGTTTTTATTTCAGCTTTACAGTATCCAAAGTATTTTCCTTTTGTCACTAAAGCAGATGATCTGATCATTATCACGTTGCTGTTTGTGGGAGCTTGCTGTGCGCAAATGGGCTGCTGCGTTTCCTACAGCAGTGATTTCTCTTTAAAAAAAAAATACTTCATTGGCTGTGAAGCACTTTGGGACATCCTGAGGTCATGAAATGCGTTATATAAATGCAGGTTCTTTCTTTCTTTACTCAGGCTAGTTATTGTAGCTTTGAAACAATGGGAAGAGTCCGGGACTTCAGTTAGCTGAAATGATCGTATCTCTAATTTATGTTCTCGCAGCCTGTGTTTCAAAGGTCTGAAGCAGCTTTGCTCTAAGAAGTTAAGCTAGTGAAATGAGCCCACATTTATAGAGATAGTAATTTGCATTTTTATTATTTTTCATCACCGAGGAGCATAGGAAGATTGCCTGTTCTCACTGTAAAAATTGTGTTTTATGCAAAATAAATGACTAGATGGTTTGAAGCTGTGTCTCATCTCAGTGAAGTGCTCATTCAGTCCACTTTCCATAAAGCGAGGAGAATTTATGCGGCAGCACGTGATACATTTCAGTATCCGGCAAATGAAGCAAGAGTTCACTGTTACAATCCCTGCGTCTCACCGTTGGAGGAGTAGAAATTTCCCCCAACTAAATATTGGGAAGACAGATGCTGTAAGGTTTCCAAAATTTGCAGATCCCCAAAACCTAAGGAAAAAGGACTTTGGAACTACCTCAGAGTGATAAAATTGCATTTGGGCCTAACCTAAGGAATTTAAGACCAAAAACCAAGTTTTGGTATTTTAAAAACATGTCTGGGCCTGTAAAAGGACAAGGAGCTGGGATCAACCTCTGTAAAAGCAGTTTTGGATATTGGAGTTAATTACACTGTCTGGGGAACCAGGATGACCTCACTCAAGCCCCAGCAGACATTAACATTTTAACAATAGACCCACGGAAGAGCAGTCTCCACTCCAATTTACAGAACCCATTAAAGACATGCATAAAACAGATACTCTATAGAAGTCCTAGACCCAGTCAAGAAACCCAAAACATGAGGACAATTCAAACTCCGATTAAACAACAGATCGACAGGATGGAGCTATCCTGAAACCGCTTCACACATTTACAAACCAGTTACTGTTTACGAGCCCTCCAAAATCTTGCAATGACCGGGATTTGATTTGGCGTGCAACAAAGGAGGCTTCAATTAGCATAATTGAAGGCCTGCTTTTCTCAAGTTCAAGCAACAAGCAGGACAGGAGTCACACAGACAAGCAGCAGGCAGCAAGGAACAAGCAGTTCAAGGAACAAGCAGTTACGTGAGCAGCCAGGCGGTCGACAGCTCGGAACCAGACCGTTCAACAAGGCGAAGGGGCAACAGAAAGAAATTCAACCGAGAAGGCCAGCAGCTCTAGAAGCAGGCCGACCCACAAGAAGAAACCAGAGCAACAGCCCCAGTGACCATCGGACACCTCGCGGCAACAAGGGCCTTACGAAACTTTTTACTCAAAAGACTCTAAACCTTAACTCTCAACTGTCAAGGATTCGTTGGTGAGCATTATCCCTGGTTCTCCAGAGCCCAACCTAGCTAGTGAAGTGGGATTGGGAGGGGTGAAGTATTCTTCTAATGTTATTTCCCTCGCTTGTACCGAAGTGTTCCCCACTTTTAGAGTGTTAAGAGTGTTTGTGTTGTGTTTTACTTTCTTGAATAAAGATCAAAGTTCTTGCATCAAAACCAGTTGTCTGCTGCACTTTTTATCACAACCCCCAAATGAGTCCAAGGTCTAGAATCAAGGAAGTGGGAGCGATTCGAACCGCTCAGAAGTCAGAGGTGAAGCTGACACAAGCCCCCTACAATGCCATTGTCTTCGGTCCCCACCACAAACTCTGTTACCTAGCCAACGACTCCATCCCTCTCCCTGGCAATTGTCTGAGGCCGAACCAGACCGTTCGCAACCTTGGTGTCGTATTTGACCCCAAGATGAGCTTCTGACCACATATCCGCTCCATCACCAAGACTGCCTACTTCCACCTCTGTAACATCGCCCGACTCCACCCCTGCCTCAACTCATCTGCTGCTGAAACCCTCATCCACGCCTTTGCTACCTCTAGATTTCATTATTCCAACGCTCTCCTGGCCAGCCTCCCACCTTCCACCCTCCATAAATTTGAGCTCATCCAAAACTCTGCTGCCATTTATCCTACCTCGCACCAAGTCCGTTCACCCTTCACCCCTGTGCTCGCTGACCTACATTGGCTCCCGGTCCGGAAATGCCTCCGTTTTCAAATTCTCATCCTTGTTTTCAAATCCCTCCACGGCCTTGCCCCTCCCTATCTCTGTAAACTCCTCCAGCCCTACAACCCTCCGAGATCTCTGCGCTTCTCCAATTCTGGCCTCTTGCGCATCCCCGATTTTAATCAGTCCACCATTGGCGGCCATGCTTTCAGGTGCCTAGGCCCTAATCTCTGGAATTCCCTCCCTAAACCTCTCCACCTCTCTACCTCGCTCTCCACTTCTAAGATGCTCCTTAAAACCTACCTCTTTGACAAAGATTTTTGTCACCTGTCCTAATATCTCCTTATGTGGCTTGGTGTCAAATTTTGTTTGATAACGCTCCTGTGAAGCACCTTAGGATGTTTGATTACGTTAAAGATGCTATATAAATGCAAGTTGTTGTTTAACTAACTATGAGGCAGGAAAAGGTGCACTCTGGATTGTAGGGGATGTAAGGTCTGCTTACAGGAGTGACCGGTGACACTGAACCCAAGAGAATACCTAGTACAAGAACTGAAAATTGTGACACAGGTTAACATGAGAAATGGAAGCAGCATTGGCTTGGCATGACGATGGGTTAAACTAACAACTACCAGTGCCTCAGATCCCAGCCAACTGATGTCTCACCTCTTCTTCTCCGAATAAACGGACTGTTAGCTTGTTGAAAGAAAGATGACATAAAAAGCTACATTAGTGCCTCCTAATTAATCTAGTCTGATAGGAAGAGATCCTTGTGGCTGTTTTCACCTGTGCTTTTGCAGTGTGAGTTTATTGTCCCACCGGCACTGCACCATGGGTAGCTGGAAGTATTTATTTCTCAGTGCTAATGAAGGCTTCACTTCTGATCATTAATGGCTTGGAATCTATTAGAGATTTTTTAATTATATCTCCATTACATTGCATTGATTAGAGCAGGAGCTCTGGGCAGTTACTGATGCTAAATAGAGAACAGTTTGTTTTCCAGCTTCTTAGTTAGGAGTCTAGATTTTCAACTGTATCAGTACTTCGGAGGCCATGGGCGTCCTCAACATTGACTCCGGACCCCATGAAGTCTCATGGCTTCAGGTCAAGCACGGGCAAGGAAACCTCCTGCTGATTACCGACTCCCGCCCTCCCTCAGCTGATGAATCAGTACTCCTCCGTGTTGAACACCACTTGGAAGAAGCACTGAGGGTAGCAATGGCACAGAATGTACTTTGAGTGGAGGACTTCAATGTCCATCAACAAGAGTGGCTCGGTAGCAGCACTACTGACCGAGCTGGCCGAGTCCTGAAGGACATAACTGTCAGACTGGGCCTGCAACAGGTAGTGAGAGAATCAACACGAGGGAAAAACCTACTTGACCTCATCCTCACCAAACTACCTGTCGCAGATGCATCTGTCCATGACAGTACTGGTCGCATTGATCACCACACAGTCATTGTGGAGACAAAGTCCCGTCTTCACACTGAGGACACCCTCCATCGTGTTGTGCGGCACTACCACCGTGCTAAATGGAATAGATCTAGCAGCTCAATACTGGGCATCCATGAGGTGCAGCAGCGGAATTGTATTCCACCACAATCGAACCTCATGCCCTAACATATCTCTCACTGCTACCATTACCATTAAGCCAGGGGACCAACCCTGGTTCAATGAGGAGTGTAGAAGAGCATGCCAGGAGCAGCACCAGGCGTATCTAAAAATGAGGAGCCAACCTGGGGAAGCTGCAACACAGGACTACATGCATGCTAAACAGCGGAAGCAGCACGCTATAGACAGAGCTAAGCGATCCCACAACCAACGGATCAGGTCAAAGCTCTGCAGTCCTGCCACATCCAGTCATGAATAGTGGTGGACAACTAAACAACTAACGGGAGGAGGCGGCTCCATAAATAGCCCCATCTTCAATGATGGCGGAGCCCAGCACGTGAGTGCAAAAGACAAGGCTGAAGTGTTTGTAATCATCTTCAGCCAGAAGTGTCGAGTGGATGATCCAACTCAGCCTCCTCCTGAGGTCCCCACCATCACAGAAGCCAGTCTTCAGCCAATTCGATTCACTCCACGTGATATCAAGAAACGGCACTGGATACAGCAAAGGCTATGGGCCCTGACAACATCCCGGCTGTCGTGCTGAAGACTTGTGCTCCAGAACTAGCCGCGCCTCTAGCTAAGCTGTTCCAGTACAGCTACAACACTGGCATCTACTCAACGATGTGGAAAACTGCCCAGGTATGTCCTGTCCACAAAAAGCAGGACAAATCTAATCCAGCCAATTACCGCCCCATCAGTCTACTCTCAATCATCAGCAAAGTGATAGAAGGTGTTGGCGACAGTGCTATTAAGCGGCACTTACTCACCAATAACTTGCTCATTGATGCTCAGTTTGGGTTCCGTCAGGACCACTTGGCTCCAGACCTCATTATAGCCTTAGTCTAAACATGGACAAAAGTGCTGAATTCCAGAGGTGCGGTGAGAGTGACTGCCCTTGACATCAAGGCAGCATTTGACCGAGTGTGGCATCAAGGAGTAAAATTGAAGTCAATGGGAATCAGGGGGAAAACTCTCCACTGGCTGGAGTCATACCTAGCGCAAATAAAGATGGTTGTGGTTGTTGGAGGTCAATCATCTCAGCCCAATGGCATCGCTGCAGGAGTTCTTCAGGTCAGTGTCCTAGGCCCAACCATCTTCAGCTGCTTCATCAATGACCTTTCCTCCATCATAAGGTCAGAAGTGGGGATGTTCGCTGATGACTGCACAGTGTTCAGTTCCTTTCACAACTCCTCAGATAATGAAGCAGTCCATGCCTGCATGCAACAAGACCTGGACAACATTCAGGCTTGGGCTGATAAGTGGCAAGTAACATTTGCGCCACACAAGTTCCTGTGGGTGGGGTAGTGTGTATACGGAACCCAGTCAAACCAAATCAGACGGAGAGGGGAGGAGAGGCTTCATGACCAAACTATATTGTGGGGATCAGAGCAGAGACGTTACTATGTGGGAAAGGAAAGGAGAGCCATCACCGTCAAAATGTATGGGAGGAAGGACAGGTATTGCAGCCAAACCGAATCCTGTTGTTATCTGAATGGCACACATGTAGGAGCATCACTGCATAGTGATCAGTAGCAAGAGCATTGGCCGAATTTCCTCCAGCTCAAGGATGCTGCGGCCAACTGAGGTACCTCCTTGACACCTTGGTTGAAATAACTTAGTAAAGCCCAGGGACTGAACATCGTACTTTCCTACTCTGTATAGCTGAGAGCACTTGTCCATCAATCCATTGGGGAGCAAGTTTAATATAATGGAGATGTACATTCAGTTGAAGCCATGAGAAATATGGTGGCAGTACACATCAGGCAGCAAATGGCGATGAATACATAACTCATTGAAGAAAGATACAGCTGTGGTTCCCTGATAGCTCAGCTGGAGCAGTGAGTAGTTTCGTTGTATATCCTAGGAAGATGGCAAGTTCAAACCTTGGCCTGCACAGGGTTATCTGTTTCCAGCCAGGGCATGATAGAATCATAGAATCATAGAATGGTTACAGCACTGAAGGAGGCCATTTGGCCCGTCGAGCCCGTGCCGGCTCTCTGCAAGAGCACTCCAGCTAGTCCCACTCCTCCACCCTTTCCCCGTAGCCCTGCAAAAAAATTTCCTTCAGGTACTTTTCCAACTCTCTTTTGAAAGCTATGATTGAATCTGCCTCCACCAACCTTTCAGGCAGTGCATTCCAGATCCTAACCACTCGCTGTGTAAAAAAGTTTTTCCTCATGTCGCCTTTGGTTCTTTTGCCAATCACCTTAAATCTGTGTCCTCTGGTTCTCGACACTTCTGCCAATGGGAACAGTTTCTCTCTATCTACTCTGTCTAGACTCCTCATGATTTTGAACACCACCATCAAATCTCCTCTCAACCTTCTCTGCTCCAAGGAGAACAACCCCAGCTTCTCCAGTCTCTCCATGTAACTGAAATCCCTCAGCCCTGGAACCATTCTCGTAAATCTTTTCTGCACCCTCTCTAAAGCCTTCACATCCTTCCTAAATTGCGATGCCCAGAATTGGACACAATACTCCAGTTGAGGCCGGAGCAGTGTTTTATAAAGGTTCATCATAACTTCCTTGCTTTTGTACTCTACGCCTCTATTTATGAAGCCCAGGATCCCGTATGCTTTTTTAACCGCTTTCTCAACCTGCCCTGCCAACTTCAACGATTTGTGCACATATACCCCCAGATCTCTCTGTTCATGCACTCCCTTTAGGATTGTACCCTTTAGTTTATATTGCCTCTCCTCGTTCTTCCTACCAAAATGTATCGCTTCGCACTTTTCTGCGTTAAATTTCATCTGCCACATGTCCGCCCATTTCACCAGCCTGTCTAAGTCTGCTTGAAGTCTATCACTATCCTCCTCACTGTACATTATACTTTCAAGTTTTGTGTCATCTGCAAATTTGTGCCCTGTACACCCAAGTCCAAGTCTTTAATATATATCTAGAAAAGCAGTGGTCCCAGAACCGACCCTTAGGGAACACCACTGTGTACCTTCCTCCAGTCCAAAAAACAACCGTTCACCACTACTCTCTGTTTCCTGTCACTTAGCCAATTTCGTACCCATGCTGCCACTGTCCCTTTTATTCCATGGGCTTCAACTTTACTGGCTAGCCTATTATGTGGCACTTTGTCGAACGCCTTTTGGAAGTCCATGTACACCACATCAACCGCATTGCCCTCATCAACCCTCTCTGTTACCTCATCAAAAAACTCAATCAAGTTAGTTAAACACGATTTGCCTTTAACATATCCGTGCTGGCTTTCCTTAATTAATCCACACTTGTCCAAGTGACTGTTAATGTTGTCCCTGATTATCATTTCTAAAAGTTTCCCCACTACCGAGGTTAAACTGACTGGCCTGTAGTTGCTGGGTTTATCCTTACACCCTTTTTTGAACAAGGGGGTCAAATTTGCAAATTCTCCAATCCTCTGGCACCACTCCTGTATCTAAAGAAGAATGGAAGATTATGGCCAGTACCTCTGTGATTTCCACCTTAACTTCCCTCAGCATCCTAGGATGCATCCCATCCGGTCCTGGTTACTTATCTACTTTAAGGACAGCCAGCCTTTCTAGTACCTCCTCTTTATCAATTTTTAGCACATCCAGTATCTCCACTATCTCCTCTTTCACTATGACTTTGGCAGCATCTTCTTCCTTGGTGAAGACAGATGCAATGTACTCATTTAGTACCTCAGCCATGGCCTCTGCATCCATGCATAGGTCTCCTTTTTGGTTCCTAATCAGCTCCTCCCCTCCTCTTACTACCCGTTTACTATTTATATGCCTACAGAAGACTTTTGGATTCCCTCTTAAGTTAGCTGCCAGTCTATTCTCATACTTTCTCTTTGCCCCTCTTATTTTCTTTTTCACTTCCCCTCTGAACTTTCTATATTCAGCCAGATTCTCACTGGTATTCTCAACTTGACATCTGACATACGCACTCTTTTTCTGCTTCATCTTACTCTCTATCTCTTTCATCATCCAGGGAGCTCTGACTTTGGTTGCCATACTTTTCCCCCTCATGGGAATGTACCTCAACTGTACCCGAACCATCTCCTCTTTAAAGGCAGCCCATTGTTCGATTACAGTTTTGCTTGCCAATCTTTGATTCCATTTTACCCGGGCCAGATCCATTCTTAACTCACTGAAATTGGCCTTCCTCCAATTAAGTATTTTTACTCTAGATTGCTTCCATTCCTTTTCCATAGCTAATCTAAACCTTATGATATTATGATCACTGTTCCCTAAATGTTCCCCTACTGACACTTGCCCCACCTCATTCCCCAGACCCAGATCCAGCAATGCCTCCTTCCTCATTGGGCCGGAAACATACTGATCAAGAAAGTTCTCCTGAACACACTTCAGAAATTCTTCCCCCTCTCTGCCCTTTACACTATTACTATCCCAGTCTATATTAGGATTGTTGAAGTCCCCCATTATCACTACTCCATAGTTCTTGCACCTTTCTGTAATTTCCCTGCAAATTTGCTCCTCTATATCCTTCCCACTAGTTGGCGGCCTATAGAATACACTTAGTAGTGTAATGGCACCTCTATTATTTCTTAACTCTAACCAAATAGATTCTGTCCTTGATCCCTCCAGGACATCCTCTCTTTCCAGCACTGTAACATTCTGCTTAACTAATACCGCCACCCCACCTCCTTTCTTTCCTTCCCTATCTTTCCTGAACACCTTATATCCAGGAATATTTAATACCCAATCCTGCCCTTTTTTGAGCCAGGTCTCCATTATCACCATGACATCATATTCTCATGTGGCTATTTGCGCCTGCAGCTCACCAACCTTATTTATCATGCTTCGTGCATTTACACACATGCACTGTAAACCTATCTTAGACTCCTATGATAGGGGTGCTCATTTGGTCTCAGACACCTAGTTCAGGGTGAGAGAAATATCAGCTGAGGTCCTGCTCCTGGCCACCATCCAATGATCATTGCTGGAAGTACGAGCATGTGGTCATGGGGCGAGGACTGGATCGCGCTTGGCTATGATATACTGGAGGGCTGACAGTGCCTGTGTAACTGTACCCCCGCAAAGACTCAACTACTTCAGAGAGGTGTGAAAAATGAATTGTTTTTTTTATTTGAAAATGCCATAAGCCAGAACCCCACACAAGTTGGTCTGTTGAATAGTTTTGAAGATGTCTGATGCAGCTTAGCATAGTATACATGATGAGCGGAAGAAGCAGCAAGTGTGGATAGGAGGCAGAAGTAATTGTGAGGGTAGTCACACGTCTTGAGGGTGTGAGTGCAAGCAGAAGGGGTGCAGTTAAGTGTCCCATTGTGAATTGAGGGAATGCATATGAAGCAACAGAGAGAAGGATTAATTATGCTAGGGCTAAGGTAGGGTAATGCAGGATGATGTAGAGAGAAAGAACAATATGAAGGGGTCTCTTACTTTGGTAGTCCTGGTGAGGTCAATAAATTTGTTCCTAAACTATAGCCAGGTCCTGGAAACAATGCTGGTGGCATTGATGTACTCTTGCACCACTCTCCATTGCCACTGACTTATTTTTTCTGGGCACCTGTTGCCCATTGGAAGGGAAGAAAACCTCCTTCCTGCTGCTCACTTGCTCTATGAGTACTTCCAAGGCTGCATCAGACAATCATGGCCTTCACGGCAACTTCTGGGTCGTCTGCAGTAGAGCCCCAATGACTAAGCCCAGTGGCAGTATCTCTTATGAATGCTCAGATTGCTGTTTTAGAGGCCTTGGGTTCCAATTGCTATTGTATACTAGATATTGGAAAGTTAAGGTAAACTCCTGATTGTAGGGAACGCAGGGTCCGCTTATGGGAGAGCGCGCTGATACTGATCAACTGTTGAGTTGGCTCAGATCATCCTAATGCATAAACCAGAGAGAGAATGGGGAGGTAATTAAAGAATTGAGCTATTGGGGCAGAGCACAGCCTAGGCAAGTCTTTATAATATAAGAGGATTGTACATAAATAAACTGCCTATATTTGTTTGTCTGTCTCCCTCCATTATTTAAACTTTGAGCCAACCTGGTCCTGCTCTGAAGCTATGCTGCAGAAAATGTCAGCATGGTTCACAAACCTCAAAAGGCCCTCCTGTCACCACTGTCCTAAAGCTCACAACAAAAGTACGCTCGAGTGAATCTAATCAATAGCATCATAGAAATCCTATTCCAAAGATCAGTGCCTGAATTATCTCACACTATAACTTCTAAGATTGAAATGGTTGGCTGGACCCTGTGCAATTTATTCACTCATATTGGCTCCTGTCAAAGAATTTGAAGATGGTATCACATTGAAGAATTGGAAAGCAGAGTATAGGAGGAAGAATTTGAAATCGGATAAAATATAGGAGTTCTTTCAAAGACAAATCACATGTTCAAGAGAAGCACAGCTACAGAAGTAGCATCAGGATAATTGAACAAGTAGACTGATTGATATCACTAAATATTTATCTCTGCAAAGCTCCCCTGCTAAGACATGAGCAAGCATCTCAAGACTATCATAAGTTTTTTGTGATATCTTGATAAAGAACAAATGTACCGAGTAGTCAGACGTAAGGGAAGTCTGACACATAAAAGGTGAAGAATTATGAATTTTGAGTCAAAGTACAGAAACAGCAAGCAGAATTCAGAGACGTCCGATGGCAACTACATCAACAATGTGCTATGTTATATACTCAAGAGTCAAAATTTATGTTATCACCAAGTTTCAAACTAAAGCAGAAGAAGCCAATGAATACATTGAGTGACTTTGTGTCAAGGGCCAATGTAAGTGAAGATCCTTGACAGTAGAAGGAGGTATTGAACTGATAACTAAAGTAGCTGCATCCATCTTGAGAAGAAGTTAATTCTCCATATTAATTAGTGCCCTTATTGGAAACTAAAAATAAGCTGCAAGGCACCACAGAGATTGAAAAGAGTAGGATACAAGATGAGGTAAATCAAGAAATAGTGGTTAGGTAACATCTGTTTGGTTTTAAAAGTTTGTTATTTGTTGGAGGAAGAGAATACTGAAGGAGATTAGGAAGAAGGAAGGATAAGAGGAATTTCAAGAGAAAATGAGATGGATGATTTAGATAGGGAAAAGTCTCATCAACCATCTTATTTAAGGCAATTAACATCAGCAAGACTGAAAGCATTCCCAGCTGGGCAGAGTGAAGTAACTCAACACTGGACTAACGACGGATGTGATAGAGTCTTCCAAATAACTTATGAATAGTATATTTAGATTAGTTATATTCCAATTCCCAGATCCCACTTTACTCTTATAGGGACCACACATATTTTGCAACTTCTTAGGTCTCCCTATGCCATGAAGCCAGATGACCTAGTCCCACCCCTCGAGCCAGCTGCTAGGAGGTGTATGAACATTTTCCAAAATTATTTTGCCTCTTATTTTGTTCTCTTCAGACCTTTGACACCACAGATGAAATTTTGCCACATGTCATGTGGGGAACTGAGATCAGACACAAAACTGCATCCAATAATCTGCGATTGGTAAATTTGATTGGCTGTGTGGATATATCAAGTGGGTCAAGTTGAAGCAAATACACCTGTTGTTAGAAGATTGAATTATCAATAGTTAGATGTTTTATCTATTCCTCATAATCAATCATCATAATCAAAATTCTTGAAACGTTAAGGTCAAGCGCTCATAGATTTATTAAGTATATGCAATAGTACTTAAGCGTCCACTTAAAATAGTACTTACAACCACACCAGGCGATAAGGATTGGGGAATCTAATGCATTACAGTTCTGAACTCAGTATTCAGGTTGAACAAATCTGCAAATCCAACTTCACATTACAATGCATTGCTTCCTGATACAAAAGCGAAATACAGGTTGAGCGTCCAAAATCCGGAGTTCCGGAATCCAGAATGTTCCGGAATCCGGGACGATTGGTGGCAGGGTTGTCCAGAATCCATAAAATGTTCCGGAATCCGGAACTCCGGATTTTGGGCGCTCAACCTGTACTTCAAAAAGCCATTAACTTTTGTTGTCTTTTTTTGAAAAATCCTATGAAAAATGCGAGTGATGCAATAAAACTTTAGTGTTGTGTTTTATCCTCCTTAATCTGCACAGCTCCACTAAGTGTTTCCGCCAGGCTGCGGCCACGGCACCACGCCGCCCTGGTGGCCGAGTGTGGGCCATCGGATGCTCTGCAGAGCTCGCAGCGTCCCTCCCCTTTAACAGAAGGGGGAGGGGCGGAGAAACGCGTCAGCACTACGTGGAGCGGCCCAGGCATTTCCGGACTCGGAACGTGTTCCTGATGTCCGAAGTCCAGAAACGCCCGAGCCCAGGTTACGATATTTCCGGACTTCGGACATCAGAAACACGTTCCAAAGTCCGGAAAAACACGAAAACCGGCTCGGCTTCGGTCCCGAGGCTGCCGGATTCAGGATGCTCAACCTGTACTGCAGATGCTGGAAATTTGAAATAAAAACAGAAAATGCTGGAAATACTCAGCAGGTCAGGCAGCATCTGTGGAGAGAGAAACAGAGTTAACGTTTCAGGTCGATGAGCTTTCTGAGTTAGGCCTCTATCAAAAATGCCCTTATAAGGCATGCTCAGCATGAACTGATCACGCCTTATTCACATGCAATTCTGCATTTCTAAGCTACTGTACATGATCAGTTATAATTTACAATGATTCTCTTGACATGGGTGAAGATGACTCGATCCTTCAATCATCCTGTTTCAATCCCCTTAGCTTGGCTAAAGTAAGCATATTCGCCCTATCTTTCCTATTCGAGGTCACCAGACCATTTTCTTATGAAGTTCTAACAAGGCTAGAGCCAAGCAGTACCATGCATGATTGTTCTCAATCATTCAGACACTGATATGTCCTTTCCTACAGAATTATTAAAATAGTGACTTAGCAGAGAATGGAATTCTGCTATGCTGTGTTTGCTTTTTACTAGAGTACTGGAGCCAGCACTCTACAAACTTATAATTTATCCATGGCACCTTACATTGTCATGAGCAAGATTCTCTTCCTCTGCTGATTGATGGAGTGGATGGGATGACCTAAGAGTTTTGATCGTAGCAAACTTTAATAATGCAGTGAAAAAACTTCCTCTTATGAAGCAAAGCAGAAGTACATTTTCAAAACTGGCAGCTCCCCTATTCGTTCTCCAGTTCCAAGTGCATATCTTCCAAATATAAACTAGATAAATAGGGTTTTTTTCCTAATCCACACGACATCCTACCAACAATGTACTAATATGGAGGTACTCAGCTCAGAGAGAGGGTTTGCTTTCAGGATTTGGATCCTGTCAACGAGGCCACTAGGAATAAGTTTGGAAATTTAACTGGAAAAGTACCAGATGAGAAGGGTTGGATTTAGGTTAGCTTTTATATGGGGGAAAAAGGTGGATAGTTGTAAGCCCAGATTCTGGACATTGTTATGTTGGTGCTCAATAAATCACATGATTTATTTATAGATAAACCATCTCTCACAAAGGATGTTGTATAGAGTTGTCTAAAAAAATGCCTGGAATACCAACAGTTACAGACGAATACATTTAGTGGCCTTTACCCTGTGTGCCTTTGATTATATGAAGCAAAGATTGGCTAAGGGCAAGTTTAAGCTGAGACCTTTGTTCTTCTAGTGACTAGGTAAAAGACCTTCTGATAGCCAAAGAACTTAAAAGTATGAACCACATTTAGAAACTAAATAAATTCTTAAATGAAGAGGTAAAAAGTGTCCCAAGTATACAAATCTGGGTGCAGGACTTTGGTTTTGATTAAATATCCATTCCAGCGTACACATAGCTAATTGTAGTCCAAGTCCATGGCTACCCAAACAAGTTTACTACAGTCCAGGTCTAGGCTACCAGTCCTGGTTTTGAAGACTGTGAAATAACTAGAAAAGCTATCAATCCAGTTCCATGTTTTCCTTCCCTGATAGTGTCCCAATTCCTGAATCACTATAAGCCCAGGCAATATTTTTCTCAAAGGACACATCAACAACAACAACTTGCATTTAATGTAGTAAGACACTCCAAGGTGCTTTACATCACAACAGCGCCACCTGTACAGATTGGACGATGCTGCAATCTAGCTTTCTGCAAAACCACAACCAGAACTCACTAATTTTCTATCAGGGATGGGATGTTAATACAATATGAACAGACAGCCCTGTTTTCAAGAATTTGCGGGTTATATATTTTTTTTAATCCTGCTTTCTTTTTTGTAATTAAAAGATGTTCAAAATCATGAGGGGTCTGGACAGAGTCGATAGAGAGAAACTGGTCCCATTGGCGGAAGGGTCGAGAACCAGAGGGCACACAGATTTAAAGTGATTGGCAAAAGAAGCAAAGGCGACGTGAGGGAAAAAAATGTTTACTCAGCGAGTGGTTAGGATCTGGAATGCACTGCCTGAAAGGGTGGCGGAGGCAGACTCAATCGTGGCTTTCAAAAGGGAGTTGGATAAGTACCTGAAGGAAGAAAATTTGCAGGGCTACGGGGAAAGGTGCGGGGGAGTGGGACTAGCTGAAGTGCTCTTGCAGAGAGCCGGCACGGGCTCGACGGACCGAATGGCCTCCTTCCGTGCTGTAACCATTCTATTCTATGATCGCAGACTTAATTGTGAAGCTGCTGCCTCTGTAACACCAGCCTGATGTTTTATCACCATTTCAGTTAAATTTATAGCTGGGATTTTACCCTGAGAATTTCACTAACGTTAAAAAAGCGCAGACCTAAGACATTCAAACTGTCACTACTGTCATACAGCAAATGCGACTACGTTGTTCAAATTTGTGTATTTTTAAAATTTATGTTATTATTAGATATAAACGGTTGTTGTGACTTGCATTTTCTTCAGTTGCTGCTGCAACACTCGAATGCTGCCCATTCCTGAATAACTGGTGACACAACTATTTTATTTAGAAGTTTCAAAATCCTGTACTTACTGCACCTTCTGCGATGGGGAATCTCAGGTTATTTCTGCAGTAATGCAACAGCCAGATGAGTATAGATGCAGTGTTATGGCAATAAGACGCCTGCTTATTCTGAACTAACTTAGAAAGAAAGACTTGCATTTATATAGCACCTTTCACAACCAACAGACATCTCAAAGCGCTTTACAGCCAATGAAGTACTGTCACTGTTGTAATGTGGGAAATGCAGCAGCCAATTTGCACACAGCAAGCTCCCACAAACAGCAATGTGAAAATGACCAGATAACCTGTTTTTTGTTATCTTGGTTGAGGGAGAAATATTGGCCAGGACACCAGGGATAACTCCCCTGCTCTTCTTCGAAATAATGCCATGGGATCTTTTACGTCCACCTGAGAGAGCAGATGGGGCCTCAGTTTAACATCTCATACCAAGAGACAGCACCACACTCCCTCAGTGCTGCACTGGAGTGTCAGCCTAGCTTTATGTGTGCAAGTCCCTGGAGTGGGAATTGAACCCACAACCTTCTAGACTCAGAGGCGAGTGTGCTACCCACTGAGCCACAGCTGACATTCTAAGGCCATTGTTAATGGCTCCTTCAGGACAGCCTAATCCATATGAAACGATCAGAGGCCCAAGTGCTGGCAGCCACAATCAAGGTTTCCAGGGTTGTTATCTTCCCTCAAAAGTATTTGTCCAATCTCTTTTGTTCATGTCCAAACTCATGATACTGTTAGGAAATAGATGTTCTTACTTTTAAGTTTATAAATTGCTCCACAAGATAATAAGGTTCAAAGGAATTTATTGGCTTTCATAGGAATTAAGTATAATTATTATTACATGTACAGTGATAACTATTAATAATAATTACATATACACTTGAGACACTTATGGTAAAAACAAATTACCGGAGAATTCATCACGTCACAGGTTTCCAGCTCGAGGGGAACGGTTGGCCAAGCGTTGTCTCATTCTAAAGTATCAATTCTAACTCCCGTCTTTTTACGCCTTTCTTTCACTCTGGCTAGGTGAGAGTCCGCCTGTTTCAAAGTATTACCTCATCCAATTAGCTGGACTTCAGTTTTAACACGAAACACTCCCCAAGCCTTCACCTTGACTGAACCGTCAACCAAGTCATTCAACTGGAGACAGTTACAGAGACCCAAGACTCTCCTACAGGTGAGTTATCACTTGCCTTGCGCAGATGTATCCTTGGAGGAGTTAATCCCGAGGACGACAGCTGAGATATCTATGAGGTTCAGAAAATGAAAGCTTGTAGCTTTTCAGGTAAAGTCTCTTTCTGGTAACTTTTCATTTCACTGGAAACGAAACAGACATATCTAACAGAAAGCTCACTTAGCAGGCAAAAGCTAAACGTTAATATTGAGAATTAACCATTTCCTTACAAGACATTGATTTACACTGTGTTGTAACGTATCATTGCTCCATGCTATCATGGTGGAAATGAGTAAACTAAACAAAAAAAATGTTTCTCATGAAGTCAGTGGCCCTTTAACAATAAAGAGGCCATTTTATAGGCCAGCTGTCTGATTTCAGGATACATTTATTTCTTAACCCAGTGAGTTGATTACAGGTTTTAAAGCAGTAGAGAAGCCATCGCCTTTAGTACCGTGTTCGGATTTTACACAAGGTTGGAGTTGCTGCACTGGAACACTGTTCCATTATAAAGAGGTAAAATCACATTGGAGCAAGCCCTTGCACTTTCTCTCATTCCTCTTCCTTACGTCCTACTGAGATCAACTCTCATAGTCAAATCTTTCTTTGGGACCACATTCTTTGCAGATATGCCTGTCACTGCATAATCGAGTAATAATGGGCTGCACTGTGCTGCAGAGTCAGGATGGACAGACTGGCCTTATCCAATGACTGGTCCATTACTCTCAATTCCCTGGTCTTGTACAGTCCATTATTACTAATCCATCAGTTTCTCCTGGCTAGTGTTTTGATCTTTGTAGCTTTTATGAAACAATCACTGGTTTGGGTCAAGTTGTAGTGCGGAACTCTCCAAGCCCGTGTTGGCAGAGATTTATTGCCTTTACTCTCACGAGATGCTCTTGAATTGCTTCCCTTATAATAGATTCCTGTATTTTTTTCCTCTGTAGATTTCGGGCTTACAGGCCTATAATTTCCAGGGTCTTGCTTCTAATCCATCAGGACAGAACAGATTGAACCTGGACGCTTCCTGATCTGTATGGAGCAGTGCCATCCCATGTGGCCTTTACTGACATAGTCGTCACACAACCCCCATAAATGTAAGTGTAATCAAAGTTCATCGCTGACAAGTCTTGATATTTGTATTTGTTTTCATACCAATCCTCAACTTTGTCAGTAAATGGTGGAGTAATAATTGTTGTTAAGACTATATTCTGGATAGAAAGAGATAACTTTGTCCTCACTGAATATTTACAACTTAATGGAATCCACCGTAATTCTGCAAGAAAGAAAAATATCCTTTCCTGTTGCAGGACTGTCATTCCTAATTATATCAAGAATTATTGCTTCCCTAATTCAACTCCTACAGTGGAGTCATTAAAAATAAATGTATTTACACAGTGACCAGGAGCCAACTAAAGTTCATAGGACAGCATTACAGCAGACACTATTTGACCGTTTGGGTACACAAAATAAGGAGGAACAGAGTCGTTTTCAAATGGAAGTGACATAACTGTCATTTAAATTGTCCGTATATTTTATAATAACATTTCTGCTGCTTTATTGACCTACCCAACTATGCATCTAATTACTCGGCTTTCGCTTTTGAAAGAAATCATTTGTCAGCTCTGGTCTATCGTCGGAATAAAGTACTAACATGGTAATGCTTCAGTGTCACCACTGTCTCAGCCATTGTCGGCTTTAGCTTGATTGGTGCCAGCCCATACTGAAGCCTGTGTGCCACTGTGGTACACTGCTGCACACGTGCTGACACATCCTCAGAAAAGCTGGCAACTCAAAAACAGCCCTGATAGTGGGCCTATGACAAGTGATTGCACCGATAGTGCAGCGGGGCACAGACTTGTTCTAACTTTAAGCTGCAGATATTCCCAATATTTCATCTCTCGTCTAGTGAAGGATTGTGGTGCAAATCGCAGGCATTTTCCTTACTTCTTGCAGAGAACGTGCAGGTTATAACGACGCCCAAACTCTGACAAGGTCAGACGTGGCTCAGTGGTTAGCATTCTTGCCTTTGAGTCACAAGGTTATGGGTTCAAGTCCCGCTCCAGAGATTTGTTGGAGGTGCTCCTTTTCAGATGAGATGTTAAGCCAAGGCCCTGTCTCATCTCTCAGGTGGATGTAAAAGATCCTATGGCACTATTTTGAAGAAGAGCTGGGGAGTTATTCCTCATGTCCTGGCCAAAATTTATCCCTCAATCAACATCATTAAAAACAGATTATCTGGTCATTATCACATTGCTGTTTGTGGGAGCTTGCTGTGTGCAAATTGGCTGCTGCGTTTTCTATATTACAGCAGTGACTACACTTCAAAAGTACTTCATTGGCTGTAAAGCACTTTGGGACATCCTGAGGTCATGAAAGGCGCTATATAAATGCAAGTCTTTCTTTTTTTGTTTCTGGTGTAGTTATTTTCCATATGTGAACTGCTTTGGATAGTGACAGGCTATATGCTGTGTGTGAGGCCTGTATGCTGCTATGGAATATTACTAGCCAATAGTTAAGACATGTGCCATATAACGAGGCCTTGTAAGATGTTTTAGTGAAATACTCCAAGACTGTAACGACGCAGCAAAGGAACATAGCCAGACAGCACTAAGACATCTAAGTTATAGGAACGTCGGAACATAAGTATTGCCAGACGAAAGAATACCAAGTTCCATCTAGTTCGCTCACTACCATTCTGGTAATCACATGATACAATGATAATGCAGTTATTGACTAATCATGGCAATCAATCTCTAGCAATTAGTCTACAACAGACCCAAAACTAACACTAGAAAATCCCAGTGGTGGAGAGCTTTGGGAACCATAGATCTAAAGTCACCTTTTTTCACTAAAAAAAAGCTACACCTACCACACCTCACGTCTCAAATTACTCATATACTGTATCACAAAATGTTATTTTCTGAAAGAAATCTATCTAATTTGCATTTGAATTAATCAATACTGACTGCTTCCATCGTCGCCTTCCCTCCCTCAACCTCTCCGCCTCTCGACCTCTCTTTAAGATGCTCCTTGAAACCTGCCTCTTTGACCAAGCTTTTGGTCACCTGCCCTAACTTCTCCTTATGTGGCTCAATGTCGATTTTTGTCTTATAACACTCCTGTGAAGTGCCTTGGGACGTGTTACTACGTTAAAGGCGCTATATATATACAAGTTGTTGCTCTTGTCTCCCTTGGGAGTCTATTCCATAGTCTGACCACTCACTCACTGAAACTTGTTTCCACAGATTAGTTTTGAATTTACTCCCACTTCAAGTGCAGGCCGTGTCCCCTGGTTCGACTGTTTTGAATTAATAAAGAAAAATAGTTACAATGAATAACTTATTTTGCGAACAAGATAGCACTATTTTTCAGGTCAAATGATACAATCACAAGAAAAACATCTAGTTTGTTGGCATGTGAGCAGTGAATAGCTAGATTACCGAATAGAAGGATATGCTGAGAGGGTGAGATGAAGTAGGGTGGGAGGAGGCTCACGTGGAGCATAAACACCGGCATGGACCAGTTGGGATGAATGGTCTGTTTCTCTGCTGTAAATTCTATGTAATAATGTTACAATACCTGCTACAGAACTTATAATTGGAAACAGTTTTGTGACATCATTCATCAGTGTATTCATAATTCATATTAAAGGGACACTGCCTTTGTGAAAAAGTGGTGAACATCTTTTCACCTTGTATTTAAACGCGCAACTTATCGGGCTGGATTTTACCAACCTCGGCGGGTCCGTGGCGGGTGCCGACCCCACAGCTGTCTGGATCGCGGCCTCCAACATGATTTTATGTTAACAGGGCTTGTTAAGCCTGCCCTGCGAGGTTCCCGGCCAATTAAAAGGAAGCGGGTCTGATAAAGTCATTTGATGACGCGTCATCAGCCGGTTTCCTTAAAGGGACCACGTCCACATTCATTTTGACAGCTGTGCTGTCAGTGTTCTGCAACATTGAGGTGCTGCAAACACTGACAAGCACTGCACAGAGGTGCATGGCTGCACCCAGGCTCTCGCATGACTCCCTGCATATGCTTATGGAGGGAGTCACAGCACGCAGGGAGATACTCTTCCCTTCCCATGGGCGGAAGAGAACTCCCCAGGACACCAACGCAGCCTGGTTGCTCATTGCACAGGAGGGCAAAAGCAGGGATGTCATCAGGAGTCCCTGGGTGCAGTGGCGCCAACCTTTCAATGATCTCAGTAGATCACGAAACGTTACTGCAAAGCCACACTCAAACTCACCCTGCTGTGCCACTCATCACATCTCCATCACTCTGCCTTCCCTACCCTACTCCTGCACATCCTTACTCACACCAACTTACCTTGCACCTCCACCCATCCCTCTCTATCTACATTTTCACTTCCCATCTCACTAGCCACCCCTCACACTCACCCTCATCCTTGTCCAATCATACCAACTAACAATACACAAGGGTAGGCAGTTGGGTGTTATCGCCAATGTTCATGTAAAGTTTCTGTTAATGTGTTGTCAAACATTGAAATCTTTATTTTCAACACTTTGCCTTCTAGGACAGATTTGTGTGCACCTTTGAAAGTGTCTTAGTGAGTTGCAATGAATGGTGAGACATAACGTTCCCCCCCCCACCCCCACCCTCGCCAATGGTGATGAGTGTGAAAGGAATGGCTTGGGCATTGTAGGGATGCTTTATGGTGTTGGTGTGGGGTGGTGCCAACCTGGCACATCATGTGGCAGCCAGAGTGTACAGCATCATGTGAAGTAAATCTGACCATGGTGAGGCCATCCCTGGCGTCCCGGGCAGCAATGTGGTCAGGTGCTGATGCCCTGTGTCCTGTGCAGCATCAGGTGATTGCGGAGAAGGTTGGTATTGTGTTGGTGATGTTGGTGTGCCTGGTGATGTTGGTGCTGGGGCTGATCGTGGAAGGATTCAGAGGACCAAGGTGAGATTTTTTCAAGGGCACCGATGTTGCCGAAATAGATGGCAACTGAAGTTGAGATGACAGAAGCAAGCTGTCAATGGTGAGAGAGTTTGCTCCAAGGAGGTGACAGTGGATAGAGAGTTTACTCCAAACACTTCCAAACTGCATACAGCACAACAGTGTCTTCCAAATCCTGAAGGTTCAAGCTTCTGACATTGGAAAGTGAACAGCTGTGAAATGGTAGCTTTTATAGCACTTTTGCAGCTGTCACCTATTCACAGCAATGGAGAGTCATAGAGAACCCGACACACTTACCTGACATGATCCCCGAGCGCTGGGAACCTCGTGAAAAAGTTGGAAAAATGGCTAGAAGGTGGTAAAATGCTGTCCAACTACCTTTAAAGACCCTCTTAACTATCTCAATTGGCTGACCCATCGCTTAGTGCCAGGTCTGCAAAGAGCAGGCAGACCCAGCACTTGGGAAACTGACACGGAGGCGGGTTCAGAGCGGGATCCCGACCCACTGTCAATCTTATAGATTTTGACAGTGGACCTGGCTCCGAACCTGCCCTCTGAGCACCGGCAAAATTCCTGCCATTGTGTGTGTATTATAAATTGTGCTGATTCACATCATTGTATGACTTTCCCATCACATCATATTGACGAAAATGGCACACAACTCTGTTGGAGGCTCTCCCTCTCCAAATAAAATACGATTTGCCACCCTACTGACGTTCTATACTGCAGCACATTTCAAGCCTGCAATAAAGCAAATATTGGCATTAGTCAGACAGCAGTGAATGGTTTTGTTTCTCAAGTTGCTACCGCTTTGCTCAGGAAGACAACTAGACTCGCAAGGACCAGGACTAATTTATCATTACCAATCAGTTTGTAGCAAGCAAAGGACATTGTTTCTGTTTAACTGTCACACATCCAATAATAGTGTTGCACTGTAATCAGGAACACCACCCCAGCAGCTGGGGCATCCTATCAGTGATAGGATGCATCTTATCAATGGTGAGGGTATCAACGCTCACTGCTATTAAGGAGTAAATCGGACAGCAACTTTTGGCATCCACACATGCACAGTTAAACGCGGAAATCAGGAAGTTGCTGTCCGATTTGCCCTGCTACTCCAGGAGCTTTGCTACCTCAGCGAGAGACTTGGCATTCAAACACATGCAGGCATAAAGTTGCAGTACTTACCCACTAGCTACCCACTAAACAAGCCAGAAAATGTTAGTGCTTGTCCATTCAAGTGTAAGTGAATGTTTAACGGCGTGATATGTCTTAATTACTGCTAAACAACCTCTCTGGCACTGAAATATTACTTTTACAAATGTGGAGTCTCATTCCTTCAGATTTTAATTGTTGTTGGAGATTTTAATGAATTGGCCTCTACTGCCTTCTGTGGTAGAGAATTCCACAGGATAGAAACATAGAAGATAGGAGCAGGAGTAGGCCATTCGGCCCCTCTAGCCTGCTCCGCCATTCAATGCGATCATGGCTGATCATCCAAATTCAGAACCCTGTCCCTGCTTTCTCCCCATATCCCTTGATCCCTTTAGCCTTAAGAAATATATCCAACTCCTTCTTGAATATATTTAATGAATTGGCCTCAACTGCCTTCTGTGGTAGAGAATTCCACAGGATAGAAACAATATTTTTTTTAACTTTTTCTTTCTGTCTCTTTTATCTCTCTCTCTTAATCCCATCTTTCTTTCCCTCTAATTATTTTGCTTTTTGTATATGATTTTACATTGAATTAAATATTCTAACTTACACTTACCTGGTTTGGACTCTGTGTGCCTCAGTAGGGATTCTTCAATCTGATTGGTTGAAGAGACACGCTGTTGCTTGCCCTGTTCAGGCAGGTCCCTGATCCCCTGTAGAGGGAGCTGCTCTGTATCACACTCCCCGATGATCGTAAGTTGCTGCTCAAAAGCCCACAAAAGTCTGTGGGCAGCTGTACAAGTAGTGAACGGCGAGCGCCGTTCGTTCGCCACTGACTGCAAAATCCGGGTCCTGATGCTTTGAGGGATTAAAGAAGTTCAAATGTTACATTTCACGGAAATCAGATCCAAACACTGAAGAAGGTGAGTGAATATTTTGGCAACAGGGCCTGTGAGAGCATCAATGGCAGATAGAAGATGAAGAAGCTTGGCTGAGGGGTGCAGAGGAACAAGATTGTGCAGCTGCCATCAATGCTTGTGATGCCATCATCAGTAATTACTTTTCATTGGCTGCTACTATCCTGGTTGCATACAGTACACTGTAATGGAGAGGGTGCATTGTACATATGTAGGACTTGAGAGAAAACATAGAATGGTGTTCTTCAAAGCAATATCTCAAAGTTATTTTAGTCACTGTAACTCGTTAAAAACGTATCATTCCAAGTTCCTTGGAATAATAGTTGCTGATATCTGGCTCTTATATTGCGGTATATTGATGCTGTGATTAATTTATAGTTAGAATAATTAAACTCTCAACCTGACAATGCCAATTAACTAGTTGGAAGTTTAGGTCACAGCAGTGTAAAAATTCCCCTCATTTTGTGCTTAGTGATGCAGTAACGGAAACATACAGGACAGCAGGGGATCATGAGGCAAAATGTAATTGGCAGGTAGAAATTCTTCCTCGCAGAGACTTTATGCGGCTGAAGCACAATACCTCGTCCCCACAACAAAACAGAGCAGCTGGGGTTTTATTCCAATGCATCTGCTCTTTGTCTTCAGCTTCTTACAAGACACACCAGTCTTCCCCTTGTTGAGAGATGGTTTTACAATAATCCATATTCACTGAGCTCTTTGTTAGAACTCAGACAGTTAGGACTACATTCCTGGCTTCTCCTTCAGAAAGAAAGAAAGACTTGCATTTATATAGCGCCTTTCATAACCACCGGACATCCCAAAGCGCTTAACAAATTTTTTTTTGAAGTGTAGTCACTTGTAATGTAGGAAATGTGGCAGCCAATCTGCACACAGCAAGCTCCCACAAACAGCAATGTGATTTTTTTAGTGATGTTGATTGAGGGATAAATATTGGCCAGGACACCAGGGACAACTCCCCTGCTCTTCTTCGAAATAGTGCTATGAGATCTTTTACGTCCACCTGAGAGAGCAGATGGGACCTCGGTTTAACAAGTCATCTGAAAGACGGCACCTCTGACAGTGCAGCACTCCCGCAGTACTGCACTGGAGTGTCAGCCTAGATTTTTGTGCTCAAGTCTCTGGACTGGGACTCGAACCCACAACCTTCTGACTGAGAGGTGAGGGTGCTACCAACTGAGCTACTGGCTGACACTCTGACACTAATTAGCTGCCCCCCGCCCCCCCACCCCCGGTATTAAAGACAAGTTACATTAGGATCAGTGCAGTCATTGTTTCTTTGTTGACAGCAACTAACGCCGTGGTGAAATGAAGGATTTAAATATCTTGTGGGGATGTATCCTGGGAGAGTAAGATGACAATGGCTATTGGAGAAGATAAGCCATCATATTTTCCCCCTGTATGTGCTTGTACCGCAGAGAACTCATCCTTCCTTTCCATTGCCACCATGTAGCTTGTCCAGTTTTCTTTAATGACAAGAGTCTCGTCCCTCCGCAGCTATAGCTGAGAGAACGTGCGAGTCTCTGACACCAATTTTCTATGTTCGGTGTAGATGGATTGCACACCAGTCTCTGTATCATTATTGCTCACAGTTATCTGCAGTGTGAGGTTGGCCTTAGCATTGAGCCGATGTACTCTTTTGCTGCCTTATTACGGGGTCAAGAGTGTCTCACAAATTCCTACTGTCGCTAACTTCTCCTGTTTTCTGACACTTGCTTCGGTGCGACTCCTACGTCTTGGATTTTTCTATAAATAATGGTATAATAATCAATCATCCTAGTACTCACGGTCTTCACTTTGACAATTAATGATCAGGCAGGCGTGGGGTTATATATTGCGTGCCATGCTATATTCAGAGTATTATGGTGTCCCATTGCAGCCCCACTCACCCCAATTCCCATGATTCAGTCATTGAGTTTGTCTTTGTTTCCTTGCAGCCTTTCAGATAGAGTGATACACTGATGAGTGATGTTGATCAGCGGCCATTCAAAATGTGCAAATAACTACCATATTTCTGCTTTTTTTTATCAGGTTATAAATGTTTTATATCATGCAACAGATAACTGCGGGAAAGTTTGCCATCAGAAACTCAATAACAGCAGAATCTCAATAACCTCCAAGCGAAAGTTGTCAATCACATCCTGTACGCTACAGTGACACTTGGCTTTAAAACATTACATCCTCCATTTGACTCCATGTAGGTCAGAAAATATTGGGTTGGTTGGCTTTGTTACTCTCCCTTAACGATGAGATATATTTTGACTGGACGGATTGCAGGTTTGTGAAAGTCAAACTTACTTGGCTCGGCTTTGGGCAATCTATATTAGACTGAGCAGTATTCAACTATATTCAAACCCATGAAAAAGACACACCCCTCCCTCTTTGCATTCCCTGGAGCATGAAGGAGTGATCCCTTCCTATTGAGACATGATAGCCTTCAGTGCAGATCTGAGAGGCAAAACTACAAGGAGTGCAGAACATCACAATTCATTCCGTGCAGTTGAGATTCTATTATGTGCCACCAAGGCTATGAGCTTGGTTTCCAATGTGATGTAGGTGCCGCAGGGTCCTGACAGATTTTTGGTTAGCAGCTTAACACAAAAAAAATCACATGCCTCTGAATGAGGAAATCACTTCAAATAGCACGCTTCTTATAGCTTGGTATTATTAACATCACAACAAGTCTTTTAGGACTGTTTCGAGTTAAGTTCTCCTGTCTGCTGCAGGAGAACTGTTGTATACTGGCCCAGAGCAATGTCATTCATGCCAGTGTCCTTTCTCAGCAGAGTTGGAATTGTTAAACCACAGGAAACTTTCGTTTATCCGGCATCGACGGGACCGGCGTGGTGCCGGTTTATCGAAAGTACCGGATAACAGAGAGTTATATCTACCGAGGCTATTTTTAACAAAGAGACTCCAAGCAGCACGGGAGAATCTACTCATGCTATTGCAATGTTTCGGACTTGCGACAGCGCCAGGAGGCCGAGTAGTGGCACTTTTGAAAAGTACCCCTACTGACTAAATCGGCGTTCGCGGACTCGGACTCGGGATCGGCAACATTGCCGGTTATTTGAGAGGATTTTTCGGAGCACTCGGCGTTCGCGGAGACTCGACTGCGACTCGGCAACATTGCCGGTTATTTGAGAGGAGTTTTCGGAGGATGATTTTTGCCGGTTAAGCGAGAATTCCGGATATTTGGGTGCCGGATAAACGAAAGTTTCCTGTAAATGTAATTCCAAGGTTACTATACCGATATCAAATACTTATTGTCAAATTCCAAGCAGTTTTGAAAAACCTCAGTGAGTGAAGGGCTCCATGTTGGATTTAAATTTAGATTGTTGTGTTAGTCCAAGGAACAAACAGGTATTACTGGGCTTCATAGTTTCAGGTTGTACACCAAATAGAGCAACATAGAGCTCAATCAGGCTGATCTGATATTGTGTATTTTTTTCTTGTGTTCATACATGGGTACCATCTTAACCCCAAATCCCCGCTCAATGGCTCAAGCCCCGAGGGAGCAGGTGGTATTCCGATATTTTTACATGCCAGCTAGTTGATTTGCGGTCACCCTTCAGTTTCTGATAAGAAGCAAGAACCATGCAAGATAATCTTCTTCAATGTTTCAGGATTACTGGCAATTGCTCCATGGAACAATTTTAAATGGTGAGAAACTATTAAATCTTGGTGTTCAGAAAGATTTAGGTGTCCTCGTACAGGAAACACAGAGTTAGCATGCAGGTACAGCAAGCAATTAGGAAGGCAAATGACATGTTATCCTTTATTGCAAGGGGGTTGGAGTACAAGAGTAAGGAAGTCTTGCTACAATTGTACAGGGCTTTGGTGAGACCACACCTGAAGTGCTGTGCACAGTTTTGGTCTCCTTATCTGAGGAAGGATACATTTGCCTTAGAGACAGTACAACAAAGGTTCACTAGATTGAATCCTGGGATGAGAGGGTTGTCCTATGAGGAGTGATTGAATAGATTGGGCCTATACTCTCTGGAGTTTAGAAGAATGAGAGGCGATCTCATTGAAACATACAAGATTCTGAGGGGGATTGACAGGGTAGACGCTGAGTGATTGTTTCCCCTAGCTGGAGAGTCTAGAAACTAGGGGGCATAGTCTCAGGATAAGGGGTCGGCCATTTAAGACTGAGATGAGGAGGAATTTCTTCACTCAGTGGGTTGTGAATCTTTGGAATTCTCTATCCCAAAGGGCTGTGGATGCTCAGTCTTTGAGTATATTCAAGGCTGAGATCGATAGATTTTTGGACTTTAAGGGAATCAAGGGATATGGGGATTGGGCGGGAAAGTGGAGATGAGGTAGAAGATCAGCCATGATCTTATTGAATGGCGGGGCAGGCTCGATGGGCCATATGGCGGGGCAGGCTCGATGGGACGTATGGCCTACTCCTGCTCTTAATTCTTATGTTCTTATGTTCTTTTGGAAGGACCTTGATGTGATTTATTTTAAAATATTAATATTAAAGAAAAAAAAAGAACTTGCATTTACAGTGCATCTTTTACATCCTCAGGACAAAGTGCTTTACAGCTAATGAAATACTTTTGAAGTGTAGTCACTATAGGCAAATGGTCAGTTAAATTTAGCTGTCCAAGGGTTAAATTCTCAGAACAGAAGTGCTGGGAGATGTGTATTAGAACCAGACAAACCAATTTGTAGAATGATGCTTGTCAGCCTTAGACAATGGAAGTTGACCTTCCTGTGGACCATCCACACTATTATGTTACCAACATATGAACATACAAAAAAGGCAGACAGATAAAGACCAGCTGATCCATTTACCCTGTCCCATACAGTCATGGTGCAACTGCTGCGCACCATGAGACCCATCTGCCCCCCTCCCCAGCAGCCATCCACACAACCTCCTGGGAGAAGCAATGCTCCTATTCGTTTAAGAACAGCAGAGATCGTTTTTAGGGACCCTCCCACCCAGATTCATTTGTTGAAGGTGAAAATTACCCTCAGCCGGTTGGGGGGAGGGTCAGAGGTAAAGCTGTTGTCTTCCTGTCCAGCTAGGGAACAAAAGGACAGGGAAGCACCTGGTCTGATGCAGATGTGTAAGATCTGGTAAAGAACTGAGTAGATCCGATCTTTCTTGTAAGATACAGCCAGTCAGGATCAGCAGAATTACTTACCAAAAAAGTGATATTGAGCCCACGAACAGGAACAGTGTACTATCATTTTTTTTTAAATGTTGATATGAGGAGTGATATTGAATTAAATCGAAGTATGGTGGCATTTGCTGTAAATGTTACTCTGCTCATTCACTTACCAATTGTAAAATTAACCAGTTTATTGATTTACATTCAGCTTTGACTCACTAAAATGTTAATCAGTCTGCTTTTCAGAAGATTGGAGAACCACTCATAGAGACACATGTGGATGACAGTACCTGGTTCCTATAAGAGATTTTAATTGTTACGGCCCTGGGTCATGCTTTCATAAAACTAGATATTGGGTGCTAAAGGTGCCGATCATAAGGGAAGGGGATCTACTTACAGGAGAGACCAATGATACTGAACACAAAAACAATATCCAGTGCAAACTCAAAATCTGTAGCAATGATTATTTCAGATTCATGCAGATAATAGATCACCATCACCTACAAGTTCCCCTCCAAGTTACACACCATCCTGACTTGGAACTTCATCATCGCTGAGTCAAAATCCTGGAACTCCCTCCCGAACAGCACTGTGGGAGCACCTTCACCACACGGACTGCAGCGGTTCAAGAAGGCGGCTCACCACCACCTTCTCGAGGGCAATTAGGGATGGGCAATAAATGCCGGCCTTGCCAGCGACGCCCACATCCCATAAACAAATACATTTAAAAAAAATTTGAATGGGCCAAGCAGCCCCTTAAAAGGGATGTACGGAGCCAAATAAAATTATGAGGAACATTGTCTACGACAGTCAGTCCCTGTTTCCTTGGCCAGGGGGAGATTAGCTGGGGCGCTTCTATACACACTACTCAAGAAAAAAGGACAAAAATTATTTTTTGAAATAAAATTCAAATATTTTATAGCAGATGTTTGTTAGTATTTGATTTGTTTCTTATCTATAATTGTTAAAATTATATCCTCTGAAGGTTTATAACTGCGTAGAGTTTATCTTTTTTACAAAATTTTATAGCAGTCGTCGAGTAAGTTTTACAGTTTTAATTATGGCATAACAATATCAATGGCTAAGATAAGTTTTGGGTAAACCTGTATCATGTTCGTTAGCATGTTAATAAGTGTTGATATTTTTATTAAGTGTGGAAAAGACATGAGGGGTTCTTTATACAATTCATGCCATAACATATTTTAATGGTAGCTGTTTTCACAATTCATTTTATGTGTGCGGCTCTCAACAGCCCACCAAAAGTTGTTAAGTGGCCCTCCAGCCCAAATAATTGCCCACCCCTGTAGTAAAGGGGATTCACCACTTAGACTATCTATGAAGAAGGACATGTTAAGATTTTGGCTATTGACCCTTTATTCGAATGGCTTCATTGAGAAAAATGGTAACTGGGTGAATATCAGATGCTCAGTAGGCATTGGTTTGACTGTTTCTTCAGGACGTTCTTGGTAGCCATCACTACGTAGGATTACCTCAATGCAAATCGTGAACAGCCAGTAGTGCTGAGCAAAACTGAATTACTGCCCTAAATTCCATTTTGCATTGGGTGGTAAATTGCCTAAACATTCTTGGCACAGTGGAAAATCCTTTTCCACCACCATAAGCATAGAACATAAGAACATAAGACGTAGGAGCAGGACTAGGTCATTTGGCCCCTCGAGCCTGCCCCGCTATTCAATAAGATCGTGGCTGATCTGATCTTGGCCTCAACTCCACTTCCCTGCTCGCTCCCCATAACCCTTGACTCCCTTACCTTTCAAAAATCTGTCTATCTCCACCTTAAATATATTCAATGATCCAGCCTCCACAGCTCTCTGGGGAACAGAATTCACGACCCTCTGAGAGAAGAAATCCCTCCTCATTTCCGATTTAAAAGGATGCCCTCTTATTCTGAAATTATGCCCCCTAGTTCTAGATTCCCCCACGAGGGGAAACATCCTCTCTGCATTTACCCTGTCAAGCCCCTTCAGAATCTTATATGTTTCAATAAGATCCTCTCTCATTCTTCTAAACTCCAATGAGTATAGGCCCAACCTGCTCAACCTTTCTTCATAAGGCAACCCCTTCATCTCCGGAATCAACCTCGTGAACCTTCTCTGAACTGCCTCCAATGCAAGTATATCCTTCCTTAAATAAGGAGACAATGCAAAAACATGAATGGCAGAGAGAACCAAAAACAAGTGATAGTAAAATAAGATGCTATACGCGAGCTTAAAAGTTCAAATTCAACGCGGCATAATGTATTGTCCTGGAGGGAATGGCAGCAAGGAAATTGTTACCTCTCTTGTTCCTGCAGAAACAAGAATAAAGTTAAGTGCCATCACTGACAATGATGTCAGATGTGCCAACATAATTGGAACAATTGCCAATTAGTTCAGGGACAGTACTTTAGAGGGCTTTCAAAATGCCAGCTCTTTTTCAACTTTAATTGATTTTGTTAAAGATATTTCTACTGCCGAAGGAGAATTGAATGTGGAATTCCTAGAAAATGGATGGCCGTTAATGTGCCGAATGATTGGGAAGAGTTGATGCATTTGAAAGCTGTTGGCTGGCATGCAGTCCATTTTAACTAAGTCTCTTTTGAACACTCTCTCTGCACAGTGGTTTGTCGGGGTGGGAATGGGATGGGTAGAGCTTTCACACTGCACATAACCATAATTGATTTTGTGCTTTTGGTGGTTATTTTCCAGGATACAGGCAGAAGGGTACTTTTGTCAGATATTCCACTTGCATTCTGTGTGGATTTAGCCACCACAACACCTCAAAATGTTTCACCAACAGAAAATGCAACATTCACTAAGAATTCAGTGACAATCAATGGCAATTACGATCTTACCTACTAGATTTAACCTATTTGGCCTGTGCTAATGACTTGTTTTTTATCCACTCCATAAAGACAGTAACAGATGGAGAACAGTATTAACAGCAGACACATAACTGAAACCTAAGTGCTCCACACTGGTTTTACACATCCTCATAAAACATTTGACAAATTACATTATTTCTAGACATAAAACCCAAATGCCTTCTATTGAGGCGTGCTGTGATCGGAACATTAACGCCACATAAATCAACAAAGTTCCCAAAGCAGCTCAAGAACCCAATGAGTGCCAAAGGCTCATCAAGGACGGTGCTGTGAACTGTAAAGGACAGAGCAAGCATGTAGACCACCAGTAAGTTCTGCAGACACTTGGGAAGAGGAACCTGTTGAGATATGAGGGTATAATTTTTGAAGCCCCACAATTTTTCATCCACATTTTCTCAATCTGCGCTGGCTGGGTACAAGAGCTGGACAATGTCACTGGGGTGTGCAAGAGCCGGCCAATAGCGTGGGGCGTGCAAGAGCCGCCCAATGTCACTGGGGTGTGCAAGAGCCGGCCAATAGCGTGGGGCGTGCAAGAGTCAGCCAATGGTGCTGGGGCGTGCAACAGCCTGCCAATGGGCACTGGGGCGTTTAAACTTTACCCTATTGTTTGAAATCTGTGCAATTGTTACTTCACCCTAATGTGCTTCCTTAAAAATTTAATTTGTGTCCTATTTGTAATCAATAATAATAAGTTAGGTATCTGTTTGGTTACCCTTTTTTGCCCTGCCTCCAAAATCTTGCTGTAGTACAACAGCCAGAAATGCACACAGTGCTCCAGGTGTGGCTGTATCAGTGCTTTGTACAGAATGATTATCAACTCCTGGGACTTACATTATATCCCTTTGGCTATACATCCCAAGATCTAGTTAGCTTTCCTGACTGCTGCCACACACTGTGCTGTTGATTTCAGTGAGCAATCCATTAATATCCCTTGGTCTCTCTCCTAGTTATATCCTGTGGCCGAGAGCCATGTTATTTATATTGTCACTGTTTATTTCCCTCCCCAAATCTCATTACCTTTCATTTGTCCACATTATAAATACTTTGCCACTCAATAGCCAACCTTCCCAACCTATCTAGATCTCTTTGTATTTGGCTTGCTTGTTCTTCATTGTTTGAAACTCACGCCTCTCCCTCCAATTTCATGTAATCTGAAAATTTAGACAGCTTTGTTTCTGTCCCCAGTTCCAGATCATTTTATATACACTATGAACAGCAATAGAGCCAGCACTGATCCGTCTGCTACCCTACTGGTGATGCCTTGCCATTTCAATGCACCTCCATTCACAACTACTTTCGCTGATTTAGCCAACTTGCAATCCAGCTCAGAAGTTTCCTTCCTGTTCTATGTCTTCCTACCTAATCATGTAAGTGACAGACTGGCTCTGTAGTAGCACTCTCGCCTCTGAGTCAGAAGGTTATGGGTTCAAGCCCCATTCTAGGGCTTGAGTGTATAATGTAAGCTGCTCTTTCAGTGCAGTACTGAGGGAGTGCTGCATTGTCCTTCCGGTGAAACGCTAAATTGACGACGTATTTGGCTGTTCAGGTAGATGTAAAAGGTCCCACGGCACTATTTCAAGTCAGAGCAAGAGAATTCTCTCTGTATCCCCCCTCTAACATTCCTCCCTCAACCAGCATCACTGGCTATTTACCTAATGACTGTTTGTGGGACCTTGTTGTGCACAACATGGCTGCTGCATTTGCTTACATGATCAGTCATTTGGCTGGCAAGAACTTTGGGGCACGCTGAAGATGTGAAAGGTGGTTCTTAAATGCAAATGCTTTGTGGCATGTATTAAAACAAACACACTCACCAGTAAGGAGCCCCTTACAGGACTGCATCCACACAGTGAGGAACACCTTACAGCATCGCACCCACTCACTGAGGGTCATCGCACTCTCACCCTTCCTCGGAACCTGTCGTTCTACCGCACCCACATACTGAGGAGCCCTTCACGGCACCACACTGGCGTGCCTCTCTCTCTTTTTTGTGATATTTATTTTTAAATGATAGTTTGACAATGGATACTTACAACATCCTTATCCCATAAGCATAAGACATGATGTTGCTATGATACGTTGCTAAGCCTAATTGATGCTGCTAAATTTCATTCACCATTGGTGTACTCTCCACGTGTGGTGTAAAAAAACATTCAGAGCACGCTGACTGCTAGGAACAAAAAGAGCATTCCAATATCCGACAGAAAAACAGGCCACATTTTTTACAATATTCCTGATTATTCTTTCAATTGCAATTCTGTGTCATTTTTCGAGTTTGAATGCAGCAAAGAAATGTAAATGTACATTCTCAATGGAACATGTTAAAATGGAGCGAAATAAATCCCATCTGTTACTTGATGACACCGCAACATTCGTAATTATATCTTTCACGTTTCACCAACATTCACATTGAAGCACGGTGCCAAGTAATTAACTGTCAGGATAATGGAAATCTCCAGTAATTCGGTAACCCATCCCCAGACGTTTGTCTCTCCGATCACAGCCTGTGGTGGCATTACAGAGGTGTAGCTTCTGTTGGGTCAGAGTTCAGAAATACCTCAATGCCTCCTTTAACTCCAACTACAGCCCGCTGTGTGAGAGCATGATTGCCCCTCCCCGCGACCCCACCCTCCCCACCCCTGCAACTAAAACCTTTATAGGGGAGTCTTCCACCTGTTGCTAAATTCTTCAACCACAGTTGAAGTTTGGAAAGAAGTTGGGGTTTTGGTCCTACTTCCAGAAGAGACACTCACTGAAGTAGCCTATCATACCACAAGCCACTCAGAGCAGCATATTTTCACACTGCAAAGCCGCTTTCAGCATTAGGTCCTCACACTACGCAGCCACTCACAGCTCTAGGTGCACACAGTGAGAAGTATTTCACAATATTGAGTCAACATACTGAGGAAACCCACAAGCATCACACACTTACACTGAGGAGCCTGTCTCAGCACTGCGTGCTTACATGAAGAAGCCATTCACTCGCAATACTGAGTCAATACACTGAATGTTTATTACTCCTCAGTTGGCCATTTGTTAAAACTCAACAAAGAAATTGTGAAAATCAATGTTTTAATTAAACAGGTTTTAAAGTTACACAAGGTTAGAAAGATATTTGCATTTATTAAAATTAGAAAAAAATGTCAGCCAGTAATTATCCTTACGACTGCCTGGAGAGTTCTAGCAGCTCCAGACTGCAGACGATCACGATATCAGCCACAGACACTCAAGGCTGTTTCTACCGTCCTGCAAACTTAGCCATCTAACGAATCACGTGAGTTGTTAGCAACATTTCTTTGCTACTTGGAGGAAGGTGGTTGTCGGTAACGGTAGCATGGTGGTTATGTTACTGGACTAATAACCCAGAGGCCTAGACTAACTGATCTAGAGACGGGAGTTCAAATCCCACTCATTCACGGCAGCTGTGGAATTTAAAATCAGTTAATTAAATAAATCTGGACTAAAAAGCTAGTATCGGTAATGGTGACCATGAAACTACTGGATTGTTGTAAAAACCCATCTGGTTCACTAATGTTCCTTCAGGAATGTGGTTGACTCTTAACTGCCCTCTGAAATGGCCTAACAAGCCACTTAGTTGTAACAAACTGCTACAGAAAACAATAATAAGAATAAAACCGGACGGACCACTGGCATCGGCTTCAGACACGGCCGTGGCACACCCAGCCCAGTCGACCCTGCAAAGTCCTCCTCACTATGTCCTAGGAACTTCTGCCAAAATTGGGAGAGCTGTCCCACAGATTAGTCAAGCAACAGCCTGACATAGTCATACTAACAGAATTAATGTCCCACACTCCTCCATCACCATCCCTGGTATGTCCTGTCCCACTGGCAGGACAGACCCACCAGAGGTGGCGGCACAGTGGTATACAGTTGGGAGGGAGTGGCCCTGGATTCCTCAACATTGACTCTGGACCCCATGAAGTCTCAGGTCAAACATGGGCAAGGAAACCCTCTGCTGATTACTGCCCTCCCTCAGCTGATGAATCAGTACTCCTCCATGTTGAACACCACGCGGACTGCAGCGGTTCAAGAAGGCGGATCACCACCACCTTCTCAAGGGCAATTAGGGATGGGCAATAAATGCTGGCTTTGCCAGCGGTGCCCACACTCCCCAGACTGAATAAAAAAATAGATAGAGGTTTGAGTCAGCAGTCTGCTCAATCAACAGTTGCCAGCTGTTGTGTACTGGGATTCAATTCCGTAAGATAAATATATAGCTCATTCAATAGGTTATCTAGTCCTTAAATCCTCAGGATAAGTCCAAATTTCACTTGTCTCAAGGTATCTGGTCGCTTGAGAAACGAAAACCTGTTCATGGTGACTTTATTATTTTTTATGTAGGGCCTTTGCGGTTCTGAACAGAATCATCGAATCCTACAGCACAGAAGTAGGCTATTTGGCTCAGCGAACCTGTGGTGGCTCCTTGCAAGAGCTGTCCAATAGTGAGTTGATTTAAAACTGGATGTCTTCCCCCTTTCAAATCATCATATTCCACCTCAAGCACAAACATGCGGTGGTTGGGTTTTGACGGAAGTGCTCAGGGAAGCAGATGATTCATCTGCATGGATAGAAAAAATAGAATTATGGGCAAATTATTTTGAACCCTGGACACGACCATTGATGCATTTTCCTATAGGTTGCACATTTAAGGCCATTAAACAATTTACAGTACAGATGATCAGGGTTGTAACTTGATCTGTGGCTCAGTTGGTAGCACCCTCGCCTCTGAGTCAGAATAGTTGTGGGTTCAAGTCCCACTCCAGAGATTTGAGCACAAAAATCTAGGCTGACACTCCAGTGCTGTGCTGAGGGAGTGCTGCACTGCCGGAGGTGCCGTCTTTCAGATGTGTCGTTAAACCGAGGCTCCGTCTGCTCCAACAGGTGGATGTAAAAGATCCCATGGCACTATTTTGAAGAAGAGCAGGGGAGTTATCCCCGGTGTCCTGGCTAATATTTATCCCTCAATCAACATCACTAAAACAGATTGTCTGGTCATTATCACATTGCTGTTTGTGGGAGCTTGCTGTGCGCAAATTGGCTGCCGCGTTTCCTACATTACAACAGTGACTGCACTTCAAAAAGTACTTCACTGGCTGTAAAGCGATTTGGGATGTCCGGTGGTCATGAAAGGCGCTGTTTAAATGCAAGTCTTTCCTTCTTTCTTTTCTACAATCTTTTAAGTAGTTCATTGCATTGCTTTTTATCACAAAGCTAATTCAATTTGCCAACTTGACAAAAATGCTGGGAAGCAAGGTTTAGCACCCTGGGGTACACTGGGAATACTGGGGTACACTGGTGCAAACTGAGCTTTGTGCTTACATACATTAGAAACAGCTAACCCTGTCAGATCATCCAAGGGTGGGCCTTACTGCATTTCTAGCAGAAATTTCTGGTTTCAATTATATTACGTTTTCGATATAAAGTCAGATTCCGAAGGGGAGTCGAAGGGTTAATTAAAAAAAACAGCAGCATCTTTTTAACTTGTCAGAGTAAAAAGGCTGGAGCTGTCGGAATAAAGGGGACTAGGTTTGTTAAGCGACAGAAGTTTAAAAGTACTGATTACCAAAGCCAGCCTCAAAGGCCTGCAATGTCTGACCTTGCTGGCCTTACTGCTAATGGTTGGCAGTGCTGGAGGTGGGCCTGGGTCGGGAGTGCTCCCGACATATGTACATAGCCCTAGGTAGGAAACCTTGGCATGCTGCTCCAATCTAGCGCCAGGGCAGGGGTCAGGATGGGGGCAGGTAAATTAACCCTTATACATCCAAAACTGCTTCGACTCATCAGTGGGGGTGACCTCCTCCAGTTACATCGTAAACAAATGCAGGAAGTCTTTCATTCACTAGTTTAATTGAAAATTGAAAGCCTGCATTTACCCATTATATAGAGGCCTTTCAGACTACTCATAGAATCATAGAATTTACGGCACAGAAGGAGGCCATTCGGTCCATCGTATCTGTGCCGGCCAAAAAAGAGCTATCCAGCCTCATCCCACTTTCCAGCTCTTGGGCCGTAGCCTTGTAGATTACAGCACTTCAAGTGCATATCCAAGTACTTTGTAAATGTGATGAGGGTTTCTGCCTCGACCACCCTTTCAGGCAGTGAGTTCCAGACCCCCCACCACCCTCTGGGTGAAAATAGTTCTCCTCAACTCCCCTCTAACCCTGCTACCAATTATTTGAAATCCATGCCCCCTGGTTATTCTGCAGAGATTGCACATCCACAGACCTCAAGCTCTACCTGAGGAATATATAACCTGAATTGTGCCGCTATTATCTTGAATTTAACAACCCCTGCCATGGGTGTGAGAAGGAATGGATGTAGCTGATAAAGGTTCTTACTGAGAGTTGGATTTGAGATCAACTGGTCAGGGCATTCAATGATGTGATAATGGCCTAGAAATTCGCGTGGCTGGCTTGCCGCGGGGGTAAGGATCGCGCGCGCTCTTACCCACCATGCCTGCCGTTGTGTTTTGGGCCCACAGGAACTTCGGGTCCCGGGCCTCTCCCAAGAGCCGGCGCGCAGTGCTTGCGTGTCCCAGGGGCGTAGTTAGTGCGATGCGACCCCTGGGATCACGTGGGCCATGGAGAGCCAATGGCAGCAGACCATCTTTCATTCATAGATTTGACAGGAGACCTGTCAAATCTGTGAATTGAAATCAGCCCCAAAAGAACAGCTAAACCTCAAATAATTTTTTTTTAAAAACCATCACATTTATAAAATAACTATAGTTAAATAAATTAACCACTTTAAACAAAAATTTAAATTTTTGAAAAAAATTAAAATACTTTTTAAAAGTTATAAAAATAAACTTACCTTTCTTTAAAGTCTCTAAAAAAGATAAACCTGTTGAAAAAAAATTAAAATTATACTTAATTAACTACTTACCTTGTTCAAAAGGGGTCTTACGCCTCCTTTTTACTAGCGTAGAATCTTCAATACTTACCCTCGCGTTGAAACCTGAAAAAAAAATCTAAGTTTGCTGCGTGCGCGCAGCCTCTAGCGCGCACACGGTTCACCTAGGAACCGCCCCCTTCACCATACCGGAAGTGCCAGTTTCCCGCGCATGCGCAGTGCATGCAGGAAACCGGCACTTCGGGAATGAATACGGGTGAGTACGCACTGAGTACTCACCCGAGAACGACCGAATTTTTGGGCCAATGTGTGTGTGTTTCTTCTTATGTCTGATCATGTGAAATTATATGGTTGGTGTGTGTGTTGTTGGCAACACTGCTGAACTGTACGCTTCATCTGTGTATGTACAAGTGTGCAACTGTATGACTGGTACATGTGTTATCGCATGTATAGCTGTAGACCTCCTCACTTTTCTCAGTATTCATTTTTTTTTCAATCAGCAGGATTTAAAAATTCAAGCTGGGCATTACCAAATCATTACCTCTTGATTTCATATCTTCTCTCCTACTTTTTTTCAGCAGTGATGGTGTCCTGCACTATGGACCTTGTGGAACTGTACAGCCACAATGTAATGCATGGGGAAAGTTAACATAAAAGTACCAGTGAGGGCAAAACTTATGAATAAAAATTATATCAGTCCTTAGAGCTTTACAATAAATTCAGAGCTTTGCTGGTGAGGTTATCACTTGAAATCATTTTCTGAGCTTCTAGCCTTATCTAAATGTCAAAGTAAAAACTCACAGCTTATATTAATATTCTCTGGGGGAAAAATTCAGTCGCGCCCCGTTTGGGGCGCAAATATCGTCCGGGCGCAAAAATTAGCGCCTGGCACTAATTATCGCCACTGACTGGAAACTTCACTTTATCGACCCCTGAGGTGATTGGAGCGCTAAATCAGGCGCTTCACACCTGTCTTAAGGCGCAAAGGCCTAGGAGCGAGGCGCTACCTCAGAGCGCTGGCGAAGCTCATGTAATGTCAGTCAGCAATGGAACACACACACAATGGCACGGGCCAGTTCTTAAAGGGGATGGTTAATCTTGCTTTCCATCCACATCCTACTCATTGCAGCCTTGAATCTCGGCCTGGAGAGACCTGCACATCAAATCTGCTGGAAAGAACAATGGAGAGTACGAGGCAAAGAGCTCAGAGTGCAGCCCCCACAGTCTCTCCTAAATCGATACAAGGAATGGCAAATCAAAATGAACCTGCAAAGTGCTGCTCAGTACCCAAAACTCCTTCACACAACGTTGAAACTCTCCAGAAGTCTCTCTCTCTCTCTCTCAGAATGCATAGTTCAAAAATGGCACCAACAATAAAAGGCAGGAAGCGGTCACCTTTAAATAGCGCTCCCCCTTTCCCTTCATGACTGCAGAACGCTCCCTTCAACCTGTCGTTGCTAGCGTCAGGCGGTAAGGCAGGGGGCGCCACTCAATATCCACTCCGGGGCGATACCGGGGCGTTGCGCACTCGACTGACGTCACGATCTGCTGGCGCAGGAGATCGTGGCGGTAGTGTTTAGCGCCGCCGCAAAATGTCTAGTTAATTTCGCGAGCGGCGCAAACTTCGCCGCGCCCGGGCGCTAGCTGCTTTGCGCCCCATTAGCGCCCTCTTAAGTCGCTAACGGGAGGCGCAACCAACTGAATTTTTCCCCCTCTGTGTTTTAGGACTCGGCATCTTGTCGAGGTAGTGCTTATTCTTTCAGCATCAAGCGCTCAGCTTGAGAAAGGCTCACAAAGCAGTCCTGGGCCTGAGGCTGGTTGCAATAGAATATCTGGATGAATGCAAAGGGCTCATCGCTTCACTTGCTTGATTCAAATACTGAGGGCAAAATGAGGCTCTGTGCAGCAAGAAAAGATATTAAGCAGACTCTATAAATATTGGCCTATGGCTATAGTCATAGTTTACTCTTCTATTCAGTAAGGTCTTGTGAACCCCAGTTAAGATTTAGGATTAACTGCTACTTTGCATATGCCACACTTTGTTTTACTGTTAGCCAGGCAGAAATCGAACACATACGCTCTTCAGAAGTAAAGGGATATTTTTTGCTGTCTAAATTTTCTCCTGGCAACTAATTATGTTGGTTAATAGTCAAAAGTGGCTGCCTGGAGAAATTCTATATTTGGAGTGAACTGCATCTACACCAGTCTCCTCGCGTCACTAAGCACAGTGACATTATAAACAAATGCAGGAAGATTTCTTATGGTGAGCTTTGTGGTGGAATTGCAACCTGATTCTCCAGAGTCCCAAGCCGCCCCCCGTCTCCCCCCCCCCACCCCCCCCCCCCCGCCCCAGCTGAGGACTGGGAGACTTTGCTAATTCTGTCTCACAAGCTGACCTGCGCACTAATGTGATGATGTGAACTGTCAAAGGAGCAGCACTTCTACAAGTTCGATGCTGGAAGAGGAGTCTCAGAGCCAATTAAACCATCGCGCTACAGCTGAGCACTAGGCTAAAGTAAATGGTGGAGTTAGGCTTTGTAGTGGCCTAAGGGATACAGAAATAAAGCATGAAAGAAGAGATGATTAGTTTTGTTATCTCAATATCCCAGTCCCATTTTCCCATTGTGGTTCAGCAGAACAGTTTCCCATTTATTTTTGATAAACCTTTATTAGTTCTGCTTTTTTCTGCTGACTGTTAGGGAGTCAGTTCTCACAATATTATGCTAAAGCTGTCTCTTTAAAGAAATGGTCCTTTTTTTCTTCAGAACAAGGCCTGTACTAGTATTTACTGACACATTCAACACATTCTCACAGTTCACTCAGCCATGTTTAATAAGATACTTAATAAGTTTGAGGGATAATTTTCCAGAGGCAGAACCTGAAGACCAATTTTCCAGAAAGGGATCCTTGTAGCCAGATGTACGTTATATGAAACTATGGAGAGTGCACCCATGATTTCCTGATGTGATCTCAGCAGGCGAGATTTCCCACATGGGGTATAAGGTCAAAAGGTCATCCCTAAAATGTATACTCTAACATGAGATATGATGTATTATCCTTGCCAAATCAAACCTTTAGCCCTCATTTAGTCCCATAATTGTTACATCATTTCTCCACAACAATTCTTCCTTAAAAAGAACTGGCAGGGTTAGGGTTAGCGGTTCAGTCAATCCAAATTTTACAGGGCAAGCCTGTTCAACTTGTTTGTCCTGGAGCTTCCTGTAGTGAAGTTGTTTGCTTTGAGTCTCTGATGTGCTAATCATGTGCCTTTTCTAAGCATTTCCCGAGTAGGAGGAGGAAATGAGGTGGATGGCTACCTTGGTGTTGGTGTGTGCGTCTAGGGACGGAGATGGCTCAGTACCTCTTTGTGCTGGGCTAGGAGATGGTCCTGCAACTGAAGGCACTGTGGCAAAGGATGCGGCACCTGTATATTCGAGGACACATCTGCAGTCATGTGAGTGGAGTGGCAGGTAGGTCCTGTCATTCCCCTGCTGTTGGGTACTCGCTCAGCATGGCTAGAGATTTGTGTGAGAATAGACCACTGCAAACAATTAAGTTGAAGTCTTGCTCGAAGAATTTCTCAAGCTGATTCCCCAACACACTGAATCCATGCAAAATTGGATTACTGATGGCCTAATTGTCCAGGAGTAGGAGAAGCCCAAAGTTCAAGGGGAGAGAATTTGCAGGGGCTATGGGGAAAGAGTAACGGAGTGGGTCTAATTGGATAGCTCTTTCAAAGAGCCAGCACAGGCACAATGGCCGAAATGGCCTCCTTCCATGCTGTAAGATGTTATGAAGTTTATGCTATGAAGACAAATTGCTGTACATTGGAACTCAAGATCTCTCGAGCTATAATTATAGCATGTGTGATGGTATCTCTGCCTCTGAGCTTCCTACCTCAGCCAAGGTTAAGGGCTCTGCTGAAGATGGCCCTGAAGTGGCCACATTCTCCATGGTGGATTGCAGCTCAACCACAAGCGGTCATGCAGCATTGCACAGATGCAGGTTGTGGATTCCTTCACGAATGCTCAAAATTATGCAGGCTGCTTACTACACTCTCAAATGACTCAGAGATGCTGGTGTTGATCTACCAAAGACATTCAGACTGGGAGGTGGTTGGCAGTGGTGTTCCCCAAGGGTCAGTTTTGGGTCCATTTACTCTTTACAATTTTTATAAACGACCTAGACTCGGGTGTAGGGACCAGTATTATAAAGTTTGTAGATGATACAAAACTTAGCAAAGTAGTAGATCATGATGAGAATAGTTATAGGTTTCAGGATGACAGACAGGATGGTGAAATGGGCAGAAGCATGGCAGATGGAGTTCAATGCGGAGAAGTGTAAAGTGTTGCACGTTGGGAAGACTAAAATGGAAAGACAGTCTACTATAAAAGGCACAATTTTTGAAAAGTGTCGATGAGCAGAGAGACCTTGGTGTCCATATACATAAAGGTGGCAGGGCAAGTCGATAAGGTGGTTAAAAAAGCATACGGGTTACTTGGGTTTATAAATAGAGGAATAGAATATAAAAGCAAAGAGATCAGGCGAGAACTTTATAAATCACTGGTTAGACCTCAGCTGGAGTATTGTGGACAGTTCTGGGCACCACACTTCAGGAAAGATGTAAAGGCCTTAGAAAGGGTACAGAGGAGGTTTACCAGGATGTTACCAGGGATGAGGGACTTCATTGATGAGGAGAGGTTGGAAAAATTAGGATTGTTCTCCTTAGAACAGAGAAGGTTAAGAGGTGACCTAATAGAGGTTTTCAAGATGAGGAGAGGTTTTGATAGAGGAGAGAAAGAAAAACAATTCCCTCTGGCGAGTGTGTCAATAACTAGAGGTCGTAGATTCAAAATCATTGGAAAAAGATCTAGAGGGGAGATGAGGAGAATTTTTTCCATTCACTGAGTTGTCGGGATCGGGAACGCTCTACCTGAAAAGATGGTGGAAGCTGATTCCATAAATAATTTAAAAGGGAGTTGGACAGGATGAGGGACTGACAGGGTTACAGACAAAAAGCGGGGATGTGGGACTAAGCACGACTGCTCTTTCAAAGAGCCAGCACAGGCATGACGGGCCGAATGGCCTCCAACTGTGCTGTAGGTTTCTATGATTCTATGCTTATACGCGAGCCAGGTGACATAAGAATCCTTGGGCTCAGCAACTGAAGGGGGCCTCAAGCTAATTCTCCAGCCACCAGCTCCTGACTCCTGCAATTCCCCACAGAAAACACAAACCCAGGACATCATGTGAACCTAGGATATCTTCCACACACTCAACCATATTACACATGACTTAGCAACAAGGAACTCAAAGAAATAGCAAGAACTAATTTATTTTTTTAATAAAGAAGGTGACCTCTTCACCAAATTTAACCCAAATATAACAAACAGTAGCTTTACATTCATGTTACATTTAACCTGAGTAAATGATCCACATATAATATTTTTATTTGACTCAAAATCCCTGCTCTAAGAATATAAATGTTGTGCGCTGCAGATAGCATTCATTTATTATATGAAGGATCTATATTTTATGACTGAGTGTTAAGTACATGGCAGATTTTTCATTAAATAACTGTCAATTGTTTTACCTTCTGTTGGATGTCTCCCATGATAAAAAATCATATTTCATCCGACATAATAAAGGCACAGTTATGATGTACATTTCATATTTCTGAGCTTTTGATCATTTTAAACACAATCACAAGTCGGGGGCGGGAGGGGGTGAGGGGACTCAACAAAACACACGATACACAACTAGAATTCTGCAAAGATGTTCCACTTTATTTATCTCTTAATTTCTGAAATCTAAAGAAACATTGAATCGTTGGTTCGGACCCCTCTTGTCCAGTTTCCCCCATCCCCCGGCACCCTAGTAGACCCCGGATGGGCAGGTATCACGTCCACCTATGGTGTGTCCCCACAGTTCTGATGGGCCTGCTGTGTACTTCTTGTTTTTTTCTGGCACAGAATGAAGATGTGCGTTGTTGTGAGCGTATTAAAAAAAATCATTAACTCCCTCTTCGACACACTACCTATAAACCAGAAGTAATCTCACTCCCAAAGTGTTGGCATGCTGATTTAATGCAATGATGTGGAGATGCCGGTGTTGGACTGGGGTGGACAAATGTGAGAAGTCGCACAACACCAGGTTATAGTCCAACAGTTTTATTTGAAATCACAAGCTTTCGGAGCACTGCTCCTTCATCACCTGACGAAGGAGCAGCGCTCCGAAAGCTTGTGATTTCAAAAAAAACTGTTGGACTATAACCTGGTGTTGTGCGATTTAATGCAAGGCAAAGAATAGCACTCCTGGTATAGGTGGTATACATGCCACGTGGATTTAAGCGAGCAGTAAGCACGCACCATCAGCGGACCATGAACAATAATTAAGCCAATCAGTAAGGGTCGGATCCAATCCAACTGAGTACGTATGCCATTTTGAATTGTAGCACCAGCACAACAGGGGAACCGAGATTTAATACCACTACCGGACTAGTCCGCCAGTGTGACGGTCAAAATATACATAAGTTCACAGATGTGGCAATCATATTTGTAGATTCAGAGGAGCAGGAGGAAATTGGAATGTGCCCGTGGAGAAGGAGATCAAGAAACGAACTTTACCCAAGAGAAAGGGCTTGGCAGTCACAGTGAACTCCCAGGATATATCAGACGTGCAGAGCATTCAGTCATCTGATTCCAACTATTTAGAATGAGGCTGTTAAAGTCTTCTCAATTTCAGCTTTCAAGCAAAAAGGTTCTTTCTAAGTGCTAGGAACCTGAATCTCTGACCTTAGTGTTAATACATGTCTACCTACATTCAGGGAGCAGGTAATGCAATCTTCTGGAAGGTTGGGAGATTCATTCATTCCTCCAAGAATGAGGAGAAACACTTGGTGGCATAGCAATTATTTTATACTGTTTCTAGCTTTCTCAGGATGTTGGGCGTGATCAGCTACATGGAGATATGATGACATGGGATATACGGCACAGAAACAGGCCATTCGGCCCAACCAGTCCATGTCAGCGTTTATGCTCCACTCGAGCCTCCTCCCGTCTTTCCTCATCTAAATCTATCAGCGTAACCCTCTATTCCTTTCTCCCTCATATGCTTGTCTAGCCTCCCCTTAAATGCATCTAAACTATTCGCTTCAACCACTCCCTGTGATAGCGAGTTCCACATTCTCACCACTCTCTGAGTAAAGAAGTTTCTTCTGAAATCCCTTTTGGATTTCCTGATGACTATCTTATATTGATGGCCTCTAGTTTTGCTCTTCCCCACATTTTCTCTGTATCCACTCTATCAAAACCTCTCACAATTTTAAAGACCTCTATGAGTTCTTAGTCAATCTAGCAGCACATATCAGTCATAAGGCACTCTGCGTCCCCCCCACCCCCTACCATGATACCAAGAAAATAATCCTCCGGATGGCTGCCATGCTTTACCTATGATGTAGTCATCATGAAACAGTTGTGTAGAGGACACTTATTTGGCCAGGTTATTGGAGGACTATAATTATTCAATGAAACTTTGACTCAAGCCAACCTCCAAATGCCAGCCATGCATTGCTTTAACCAGACATGTAAATCTAGGTGCCCTGATTGTAGAGCTCAAGCAGAGCATGGATTATTCTGCAGTTTCCCAGTTGGCCACACAAGGTCTATAAGTTCATCATGAGGGACAATGTGCCTCAATATCACCGAGCAACGCGACTGTGCCCCATCAATGTTAGGACAATAACCCCATTTTCTCTGAATATTGAAAAATATCAACTAAATTAGAGAGAAACACAGTAGGATATTAAGGATGACAAATAGTTTGTTTGCAACTATTTGGTTTAAAAGAGGTTCTGGTGGTGAAACTGCTGCTTTAAGTGGACTGAGCTCTGATAAAGAGGCTTGCTCCTTAAGCATTGTGAGACTGAGTTCCAAAATCGAATATCAGAGTCTCATTTAAAAGGTATTATGTGCCAACCTGGAGTGCTAAATATTAATCTCTCCATCTGGAAGAAAATGCATTAGAAGCATTTCTGTCATCGATACAAACCTCTGAATTTGGCTCAAAAATAATGAAAACAAATCTGGTACAAGGCCTCAAGGAGATTATCTTATTAGCTCATTCCTCCTCATTTAAACAGCATATTAAAGCCTAACAGCAGAGAGAATGCCACAGCGTTCTAACCTATACATCCCATCTCACTGCTGTTCAGCGGCTGAGCTGCTGGGTGCCCCAGACCGCCAATGCAATCAGCCAGCACCTGCTGCTCTAACTTAGCGACTGCAGGCTGCTGGGAAATGCACCATTGCTCACTAACTGCCGTCACATTTTACTGATCCAAGTTTAATTAGACTTGGCCCAAATTGGTATAACAACCAGATGTGGGTGAGCCCCACGCACATACCTATGGAAGGATTTAAAGAGGAGCAGCCCCAAGTAGTGGGTAAAATACTAAACCACATCAGGCCAGTTTGCCACTAACCCATGCAGGATACAATAATATGCCTGGGCTATTGTGTTTAATCAGAGTTTGGGCTTCACAAGCTCTAAAATCGAAAAACCAAGACCAGATCACCAGGTATTTGATGGACGAGCATCACGGACGGACAAGAACCGTCACTCCCCGTCAGACTGAACACAAACCTTACTCCACAGAGCAGCACAAGAGTAGCCTACCCGGGAAGTCAAATTTATGAATCCTTTTATTACAATAGCTCAAGGGATTTCTCACACATTACGTGGGGCTTGGCAACTCACCAAGCACGCCAGCATTCTCTATCGAACACTGCGATGTTCTTTTGACAATGTCAACTAGTAGGGAGGAGGAATTCGGTGGGTTAGCGCCTCCCGTTAGCGCCTCCGGGGGGGGGCAATAATGGGGCGCTAACGGCTTACCGCCCAGGCGCGGCGATGTTACCGCCGCCCGCGAAATTCGCCTGCCGGTTTGCGGCGGCGGTAACCCCTCGCGCCATGATCGCCTGCGCCCGGATATCGTGGCGTCATCCGGCTGCGCAGCGCCCCGGACCCGAAATTCGGCTCCGCCCCCTGCAGCATCGCCGGGCGATAACACCGACAGATGCAGGAGGCGTTGTTCGGGAGGCCGGGAGCGCTAATTAAAGGTAAGGCCGCTGGTCCTCAGGAGAAAGGTGTTTCCGTCCTTTAGGGTGCATTTTGAACATTTTTAAATGGCGCGATTGATCAGCCCTGCGCTCTGTTAGAGTGCTTGGGGCTGATCGTCAAGGATCCGGCTGCCGTCGGCGACGAGGGAGAGCGTCAAATGCAGAGCCTGCAGCAATGGCCCTTCCCTTTAAGGGAGGGAAGGACCCCTTGGGTCCCAGCAGCGCTCCAGTGGTCGTTGTGCAACGCTGCACCTCTATCGCCCCTCCGCTTGGTTTAGCGCCCCAGAAGGGAAGTAGTAGCGCTTGATTTAACACTCCACTACCTTCCCGGAGCGCTAGCACTGAACTTACCGAAAGCTGAGAATGATTAGCGCCTGTCGCTAATTTTTCCAGCTTTCAAAATTTAGGCGATACCGAATTTCTCCCCCTAGGTATTTGAAAATAGGAGCAGGAGTAGGCCATTCGGCCCTTCGAGCCTGCTCCGCCATTCAATATGATCATGGCTGATCCTCTATCTCAATACCATATTCCTGCTCTCTCCCCATATTCTAAGAGAAGCTTTAGAGGCAGGTTTAATGCATTAGCACGCCCAGCATAGAGAGCTCGTAGCGACACGTTGTGGGTAATTTTGACTTTGTGCGATAGTGTAGAACGGATAATAGCGAGTCAGCAGCCTGTTTTACATCTCTCTCGATTTTTATTTCCATTGGTTGTCAATCACTTTACACTATTGCACAAACTCAAAATGATCCCCACATCTGAATTCCCATTGTATGAAGTTCTGCGCTGGAGCAACAATATGTAAAATCTACCTCTTAATGGCCGCGATTTTCCCTACCTCGGTGGGTCTATGGTGGGCGATGTCGGTGGTGGGTCCCGGCCGCACTCCTGTCTCCATACCGGCCTCCGACATGATTGGGCTTGTTAAGCCCGCCCGGCGTGTTTCCCGGCTAATTGAAGGATGCGGGTATGATGACGTCATCTGATGACGCGTCATCAGCCAGTTTCCTTAAAGAGACCATGCGCAAATTTACTTTGACATTTGTGCTGTCAGTGCTCTACAGCATTGAGGTGCTGCAAACACTGACAAGCGCTGCACAGAGGTACACGGCTGCAACCAGGCTCTCGCATGACTTCCTCCACATGCCTAGGAGGAGTCACAGCACACAGGGAGGTCCTCTTCCCTTCCCACGGGAGGAACAGACCTCCCCAGGAAACCAACGCAGCCTGGTTGCACATTGCACAGGAGGACACAAGCAGGGATGTGGTCAGGAGGACCTGGGTGCAGTAGCGCAAACCTTTCAATGATCTCAGTAGATCACGAAACGTTACTGCAAAGCCACACTCAACCTCATCCTGCGGGGCCACTCATCACATCCCCATCACTCTGCCTTCCCTAACCTTCTCCAGCACATCCTTACTCACACCAACCTACCTTGCACCTCCACCCATCCCTCTCTATCGACATTATCACTTCCCCTTCTTACTAGCCATCCCTCACACTCACCCTCATCCTAGTCCAATCATACCAACTAACAACACACAAGGGTAGGCACTTGGGCGTTTTAGCCAATGTTCATGTGAAATTTCTGGTAATGTGCTGTCAAACATTGAAATCTTTATTTTCAACACTTTGCATTCTTGAACAGATTTGTGTGCACCTTTGGAAGTGGCTTAGTGAGTTGCAGTGAATGGTGAGACATAACGGTACCCCCCTGCAATGCTGGTGAGTGTGAAAGTGATGGGTTGGGCATTGTTGGGATGCTTTATGGTGTTGGTGTGGGGCGGTGCCAACCTGGTGCATCATGTAGCAGTCAGGGTGTACAGCGTCAAGTGAAGTAAATCTGGCCATGGCAAGGCCATCCCTGATGCCCCATGCAGCAATGTGGTTGGGTGCTGATGCCCTGTGTCCTGTGCAGCATCAGTTGATTGCGGAGAAGGTTGGTGTTGTTGTTGGTGCTGCTGGTGTGCCTGGTGATGCTGGTGTTCGGGCTGATCGTAGTGGGATTCTGAGGACCAAGGTGAGAGAGTATAAAGTGCACCGATGCTGATGGAATAGATGACAGGTGAAGTAGAGATGACAGAAGCGATCTGTCAATGGTGGGAGGGGTAATGAGGTCCGACTGGATGGAGACTTGTCTAAAGACTTGCAGTATCCTGAATCTGTAGTGGAAATGCAGTTTAGAGAAGCTAGTGGTTAAGGGAACATTTCTCAATCAGCTGGGAGCTTTGACTTGACATTTGAAGCTGTCAATTCATCAGCTGATTCAATGGCCACTGACCTCCCGCCTCAACCAAGACAAGGTCTAGGCACAGCAGGAAACTGGTGGGCGACCTGTCAAATTCAAAAAGCTAGGATAAAAGCATTGTTAAGTGGCTGTAAACAAACCACTAATTGTTTAATTGCCTCCCCTGCCGCTGCCTGTCGGGTCTGCTCAGCTCTGGCAGACCTGACATCGGGAAAATCTAGTGTGTGCGTTTTGACAATGGGTTCCCGACCTGCTGTTAATCATTTTCAATTTAACAGCTGACCCGCCTCCCATGCCATCCGCTGAGCGCTGGCAAAATTCTGGCCAATGTAATCATTGTAGCTGTCCTGCCAGAACCTTACGGCATTGCCTCTTCTTGCTTTTGTTACTGTTTTGATCCAAATACTAAGATGTTATCCATTCTTCTTCAGTCTTCAATTGAAAGAGGCATTTCCTTTTAGGACTCTATTACTTATTTGATGAAGTAACCTATGTGCTTTTGAATACTTCGGCTGGATTCTACTCCCTGCGCTGGTATCACGGTGGAACGAGGCTTCTGCCCACCACTCCGACCCCACTGTAACCCTCACCCATTTTCTTGATGTTGGGGTAATTTACCATGCGGGGTGAGAGTCCCGCCACCAAGAGGGATCCCGGCACTGCGAGGAAGCACAATCCTGGTGATACGGCTGTGAGACCATCACCACAGCTTCAGAAGAGGCAGCCGGTGATTTTGAGGGTGCGGGCGACGCCGAAAGTGGATTCCAAATTTTATTTTAGGCCCCAACCGAAACCAAGGCCTAAATGGGTGAGTGAATTTGGCTGAATTCGACAGAGAGGAGGCCTCTACTCGGCCATCTCCCTCCATTAAAATAATTTTGGGGCCTGTAACACGGCCACCCAGGCCCACAGCCACCTTTCTCCAGGTGGTCTTAGGGAATGACAGTAAGGTTCCTGCGGTGGGCAGGAATATTTGCTGGGAACCTAGTTTCCGCTGCCAACATTTACATATGATGTGTGGGTAAGTGGCAGCCAACAGCAGTGCTGATACTGGATGGCCCGGAAACAGCACGGTACATCCAGGAGAATGTGGCACGAGCCCGGACTCCTCCTGTCCCCACATAAATCATTTTAAACTTATCTTTTTTACTCCTCTTAGGCTGTGCTGCCAGGTAAAGCTGGGAAGAGCACGCACAGCGCAAGCTCCACCCAGTTAACTCCCAAAATGACAATCCAGGGCCTATGTACATCATTGGAGCCTGATTTGCCTATTAAAAGGGTGTACCACCTGAAACAGGCAGGCGCTCTGACCACCCAGCAATAGTCCCCTTTCAGGATGGCGTCAGCTTTATCAGAAAGAAAGAAAGACTTACATTTATATAGCGCCTTTCACAACCACCGGACGTCTCAAAGCTCTTTACAGCCAATGAAGTACTTTTTGGAGTGCAGTCACTGTTGTAATGTAGGAAACGCGGCAGCCAAATTGCACACAGCAAGCTCCCACAAACAGCAATGTGATAATGACCAGATAATCTGTTTTTGTTATGTTGATTGAGGGATAAATATTGGCCAGGACACCGGGGATAACTCGATAGCAAAATACTGCAGATGCTGGAAATCCGCTGGAACTCCCCTGCTCTTCTTCAAAATATTGCCAAAAGGATCTTTGACATCCACCTGAAAGAGCAGACGGGGCCTCGGTTTAACGTCTCATCCGAAAGACGGCACCTCCGACAGTGCAGCACTCCCTCGAGTGTCAGCCTAGATTTTTGTGCTCAAGTCCCTGGGCGTGGGACTTGAACCCACAACCCTTCTGACTCAGTAGGCGAGTGTGCTACCCACTGAGCCACAGCCGACACTGTTGGAGCAGGAACGAGACGGCAAGTTTTTCACTGCAATTTTCGGGGCTCTACCGCCCCAGTTCCACCCGGCTGAGCCGGTGAAAATCTCCCCTGTATGTTTCATTCTGCCATCAGTAATACGCGTTGCCTGAAGATTCATTCCCAATCTCCTCTCTGCCTTCTCTCATCCAAAGACAAATTCATCAGCTCTCATTTTTCTGCAAATTTCTAACATCGGTTGTTATATATTAATAATTCAAGAGCATGCAGCCTTGATGCAACCACTTTATCACAATCTTGTGCATTTGTTTACTTTATGGCAATCTGTACTCTGCTGGAATGAAAATGAAAATGAATGGGTGTAGTTTAAGGCAGAAGATTAATCCTAATTCATTTCATTGAAGCTGTACCTGAGTGGTTGCTTTCAATATGATTAGGAAACATCTTAACCATTAATAACTATAAATCATTTCTTCATACTGCACTCATTAAACATGCCTTTCCTTTGGAAAAATCATACAGTAATTTGAATTGTAGAAATTAACCTCAGAATGCAGGCCAAATTACTAGTTGAATTTTTGTCATTATTAAAAATAAAAAATTGATTTTTTTTAATGTATAGGAGTCAAGACTAATGAAAGCTGGAAGATTAGATACAGGGATGAGTTATTCACTGAGCCCTGTTTGGCTGGGCTAAGCTGGTGTAGGGAGCCTGAAAAGAGCATACATTGTCCAGTTTTCTGATGCTTAGCTATGGCTGCGTCTTGTTTACTGTTTGAGATGGAGAAATGAGTGGCACTTCACTTTGAAGTGTTTCTTGCAATGCTGCAATAAATTTTACACTGGCTTAGCACTAATCCGAAAATAACAGGCTTGACAGTAATGTGGAGTTCGGCAGCGTTAACATCAAGTCTTGTTTTCTGGTATGGGTTTAGCTTATCATAAAAGTCCTACGAAAAGCGGGAAACAGTAACTGAGCTAATTATTAGTGGATAGATTCAATTAAGTTAAGTGAGGCACCCATTACTGTACTAAGCCTTTACACACAAGCTCTGTAAATCACACAAGCATCAGGATGTAAATGCTGCTCTGAACTCAGTCAGATCTGTCAGTTTGATGCTGACAATGGATCATTTTCGCACACAGAGTTTGAATTTGTTTTGACAGAGGAATAGAGGGGAGTGCAATAATGGCAAGCCTTAGAACAGCATCTGCTACACTCATGTGTCACTGGGGATTCTACTGTGACCCATCATGTTGGATGACGATCTCTACCTCTCTGTTGTCCTCCTGTTGTGCGGAGGGTGCTTAGCCTCTGACCTATTGTATTCTGAGACTGAACACTGGCATTGTATATATCCAGCTGCTGTTCCAACACATATTTCTTATGGAGATGCTCACTGATCTCTTCATCCATCTGCTCCTCCATAGTTGATTGAAGGCTACATTCTGCCTTCCAGTAATGATGTTGCTACTTTCTCTTTGGTAAATGAGTGTTCATGGGCAAGTGATGCTACAGTGTTGGTGCTGGTACCTGAACATCTGTGTTGACTTGGGCTGTGTGCAATACCTTCTCTTCCTCTGGCTTCTGTTGTACATTGTGTGCTGTGACTCCAAGTGATCCAGGTTTACCTGTGCAGCAAAGATATGCATTCGAAGCGAAGGAGGATTGATAACACTCAAAGGCATCAAGACAAATTAAAACAGGTGTGAACAAAGGCAATGCGTATTAAAATGCAAAAGATGAAATAGATTTATACAATGAATAAATGGCCCTGAGCAAAGGTGGAAATGGGGAATTTGGATGTGATTGGTTATGATTAATTTAAAGTACCCAGTTAAGTTGAAGGTGCTTATCAGTAAAATTAATAATTGCTTGATTATAAATTGAAACCGATCATTTTAACCCTGTACAACTTACAGGTCAGGTCACATTTAGGACATTGCATGAAAATGTTAGCATCCTCCCATTGAAAAGACACTAATGCTTTGGAAAGCATTCAAAGCAGAGCTATAAGGATAATTTCAGGATTTGGAACTCTAAATTATGAAGAAAGGCTCACAGAACTGAAGGATCTAAGAGGGAAGGTGCAATGCTCCATGTTTCCAAAATGCTGAGATGCACAGATAATGTCAATACATTCAACTTAGCCTCCAATTGCAGAATTCACTGGGAATATTTTACAGCAGAGAATAGATTAACGACATGTGAGATTCTGCTGCAAGGCCATAGAGCCTCATTTTCTGTCACTTTTGTGGCTGAGCTTTCACTGCAAGGTCCCTGCGGATGCAGAAGCAGATAGTAAGGGGTAAAAATTCAGTTGGTTGCGCCTCCCGTTAGCGCCTTAAGAGGGCGCTAATGGGGCGCAAAGCCGCTAACGCCCGGGCGCAGCGATGTTTGCGCCGCTCGAGAACTTAACTTGAGATTGTGCGGCGGCGCTAAAACTTACCGCTGCGACCACCTGCGCGCGCAGATTGTGACGTCATTCCATGGTGCAATGCCCTTGTGGCGCCCCGGAGCGGAAATTGAGTGGCGCCCCCTGCCTTACCGCCTGGCGCATCCAACGACCAGAAGACTGGAACGCTATCAATCGCTGTGGGGCTGGGGGGGGCGCTATTTAAAGGGGGCCTCTTCCTGTCTTTTATTGTTGGTGGCATTTTTGAACTACGCATTCTGAGAGAGAGAGGGAGAGACTTCTGGAGAGATTCAACGTTGTGTGAAGGAGTTTTTGGTACTGAGCAGCACTTTGCAGGTTCATTTTGATTTGCCATTCCTTGTATCGATTTAGCAGAGACTGTGGGAGCTGCACTCTGAGCTCTTTGCCTGGTACTCTCCATTGTTCTTTCCAGCACATTTGATGTGCAAGTCTCTCCAGGCCGAGATTCAAGGCTGCAATGAACAGATGTGGATGGAAAGCAAGATTAACCATCCCCTTTAAGAACTGGCCCGTGCCATTGTGTGTGTGTTCCATTGCTGACTGACATTACATGAGCTTCGCCAGCGCTCTGAGTTAGCGCCTCACTCCTTGGCCTTTGCGCCTTAAGACAGGTGTGCAGCGCCTGCTTTAGCGCTCCACTCACCTCCCGGGGCGGTAAAAGTGAAGTTTCCAGTCAGTGCCGATAATTAGAGCCAGGCGCTAATATTTGCGTCCAGACGATATTTGCGCCCCAAATGGGGCGCGACCTAATTTCTACCCCTAAGTGTCCTATTGACCTCAAAGTATCTCTGATCCAAATTCCTCATATCTCCTCCTTCACAAGTCTAATGCGATCACTACGTTTACATCAGCTTAACTAACTGCCAGCATCAATTGTGACATCTATACAGCACAGCACCAGATTATTTTCCTGTTGACAGCTATCACTGTAATTAATTTTTCCTGAGGTCTTCAACATTTAATTGCAAACAAGGACATCTCCTATAAAACAACCAGCCTTTCAATTCCAAACACTGCTATTTCATTCACAGACTGAAAGTTAATTCGAAAAAAGGAACTTAAGTTCACACACAAAGGAAAGTTATTTGAAGTAGTTCAAAACAATCTATCCTATCGACTATGATCAGGGCCGGAGGACTCAGCTCACTCGGAAACACTCAGCAGTAGAATTGCTTTGCTTTGTTTTTGATGGAACACCATTGCCCAGACTCCTAATCATATTGAAACTAGCCACGCAGGTACAGCTTAAGTGGTGTGAGATGTCCACTGGACTGTCACTTCCATTAGGACAAACTCGCATATGATTAATCTAATTTATCTCAGGCTCCAATGTACAAGGCTGGTTTAGTAAATCCAAGATGCTCCTGAGTAAAATTCCCAGCAAAACAGTGGAGGAAAGAGTTCAAATCAGATCCTTTCAAATTTATTTCTTGATGTCAGTGAAAACCATTTTGGTCAATGCGATCTGCTGAGGGAAAAAGACAAGTGGAGAATGCATGAAGAACACCAAGAGTTAAAGAGTCATGTTAATTATGAGAATGAATGATCATCCAGTTGGATTAATCGGACCCCACATATTAATGCAGTGTGGCCCCTTAGCGTGAGCACTAACTTCACACTGCTGCATCCAATTAACACAAAGATTATTCATGCTTCTTGGCAGCCCTGAACAAATTCCCTGGCCCTTTTGTGCTCTCCGCTAGCTACCAAGATAAATTTCATGATGTGGAGATGCCGGCGTTGGACTGGAGTGGACAAAAATGAGAAGTCGCACAACACCAGGTTATAGTCCAACAGATTTATTTAATTTTACAAGCTTTCGAAGCAGTTCGCTCCTTCGTCAGGTAAGTTAGCAATGGATTTCATAAGATGTTTGTCCTCAGTGCACCTATTGCTGGATGCATTCTGTGATACCACTTAATATAAATTAAAAACTTCACCCAGCCAACACAAAACTCTGGCTGGAATTTTCCCTACCTGGGCGGGTCCGGTGCGGGCGGTGGCCATGACGGGTCGCGACCCCTATTAAGCCCTCCCTGCGCGTTGCCCGGCCCAATTAAATGGTGCGGGTCTGGTGACGTCATTCATGATGTGTTATCAGCTGGGATCTTTAAAGGGGCAATGACCACATTAGATTTGAAGGTTAATGTAGCATAGTGCTGTCAGTGCACTACAGCATTGGAGTGCTGCAAACACTTTGACAATGACTGCACAGAGGCAGAGGGCTGCACCCAGGTTCTCCGATATGGAGGGAGTCATCGGAGAACCTGGGTGCGGCCCTCTGCCTCTGTGCAGTGATTGTCAAAATGTTTGCAGCACTCCATTGCTGTAGTGCTTACGGCACTATGTTATGGAGGGAGTCAGAGCACGCAGGGTGGTCCTCTTCCCTTCCAATGGGCAGAAGAGACCGAAACAACCTGGTTGGAGATTGCAGAGGAGGTCACAAGCAGGGATGTGTTCAGGAGGACCTGGGTGCAGTGTCGCAAATGTTTCAATGATCTCATTAGGTCAGGAAACGTGAGTACAAAGCCACACTCAACTTCATCCTGCTGTGCCTCTCATCACATCCCCATCACTCTGCCTTCCCAACCCTACCCCTGCACATTATTACTCACAGCAACATACCTTGCACGTCCATCCATCCCTCTTTCTCTATCTACATTATCAAATCCCCATCTCACTGGCCACCCCTCACACTCACCCTCATCCTAGTGCAATCATACCAACTGACAACACACAAGGAGGCCGCTTAGCTTTGGCACCCCACTCCATCATAGTCGCCCTCTAAAGATGTTACCCATCCATTCCTTACACTCATTCCATCACTCTCACTCAACCTGCTCTTCTTTCCCTCCTTGCAGGAAAAGAGAGCTTAAAATAAAAGTGAGAGAGGGAGAACTGGCGGTGGCCCTCCATCATTTGCAAACCTTATAACAACAGAGGAGGCTGCTTCAGAAATATCTATAGTCGCCGAGCAGCTGGAGGTGGGAGATGGAGATAGGGGGACATCTTAGCAACCTGGTGACAAAATTACATATCATACAGCTACATGGCATACATCAGTCACTCATATGGGGACTGATGTCAGCAGCCACTGAATGGTCATCATGTGCATAATAGTATGTGCACCCATTCTTCATATAGCATATCTAACTCATCTTTTTACTCTCTCACAGGTCCATCAAGAGGCCCACCCCCCACTGTCTAGGAGGAAGAGGAAGACGACTCCTCAGAGGAGTCTCCAGCCTCTGAGCGTGCAGCGTCACCAGACATAAGCGCACCCAGCACCAGTGCAGAGACGCACACCTGGGTGGGTCCCACGTGAGATAGAGTAGTGTTGTCACCTGGTGTCTCACAACTCAAATGAGCAAGAGCAAATGGTGGAGACTGGGTCAGCAGTGGTGACTCCTCGCTGGAGGGCACAGGACACTCCCAGCTCTGCTCAGCTGCATGCAGACGCTGAGCCTCGGGGGCCATCCAGAAAGAGGGCGATCCTAGATGTGCAGCAAGAAGTGCAGGAGGCTGTGACAGGTTTTGCGAGCGTGATGTCTGCAAATGTGCAGAGAATGGAGGAGTCCATCTCCAACATGAGCACCACCGTGTCGCAGGCGATGGCGACTGTAGGCTCCTCCATGGATAGGATGGCCACCTGCATGGAGCAGCTAATGCGCCACTCATAGGAGCACATGGTCTCTATGGAGAATAGATGGCAGAGGCTCATAGACCTCCTTTCTAGGAGGGATGTCAATGTAGACCTGGGTCCACATGGCCCCACTGATGTGCAGCAAGGTGCTCTCCAGCTCCTTGGCAGCAGGGAAGTGAGCAGGCTGCCTCTACCTCTGCTGAAGCCACAGGGCTCGCACCTTGTAGAAGCATGCGGAAGAGAAAGATGACACACAAGTAGATTCACAAGAGTAGCCACTTGGATGTTTTATCCAATGTTTATGTAAAGTTTCTGTTAATGTGCTATCAAACATAAAAATCTTTATTTTCAACACTTTCCGGTCTTGGACACATTTGTGTGCATCTTTGGAAGTAACTTAGTGAGTTGCAGTGAATGGTGAGATACAATAGTACCTCCAGCAATGGTGATGAGTGTGAAAGGAATGGCTTGGGCATTGTAGGGATGCTTTATCGTGTTGGTGTGGGGAGGTGCCAACCTGGTGCATCATGTGGCAGCCATATGGGTGTACAGCATCAAGTGAAGTGAATCTGGCCATGGTGAGGCCATCCCTGGCATCCCAGGCAGCAGTGTGGTCGGGTGCTGATGCCCTGTGTCCTGTGCATCACCAGGTGATTGCGGAGAAGGTTGGTGCTATTGTCGGTGCTGCTGGTGTTGGGGCTCGTCATGGTCCAATTCTGAGGACCAAGGTGAGACAGTATAAACGGCACCCATGTTGATGGAATAGATGGCAGGCGAAGTAGAGATGACAGAAGCAATGCAGAGAGCAACAGCTTCTGCTTGAGGAAAGTGAGGTGGGAGCTTTTATAGTACATTTCAGGCTGTCAACTAATCAGCTGGAGCAATGGCCACTCAACTCCCGCCTCAGGTTGACAGACGTGGTTCCCAAGCAGCGTAGATCCCGTGGCCATCCAGTGAAATTTAAAAGGTAAGGTTAAAAAGACTCTTAAGGGTCTGAGAACACGCTAATAATACTTTAAATTGGGTCACCCGCCTCTGCCGGTCGGGTCGCTGCCACACTGACAGACGCGCCCGAGGGAAAGGCGCGTGGGGGCGGGATGATGGCTGGTTCCCAACCCGCTCCCAAAAAATAGCAACTTTCCCACCTGACCCCCCTCCGATCGCGTCCGCAACCACCCCGGAAAATTCTGGCCTCCGAGTGGAATGGTGAAGGCCTTGGGTTGAAACATGTACCGAGATAATGGTGATAAATAATTGCCTTCCAGTAATGAAGTGTTACTATCATGGACAATACCCAGAATGAGATTGTGTTACAGTGTGACTTGTGAGCGGTGCATTCATTGTGTATAAGAATCAGTGAGGAGTAATAGCATTGCACTGAAACCAATGAGATCTACTTTTGTACAGTTTAAAACATTTGAAAAGACACAGAACTGAAATGTACAAAGGCAGCCTACTTTGTTAATATTTATATTGGGTCACCCATGGTTTTTCTCACGATGAGTCAGAGAATATGATGTCTTATAATGATGGCAGTGCCATACAGTGTATTTTTTAAAAAGAATTAATAACTGGAGGAAAATTTGGCCCGTCATGCAGGCCAATGGGGCCCATTTTATGGGGAAAAATGGAAAGCCATTCAGTCACAAAAACACTGAAACTGGTGTCTCAGGTCACTGAGAGAGGGCTAGGATTCTGGAGTAATATCCCATTGCAGGGATTTGCAGCATCATAAAGACAACTGTATGGGTAAATTTAATGATTTTGGTGCGATTTTCTTAATGTCCTTTGTTATAAATGTTATTTCACAGAATCCCCACAATGCAGATAGAGGCCATTTTGGCCCATCGAGCCTGCACCGACACATATCCCACCCTATCCCTGTAACTCCACGTATTTAATCCCCCTAACAGTAAGGGTCAATTTATCATAGCCAAATCAACCTAACCCGCACATCTTTGGACTGTGGGAGGAAACCGGAGCACCCGGAGGAAACCCACGCAGACACGGGGCGAATGTGCAAATTCCACACAGACAGTCACCCGAAGCCAGATTCGAACCCGGGTCCCTGGCGCTGTGAGGCAACAGTGCTAACCACTATGCCACCGTGTTGCCCTTGTCAGGGTATAAACTCTCTGGCTCAGGAATCAAGATGGCAGTGGAAACCAATTTTTAAGTTGGTTTTCTGGTGCTTGCTCGTTTCTGATTGGTAGATTTATAGTAAATGGAAGTGGTTAGTTTTGGACCACTTTCAGGTAAGAAACAATAGGTTTGTTCACTTTATGCTTTCTTGGTCTTTTTACAATTTGATATTTAAGCCAATATCGATTATCTTTTCTGGCCTCACAAGCCCTGAAGTGTGATGTTGACTTCTGAATTGTGATGCCTGAATGATGTGATAGATGGAAGATTTTATTCCCATTGGGAATTCAAATTAGAATGACTTTGAGTAGTGTTTGTTTGAACTATTTCAACTGTGTTACGGTATTGCAAATACCCTCAAAAGATTTCAGCAGAGGAACATCCTTACGTCGGTACTCAGTAGAACAAACAACAGTTAGAGATATTTAAATAAAAGGGCCGTGAAATTCGGCACCTTAGCACCGGCTGTTAAGGAAAAAAAATGGCGGCCACCTCGCTTCCGCCAACTTCCGGCGCGGACCATGGCGGCCACCATTTTGGGCAGGTCGGCAGCGCGGCCGTTGCCTGCGCTCGCTGGAAAATTGGTAATGGGGCAGATCGTGACGTCAATCAGTGTGCAACGCTGATTTGACGCACCACCTGCCATTTTCAACGTCGCCACTCCATTCAACGCCCTCTCCAAATCAGGAACAGCTGAACCATGCGTTCAGTAGCAGGAAGGACCCCCACCAGCGCTAGTTAAAGTCACCAGCAACAACTGGCAGGTGACTTGCTTTTTGATTTCTGCTGGCTCTGTGTAAGTTTGTGCAACTGTTTGGAGATTTTTACAGTTATTCAATGTTGGTGAGGTGACAGGGAGGGGTGCTGCAAGTGGAGAACGCCTTGCTTCTGATTTCAAGGGTTCTGCTCAGACCAGTTGCTCCCAGTCGTGGGGGCTCTAACTTGCAATCCCCCCTCACGCTAGAGTATGACAGGGAGATTGGGCAGAGGCAGCAAAGAAGAGGACAAGCTGCTCTCAGAGGGAGAGGAGGAGGGGCAGGAGGCCTTACCCACCTAGGGTCTTCCGAGAGTAGTTTCCCTGCACTTAAGCCAAGAGCAGTGTATTCGGAGGTACCACTTCACCAGGAGTTGGTCACAGAACTCTGCCATCTCCTGGAACTAGACCTGCCGCCTCAAAGCAGGTCTGATGCCGGTGCTGCCAGTGGCCCTCAAGGTCACCGTGGTCCTCAATTTTTTTCGCCATCGGACCCTTCCAGTCTGGAGCAGGAGACATAGCTAACATCTCCCAGTTCGCTGTCGATCGCTGCATCTGGGAGATCGCAGAAGCTCTGTACTCCAGGAGAAGCGACTTCATTGTCTTCTCTCTGAACAGAGAGAAGCAGGAGGAGCGCGCATGTGGCTTTGCCAGGATATTGGGCTTCCCCACGGTGCAAGGCGCCATCGACTGCTCACACGTGGCTTTGCAGGCTTCACATATCAATCCTGAGTTGTACCGCAACCGCAAAGGCTACAACTCACGTAATGTGCAGTTGGTGTGCGACCACACCAGTACATTACGATGGAGAATGCCCGGTATCCTGGCAGCAGTCATGATCAGTGTTCCCTTTAAGCTCGTTCTAAGGGTCCCACGCAGCCAGTGAGGCGGCTTTTAAATTGAAAATTTAAAGGGACTGCATGACCCCCAAAAAATTGCAGGGAACATTGGACATGGTGCCTTCATCCTGCGCCAGTCTGGTATGCCAGCAATCTACCAGCCACCAGTAGCACCCCGCTTCCCTCTTGGGGCGCTACCGATGAATTTCGGCCGCGGGGATGCTAATTTTTTCAGGGCGCTAAAAGTAGCGCCCCGGCGAAGTTAGCGCCCCAAAGGTGGGAGCGCAGGTAGAAAAGGCAGTGAAATCGGTGAAAATGTATGTAAGAATTAAACTCTTTAAAAGCAGTTTTACAACTGAAATGTATCGTATGAAAAGAGCAAATGTCAGGGAGACCAGGTGGATTTGTAAAAAGGCCACATCTGAATAAGCAAGATATTCTGTCTCTATTCCCCTTGGCCTTTAAATGGAGGTTCAGTGAAGGCCTAAACTACCAAAGGAAAAGATTTTGCCTATTCATTATTTGTACAAAAATGCTAAACATGTGTTTAACAAACTCTTCCTGCTCCTCGTGTAAGCCATCAGCACAAGTCTCAATTACAGCTCACCAAGATATGTTGTCAATGTATTTCGGATTGTACTGTCACAGGTCCAAGAGCAAATGATTGTTGGCATTTACTTCACTTTAAAGGAAAAACAAAAGCAGCAGAGAATTGCAGCTAACTTCTTTCCTTTCTTGCTCAAAGGATTCTGACCATGTGAGGGAGCTTTACAAACATGCACCATTGAGGCTGGATCAGCCCCAGGTTAATAACTGTATTGCTACAGATGGCTAAAACATTCAGGCAGGCGCAATAACTCCTCCCAGACGGATTGTTGCTACATTCCTCTCCAATACCATCAGCAATCGCTTCTTTTCTACGTTGACATTTTTAAAATTTAAACCAAAAAATTATACATTGGTTTACATGTTGGCACAGTTGTACAATTTTTAACATGGCATTTACGGAAACATGCATTGAAATAGTGAGCCTGTCAGCATAAACTGATGTCGCACTTTTACAACAGCGGTGGGTCGGGGTGGTGAGGGTATCATTGCTGTTTAAAGAATCAATAGAAAAGATAAAAAGCTGTTCCCGTCAGCCTTAATTATTTCTGACTTTGAGAATTAAAAAGAAATGCTGACAGTCAACGCTCAAATCCAAAATCAGTGCACATCCTCACATTTGTTACGGCCTAATTTGATACTTGTCTAATGCCATTTTGAATTACATTTGCAATACAGGTAATTTAATTTCAGTCAATTTTTCCTTCAATTGATACAAAGTCGCGTGGGTAGTTCGGGGACATCTGTAATGTCGGGTTGCCATGGTAGCTATCTCCTGGATGGAGGACTCATCATCAGTACAATCACTCATTAGGCTCCAAAACACATTCATTTTTCACCTACCAGAATGATTTGCCAGTTAGTGGGTATCTGTTACACTGGGTTTACAATTCTGGTCTCCTTATCTAAGGAAGGATGTACTTGCCTTGGAGGCAGTGCATCAAAGGTTCACTAGATTGATCCCTGGGATGAAAGGGCTGTCCTATGATGAGAGATTGTGTGGAATGGGCCTATACTCTCTGGAGTTTAGAAGAGTGATCTCATTGAAACACACAAGATTCTGAAGGGGATTGACAGGGTAGATGCTGAGAGGCTGTTTCCCCTGGCTGGAGTGTCTAGAACTAGGGGGCATAGTCTCAGGATAAGGGGTCGGCCATTTAAGACTGAGATGAGGGGGAATTTCTTCACTCAGAGGGTTGTGAATCTTTGGAATTCTCCGCCCCAGAGGGCTGTGAATGCTGAGTCTTTGAGTATATTCAAGGCTGAGCTAGATAGATTTTTGGACTCTAGAGGAATCAAGGGATATGGAGATCGGGTGGGAAAGTGGAGTTGAGGTCGATGATCAGTCATGATCTTATTGAAAGGCGGAGCAGGCTCAAGGGTCCGTATGGCCAACTCCTCTTATTTCTTATGTTCTTATACACATAACAGGCTGGAACGTGCTCATAAAATAACGCCATGTTAATGAGCACGCCATTATTATTGTGCATGTGCATGTTGGCTACTGCTCCGGACCTGAGCAAATTATTTCTATCTCCCTTTTTCTTCCTTTTCTCTTTACCCCTCTGGGTTCTTCTCTCCTGTCCCCTGCTGTTACACAGTCATGCCTCCTTTCATTTCTCTCCTCTCAGGTACTTTGCCCTCCAATTAAACATTGGGAAGACCAAAGCTGTTAATACGTGGCCCCTTTAAATTCCCACAGCAATGGGAAAGGTCCCGCGCAGGCCACTCACCGGCTTCCCCATTGTAAATACCCGCGCATGTGCGGAAATTTAAAGGGGCCACGTACTAAAAGAAACAGAACAAAGCACAGCATACAGGGAACGTTGATGGGGGCCAGCAGAAACAGATCGGAGCCAGCTCAGCATAGAGGGGAAACTTCCCGGCAGAGGATCAGAACACTGAGAATGCAGCAGCTGGCCAGATACCAGAATCGAGATGACCAGCAGGGGATGCAATCTCCGCAGAAAAGGGGCACACATAATCTGAGCCAGGGTAATTATTACAGTAGGCAAACCAGGGAATTCAGGACCAACAAACACTCTGAGAAAAACTCTGAGGAAATCATGGGTATAATCCACCCGTAACTATCAATGCAGCGTCTCATCTATTGATGTATAATGCTACCTTTGTGAAATTCTGGAACTTTTCCCTTTGGGGGTGTGTGTGTGTGATCTTGAGCTGGGTTGTGACAATTCCAGTGGCAATTGTCTGTCATTCAACACAAGAGATACTGAAGTTTGATTTTGCTTCTTTCGAATTTTTGATCTGGCTGCCTGAGGGAATTGCAGAAATTCCCCGTGCTTTTCAAAGATTGAGCTTTTCTGAAGAGAGTGAGGCCTGCTTCCATCACTCACTCCTGCAACTGCCTGAACAGTTACGGGTTAGATTCTAAATCCAGCGCTTTAGCCGATGCTTAACTTCCACTCAACAGCTGGTAGAAAACCCAGTCTTTGGTAATCCGTGCACTCAAATTTCTATTTTATTCAGTCAGTTTTGCCTATTTAATAATTAAACACAGATGACATTTTGAGTATTTTCTCTCCTATGCTAATCACAATCATAATGAAACATAGCAAATAGGACAAGTGAATCTCCTCTTGTTGTGAGAATTGTTTAATGGTCTGTTTGTTTAGCTTGGCTGATTAGTGTGTCAGAGCCTCGACATGCGTTCCTCCTGCAAAAACACTCGCACCAGGTTCAAAACTTTCAGAAAGCAATGCACCATAGGTAGTGTGGCAAAGGTCCATGCCGGTGTGTTAGCACGTGCCAAAACTCTCGTTCTCAGTTGTTCCAAGTTGGGGAAGAGCCAAGCAGGGTTGTTGGGGGGGGGGGTGGTTTGGTATGAGTGAGAAACAAGTCCACGGTGTTGGTCCCAAACTTCTTGTCCTCTTTCCAGCTCCGTGCATTACCAGCCTTGATTGGCATGACCTGATAGAGCATCCCAATGCATTGTAGAAAACAATAAAGACATTTTTTGATGGGAGAATGGAATATCAGGAACCTAGCAGTAACCAAACTAATAAACCTGCTGGAATTGCGAATAAGGTCAAATTTGTTGTCTACTAGAAATCCCGGCTCAGAGCAGTGCAGGTCAGGATTGAATATTGGAATATCAGGCAAGGAGAATAGCTCGCTGTTTGCACAGCCCATCTCATTTTCCTCCCATTAAATTAAGAGGACAGAAAATTAAACAGGAAGCATAAAGGCCATTCCATCTTCCTCACACGATATTCCAATCCGCGCTCCCAAACAGCACTGCTCTGCCGGTGGCATGGAAGTGAAAAGTTTCCCCGATGATGTCAATGCATGCGACAACTTCATCTTTAGATCCCAAGGTCCAGTAGCTCCAGCATAAAACAGAGAGGTGAGCACAGAAGTTCTGAGATCAAAAAACAAATTCTGAAACAGGTACAAAAATGGTACTTTGTTCTTCTCTCCCACATGGCAGCTGTCTTTCATTCTGCCAGCGCAATTCACACTTCATCTCGAGCCACCTTTGTTTCTTAACCTGTCCCATTACCATCTCCTTTTGCCTTGAATATCTCTTAATGTCTCTTTAATTCTCCTGCCTTTTATCCTAGCACAGACCTTCCCTTTTGTTCTTTCATCCCCTCCCCCATTTCCCAGCCCCTAAACTTGCTGGATTTCCGTTTGGACCATAGTTATTCCTCCCCCTTGCATTTTTATCTGTTTCATTTCCTGCTCTTTTCTCAGTTCTGACGAAGGGTTTCGACCTGAAACGTTAACTCTGTTTCTCTCTCCACGGATGTTGCCTGGCCTGCTGAGTTTTTCCAGCGTTTTCTGTTGTTGTTTCAATTTTCCAGCATCCGCAGTATTTTGCTATCGCTTTAAAATCTGTTCCATTTCCTGCTTTTTTCCAGTTCTGACGAAAGGTCATCGACCTGAAACGTTAACTCTGTTTCTCTCTTCACAGATGCTGCCTGACCTGCTGAGTGTCTCTAGCATTTTCTGTTTTTATTACAGAAATGGTGAGGATATGGAGGTTGCTGACCGTGGTTGCTAATGTTCTCTCAAGCGCCTATCCTCATAACAGGGAAGATTAACACGTGCAGTACTTCCTTTAGTAACTTCTAATTCCCAACTTCCCCACACCATGACATGACGTTGCTCTGTCTTGTGCAATGCCCCTCAAGTCATAATAAATTGGTGGGTTCTGCCTTCTTGTTTGTAGTCCCTGTTACCCCCTCAAACCAAGCCATGAGATGTTGCGTTCCATCATGTGCAGTGTCCCCTCTTGCACACTTGATCCCCCTCTCAGAAGGAGGGCCATCACCCATGAAGTGGAGCGCTCTATCGTGGTTTGTGCAACCTATAGCAGTGCCACTCCCACGACATGTTCTCTGGCATCATGTCAAATGTCGTCCCTAGCACCCTCTATTCCCGGCGGCCTTTAAATGGAGGTTTCACTCTTAGGCCATGCCAGCTGTAGCAGTGGCTGCACTCTCTCGCTGTGGATCCAGCAGCCTATTACTAAAGAGGAGGTAGCGACTGTAGTAACCATCTAATTATTATATTTGCAACTGAAATCCTAGATATGAAATTAAATTATAACAGCTGACTAATTCTTTTTGCTCTTTGTAATTAATTCAATGTTTGATTCACAGTCTACCAATGCAGGTATAGAGCCTAACATATTTTATACAGGGCCGCAGGAGGTTGTTGAGATATGGAAAGTGACTTGGAATGGATCCATAATTCACATCTTTAAGCGTCTCCACTGCTTCAGTGATTTCTTTTCTCTGCCAATTTTCTTCCTTCCACTCCTCCCCTGAAGGCATTAACCCCTTGCTTGTGTACAAATCCACAGGCACTGGTCCTCTCACACAAGTGGCCAGTTAAACCTTAACAGTAAGTGTCGGCGCGCTATCGGACAGCACTGGGCCATCACAGCTAAGCCCTATCCTGACTGCCCGGATTATGTGCTGCCAACTCTGGAGTGGGCCTCGCGCCCATGACCTTCTGATTCAGAGGTGAGAGTGCTACCACTGAGCAAAGGCTGACGCCTTGAAAAATGCACAGGCAGGTTTGCCACTGGAGATAAAACGTTCCTGGATTTTCTTTTTAATTGAGAACCCTGAGTGGCTGGCCAAGGCCCACAACGCTTGACACCACCAAGTTTAGTCACGCCTGTGGCACTTGTTTGAAAAGAGTAGGTGAAGACGAAAGTAGTCAGGAGGTTGTGCTTAGGTGAAAGGTGCGAGGGAGGTACGAACAGCCACATTTTGAGATCCTGGGAAAGAAGGAATTGGAAGAGGAAACTGAGTGATGAATCTTGATCTAAACACAGTGAAGGTGCTAGTGTAATGTCAGCATGGAATGAATAAGAAAAGAAAGTTCAGAGCAGCAATTACCATAGTAGTTAGGTGAAATATAAAAGACAGTTCTGCAATCTGGCGCTCCCAGGGAGGGTGGTGCTTGCACGGAGCATATCCTGTGATTTCCAACCTATTAATGTTAATATATAGAAAACCATGGAACGTATGCCTGAAAATTCATGAGATATGTCAGATCATGAAACAGAAACAGAGGAGGAGAAAGAGACATGCAGAGATTGAGAGACAGACAGAGAGAAGAAAGGTCGCAATGGAGAGAATGTTTTGAGGCTAGAGATGAGTTTTATCAGACTAGTTCCTTTTTAATAACCTGTGTATTCAAATCTTGGCCTGACTTGGGTTTCAGAAACTGAAGCTGGCTGGGAAAGTTATGGACTAACACCAACTCGCTCTTTAAATCAGGAGGAGTCAACAACCTCCATTATTGAAATCTCTGTGTCGCAAACTCCAAACAAAATATGCTGCTGTTCCTTTTGAGTAATGTAGTTCCCCCTTTACTTGCAACCATATTGAGTAATATTTGTGGTGTTTGGCTCCCTCTAGTAGTAAAGCTATTCACTGCACCTCGCTATATAATATCACAGAATCCCCACAGTGCAGATAGAGGCCATTTCGGCCCATCGAGCCTGCACCGACACATATCCCACCCTATCCCCGTAACCCCACATATTTAATCCCCCTAACACTAAGGGTCAATTTATCACAGCCAAATCAACCTAACCCGCACATCTTTGGACTGTGGGAGGAAACCGGAACAAACCCACGCAGACACGGGGAGAATGTGCAAACTCCACACAGACAGTCACCCGAGGCCGGATTCGAACCCGGGTCCCTGGCGCTGTGAGGCAACAGTGCTAACCACTATGCCACCGTGTTTGCGAGCAGATCACAGAGTATGACAGTGGGTTACTGTGTTCTGCGGAAAGCTGGGAACTGCCATCCATTGTTTTTTATTCCTGTAGTTTTAAAGGATCAAAGGATTTTGTGCATTTTTGACAAATATTAGCGTTTCTTCCTATTTCTAAAGTGCAATTCGAGAAATGAAACCGGTTCAGAAACCAGATGAAATGCATTTGCGGCAGCGCCGTTGCTTCGAGGCACCGTGTTGTCTTTACCAGGGAATTCCGAGAGGAAATAATTTAAGACCAAGCTCTCCACCCCGCTCCTTCAATCAGTGTGCATCATTTTCCCGAAGATGCTACAAGAAACACTGGAGACCACTAGAAATGAAATAACAATTCTAATATTGACATTTTAGACTGATAATAGCAAATGAAATGTTCACCACTGCTTCAACTGGTAGACAATGAAGTCATTTTTAGAAGAATGAAGAAGCCATAACTCAACACTTACCACAGGTGTGACTAAATTCAGAGGACTTTTAATATCCAAATCAGACTGTCAGTAACACCTGACCTGAAACGTTAACTCTGTTTCTCTCTCCACGGATGCTGCCTGGCCTGCTGAGTGTTTCCAGCATTTTCTGTTTTTGTTTCAGAGTCCAGCGTCCGCAGTGTTTTGCTATAGTCAGTAACACCCCTTCTGTGGTGCTTTGGTTTGCTTTCTTGGGTTGATTTAACTATCATAACTGAGTTATAATAGTTCTTATCCTTGTGTTCAAATCCCTCCATGGCCTCGCCTCTCCCTATCTCTGTAAGGGGTTTTGTCGTGCTTGTATCGCAGCCGGTGCTGGTGCGGGGTTAGGCCTTCGTTGCCTAATACTATTGCTTGCTCTGGTCTCCGGCCAGCCTTGTTGCAATAAGCACCTGTGAGTGGTTCGACCCACTCGCCCTTACGGTTCTAACGCTGGACTTAGGTGCGAGAGCAGTAATGCAGAGAAAACTCAAATAGACCCGGTTGAATAGTACGAAATGGAAATCTTTATTGCATAGCGTCTAAAATCATGAAGTACATGTCATAGGCGCAAATTAACGAGAGTACAAGTATACATACATTCATAAAGCTTGGTCTATGGTAATGAAGAACGCACGGCACATCGTAAAAAGGGGAACACATTATACTTTATCCTTAATAAAAAACCACCCTCCCCTATCAATCCCTACACTATATCTAGATTTGTAGGATCGGGAAACATGCTCACCACTCGTGATACTTCGGAGAATTTTAAAATGAGGCGCTCGGCTCGTTTCGCTGCAGCGCCTGACTGTCACGTGTTTGGAGGGGTCTCTGTACCCCACTTGTTTATCTTCGCTGCTGCGGCAAGCAGGCTGGGCTCCCCGTTGTCATGAAGAACTCGACAGCACTCGGGCCTGGCTGTAGAACTCAAAGAAAAGTCTTCCTGGACCGACACCAGTTGTCGATAGAATTCGAAGAAGAGTCTTCCTGTACCGACACCGGTTACCGGTAGAATTCAAAAGAGAGTCTTTACCGGTAGAGTTCGAAAATGGTCTTTATATTTTGTGGCGCGGTCGGGGTTTACTGACCGCGGCGGCACGTGGCTTCTTCTTCTTCTCTTGTCATTTCGTCTTGTCTTGTTGGGTCTTCGGGTCCAAACACCGTTTACCGACTCTCGGGATGGTGCACCCAGTCACTTGCCTTCGTCGAGGCGGCTCGTTCCGATTGAGCTCCACCCAACATTCGAATAACCGTCCAGTGCGGCTAAAGTCCAGAGTCAACAGAGTCCAGAGAAAACACAGAAGCTCACCAGTCAAGCCAGTCCATGAAGCGGCAAGCGAATAAGAGTTCAGCAGTCCTCAGCCAGATAAGAGAATAAGAGCAAGAGAGCGATGGACATTTGTTCACTATAGTTATAGTGCTGTGTCCCCTTATCTCCCGCCCAAATCTTAATGTTTGTCCTTTGTGAAATATTGGCGTTTAAAACTCCCAGCATGGGGCGATTTTTGTCTGTAATGGGTTTCGGTAGCACCTGAAACTGGCCAACTACCCGTTAATGTTTTCCCCATTGTTGGCCCAGCCAGGATCGTCTGAATCGTCTCCCTGACTGGTTTTGGGGGCCCCCGAATACTTGTTTAATCACCCGAGAATGGCTCTCTCATTGTAGAGCCGTAGGGGTAGTTGTGGATTGATGCGTCTGGATGGGCCTTCGATTGCCCAGTACAATGAACCTTACTTGTGCATGGAAAACGATTCCAGCACTCATATCTTATGCTATTGTTTCGAATGCAAGCAGGTTGCATCCTGTCTTTATCAGTGTTTGCTGAGTATTATCCAATCTTATACTGAAATGTTTATTCGAACGCCATCTTGTCTGCCCACTGAAAATTCTGGAAGCTTCTGTCACGATGCGCAGCGGCCATTTTATAGGCTTCTGTGTCCGTTTTAATTATGACAGCATTTCGTTTAAATAAACTGATTAAACGAATCTGATTTCTCTCCCGTTATTTCGAATCGCGATAATTGCGAACTTTACATCTCTGTAATCTCCTTCAGCCCCACAACCCCCCCGAGATATCTGCGCTCCTCTAATTCTGCCCTCTTGAGCATCCCTGATTATAATCGCTCAACCTTTGGTGGCCGTGCCTTCTGTTGCCAAGGCCCTAAGCTCTGGGATTCCCTGCCTAAACCTCTCCGCCTCGCTACCTCTCTTTCCTCCTTTAAGACGCTCCTTAAAACCTACTTCTTAGACCAAGCTTTTGGTCACCTGCCCTAATTTCTCCTTATGTGGCTCGGTGTCAAATTTTATTGTCTTATAATACTCCTGTGCAGCGCCTTGGGACGTTTTACTACGTTAAAGGCGCTATATAAATACAAGTTGTTGTTGTTGTTGTTGTTGAGCTCAGGGACTGGATTTTTCACTGCTAAGCACCAAGTGACATCATCACCAAGGAGTGAATTATTATGTCACCTAGCAGTCCCATTATCACGTGACCAGTCAGTGTTTTCTTTTCTTTTTAGTGAAAGGCACAAGAAACATCCGCTGAATCACAGCATCATTTTTTAAACCAATATTCTAGAACATTGACTCACATTGAATTAACTGAACTAGACCCTTAAAGGTCACAAGTTAATTTTTGCAATCTTGAGAACAGAATGGGAATGTTGGTTTTCAATCCACAAGAGGGGCAGTTTTGCAAGAAAGCTATCGGTTCAGCGACGCGCCACCAGGTTTCACTGCTGCTATCTGCTCCATTCTCGATTGAACCTGATTGAAATTCTGGCTGAGCTTTGTAAGCACTGCAACCGACAGCATTTTCACTGAATTATCTTCAGGAATAATGGTTATTTCGTGCACTGAAATCCGCTGACTTTTGTAAATGGCTGAAGGGTCGATAACCAGAGGGCACAGATTTAAGGTAATTGGCAAAAGAACCAGAGGCGACATGAGGAAAACCTTTTTATGCAACGAGTGGTTAGCATTTGGAATGCACTGCCTAATAGGCCAGTGGAAACAGATTCAATAGCCTTGAAAAGGGAATTGGATAAATACTTGAAGGAGAAAAACGTGCACAGATGTGGCAAAAGGCCGGGGGAGTGGGACTAACTGGATTGCTCTTCGAAAGAGCTAGTACAAACTCGATGGGCCGAATGGCCTCCTTCTGTGCTGTACTATTCTATGATTCTATGATTCTAAGGGAGAAAGGTCAATAATTTGTCTTCTCAGATGTTTGATCTTTGGCTATTCACCTCCCTCAGAAGGTTATATAAAGTTGGGTAGAGTCAATAGCCGTTTAACTTGTACACGGTCTATTGGAAGGGTCAGTGGCCTTCTCTCAGTCTATATTTTTTAAGATCAGATTTTCCTGCCACCCATCCCTGCCTTAGTGGTGGACAGGAGCAGCACATCTCAAGTGCGTTGCTCCTGCCCGGGACCTTCCTGGGCAAGGCCCATGACATGTCGGGGCCTAGTGACAGCAGAAGGAGCAGGAAATTTGGGCTTTTACTTCTGGGAGTTGGGTTCAAATCTAGTTCAGACTAATGAGATGAAAGTCAGATATATGCAAAAGCAAAATACTGCAGATGCTGGAAATCTGAAATAAAAACAGAAATGCGTTGGGCTCCTTTGTGAAATTAGTTAGGCAGTTTAATCCCAGTAGTGGGCATGGACCCACAACACAAAACTGCCCCAACTCTGGCACTAATTGGTGATTCTGCTCAGAGAATCACATAATGGCTTGAGTTGAAATAGAAAAATGTCACAAAGGTACAGTAGGAGGAGTATTCTTCTGTGGGGGTGCTGAGGTACATTGAGGCAAAATAGAGAGACCGTTACTCTGCTGTGCTACACCCTATCTGGCAGTGCTTGAGGTAGATACTGGATGCCTTTAATGGGGAAGTGTCCCATTACCAGCACTGGCATCCATCACCCTCATGAGCACGACATTCACACAAAAACGTTAAAGAAAAATTACATCAAATAAACCTAAAAACATGAGCCACAAAAGGACAACATGATTGAATATTTCTGACCTGGAACAGACATTACCCGTGATTCAGTGATTAGATGGTTCTGAGGTTAAGATGTTGACTTCTCAATGCTTCAGGGTCAGTAAGTTTTACACAGTTTTTGTTTAACTTTCATACCTGGTGGCACAGCCATCAACATTTGAAAGGGAGTATGTATGTCACTGGTAGTCACAATGGCAGAGCCTGTCAGACTGGTAGCACCCACTGAGTTTCCATGTGTGTATGACCACGTGTCAGTAATACCTCACTTGCGTGACAGTTGTACTAATCCCCAGCGTGTTTCCACAACCACATGACTGGTGTGGGTGATGCTGCTGTTACAGACACTTGTGCAGGTATGAGTGCTGGTCCAATTGTATTATCATTGTTTTTTTCTGACGCGTCTTGCTAACTGTGTTGAAAGGATCAGCCTCCTATATTATCCCTTTGCCATGTTCTTGGAATCACATTTGCAATACTCCCTAACTGACAAATGGCCAAAAGGTCAAGTCATGTTATATGACAAAGAAGATGGCAAAGGCCTTATTCTGAATTCAAAATGAAGTTAAGGAACAATGGAGGAACCAGTGCAAAGACAACAAAAACCTGCATTTATATACCTCCTTTTACATAGCAACTGTCCCAAAAGAGGAGAAAAGGAGCAGGTACTCTGCCTTTGTATCAGTTTAGGAGACATGACTGGAAACTTGAACAAAGAGGTATGTTTTGAAAAGGCTTTTGGAGAAGAGGATAAAGAGGTGGCCTGGTTTGAGGAGAGAGTTTCAATGAGGAGAGTTCAGACGGCTGAAGGCTGTGCTACCAAAAGTGGAGTGGAGTGAGGGGAGATGTACAGGAGGCCAGAGTTCAAAGATGTGGAGAAGGCTGGAGAAGGTTGGGGAATTAAGTCGGGACCAGGCAATGGAAGGATTTGTAGATGGGGACAAGGATTTTAGATTGAATCCGTTTGGAGATGGGGAGCTAAAGCAGGTCAGCAAGGTCGCAGGTGATGGGCGAGCAGGGCTGAGTGCAGCACAGGATGTGGGCAGCAGAGGTTTGGACGATGCAGAGTTTACTGAGGCTGGAGGTTGGGAGGCTGGCAATGAGGGCATTGAAGAAGTTGAGGCTGGAGGCGGCAAAGGCATGGATAAGAGTTTTGATGGCAGTGGGGCGAGGAAGGGGTGGATGCAAACAATGTTGTTGTGGCAGAAATAAGTGGTCTTAGTTTTGGAGAAGATATGGGACTTCAAGCTCAACTCTGAGTCAAATAGAACACCAAGTTTGCATGCAGTCTAGTTCAGTCTAAGTGAGCAACGAGTGGAGGAGTTGATTGCATGAATGTGAGATTTTTGGCAGGTGCCATAAAAGATTGCTTTAGTCTTCCTGATATTCGATTGGAGAAAATTCCTGAATCACCCCACGACTTAATGTCTACTTGGCAGTTTAACAGCACGGAGGTGGCCATGAGGTCAAGAGAAGTGCTGGAGAGGTACAGCTGGGTCTTATCAGCATATAATAGGAATAAAAGCATGAAATTAATCCAGTGTCTTACAACAAAGATCTTGATTGCCGAGTAGAATGGATGTAAGCAAAAACTGTGAATGGCTATTGATGATCAAAGTATTACATGTTAACTGCCTTCTATTGAGAAAGGTCATTGCAAGATAAATGTGATCATTCCATTGCCATCATACCTGCCTCCTCATGTTAATGTCTTCCACGCAGTAAAAAGATACAATGCCCACATACGTTGGGGCAAATTGAAAGCCGCAGACCCACAACCCAATCAATGTGAAAAGTACTCGGTTGCAATGAAATAAGAGTTTTTCAGGCAGGATTGTCCTCACCCTTTTTATTGCTTGGGTGGTAATGGGGCAGGTGGGTGTGGAAAATTACACTGTGACACCGAATTGTTGCCACAACATATTTTCCAATGTCACTCATGCCAGATGCCAGAAGTGCCCACCCCAATACAGGCACGCACGTTTAAAAGAAGCAGTAGTGATGGATTTACATCATACCTCACATATCCATTAATATTGCCTAAACAAGCCTGGGCACTAGGAATGCCGGAACAAACAGGAATCCAGTGTTGCTAGGGCAAACGTACCTCAGGAAATACTTCAACAACTAGTGTATTCAGTCCAATCAATGGACGGACCATGGCTCAACTCATCCAGATCGATAATTGCTGGCAGTTTCTTGGAAACAACAACATTTTTTTCCAGTTCTTTGAGGCTGCCTGTCCCTTTAAGCTGCTGCAGGTGTTCGACTCTTCCATTTCCCATGCCTCCCCCGTCCCACCCCAGTGGCAAGCTCCAAAGTGCACGGGGATGGGGGGTGTGGGGAGAGGGGGGGAGCCGTGAATAGCGCCAGGGGCCCACCTGAATAATGTACAGAAGACTGATTCTGGGAAATTTGTCAGGGTCAGCATGGGGTCAGTCGGATAGGCACAAGTCCTGCCCTGCCGCACTTCTGATGACATTCCTGCCTGAACAGCAAACTTAAGCTATAGACGTGTATATTTAGCATAGCTACTGGTAACTCAATAATAATGGCTGAGTGAATATCTGTACTGTACTAGGGAGCTGAAAAGAGGTCAGTTGATCTCAATGGTGAGTCACCATTTGCAGGTATTCCTCAGCTTATCAACAAAATTATATTAAACCTTTCAATAAGTGTTACCTAAACGCGGATTTCCGCCTGAAATGCGAATATTTCAAATCAAGCGCCCGCGTGAAGTCAGGTCAAATGCTCAGTGTCTCCTAACTTTACAAGATAACGGATACCAGATAGATTTGCAGATGTTATTGCTTTGCAAGGCTCCAGTTTAAGTAACAACTTGTATGACAGCAGATTGTCCTGCAAGGGGGCAAAATTCCTGTCTTCACCAATTTTAGTGAAAAACTAGACGCCGCGTAAAATGGTTTTCTCCTTTTTACTCGTGCCGACTTTTTCACTAGAATTAGCAAAGTCCTGAATTCAGCCCCCAGGCAGCTTCTTGGTAATAGGGTCATGGGGTGAGGCTGAGGTTAAACCTAGTGGCTGCATACCAGCATCATCCTGGCAGATCAGACCAATCAGGGTTAAGTGAAGGGAGATGGGTGGGTGGAGGCTTGTGTGGAGCATAAATGCCAGCAAAGACCAGTTAAAGACAAAAGAAAGACTTGCATTTGTGTAGCGCCCTTCACAACCTCAGGCTTTCCCAAAGCGCCTTACAGCCAATGAAGTACGTTTTTTGAAGTGGGGTCACTGTTGTAATGTAGGAAACGCGGCAGCCAATTTGCGCACAGCAAACAGCAATGTGATAATGACCAGGTAATCTGTTTTTGTGATGTTGATTGAGGGATAAATATTGACCAGGACACCGGGGAGAACTCCCCTGCTCTTCTTCAAAATCATGCCATGGGATCTTTTACATCCACCTTAGAGAGCAGACAGGGCCTCGGTTTAATGTCTCATCAGAAAGACGGCACCTCCGACAGTGCAGCACTCCCTCAGTACTGCACTGGGAGTGTCAGCCTAGATTTTTGTGCTCAAGTGTCTTGGAGTGGGACTTGAACCCACAACCTTCTGTCCCAGAGGCGAGAGCGCTACCCACTGAGCCACGGCTGACACCAAACTGGGCCGAATGGCCTGTGTGTGTGCTGTAGATTCTATGTAATTCCATGTAATTCCATTTATTGTCCTGAAACTGCGAAGAGGATTTGGAATTCTGTTGGTGCAGTCACAAATCAGAAGGACCGAGGCAGAACTCGTGCAATGCTGAATTGCAACTCAGGCTTAATCCTTCATCCAGGCGGCGAATGAGACAGTCAGCGGGCACCATTACTTTTCTCAGTACGGCCTGTCTGCACTGCCTACGTTAGCTGAATTGGCAACAAAATTAAAAATCAATCAAAATAAAGCTGCTACAACCTGATCCTGGAATTGAAATGGAATGAATAGAAATCGTACAATGATTTGACACAAGCAGCCTGGCTCAAAGCAACTAGAACAGCAGAACATTTGGACTGCATTTAAATGAAACCTATGAGTGTCTGGTTCAATTGGCAATGGATCAACACAGCATACAAGCATCAGCTGCCTCCTCAGTGCATGTACCTAATGCATCTACCGCTGAGTCTATAAATTAGAAGGACAGGAGTATCCCGAAAGAATCTTTAGTAGAATAACAACTGTATTCATTAAATAGAAAAACCTTGCTTTCCTTCTGTTTTAGGGCACTAGATGGCACCATGGTACTATTGCACAGCGCACAACTTTACACGAGTACAGAAGGGCTGGTATAAAACTGCACCTGATACCACTACACTGAGAAGACAGCAATTCCAAGTGCCCATTGCTCATATTGGTCCATGATCTAGGGAGGGTCCACCCTGCCTCCTGGACACCTCTATTCCAGAGCAGACTCTGGCCTCCTGTCTGCTACCATGTTCAGATGAAATGCTGGACGTTGTTGGGTAAAACAAAAGCAGATGATTGAGACACAAGAAAGGCAAGTTATCAATGAAGACAGCCCAGAGCACAACAGTCCCTATCCACCATCCTGGAAATCATCTCAACAACATACATGGGACCGGGGTGGGGGGAGATTTTCCTTTTTAGTGCTTGGGCATAAAGCATCACCTGGGCTTATCACACAGAGGAAAATCGGGCGGGAGGACCACATGACCATAATGGAGTCTGCCTAATTCTATGGGGTGGATCTGTTTTAACTAATCTCTGCCTGAAAGACTAAAAACGTCACCGAGCATAAATCATCCATGTTATGTAGGCGAGCTGAGCACACAGCGTATTGTCAGTAAAAGCGCAGAAGCCACGTAAGGGGTAATTTAAATATAATTTCCAGGTTATAAAGGCCAGCTGGAAGATCAGGCGCAGCAGGTTTTGAACTATGACCCGACAAAATGGATCCCTGGCCCTCGCATGCCCGTTCCATGCATTGGAACCGATCCCACTGACCGGAAAATCCGGCCGAATGTGCAGATCCAGTACATGTGTGTGTTTATTTACGAACACACTCTGGCTTTCAATGTGTCACACAAATTGAAATCTAAAACAGAAGAACTATATGGAGCATTTAATGTAGACATTCCTCTCGTACTGAGTAATCTAAGTCAAAAATGAATTTCTGTTGACATCAAATAGCATCTTTGTTTTGGTAAATGTTAGCAGAAATATTAAAATCACGCCCTCTGTAATTTACAGCAGACGTAACGGCTCCCAAGAAGCACTCTGCTTAAAGGGGAAGTGTATTCTACTGAACTGCCCCAGAAAATATTGTCAGAGATCATATGTGTACTGTCAGTCATGTCTCTCAATTGTCCCAGTTTTATACTTTAGAACTGCGGGCTAGTGGCAACCTACAGGCATATATATATCTAAAAGTCCTCTCAGTGTGACACCATTCAACTTCAGTGAGGTCACGACTAGAAACAGGGAGTCGAAGTCAGCACTTCCCCATTTATGAATCATTAAAGGAGACAGAGATTTCATTCAAGGGGGATTATATACAAAATGCCTGCTCCAAGACTGCCTCGAACAAACATTTTAATGGTAATTAGAGGCAACTAAAAGGCACCAGAAATTATGGATATCTTCCTATAATGTTGAAAGGACGTGGATTGTAAAATGGATTAATCTAGAGGGAGGGAGAAAAACAGAACTGAGTGGGTATAACCAAGATGGCCACCTGTTACCTGCAGCCATTGGGGGTGGGGGAATGGCCAAGTGATAGCTCAGATAATCTGAGGCTGTATGTTGTAAATGTTACACCCTCTGGCATCCCCAGTGAGAGTGGGATGGCTTCACAGCTGAAATAATGAGACAGCGTCAGCTTTAGCAACTGGATATTCCTCAGAATGAGCTGTTAACAAATTTTAATCAGTGCTATATATGACTGGCAATCATCTGTATTTTGCACTACTGCTGGGAATCAGCAGATTGAAATATTCAAGTCACCATCCATTGGGGTTTAGGCCATAAGCATGGTCACCACGGCGCCGGAGCGATAAATGTGACTCATTCTCCCCAACATCTGAAAATGAGAGTGGCTTTTTTCCTTTTTTTAAAAAATAAATGTTCAGAAGGCAAATAAGGTGAAACTCTAGTAAGCCTTTTATCGGCTGACTTTTAAAAACTGGAAACTCAGAAGACAGGTGACTAATTTGCCTTCCCCAGTTAGTCTAGTCCATGCTTTGAGTGGCAACCAATGATTGGCAGCAAAATCGTTTCAGCCGGCTATCGCTGTCGCTGCCAGAGGGAGATCTAAGGTTGAAGGAAAACTTCCTCTGTGCACTGAATCTAGTAAATTTTACTGATTCACTGCATTCCTTCAAAAGGTTCCTGAGAGTCAAGGGCCTAGAAATTGAATCCCGCTGCGTCCATTTTACAGGTGTAAGACGGGTGCCTAATGGTTTAATATGGCGGGCGGCGTGCGCGCATGGTCATTCCATGCCAGAAGAGAGGCGGACATCATATTGGCTACGGATCCTCCGCAGGCATCCAGGATACGGCCTGTCAAAGGTGTTAGGCCTTTTGCACAGGCAGATTGGGGGCCTAACACCCGTTTCAGGCCCACTCTGCAAAATTCGATTGCGAATGACCGCAGCAAGCGCCGTGCACGCTGAGACGGTTTCTTTCGCCGCTTAGCAGCCAAGCCAGCCGCTTTTAAAGGGACTGCTGGAGGCTGTCACTGTAAGGGGTTTTCTCTGATACCGGTCCCCCGTTACACACAGTTCTTGGACGTCAGGATTTATAAGAACAAAATACACACGGCACAGGGTTTTGGCTCAACCTTTGATTCGTTCGTTTATTGAACACACACACACAATTACTTCCCCAGTATAAATCCCTACGATTTATATCAGGCTAACAATCCCAAAATACAAACCCCTACGCAAGGGTCATTTGCATCGACACAATATGACACAGTTAAATCCGTCCGCGATTTGACTGTTACATATAAAGTTACCCAGACTCAATCACAAAACCCTTATTGTGATCTGACTGAAACTCACAAACTTACTCAGACTCGATCACAAAAGCCCCCTCTATGATTTGACTGAAACATCCAATCGCCACTCCCGATCGGCTGTCTCTTGGAGTTGATTGTAGGCCCGAATCTTTCTGTCCGCTGTTCTGCCGTCGACTTCCCACACCACTGTCTTCGAAGTGATCTTACTTTAAACCAAAACCAACTTGCAGTATTTCCTGGCCTCCTCCTGAGCGTGCGATGGCCGTATCAAAATGTGTGAATTGTCTCTGGCAGGGAAGTCTTGATGGCTAATGTCCCTCGTATTGTTCATTGATTAGAGATTCCTTTCTGACAATGCAACCTTCCCAAAGTGACTGTATATGCGAAGTTGTTAGTTTCTGTTAGCATTCGTATTCAAAAGATTCAAGGCCCGGCCCATTGTCTAGGCCTGCACTGAAACTAGTTATTCGGGGGCCATGGTCTAAGGTGGACAATGTAACCCCTTAAGGTACAGGAATATGCGGATGTTCTTGTTCGGACTTTAGATTCGTAGTTTCGGCTACAATTTTTGAATTAACCCTTCATTGCCGAGCCCTTTTTGCGGGCTCTGTAGTTCTGGGTTTTTATATTTCACAGTCCAATATTTTTACCGTTGTGGGGGGGGGGGGGGTAGGAATCGATCCTACATCACCCAAAATTTTACTTTTAACTTTTTTCACGTACCTCATTGTGCACTTCGAGGGGAGTAAGAGTGTTCCTTCCAGCTCCACCTTAAATCTGCAGGCCGCTGCCAGCCACCGCTTGTACCCTGCAGCCCCCCAAAATTGCTTCCCCCCCCCCTCCCCCCAGACTCTGCTGAGGACCTCGGCCAGTCTCTGAGCTGGCCAAATTTGCTCCCCTTCATGACCGGCAAGCTGCCTCTGAGGCCTCGACTGGTGCCCGCAGTTCGTCAGTAATGAATGAGGCCTGAATGGGACAAGGTAGATGGACCTGTTGGTCTCTTCCTATAAACCATAAAGAACCATTTTACCACACACAGGGCAAAATGAAGGTCATCCCCTTATTGTGCGCTTACCATCAACCCAAGGATCCAGAGGCCTACTTTGACCGACTTAATTAAAAATTCTTCAGTTACTTGTTTCAGAGCAGTGGAAAATCCAGCAAATTTAGTTTTTCTGTCTCTGTTTTCAGAAGCCACTGCATGTGGAGTCAGAGTAAGGAACATTAGATTGTGCAGCTGGTTATTGAAAATAGTACCGAACAAACAGAGCTCACCGTTACAAATCTGATGGGACAGTTCCTCATAACACCAACGCATCTTACCAAGGTTTGAATTCTTATAACTGTAAAAGAAATATGCAAAGAGGTTTGAAAGTAGTTAGCATATTTAAATTCTTGGGGGGAAAAATTCGGTCGCGCCCCCCTTGGGGCGCTAACTTCGCCAAGGCGCTACTTTTAGCGCCCCGAAAATGTTAGCGCCCCCACTCCGTAAATTCAATGGTAGCGCCCCAAGCAGGAGGCGGGGCGCTACTGAAAGCGCTCCCCCTCTTTCCTAGGGCACTACCATTCAATATTGCGGTGCTACGTGTAACAGCGCCACGCGCGTCGGCACATAGCGCCACGGTATTGCAGGCCTCCCTCCCCTGATTAAAGGGGAGGGGCCTAGCGCAGCGTGCACCGGGGCCCTGCTGGACCACCGGGGAGCGGGGTGCCGGGAAAACAGCCCGGCACTCAAGAGGCGTGCCGGGCTGACTGATCGCGGCCGGCACCCCGCATGAAGAAGTGGGAGGGGGCAGGTGCTGACAGGCGGCCCACAAAAAAATGGCCACCAGGCACCTGCCCTTTAATTTGCGCCGCCGCGGCTGCAAAAACACCATCCTGACCCTGTCGGACATATCATCCGGCAGTAGGTCAGGGAGCGCAACTGCAGTTTGCGGCCGCGGCGCGAGAGGGGTGCTGCGCACAGTGATGATGTCATCGGCGGAGGCACAGCGCCACGGGGCACTACCAGCAACTGCCGCCGCTAACCTCCCGCTGAATTTCGCGGGAGGCGTTAGCGGCACAATGCCCAGGCGCTAGGGGCGCTAACGGGGGGCGCAAAGCAACCCAATTATTCCCCTTGAATTTATACCTGTTGTTTCCCCTCCCTTCTGCTTTGGTCAGTTTTATAAAGGGACATCCCCAGCCTATCTATGCCAGTTCTGATGAAGAGTCCCATCAAAGAGTCTGTTATAGTACGATCAGCCATGATCTCATTGAATGGCGGAACAGGCTCGCGGGGCTGAATGGCCCACTCCTGTTCCTATGTTCCTGTGTAATAAAGTTAGTAATACCTGAATTCATCATAATCAGGTTAGTGATGGCCAAGTTTGTAGTAATAGTTACTAACGGCAATTGGTTGTATAATGAGCTCAGACTATTCTTCAAAATCTAGGAGCCAGGAAGTGAATGCACTTCTTGTAACCATTTGTTCTGTGTAAGAATATATTCTACAACTAATGAGCCAGATCTGACTTTGGAATTTTGAGTGACAGGTAATTATTACTAGTGACAATTCTGATTAAATTCAGTCTAAATCTTGAGAATTACTACACCTTTACTGTCACTGAAATAATAATTTAGAAACTTTGTTTTTAGGATTGGTGCAGAATAGCCTCTCCCTGACAAACTGAAACAATGATAGGCACAACATTCTCATAGCAATATGAATTAAAGCAGAAGAACACCAGAAGGTAAGAAAGTATGGAACAAGAAAGGCCCATTTAGCCGATGGAGCCCACACATTTGTGGAGAAAATTTCCTCTGTGCATTACGTACAACAAAATTGTAAATGCGTTAAAAAGGAGGACTGATTGAGGACTCTGCCTGTGATGTACTGGGCACTGGGGATAGCAGGACGAATAAAAGACTCTACCTGTGTATGGTTGGACTTGCCTCAGTATATTTAATCTCCTGAGGGTTTTGACTAACGTCATGCAAGATTTTCAAGTTAAAACCCAATCCAATTTCTTCCTGATGCCAAAAATAATCAAGCAGGGACTCCGGGATATCAATCCAGTCCACATTATCCAGCCATATGCTGGTAGAGTCTTTCATTCATCCTGCTATCCCCATTGCCCAGTACATCACAGGCAGAGTCCTCAATCAGTCCTCTATTCTCATTCTCCAAAGACTCTTTTTCTACTTTAATCGGAGATGGAGGACGGTGAATTGATGGAAATGTTCTGCATTACTGTAACGGGTACTGAGGATAGCAGGGTGATTGTGGGTCCTTTTCACTATTATACTAGGAACTGATAATAATTTAGAAACCTTGTTTTTAGGATTGGTGCAGAATAGCGTGTCCCTGATGTCTCCCTCGCCGGCGATCTCTATAGCCGCGATTTTATCGGCACTGAGAGGGTGGGTTTGGAGGCGGGTCAAATGGTAAAATCGTTTTGATTGACGGCAGGGTTCGATTCCACCGTCAACCTGCCTCCAAACAATTTTCCCAAGTGTTGGGTCCCCGATTTGCGCATGGACCCGACACCTAGCGGCGGGAAGAGGATTAAAGCCAATTAACTGCCTGTTAACAGGTAGTTAAGAGTAGTTAACAGGCTCTTTTTCAATTTTGCCGACGTCCGGAAACCACGCCAGGTAAGTGTGGCGTGTTGTGAGTCTGCTGTAATGTTTCTGCATTGATGACAGCTGCAGAAGTTGTGTGAAGGATCCAATGGTGCACTGGTGAGTTTCAGAGGTAAGAAAATGTTGGGAAATTCATTTTTAATGCATTTACACATTTCTTTAGGTAACAAGTTTTGAAATCAATGTCTAGTACCACCTCATTGGGAGAACCTCTCTCACCAGTGACAGGTCGCTTCTGTAACCTCACCTGCAGCTGCCATCTATTCCAGCCTATGGAGGGAGTCATTGGAGAGCCTGGGTGCAAGAGCTCACCTTTGTACAGGGATTGTCAGTGTTTGCAGCACCTCAATGCTGTCAAACACTGAAAAATCAGCTGTCAAAAAAAAATTGTGCGTGGTCCCTTTAAGAAAACCGGCAGATGACGCGTCATCAAATGACATCATCTGACCGGCTTCTTCTTAATTGGCCGGCAAGTCCGAAGGGCGGGCTTAACAAGGTCAATCAGCATAAAATCAAGTCCGAGGCCGGATGCAGTTGGGGGCAGGACTGGAACCCGGAAACCACCTGACCCGCTCCCAAGCTGCATCCATTGATAAAATCGCGGCCTACCTCTCTCCCCCCACCCATCCCCACAATCTCTCCCCTGTGATCTCTGCCTCCCATGATCAGCCAAACCTCCAGCGATCTCTAGCTCCTACTCCCTCCCCACCACACCCCGCTCTCTCCCTCCCTCCCTCCATCCCTGCACACTGCCACACTCTGAGCGCCCCCCCACCCCACCAGCCTCGGATCTTCTTGATTGCCGGGTTCTATCCCCAGCGCTCCCCTGCAGCTGCCTTCTCCAGCAGGCTTTCCCACCCAACAGCCAGCCAGCCTCTCAATCCGACTGGCTGCCGAGTGGGAAACAAAGTAAAAAAAATTCAAATGAGGTCCTGCCATTAAATTCAGCAGATCCTCCTCCTCCTCCCCAGTACTTCCAGGTTTCCCGGACACTGACATGTGCCCCTGCTCCCTCCCCGTAAATATCAGGGCCATTGTTTCCGAGGGAAGGGAAATTGCCACAGGTTGTAGGAATTTATTGAGGATTTGAGGTAAAATATGGGAGCTGCAAGGGTCACATTTTTGTCATTTAAATCATGAAACAAAATGTGTTTCTGATTAACTGTAAACATAGCTTTGATATTCACACTAGTGCTATCAACAGAAAACCCAATAGGAAGAACATTAATCTGGGATTTATGAATTCAACACAACAACTTATATTTATATAGTGCCTTTAATGTAGTAAAACGTCCCAAGGCAATTCATGAATTGCATCTACATAACTCACGGATATATTGCTCATTCATTGTTTGTTCCCCTTCATTCATAAAACAAATTCTATATTTAAGCAAGAAAGAAAGACTTGCATTTATATAGTGCCTTTCATGACCACCGGACATCCCAAGCCACTTTACAGCCAATGAAGTACTTTTTTGAAGTGTTGTAATGTGGGAAACGCGGCAGCCAATTTGCGCACAGCAAGCTCCCACAGAAATCAATGTGATAATGACCAGATAATGGACCGTATATTCAGATCCCTACAGGTGTGTACGCGCTGTGTACACACCCGTAGGGACATCGGAAATGCCGGTTTCAGGCATGCAAAGCGCATACGCTGAAAACCACTATTTCCGATCTGTCAAGAATCCTCTTGACAGATCGGACGCCTGCCCTGGAGAAGGGCCTCTGCAGTCGGATAGTTCCGCTTTCTGGAGAACCTCCGCCCGCAGAAAACCCTTAGAAATCTTACGCCTGGTAAAGGCCTGCTTTTACCAGCATAAGAGTTGAAAAAAAGTTGTTTTTTTAATGTTCATTGATTTATAATTTAAAAATACTTTTAAAAAAGGTAAGTTTATTTTTAGCCCCATAAAAAACTTTAATTATTTTTTCAAAAAATTACATTTGTTTAAAATATTTAATTTATTGTAATTTCAATTCATTTTAAAAATGTGATTAAAAAAAAAATTATTTCATGTTTTACTGTGTTTTTGGGGTGATCTCCATTCATATATTTGACAGGTGTATCTGCCAAGTGTATGAAGGGAGATTCCCTTCTGCTATTGGCTTCCCATGGCCCACGTTTGCAAACCGCATGCGCCCCTGGGATACGTGGGCCCTGCGCACTTGGAGTTGGAGAGGCCCAGGAGCGGAACTATACGCACCTCAGGAGCCCTCAGGTAAGTTTGTAGATTTTTTCCAGATCGGAGGCCTCCGCACGCGGGAAGCCTTCGATCGGAAAATACGGGCCATCCTGTTTTTGTGATGTTGATTGAGGGATAAATATTGGCCAGGACCAGGGATAACTCCCCTGCTCTTCTTTGAAATAGTGCCATAGGATCTTTTACGTCCACCTGAGAGGGCAGACAGGGCCTCAGGTTTAATGTCTTCCGAAAGACAGTACTCTCAGACAGTGCAGCACTCCCTCCACTGCACTGGAGTGTCAGTCTAGATTTTTGTGCTCAAGTCTCTGGAACAGGACTTGAACACACAACCTTCTGACTCAACAACAACAACAACAACAATAACTTGTATTTATATAGCTCCTTTAACGTAATAAAATATCCCAAGGCATTTCACACGAGTGTTATAAGACAAAAAATAAAAATTTGACACTGAGCCACATAGGTAGAAATTAGGGCAGATGGCCAAAAGCTTCGTCAAAGAGGTAGGTTTTAAGGAGCGTCTTAAAGGGGGAAAGAGTGGTAGAGAGAGGCGGAGAGGTTTAGGGAGGGAATTCCAGAGCTTAGGGCCTAGGCAACAGAAGGCACAGCCACCAATGGTTGAGCGATTAAAATCAGGGATGCTCAAGAGAGCAGAATTAAGGAGCGCAGGTATCTCGGGGGGTTGTAGGGCTGGAGGAGATTACAGAGATAGGGAGGGGCGAGGCCATGGAGGGATTTGAAAACAAGGATGAGAATTTTAAAATCGAGGTGTTGCTTAACCGGGAGCCAATGTAGGTCAGCGAGCACAGGGATGATGGGTGAACGGGACTTGGTGCGAGTTAGGACACGGGCAGCCGAGTTTTGGATGACCTCAAGTTTACGTAGGGTAGAATGTGGGAGGCCAGCCTGGAGTGCGTTGGAATAGTCAAGTCTAGAGATAACAAAGGCATGGATGAGGGTTTCAGCAGCAGATGAGCTGAGGCAAGGGCGGAGACGGGCGATGTTACGGAGGTGGAAACAGGCGTTCTTAGTTATGGCGCGGATAGCTCATTTCAGGGTCAAATTTGGTACCAAGGTTGCGAACAGTCCAGTTCAGCCTCAGATGCTAGGGGGAAGGGATCGAGTTGGTGGCTAGGGAACAGAGTTTGTGGCGGGGACAGAAGACGATGGCTTCGGTCTTCCCAATATTTCATTGGAGAAAATTGGAGACTGAGAGGCAAGAGTGCTGGCAACTGAGCCACGGCTGACAGGCAAGTATTCTTTCTCTCTTTTAATTCTCTAGTACTTTTTTCAACTACAAACACTACACTGGTACAACACTGGTACATTCACCTAGTAGAAATTAAATGAACTTGACAATAGTGTCAATAAATCAAGCATACTAGGAAAAGGGAAGTAACAGAGCTGGGGATAGTTTATCTTGCTTCCAGTGTAAAACTTCATCAGTTATAAAGGGTGAGCATCAAAGTACCTCCAGCTTTGGAGCTCTAACGTCTATGAACAAACAGGGGAAAAATTAGTTTAATAAATAAACTCGTTTCTAATTAATAATAAATGGGGTGAGCAGCTAATGTGTGAAGAGTTTGGAGCAAGCAAACAGGTTGAGGTAGGGTCAAGGCTTTGACAGAAGGTAGTAGCTGTGCAACACTGCCACTCATGGATAAAATGTGTAACTACAGCTTTTTGTGTCTTCTTCTGTGAAGACAGATACAAAATATTTGTTTAACGTTTCTGCCATTTCCTTATTCCCCATAGTAATTTCTCCTGTCTCAGACTCTAAGGGACCAACATTTACTTTTGCTACTCTTTTCCTTTTTACATACTTGCAGAAACTCTTACAATCTGCTTTTACATTTCTTGCTAGTTTTTTTTCATATTTGA